>CM040121.1:171417427-172159467 GCA_022559845.1 Amorphophallus konjac
TTTCCTCTCGAGTGATTCGCGGGCCTTAGCTAGTTGCTCGGTTAGCGCTCGGGCCTCCACCTGGCTCAACCGTACCAGCTCCCTAACTAAGGAAAGCTCTCGCCGAAGCCCATCACGCTCCTCGGCAAGCCGAGCCAACTTCCTATCAGACCCACCGAGGGTCCAGGCCAGGGTCACCCGCTCTGACTCCAACCGAGCGTATGCTTCCGTCAGAGCGGCCCCCATCTGGACCAGAACCAAGCCGCCCTCCATAACTCCCTCGAGGGCCGCGGACGGCGAGTGCTGCCTGTTTCCATGGCTATGCCATGACACACCTGATACAAAGAGCACTGGATGCCAAGCCTCTCCAAGGCCACCGGAATGGGGATCCCCCCTTCGGTCGGCGCCCTACCGGGCCGCCCTGATCGAGCCACGGTTGCGGTCGCCTCTCGTGCTTCGATCGGATTTTCCTGCGGCCCTCCAACCTGGACCGGTTCGGCACCTGTACCGCCACCTGGAGCTTTGTCCGCCCCAATCTCGGCCGTAGCCCCAGCGTTACCCGCCTCATCCATGGCCCCCTCGGCTTCAACTGAGGGGAGAGCCGGGCCAGCGCCGCTGCCAATCAGAGAAGTAGTCTCGGCCCCCTCGGCTCTGACTGAGGGGAGAGCCGAACCCGCATCGTCACCAATCGCAAGAGCAGCTCCAATCACCTCTGCCCTCTCTTGCTCGACAGATGGGAGAGCCGGCCTAACAAGGTCGGCCCTGTCTCGCTCAGAAGAGGGGAGAGCCGCCGAGCTAGAGCCGCCCTCGACAATGAAGGCGGGTCTGGCCTTCCTGGCCCACTTCTTGGCCTTTACGGCATCCCGTATCATGCCCTCCATGGGATCCTTGCGCTTGGCCCCCAGCGACTTGGAAGACCCCTCCTGGGCCATCCTCTTGCCCTTACCTTGGGCTCGGGTGCGCCCCTCGGGAGATCGCGGCTCATCGGTGGTTGATGTAGACACGCCAAAATTGACGCTATGTTTATCAAATCTCATGTCACTATGTTGATGCCCCAAAGTGAACTTCAATATATTCATAATATGAAGTTTTTCTATTTTTATGTGATTTTTGCGCATTTCTCTTGCATTTTTATGATTCACGACCGGAAGAAGGGCATTATTTAAATAGCGACCTTATCTAGGGCGTGTGCTTAAGAAAGGACGACCAAATGTCAGGGCGTCAATTCCTGGTATTATCTGGTTTTAAAATAAATTCAAAATAAATTTAAATTATTGATTAACGTCCTTCCTCAAGGCGTGTTTTCAATTAACGCCTTCATATCAGGCGTGTTCACATAATTTTCAAATAAAGTAAGTTTTATTGCCAAAATTTAATCCAAGAAGTGACGCCCTTGGTCGTGGTCGTGTTTTGAGTAACGTCTTGAGGTAGGTCGTCAATTCTTGATTTGACGTCCTTCTGAAGGTCGTGTTTCACCTTTCCGTGTTCTGCTTAAACTCCTCTTTCCTGGAAGAGTTCCCTGCCTCCGTTGGTCTCCTTGCTCGAATTAGGGCTAGAGTCCTGCCTTCTTTGATCATTGCCTATCCTTATCTTCCCCAATTTGAGCTTATCTTCGATTGAAATCCTATAAAAGGATGCTCTGGTCGATCGAGGCAGGGGTTCAAGAGGTTGACGAGTTCACAGGTTGATAGAGAGTTCAAATTTAATAAGAGGATTACGGGTTACGAGCACGAAGCATCTTGTGCGATCGTTTGAAGGACCTCTGCTTCCTCTGCATCTAGACAACCGCGTCCACTCTTTGGTTCCCCTTTACTGTCGTCAGGGACAACAAGGTTTCTTTCTTTTATTTTGTTCGTTCACGTTTGCTTCATCAACCGATCACCACTGTTTTCTTCCTTCTCTCACATTTGCATTAGCATCCTCAGCACTGTTATTTTCTTCTTTGCGTTTGAATTAGGCTTCATCATATCTGCTCTTTTCCCTTCTTCTTTAGGGGTTTTAAAAAAAAACAACAAGGTGCGCATGTTTTTGTCCTTTTCTATCTTCATCTCATCTTTGGGTTGAAACTAATTGCACTTGGCTGATCTCCTTCTTGTTTATTTTGTCTTATTTTTGTAAGGATAATCAATAAAGAAAAACCCCCTTCATCGGCCGGCCGATTGAAGGCGGAGGAGGGAATTCACAATTCATCTCGCACCCAATTTTCCACCAGGTATTCGCGATCTTCTTTGCTTATTATTGAGGTAACCCCTCTGGCGATCACTCTCCACCATAGCACCACGTGCTTATTTGCTTCTTTATCTTCATATCATCATCTCCCTATATATATATATATAATTTTTCTTATATTTAAAACTCCCCATGTTCATGTGTGGATTTTAACACGATCTACAAATTGGCGATCACGGTGGGACCACCACTATTTTTCTATTGATTATCCCTTTCCCTTTGGCACCCACGTGTGCCCTTTCCCCATCGGCACCCACGTGTGCCCTTTCCCCTTAGGCACCCACGTGTGCCCTTTCCCTTTGGTACCCACGGTACCCCTCCTTTGTGCCCCACGGGCACTCTCCCTTGTGCACCCTGCGCACTCCCCAGGATCAGCCAGTTTGTGATTGCATATTCCCTGAATTCACGCCTCAACCAGAGACACCTTTTCTTTTAACGCCTTCACCCAGGGCGTTTTATTATTGTGTTGCGTCTTCTGTCAAGACGTCTTTTATCTTTTTACTGCTTTTATCACGCTACCTGTGAATTCACGCTCTGCCCAAGGGCGTTCTTTTATTGCATAGCGCCTCACCTCAAGACGCTTTTTCAGTTTTGACGCCCTCATCCAGAGGCGTCCCTTTCAGATTTCGCGCCTCAACCTGAGGCGTGTCTTTGCTTCTCACTGCTGGCTCGTGGCCTCTCGCAGTGATTCACGAAAGTGACCCTGTCGTTGCTTTTGTTGGTAGCGACCTGCCCCAGGTCGTCTCTTTCCTGCGTTTTACAGAAGCCTGCTTCCTGTTGCTGTCTGTGATAGTTTGTTTGGTTATTGCCTTGCTTGCCTATATTGCTGTGATCTGATCATATTATTTTACATCTTGTGGCATTTGGTTGAGAGACCTCCTCTCTCTACACTAGGATTCCACACACCTCTCTTGGAATCGGGACAACCCTCCATTGAGCACTCCGTCTCTTTGGACCGGAAATCCCTTTTCCAAGACCTCTGTAAGTCCCCGCACCCGTGGATTCCCTCACGGACGCCGGGCTGGTTGTACCCTTGAAGTACCCGGAGTATAGAGAACCTATCGTTAGTGAGGAGAGAGAAAGAATCTAGTTGACCCGGAGGTTACACTTGGATCAACTAGGTTTCACATTGCAAACAGAAGTGAACTATTCAACAATCTAATCCACTCTAATCTCAAGCATAACACTAAAATTTTACGTTCATCTCAACTTGATTGCATAAATTTGGTTGGATTGATTTGCTTAAAGTTTGCTTGGATTGAGTGCTTTTGGTGTGATAACCCCTTTCATAAAAGCTTTCCCCTTTCTTAAGCATGCAACTCCGATCAGGTAAAATCATCAACATGGCAGGCTATGGATATTCTTATGATGATGAGGATGAGAATGTTTTTGGGCAATATGAAACTCCTCTCCAAGATTCTATCTATTATGAGGGAAATTACCCTCCTCCTCAGTCCCATCATTTTCAAATCCATGTGGTTGATACCACTCCTCAAGAGGTTGTGCCCTCTTCCAAACGTTACCCTCCAACACTTCGGGGAACCCTTCTCCACCCCTCAATGTCACGGATTTAATTAATGCTTTATCTCAGTTAGATGATTCCCAGTGGCAGGCTGTCCAGGCCGCCTTGAAAGGGAAGTCTATTCCCTCTTCATCTTCCAATCCCCCTCCGGCCGAGAGTGGCCATCACCCCGTTAATGACCAGGCGGTCTTGCACAAACCTCCTTCCCATCCACCAACGCCCGGTACGGCCATGCCGGCCCAACAGGCGAACCATTCTGTGGTCAGGCACCAATTTCTCCAACCTCCCCGAATTTTACGGACGCCTATACCACATTCTTTTATTCAAAACCTGGCCCCAGTCGAGTCCGACACTAATGTTCTACTACTTCAGAAGATGGCTAGCATGGAAGAGCAACTAAAGAAGGTCACTATGGCTAAGAATGCCCCAGAAATTTCGCTCCCTACATTGCCCGTCTTCCACTTACCACCATCTGAAATGTCAAATTTTAGGCGATATAATGGGACTGGTAATCCTTTTATTCATTTGAAGGATTTTATGTACGAGACCTCCTTCTGGCAAGACAACAAGGCCTCTTTGGCCTATTTATTCAGGAGATCTCTGGAGGGGCCAGCCCTTGAATGGTTTTATTCACTGCTTTCCGCTGATGCCGGTGACTTTGATGTTGTTAAAAGGAAGTTCTTGCAAAAATATAGAGACCGGGTCGGACCATCCCTTTCGCTCACAGATCTGGTGGCGGAAAAAATGAAGCCCGAGGAGGACTTCATAATGTTTGCGGATAGATGGCGGTCTATGGCCGAAAAGTTGAAAGATACACTGTCTGAACCGGAACAAGTCAAGATGATAATTTCCAATGCCACTCCTCAGTTCCGGCACATCTTGGCCATGAACCAGTTAACCACCATGGAGGAGCTCTATGAGAGAGCTCGTTATATACAGACACAAATGAAGGATTCACCCATTATGGGCATGTTTGAGCCGAAGGCATGGCTATTCAAGAAAACCACCAATGTCAACAACAGCGGGCCCACGACTGAGGGCACCATTGCAAATGAGCAGGTTGGCGTAGTTGGCCACCCACACCACCAAGCTAACCCGCGTCCTAACCTTCCTCCACCACAAAACCCCCATTTCAACTCCACCCCACAACGCCAATTCGCACCCCAACATTCCTTTGCTTCACCACCAAACCAAGCGCCCCGCGCTAACCCTCCAGCTCTGCAACAGTACCACCAGGTACCACCACCTACCAACTTTGGCCAACAACAACAACGGAGACCACCACTTGGCCCCAAAAGGGACCACTACCCTCCACTGCCAGAAAGTCTCCCGGATATTTTCAATGCCTTAATGGCCGCCAATTTGCTCATGTTACCAAGGGAAAGAACAGTGTGGCCCGCTAATGTTGACACATCCCGATACTGCGCTTTCCATCGTGCACCTGGTCATAACCTTGATCGTTGCTTCCACTTCAGAGATTACATTTATGATCTAAATGACCAGGGTGACATCAATTGGGACGAAATGAGGCAATTCATCGCCACCATGAAAGAAAGAAGGTCTCCTCGGCAGCAACAGGCTCAGCAGCTGCAGCAAGCAGCTCCACAGCAGCAACAACAAGCTCCAGCACCTCAGCACGATATGGGGATCGTCCACAATCCACTGCCGGAGCACCCGCCGAACTAGCACGTGAACCCTGTCACATCTCTCTATGAGGTAGAGAGAGGGCAAGGATGGCATGAAGAAAACGCCTCTGTCGGGGCACTTAATCACAATCAAAACCAACCTCCGCGCCTCTTGCGCACCCCTTCTTCTTCTCCTACCCCTCAAGTGGGCCGATCTCTTCTGCGCTCTGTTAATTCACCTCCTATCACCAACTCTCCGACCTTGCCGGTTCGCCCCCTTCTTACACGCTTACCACCTCCACAACCTACACCACAAAACCCATCCACCACCAACCCTTCGCCATTGCCATCTAGGCCTCCCCTCATCTGCCCATCGCCAACGCCCACTGCACCCTGCCATCTCCGCTCCTTTACCGGCAAGGGTCCCCCCACCAGCAGTACTACCACCTTTTGTGTCCAGAACTCTTCTCATTCTACCCCCTACCAATTCCCCCCGCATTCGGGTATCCCTTTCTACTCCTACGCCACCCACAGGGGCGTCTCTTTTGAATTCTTCATCGACACCCCCCGTGGGGGTCCCTTCTTCAAACACTCCTCCACCACTTCTTAACGCCAACACACCTTCTTCTTCTTCCAATCCTCCTCCCACATTTGCCCCGACAGAGGCACTACAAGGCGTGGCGCCGCTCCGCAGTAGACGGATGTTCCACCGCATTTTTCACAGAGAGAGCTAGAGCTCGTGCAGGGGCCGCAAGAGCAAGAACAAGAACAAGGGTCCGTGCCGGGCACTGAATATGATTTGTTAAAGCATTTAGACCGGACTCCAGCAAGGATTTCAATCCTGGAATTGATCAAACGGTCCACCACTCATCAGCTAGCATTGAAAGAGTATCTGCAGAAAGTGATGGTCAATGAAGATATTCCAGTTGAGCAGATAGTCACGGTTTTAACGCCCGCTAGCAGTCAGCCGGCAATTACTTTCCATGAACATGAACTGGCACCTCTCCCAGCAAGAAAGTATGCTCTGTGCATCACAGTTGACATCAATAAGGTGGCTGTTAAGCAATGTCTGGTGGACACTGGGGCATCCATCAATGTCTTGCCACCTAGCACCTTGAAGTTGTGTGGCATTCCGGAAAGCCAAATACGGCCATCTACTATCACAGTCACTGCATATGATAACACGAAGAAACCTCCTATAGACATGATTACGTTAAAAGTAAGTTTGGGTCCTGCCGCCATCACAGCAAATTTTCACATTCTGGATATGGATCCGACATTTAATGGCATTCTGGGACGCCCCTACATTCAGCAACTCGATGCGGTGCCCTCCACAAATCACCAATGCCTTAAATTCCCACACAAGGGCCGCATTATTAAAGTCACCAGTATGCCAATCTTGCCAGAAGAGGATATTCACGTGGCTTCATCAGTTCCTTCTATATGGCCGGCCAACAAACCACTATTATCTGTGCTGGACGTCCCTTGTCCGCGGCCAATGCCATCTGAGACTGTAACAACAGTTGCTAGGACACCCCTGCCTTCCAAAGGGAAAAAGAAGAAAAAGATGATGAATACCTCTGGCTGGAACATTTTAATGAAAATGGGGTATCAAAATGGCAAAGGCCTGGGTATCAAACTCCAAGGCAGGACTAGGCCCATTAAACCTCAGAAGCTGATCACACGAGGCGGCCTAGGTTATAAAGGGCCATGCAAAAATGAAGATGAATCATGGGCATTTATGACATCCACTCTGAAGACAGATCACCAGCCGCTTACTTGGACACTGAAGACACATTTTGTCACAGGTGGCTTTCAAAATAATGAGCAAACTACCATAATTACTTCCATATTAGACTGTCAAGATGTTCATGCTAGACAGTTTGCTCGTCATATTGCCCCGCTGGCCACATATAAAGCCCTGGAATCCTTGAGACCAGACAAAAGAAGGAAAATGGATGATCCGGAATGTGACTGGTATAGGTGGTTTGACATGAATGATATCACTATTTCTTTGAGCCACCTCTTCATGCCGACTGATCCGGAATGGCCGCCATTAATACACCAATTGATTGAGATGCCAGCTGCAATTACAGATAAGAGACAGCTGATGAGTGACTACACTGATACTGGAGAGCCGGATGTTCCGTTTGAAGAAGGTTTCACTGTGGACAGGCTGTGGGCCGGCTCTTTTCCCTCACTTCCATGCATCCATCGGTGCTTGCTTCTCTATATTCCATTGGTTTGGTCACGTCCCAAGACTGCCTCCGATTACAATCAATTTGTCTCTAGATTCAATCCAAGTTGCTTTCACAATCCCTCCCTCGCTCCTCGAGCGATTTTCTGAACTCTCCACCATAGCACCACGTGCTTATTTGCTTCTTTATCTTCATATCATCATCTCCCTATATATATATATAATTTTTCTTATATTTAAAACTCCCCATGTTCATGTGTGAATTTTAACACGATCTACAGTCGAGTCATTGCCGAGGTCAGTTACCTCTACGGTCTCCTCCAAAGCCGGCCGCCTGGTGTCTGCACAGAAGAAAGACATGGTCGGAAAAGAAAAATGGTCTCAACATCTGAAGACGAATCTAGTTTGTGGCACCTGAGTCTGACGGATGCAGCCGCGAAAGAAGACACTGCTCGACGTTCTCTGGAGTAACCAGCTCTTCTGTGGACTGGCGGTGCTTCAGCAAGATAGTCGCATATTCCTCCATGTGCAGAGGGAACTCGTCCTGCCTGAGAGGGATATTCGGATGGAAATTGGGGATTATGGGGCACCTCCAGGTCTCCTCCACCGAACAAATCCCCACCCAGAAGAATTGAGTTTTCCACCCCTTATGCGAAGAATCCTTCGTAGCCAAAGAGATGCAGCTCCTATTTCGCCTCGCTTGGATGAAATAGAAACCCTTCCCGGCCGAAGGATGCGCCTTCAACTCAAAAAAATAGTGAAAGAGGTCCAAGGAAGGAGGAACCCCACATTGGTGGCAGAGAATGCGAAAGGCGGAAAGAAGAAGGTAGGAATTTGCTACCAACTTAATGGGCGCCAACTGGAAAAAATTGAGAAGCTTAAGAACGAAAGGTTTGAAGGGAAGGCGGAACCCGCCCTTCCACGATAGAAGGAAGGTACAGATATGGCCCGTACGAGAGTCCAAGCTCATCTCGTGCAGAGCAGCCGCGGCAAAGCAAAACTTATGGGGCAAGCGAGACTGGTGCTCCAGCCTTCTCACCTCCGCCTCCCCCAGTTCACTACAGTTTGGAACCGCCGCCTTCACCACAGGCTCATCCGCCCACTCTTCAGCATCCGGACGCTGATCCGCCATGGAATACGGAGAAGAGCTTGAAGAAAAACACTCTCGAGATTCCGAAGACTCCGGAGGAAGAGGAAGCCGCCGGACTGCCTCTGCGGTTATCTCTGCCAACTCCGCGAACGCCGCTGTAAGCCTCTACTCTTCGTCGTGTCCTCGTGATGCATCAAAGAGCCTCAAGCAAGCATGAAGGCGAGCCAAACCCTAAAGACGAAGGGAGTCTGGAATGACAACAAGCGCCCAACACCTTTATCCCCACGCGGGAGGCGGCGGGCCGTTCCGACCTCCAAGAAAAAAGGGGCCCCCTTCATTTCAAATCCGTCAGGATTATCATTACTACGGGCCCAGGTGACCATGACACGTGGCGTCTTAACACCGCCAGATCTCCACCCACCCGAGCCACGCCGATCCAAAACCCTAACGGCTACTCTTTTGAGCCTACCAAGGCTCGGGAGTAGGAGGGGGACAAGTGGAGAGGGGGATTTCTGTAGCCCATCTAAAGAGCAGCCAAACTAGGTCCATCAGGACCAAACGAGGCCCAGCTCATCCAAGTGACAGCCCCGCAGGGCCCACTTAGGCTAAAAAGCCCAATAAGATCACTCGGGATCACAACCTTCCTTGGCAACCCTTAAGCTCGGAAGGCCCGAGCATCAGTCAGGTCAAGGAAGACCCACGCCCGACCTATCCCCCTCACCGGGATAAGGGCTAGTGCCCAGCGCCCACTCCGATTGAGCCTCACCCGAGCTATGCTTATCACCTAGGACAGGGCTGGCACTACTCACACTTGGGTCGGCCGACGAATGCTTATCATGCTGCCGTTGAGAACCCTTTATAAGCAGGAGTTTATGAGGATGAGGGACCCATGATCCCTCAAGACTATAAAGATCCCACGATGAGGACGTAAAGAGCCACGTTGAGGACGTAACTCCCGCCTGAAACCCCTCAGCTTACGGGACTCATGAGGACAGTGCACTATTTAAACCTGGGACTCCGTCCAACGAAAGGTAAGAGGGCAACACATGCCTAAACTCCCTGAGCAGGAACCACTTCACCACCTCGGTGAAAGGGGATCTCGCGCATCTCTTTCTTCCTCACTTCATAACTTCCACCATTGCTCTACTGACTTAAGCATCGGAGGGTTTTCCCCAGGCAACCATCCCTGGACCCCCTGATCTGTTTCCCTTCTTTACAGTTCACTATCCGGTGATCATTCTCCCAGCTCAGGATCAGTGCGAGATCACGCCCCTTCACCCATCTTTTGGAGTCCGTCTCAGCTTGTTGTGGGTAGGCCTCATCTATATCCCCCAAATACTCCGAGTCTAGGGGAGATGTTATCGGATTTTCGCTAGGACATATTGATTAATTGTAAAACAGGTAATAAAAAATAAAAAAATAAAATGATAATGGTAAACAAATAATAAATAAAAAATAAAAAATAAAAAATAAATAAAAGGTAATAAAAATATATAAAATAATAATAATAATAAATAACAAAAATGACAAAATTAGGATAAAAATAATAATAATAAAATAATAAATAATAAATAATAAAGTAAAATTGAAAAAAAAACAACAACTCAAGATGTGATTCGACATGGGGATGCCGCCGGATGGCACCCCAATGGGGTGCCAATCTGGCGTCACCCTTACTTTTCCCCCCTAATATTTAAAAAAAAACTAAAACGGTATTCGGCGAGAGGTGCCACCGGATGGCACCCTGCCAGGTGCCAATCTAGCGGCATCCATTCCCCCATTATAAAAAAAACCCAAACAAGAAAAACACACACACACTCACAGTGCACACACACACGTACACGTTGCACACACATACACGTTGCACATTTGAGCAGTAAAAATAATAAAAAAATGTAAACAAACACTCACATCACACGCACAGTACCTCATAGGCATAATATATATATATATATATAAACATAAAAAAGAAAGTAAAAGTGAGAAATAAAAAAAACACAATAAACAAATAATGGTTAAATAAATGACAATAAAAAATAATAAAAAAGGAATAAAAGTGATAAATAAACAATAACAAAAAATGATGAATGAATAACAACCAAATAAATGTCAATAACGAAAATAAAAAGATGTACACACGTAATATAAAAATAAATAAATAATAGAAAGGGGAATAACATAAACAAAATAAGAATAGTGAGCTTAAGAAAAAGAAACGCACTCAGCCATCCAAATAATAATAATAATAGATAGATAGATAAATAAATAATAATGGACATGACGGTGCCCGTTCCAGAGCCCTCACCTTCTGTAGACCTTGGATATTGGGGATAGTAATGATGCCCTGACGAGTCGTGTCTGGACCTCGGGATGCACCCCATTATGGCTAGAGCATGACCTTGTCCCCGGTCAATAACTCGCTGAATTCGACTCATTTCGACCGGGATTTAACCGTGTTCCCTCAACTCTCAAATAGTAAATTTGCCATATCTCGACATATATTGTCCCGACATCATATGAGTCTGCCCGAGTACAGTCACGCTGGACCCACCTCGTGGGTTCATATGCGTGCACAGTAGTGCCATGCACAGTCTCATATTAAAAAGCCAACCACTAATCGACAGTCCCGCGAGTGATAGGGATTACTTAGAGGGCTAGCCCTCGGGTTCCCCACTCACCATAGGGTACGGGATTGCCGTTTAACCGTCATTCAGAAAATCGTGTCGACCCGATATTCCTCGGGGCAGGGGAGGTGTTGCTGAAATCTTCCCTGAATTTATAAATAAATGACCAAATAAAATGATAACATATCTTTTTCAATAAATAATAATAAACTTGCATGGGGTTTACTAATAAACATATGAACTCATTTATATCTATTCGTCGTTATCTACCCTAAAAAAAATACATGCATGGCTGCTTGCCTCCCGATTCTCTTGTATATTAAATGGTGACTAGCGAAAAGTTAGGTTATGCCCGGCCGGAGGCTTTCACTATGCGTGAATACATAACTCTGCCCCGTACCGAGAACCGATTTAACAAAAAAATAAATATTACTATACCGTATGCTTGCATGCGCAATCGCATCTTTCATATAGTCTATTGGCCCCGTGGTCTCGCTAATTTGGCGATTAATCAAGGGTTGTCCCTCTTTTGGAGGGGCATAATTAACGTCGTAACCTTTATGGTGCGACGGGTTTTGAGTCTCGACATGATCAGCTCACTTTCATCAAGGGTTATCTACCCTAAAATAAATCAATCAAGTAAATCTAACAAATTCTAATTAATTAATAAATATATAAATAAAATAAAATCATTCCCACATGTGCCTCCTTGCTCCAACGAGCGTGAGGGTACCTTCAGAGTGACCCTCTCCATTCTCCGGAGGACTTGAGGCAGTGTCTGACCGAGTGCACCTGGGGTTACCATATCCTCGGGTTCCCACGTGAGCCTTGGATGTCCGGGCTAGCTGGGATATGGGCGGAGTACCTGTGGCTTCTTCAGGCATAGGATCAGAGAGCTCGGAGACTGGCCACCATCCAGGAGGAGCGGGAGCGACTAGATCGGCTTGTGATAGCCGTAGTCGAGCAGAGGGGCCACGCCGAGGTGGCTCAGTCACTCTTCCGAGGCCGAGCTATTCAGCTGGAGGAGGTGGAGAATAGGACTGAGGCCTTGAGGAGGGCCTTAGAGGACTAGCAGTCGGTGACGGAGCACGTCAGGGCTGAGTGGCGAGAGGCCAGGAGCACGATTGAGGCCAGCGCTCAGCTCTTGTCCACTCTTGAGGCAGAGCTTGCAGCCACTCAGTCTCGCCTATTGGCACTGGAGGGGAGCTAGTCGTGATTCGACTGTGTCTTCTTTTTGTTATGCTATGTGTCCGGTTGTACGGATGTTTTGTTACCCCAAGGGAATGTCTTGGGCTCCTTTTATATAGTATGAATGACAAAATATTGGATTTTTCTTGTCATTTCTGTGCCATCCCACCCTTTTCTTTCTTGTGGAACAATGATGGATGCAGGAGTTGGCTGTTGGATAAATGATGTTTTGATGATGTCTGAGTATGATTCATTATAATATCATTGAATTGATTCAACTATGCTCAAACGTGCATGATAATGCTTTTGATGCTCCCAAGCTATGCTTATCATAAAAAGACTGACTTGTGTAAACATCTCAGCCAAGTGGATTGGGAAGCAACATCAAGCAATGACAGATCAGAAGCAGCATTAGCCACGGCAACGAAATGGGATTGCAGTAAGGAGCGGTGCATGTGTTTTATCAAAGGATCAAGTGCCAACCAAGGTTATAAGAAACTCAAGATGCAAAGGCATAGAAATCGAGACAACTGGCTACACATAAATCAGGGCAAGTGATAAAATTGATGACTTGCACAGAAACATAGAATAGGTTGGCAAAAGAAAGGGAAATCAAATTGACAGCATATTTCCACTGAGAACTGCAAAGTCTAGAAGGCTGCGTCAACCCCATTGCTTCATTGCGTCAACGCGATCATGCATGGCTGAAGAACAATAAAATAATGGAAAGTGTCAAATAGCTCACAAAATGTCAACTAGGCTTCAAGGGTTAAAAAGTGTCACACAGAAGTGACCAATGAGTGTTAACGGTGAAATATGGGCATCAGAGGTAAGAAATACTTCAATGGTGATATTTGGCTTGCAGTAGTGATGAATGAGCCACAACGGTGACAAATAGCGATTAAGGGTGACAAATGGCTATGTAACAATGACAAATGAGCTATAAGAGAGAAAAATAGCTAATAGGGCTGACAAATAGCTCATAGTCATGTCAAATGGCCTGAAAGTGAAGGCTGCGTCGATGATATGCCCTCACTGCGTCGATGCCATCCACGCGAGATCGTCAGCAACTCAAGAACCCATGAAGCAATGTCGACGCAAGATCCCTGTTATGTCAACAGAGTCAAGAGGGAAAGGATCAACAATGCACAAGAGTGATAATGCACACAAAGCCGATGACTATTGTCAAATATGGGTGACAAATAGCTCGTTAAGGGTATAAAATAGCCTATAATAGTGAAAAATAACCATTAGCAATGCAAAATGGCTTGCAGATCTGAAATGAGCAAAATCAACGAAGGTTGCGTCAACGCATGGGCAAAGCTGCGTCAACGCACAACATGCCCTTCGTCAAGCACTTCACTAAAGTGTCGACCCCATGAGTCGACTCTTCCTTTTCCAGGTTCTAGATGGGAAACAGCTCAGCCAACTGTGTCAACCCTGCTCTCTCAGGACGTCCACGCAGGGGGTCTTCCAGAAGCCATCTATAAGGCCACTGTCAACAGCTGCGTTGACGCATGGGCAAAGCTGCGTCGATGCGCTCAAGGTTTCTCTAAAAATTTCTATCTAATTTGTGTTTTGAAAAAACCATATTGAGAGCATTAATAGCAGGCGCATACCTCTAAAAACACCTCTTTTGTGGTCTGGAAGAGGATCCCAAGTCAGAGCTTCTTCCATCTCATTATAACATCTCAGAACATCCTTTTGAAGAAGACCATGTAAGCGACCAAATCTGCAAAGGTCTTCTCTGCCAGAAAACAGTTTCTTTTGTCCTGAGAAAGGACTGGTCAGGTGGTCTGCCCTCTAGTGCATATTGGACAAAGCCATTTCCTCTGCCACAAGAATTCAAATGTAGTCCACTCTTTGTCTGCCACCGGCCTATCCTTGGACTTAGTTGAGAAGGAATGCCAGCTAAAGTCAACTTCATGCAGAACATTTGCCTCAAAGGAATAGAAGATTTTGGTGGGAAAATTCCTCTCCCATCTGCTCCCTTATGCTCGGTGGATCAAATCAAGCACTGCTGAAAGAAGGTCAGAGTTCAAGGAAATCACTTCAAATTTGAATCGGTCTTACTACATATTTTCTTGGAGGGAAATCTTTCTACCTGGGTCTTCTATATATACATGCAGCTTCTATTGGAGAAGCTGCTGCCCTTGATGAGAGCCACGCCCTTGAGCATTCAAGAAGGAATCTGTGAGAAAGAAAAGAAGGGAGTGAGAGCACCCCAGCCCTAGTCTGACCCAGCCCAGTGCTGTAAAGAGTAGAGAAAGAAGAGAGACCAGCCGTGAGAGAAAGCAACCATATAGAAGCTTGAGCCTGAAAGAAAGAATCTGTTTGATCTTTGTCCGAAGCTTCAGCCACCAGTTTCCATATTTCTATCTGTAGCCATAGCTGGTGCTTTTCTTTGTGCTAGTTTTTCTGCTGCACTTGCAGCTTACTTCTTTTCTTTGTTTCCTTTGATCTCGTATGTGAGTGGGGCGTCATCCCTGTGTGGTGCTGCATTTGCAGCGTGTGGTAAAGCCTCATCAGGTTCGGTGAGGGGTGGATGTAGGTTGCGGGTCTACAACGAAACCACCTTAAAAACATCTGGTGCAATGGGGTGTGCCTTCAATGATTGATCCGTTTCTTCTTTCCCCCATTTATAGGACTGGAAGCATAACAGATTTGCACTCGGAATGATTTATCTGCACATCGCTTACCTCTCACACTACACTTGCATTTCCTCAGTTGTCTGCTGCATCCTTGCACACAGGTACTAGGGAGTCCACCCAGGCCAGCGGCAAGTTACCTTGTCTACACATACACTAGGCGTTTGATGAACTTCAAATCTTTCTAACATCCAAACTCATAGAGAGGTTGCATCGACCTCTCTGCTCGACTGCATTGACCTCAGCCTTCTCCATACAGCAACATGTTGGCTCGTTGTGTATGGCTGTCTTGTTTTATTGCCTTGAACCACTCTACTAGATCTACTGTGATTTATGTCTAAGTATTTTATTTGCATTCTAGCAGTAGTTTGTGTTCTTATCAGTTAAGATTTTAATTGGGTCAATATTTTGATAGGATCTATTCAACCCCCCTTCTAGATCTGGTTGCACCCTAGGGGACCTAACAGTTGGTATCAGAGCTAAGCTCTGTTACACTCAGATCCAACAATCTGTAGAGGGAGGTCTCGGTGCATTTGATCTAATGGCTTCATCCGTTAAACATGTTTCAATGATTTCCCCGCCCATATTTGATGGTTCTGATTTTACAATGTAGCTAGGGAAGATGTGTGCCTTTGACAACTCTATTGATACAAGGTTATGGAATCTCATCTATCATGGTCCGCACAAGTTGCCATCAGATACATCTGAATGGTCTACTGAACACAGGACCAAAAATATTGATAACCTTGCTGCCTTCAGTCTGATAAAAGCTGCAGTAGATGTCACCATGTTTCCCTTTGTTGCAAGCTGCAGCACTGCTAAGGAAATCTTAAACGACTGGCCAAGATCCACGAAGAAGAAAATAGGAATCACTGTCTAATGGCTGACAGCCCGGATTAGCCAAGGAACAAATCTTCATCTCAGGTAAGCTCTGATTCAGAGGATATTACTTTTGAAAAGCTAATTGATACATATGATGAGTTGACTATGAAATACAAAAAGTTAAAATCTGAGAACAAAAAATTGAAAAAGAAGCATGAAAGTAAGTCTATTGATAGTCCTCCTTGTAAAAATTGCTCTACTCTTGAGCAAGTGATCTAATGAAACTCTCATGATTGACATAGATATACATAAATAGCACATTGCATGCCTGAAAGTGTTGTGTCCCTGTGATTTTGATGATAGCAAACACTATAAGTCATTTGAATGCATACAATTCTGTTTGTGGTGCATATGAATGTTTCATTGAAAATCTTATCTGAATTATTGCTGCATTTAAATATGGCTGTGTGGTGTGTGCTTTGGTGCATTTCATTATTGCTGATGCATTTCATAATTGATTGTTATCTGGATTGCTTGTTATCTGGATATCTTGATGTCAGTCTGTTCAATGGGTCGACCCCCCTTCCAGATGGGTCGACCCCCAAGTCTCTACAACGCAAATCTGTTCATGCATCATATCTCAAGTCTACACACTGCATTTTAAGCAAAGTCTGCATGTTGGTAGAGTCTGTACATTACCTTCAAAGCCTTCCAAGTGTGTACATCGGTCTGTTGAAAACTCAAGTCTGTACAGCGCCCAGGTTCTGCATTTCAAGCGAAGTCCATACATTGGGCCCTTCATCAAAGTCCATACAGTGCACTGTTCATCAAGTCCTTACATTGCATAATGTTCGTCAAGTCAATACATTGCACTGTAGATGCATCGAAGGGAAGTATGCACATCGGTCTGTTCATGAGAAGTCTATACATTGGAAGTGTGTACATTGTTCAGCAGCCTTGATCAACTCTGTACAGCGAGCAGCGTTTATGTGTCTCAAGCCATTCTCCAAGTCTATACATCATACTGTTGAAACCTCAAGTCTGTACAGCGAGCAGCGTCCTTGTGTTTCAAGCCTTTCGCCAAGTCTATACAATGGCTTCGGCACGCCAAGTCTATACAATGGCTTTGGCACTCCAAGTCTGTACATCGCTTCAAGCACTCCTGTGCAAAGTCTATACATTGTATCTTTTACCTACGTTGCTCGAAACAAAGTCTATACACTGCTGGATGATCAAGTCTGAACATTGGCGGCTTTCCCTACGTTCTGGCCAAGTCTATACATTCATACATTTTCCTACGTTCTGGCCAAGTCTACACAACGCTTGCCTGACTTCTGTTTCAAGTCTATACATTCGTTTCTAAGGCAAAGTCTACACATTGGCTCAGGGTCTTCAAGTTTGTACAGAGTTCAAAGCCTATACATTGTTCACTCAGCTTCTTCATGTCTATACAGAGTCTTCATCTTTTGAAGTCTGTACATTCGTTTGGGAAGTCTATACATTCATTCATCTGAAGCTTCATCAAGTCTGTACAACGCTGCTTTGTCAAAGCCTATACATCGCAGCCGTGTTGAAGTCTGTACAGCCAATCTCTTGCCAAAGTCTGTATAGACTTTACCTGTTCAAGTCTATACAGACTTTGCCTGTTCAAGTCTGTACACGGTTCAGTTGTTCTGGCATGTGAAGTCTATACATCCGATTGCCTTTGTATTGCTCAAAGTATGTACAGCCAATGCACTCAAGTGAAGTCTATACATTGACTGTTCATTCATCCTTCGAAGTTTATACATCCACAGTGGATCTTCAAAATCTGAACATCCGTTCACTTCACTCAAGTCTATACATCCACAGTGGAACGCCAAGTCTGTACATTGGCCTCAAGCTTCACAAGTATACACATTGTCTTAGGCTTCAAAGTCTGTACAGTGGGTCAACCTCTCAAGTCTATACATTGGACTCTATTTCGCAAAGTTTATACATTGGACTGTGCTTCGCCAAGCCTATACATTGGGTTCGGCTCTGCAAGTCTGTACACTGGTCCTCAGATGTTCCAAGTCTATACATTGGCGTACCACTCATTCACTGTTCATGCATTCACAGTGAAGTCTGTACATTCGTTTGGCTATGCATCACTATCCACCAAGTCTATACATTGGTAGAGTCTGTACATCAGACGCGCATGCTCGCCTGTCCCCCCGGATGCTCTCCTGGGACCGAGTATGCCCTCCAGTGACTGCTAATGCTTCCCTAACTTTGAGGATGCTCCCCTGGAGCAGCGATTGCTCCCCAGAGACAGCATGTGCTCTACATGCTCCCCTGACGCTGGTGATGCTGTCCAGAGGCCATAGATGCTCCCCTGAGACTTCATATGCTCCCGTGCGAGAACGCACTAGTCTCTGGGTATTTATAAGAATTGTATTACATGCATTCCCTTTCACTAAGTCTGTACAATGCATGCGCTTTCACAAGTCTATACAATGCATTTCATTTTACAAAGTGTCGACACCAAGTTGATAATCCGATACTCTGTCTTACAGGTGCTCTGCTCGTGAAGCTTAAGGAGGGCACGTGATCCGAGGCTGGAAGGCCTGACCAGATGATGACACATGGACTGACGGCCTGTTGGATGCTGCCACGTGGTCCGAATACTTAGGGCTGGAAATGTGGAGGTCACACGTCGGGGCTGCTGCTGCTGCTATATATATGAGCCTTCTTCCATAGAAGAAGACTGATCGAGTTGGCGAGAGGTGAAGTCCATACAGAGAGCCACGATCCAGATAGAGAAGAAGAAAAGGAAAAGAAGAAGAGAAAGAGAGTGAGAAAGAGAAAGAAAGAGAGATTGAGTGAGAGATCGAGATAGCAGAGTGTGAGGAGAAGAAGAGGAAGAAGAACATAGAAGAAGAGAGAGCTAGAGTGATAGAAGCTTCAACTGAAGATCTGTTCTTGCTGGGCCATGGATCAAATCCAGGCCAGCCAGCTCCTGCGAGAGCCACAGTCTGAGTTTACTTTTTCCAGCTTTCTGTTGCTGCGTTTTTGTTTTTCTTTTCAACTATTCACTAGTTGTTCTTCCGATTCTCTTGTGTGAGGTCGGGTTCCCTCCGATGTGGAAGAAGAGAGACTTACGTCTCTGGTTGCCTTTGACTAGGAGTCATCGGTTGTTTCCCTCCGGTTTGGAGGAAGGGAGGATGGGTCCTCCGGTTCTGGGCTTGTAGGTTTCGAGTCCAGGGGTCCCTCCGGTGGGGAGGAAGAGAGGTCCGAGACCTCTAGTTTGCTGGTGACTTGGTGTCACTTGTGCTTCCCTCTGGGTTTTAGAGGAAGAGAGACTTGGGTCTCTAGGTTCCCCTCCGATTTGGAGGAAGGGAGGATTGGTCCTCCAGTTCTAGTCTTGTGGGTTGCAAGACTAGGTGTTCCCTCCGGCTTGGAGGAAGAGAGACTATGCGTCTCTGGTTTCCAAGTGGCTGGGAGTCACTTGGGGTGTCCCTCCGGTTGGGAGGAAGAGGGAGGTTGTTCCCCTGGTCAAGCTGTATGGCAGCATCTTGTTCGCAGACCGAGTCTGCTGTGCTTGTGTTACTAGTGGAAGCCTCACTCTGGTTGGGAGTGAGGGGTGGACGTAGGTCCTTGGACCGAACCACCTAAAAGTCTCTTGAGCAGTGGTTTGTCTGTGTGTTTGCTTCCGCTAGATGATTGATTAGGAGCGCTCCAAGTGTCTCTTCATATGTTCAATTGAACTAGTTTTTATTCTGGATTTGTGTTTAGCTTCTGAGTTTAATTTTAATTGGGCGATATTTCTAGCAGGATACATTCACCCCCCTCTGTATCCTGGGCTTGCACCCTATCAATTGGTATCAGAGCGGTTCTCTGATTGATCGGATCCAACGATCTGCAGAGGATCCTGTTGTCCCTTGGTGCATTTCTGAATTTACTCTGTGCTGCATAAATCTACTTGCCGATTTAATCCATGGGTTCTCCACCGGTTTACAATGGTTCTAACTTTAATTCATGGGTTAGCAGTCTACACAATTATGTGGAATTGATGGATCCGGATCTGTGGAAGTTAATTTCACATGGTCCTCATAGACTGCCACAAGAAGAGTCCAAATGGACTAAAAGTGACAGATCAAGAAATGGAGAGAATCAGAAAGTTCTGAAATTAATGAAAGAAGCTACTGACAAGGCTCTACACTCTTGTTTTTATGACTGCAGGTCCGCTAAGGACATTCTGGATCAGTTGAAGCTAGCTCAGAGGATGAATGAGGACAGCTGCCTGATGGCTGATAAGAGCGACCATAGCACTGATCTAGATTAATTTGAAGATGCTGAAGAGGTAATCAACCCTTTCGATAGTTACACTTTAGATGACTGGGAAGATGCCTATGCTAATCTGTTACATTCCCATGAAAAATTGAGGAAGAAGAATAAAAGTCTGATAAAGATGTTAACAAGTCTAGGGGATCCTATTTCTGGAACTGAAAATCTTGAAAATCCTGAAATTCTGAAAACTGAAAATGAGATACTCAGAAGACAAGTGTCGAAACTAGATGGAATCCAATCAGAACTTGATCATGTTAAATCTGAAAACACTAAACTCAGAAACCAATGTCAAGAATCTGAACAAAAACTAATCAGTCTTGAGAATGAAAACAAATTGATCAATGAAGAGTTCGAGGCTGTTAGTGTTGCGAACTTAAAATTTCAGGAAAACTTTGAAAACTGTAAATCAGAATATCCAAGTTTCCTAACTGATGTTTTGTTTGATGATGATAAACTTGAGCAGGAGAACACTAGTCTAAAGGAGGAAATTGAGAAACTAAAACAGTTGAACTCCACCATGTCAGAGAGATTGCTGACATTTGAAAAAGGAAAATATGTTGATGAAAATCAAAATGAGCTCAAACTGAAATCAGAAAATGATACCCTTAAAACTTTGAATGATGTGATGCATCAACAAATTCTGGTCTGTGAAGAAGATATAGTCAACTATGAACATCAGGTCTCTTCCCTTCAATCTGAAATAAATGATCTGAACAATACTTTGTCAAAATTCGTAAGTGGGCAGAAAAACCTAGACAAGCTACTAGGTGTAAAAATCAACACTAGGAAGGAAGGGCTAGGCTACAATAATGGTAACAAGAAAGAACTTCGAGCAAGTTGATGACATCTTTTGTAAAGGCTTCAAATGTAGCCACCACTTCTAAAGATAAACAACCCATTGTTCAGAAAACTGAAGAACAGAACAAAAATCAGAAAAAGATTGAAAACAGAAAACAAATAAAAAGGGTTCATTAGGGCATGTTGATCAAAGTTCACACACACATTCACATGCATCTAAAAAGAAAATGTCATGCATTATTGTCATAAATTTGGTCATCTGATGTATGAATGTAAATTGATGGAGAAGGATGATATGACTGCTAGGAACCTTCATGATAGAAATCCTTCATTTCAGAAAAAGAAAATTGAATGTTTTCACTGTGGTAAATTAGGACACATAATTGCACAATGCTGGTTTACAAATGATAAGAAAACATCTCATTCATATCATGGTAAATCTCTTGCAAGCCAACATGGTCCAAATAAGAACAAATTTATTTTTAAAGATAAGCTCATTACATGCTTTGAGTGTGGAAAGACAGGCCACAGGGCCATTGAATGCTGGCTGAGGGCTGGTGGAAGAAATTCTAGTTCATGCTTTCACTGTGGCAAGATGGGCCACATTACAGCCCAATGTTGGCATGCTCGGGAAGGAAGTTTAACAATAAATCTGGTAAATTCCCTGTCAATAGAAATATTTCTGATAGAAATGAATTTGTGTTTGAAAAGAAAATACTTACATGTTTTGAATGTGGGAAGCCAGGCCATAGAGTTGCTGACTGTTGGCTGGCTTATGTTGGTAAACAGAATCTTAATTCTGTTAACAGAAAATTTCATGCATATGCACATAGAACTCATACTAATCAGAATGTGCATAAATCAAATCTGAAATCTGCTGCCTCTTGCTATTATTGTGGTATATTAGGTCATTCAATGAATAATTGTCATCTGATGAGATCTGATGACCTACATGCTAAGAGGTTGTCTAGAACACCTGCCAAAGGTGTCACTATTAACCATGCAGGGCCCAAGACAGTTTGGGTACCTGCCCATGCAACATAGTGTGCTAACTTACAGGTGTGCCTTGGAAGCTGAAGAATAATAAAAAAAGGGGGGGGGGAATAAACCAAGGCACCCGAGTTGATAAAGGGGTATTCAGGTAAACTCTTCACATATGTTCAAATGAAATTTATGGTTGATATGATAAGTCATAGTTTCATGCATACATGCTTTTTGTTTGGTTTGACTCTTGCATTGAGCTTTGTGGGCTTTCTTGTTTGTACTTTGAGCTGAGTGCATATATGAGTATTGCATAATCATGCACTTGACACACAATCATTGAAAATCTGATGCATATAGGACTGTTGGTATTGCATTATCATGCATGACCACTTTGGTATATCAAATGGTAAGCTACTAAAGGGCAGAGGAAATCTGTCTGGAAGTTCTTACTTTGTGTGAGATGGTCTTTTATACCAAGTTCTCCGCCAAGTACCAAGGGTCAAATTTGCATATCAGAGAATATCTGCATCTTCATGTGAATATTTTGCTTCATGCCCGTGCATACATGTAGTTAATTGCATTGCATTTCATTACATTGAAAATGCCAAAAAGATAGATTGAATGCATACATTTAGGGGGAGCATTATTCTTACTCTTGAAATCACACAATTGTTTTTAGATTTACTGCATAGCATGTTAAATCTGTTGTTGCATAGTCAGTCATCATCTGCATTGTCTTCATGGCATATAAGATGATTTATTGTATTTAGTTAAAGGGAGTCATAGCATAGCATATCACTTATTTTTGAAAAATCAAAAAAAAGGGGAGGTAGTGTCTCACTGCATATAGATAGGGGGAGCATACTTAATTCGTTCAGTTATGTCTATATCTGAACTCTTCCTATCCACCTACTTGATTCATCTTGTCAATTCTATAGTGTCAGTGATTCCATCATGAAAGTGGTATCAAATGATCTTTCTTGACTGCTTCTGAAGTTGTTCAAAATCTGAATTCATACCTTATAGGTATCTGTCTGTCTCTCCTAAATCTGCTGAAGGAGAGCTTCACTTCTATTCAGTCATCTTTGAACTTCTATGCTCAAGAGCAGCTCCTTTGCTACAATCCTTCAGAATCCATACTGACTGTTGAATATTCTCACTTGAATTACTCTGCTGAGATATGAAGTAAACCTTCAGCCTGAATACTACTTCATAAAAGTTAAAATATCTTTAATGAGGAACCTTCCATTATACATGCTTAAGAACAGTTGTTAACTGGAAGTGGTTTAAGTCTTATGTACTCTTGTTTGGTCACAAGAATCTTGAAAATATATGTCTCAACCTCTTAATAAACTTTAACTGTCTGCTTCATGTAAATTCATGTAAGACTTTCTGAAATCTGAAAAGTTGATATCCATGTCTACGTTGACTGAGATATATAGTGTATGTGGTTGTTCCTAAACATCTAATTTGTTCTGAATCCATTTTGAGTAAAAGTATGGATAGAGCAATGACTGTGGTTACTGAGAAACCTGTCCAAAGGATTGAGTCATGAAGTACCATGGTTAACTCTGTTTAAACAGATGATTAGAAATTATTGTGAAAATATGACAGAGCAATGGCATAGTTGTATTGAGTAACTGGGGATTCTGGCCTCTGATCAAGGTGTATCCTCATGCCAAAGATACTTTTAATGCTACCTCTGTTCTCTAAAATGGAAGAAGTAATACGGTTGTCACACTGAGTAACTGGGGATTCTGGCCTCTGATCAAGGTGTTTCCCCACGTCAAAAGGTGCTGATGAACCAAAATTGTTCATTTTTAAAAAAAAATTGAATTTGTGTAAATCAATTTCTGAAAGAACAATTAAAATTCAGGTGCATTCACTTATGTTTCTGTTAAAGCTGTCATGGAAAGTAAACTAAGTAAGATGGAAGTTGGTTGAACTAGAATCTTATATGAGCTTGTAGTTCCTTTTTTATTAAGAGTTGGTTCAGATATGAGTACAATTTCTCTTTGAAACATTTAGGTTTACATCATTCTTAAACCACATCTGACAATCAAGGTTTCATAAGCTTTTATGATGGAGGAATCTAGAACTTAAAATTCTGATTCTATGAAGTTGGTATCTTGCTGAAAAGTTCAATATCTCAATTTTCACTAATTGTTGAAAATGCTCATCCTATTGTTCTTTATCACTGTGCTTTGATTCAGAATGGTTGTCATATATGAGATTTACAGTCTTTGGATAACCAGAGTTCATCCTTACAGTGTGCTAATGAAAACTTGTCTTTCTCACTTATTCACTGTGATTATAGTCTGTGTTTTGCTGATAGATGCTCATCACTTTACTATATCAATTGGCTTCACTCCATCTAATCAGGGGGAGCTTCCATGTCATGATTCCTTAAAGGGGAAATCTAGTTAGCATTCTTGAGTGTCCTTGTACTTTTGTTGACATTCTCCCTTCATCTTAATGGGTTTCATTCATCAAAACGTTTTCTGATAAGAGGGAGCTTAGTCAAAGGGGGAGTTTTTAATTCACTCATATTATGCAGTCTTATTCTTTCCTCTTCAATTCATCTCTTTTTGCTGAAGTCAAAGGGGGAGAAATATTTGATCAAGTCAGTACGACTTGTCAGTATGACTCATAGAGTACTCATAGTGTTGCCATCATCAAAAAGGGGGAGATTGTTGTGTCCCTGTGATTTTGATGATAGCAAACACTATAAGTCATTTGAATGCATACAATTCTGTTTGTGGTGCATATGAATGTTTCATTGAAAATCTTATCTGAATTATTGCTGCATTTAAATATGGCTGTGTGGTGTGTGCTTTGGTGCATTTCATTATTGCTGATGCATTTCATAATTGATTGTTATCTGGATTGCTTGTTATCTGGATATCTTGATGTCAGTCTGTTCAATGGGTCGACCCCCCTTCCAGATGGGTCGACCCCCAAGTCTCTACAATGCAAATCTGTTCATGTATCATATCTCAAGTCTACACACTGCATTTTAAGCAAAGTCTGCATGTTGGTAGAGTCTGTACATTGCCTTCAAAGCCTTCCAAGTGTGTACATCGGTCTGTTGAAAACTCAAGTCTATACAGCGCCCAGGTTCCTGCATTTCAGGCGAAGTCCATACATTGGGCCCTTCATCAAAGTCCATACAGTGCACTGTTCATCAAGTCCATACATTCCAAAATGTTCGTCAAGTCAATACATTGCACTGTAGATGCATCGAAGGGAAGTATGCACATCGGTCTGTTCATGAGAAGTCTATACATTGGAAGTGTGTACATTGTTCAGCAGCCTTGATCAAGTCTGTACAGCGAGCAGCGTTTATGTGTCTCAAGCCATTCTCCAAGTCTGTACATCATACTGTTGAAACCTCAAGTCTGTACAGCGAGCAGCGTCCTTGTGTTTCAATCCTTTCGCCAAGTCTATACAATGGCTTCGGCACTCCAAGTCTGTACATCGCTTCAGGCACTCCTGTGCAAAGTCTATACATTGTATCTTTTACCTACGTTGCTCGAAACAAAGTCTATACACTGCTGGATGATCAAGTCTGAACATTGGCGGCTTTCCCTACGTTCTGGCCAAGTCTATACATTCATACCTTTTCCTACGTTCTGGCCAAGTCTACACAATGCTTGCCTGACTTCTGTTTCAAGTCTATACATTCGTTTCTAAGGCAAAGTCTACACATTGGCTCAGGGTCTTCAAGTCTGTACAGAGTTCAAAGCCTATACATTGTTCACTCAGCTTCTTCATGTCTATACAGAGTCTTCATCTTCTGAAGTCTATACATTCGTTTGGGAAGTCTATACATTCATTCATCTGAAGCTTCATCAAGTCTGTACAACACTGCTTTGTCAAAGCCTGTACATCGCAGCCGTGTTGAAGTCTGTACAGCCAATCTCTTGCCAAAGTCTATACATCGTGAATCTTCAAGTCTGTACACGGTTCAGTTGTTCTGGCATGTGAAGTCTATACATCCGATTGCCTTTGCATTGCTCAAAGTATGTACAGCCAATGCACTCAAGTGAAGTCTATACATTGACTGTTCATTCATCCTTCGAAGTCTATACATCCACAGTGGATCTTCAAAATCTGAACATCCGTTCACTTCACTCAAGTCTATACATCCACAGTGGAATGCCAAGTCTGTACATTGGCCTCAAGCTTCACAAGTCTACACATTGTCTTAGGCTTCAAAGTCTGTACAGTGGGTCAACCTGCCAAGTCTATACATTGGACTCTGTTTCGCAAAGTCTATACATTGGACTGTGCTTCGCCAAGCCTATACATTGGGTTCGGCTCTGCAAGTCTGTACACTAGTCCTCAGATGTTCCAAGTCTATACATTGGCGTACCACTCATTCACTGTTCATGCATTCACAGTGAAGTCTGTACATTCGTTTGGCTATGCATCACTATCCACCAAGTCTATACATTGGTAGAGTCTGTACATCAGACGCGCATGCTCGCCTGTCCCCCCGGATGCTCTCCTGGGACCGAGTATGCCCTCCAGTGACTGCTAATGCTTCCCTAACTTTGAGGATGCTCCCCTGGAGTAGCGATTGCTCCCCAGAGACAGCATGTGCTCTACATGCTCCCCTGACGCTGGTGATGCTGTCCAGAGGCCATAGATGCTCCCCTGAGACTTCATATGCTCCGTGCGAGAACGCACTAGTCTCTGGGTATTTATAAGAATTGTATTACATGCATTCCCTTTCACTAAGTCTGTACAATGCATGCGCTTTCACAAGTCTATACAATGCATTTCATTTTACAAAGTGTCGACACCAAGTTGATAATCCGATACTCTGTCTTACAGGTGCTCTGCTCGTGAAGCTTAAGGAGGGCACGTGATCCGAGGTTGGAAGGCCTGACCAGATGATGACACATGGACTGACAGCCTGTTGGATGCTGCCACGTGGTCCGAATACTTAGGGCTGGAAATGTGGAGGTCACACGTCGGGGCTGCTGCTGCTGCTATATATATGAGCCTTCTTCCACAGAAGAAGACTGATCGAGTTTGCGAGAGGTGAAGTCCATACAGAGAGCCACGATCCAGACAGAGAAGAAGAAAAGGAAAAGAAGAAGAGAAAGAGAGTGAGAAAGAGAAAGAAAGAGAGATTGAGTGAGAGATCGAGATAGCAGAGTGTGAGGAGAAGAAGAGGAAGAAGAACATAGAAGAAGAGAGAGCTAGAGTGATATAAGCTTCAACTGAAGATCTGTTCTTGCTGGGCCATGGATCAAATCCAGGCCAGCCAGCTCCTGCGAGAGCCACAGTCTGAGTTTACGTTTTCTAGCTTTCTGTTGCTGCGTTTTTTTGTTTTTCTTTTCAACTAGTCACTAGTTGTTCTTCCGATTCTCTTGTGTGAGGTCGGGTTCCCTCTGGTGTGGAGGAAGAGAGACTTGCGTCTCTGGTTGCCTTTGACTAGGAGTCATCGGTTGTTTCCCTCCGGTTTGGAGGAAGGGAGGATGGGTCCTCCGGTTCTGGGCTTGTAGGTTTCGAGTCCAGGGGTCCCTCCGGTGGGAGGAAGAGAGGTCCGAGACCTCTAGTTTGCTGGTGACTTGGTGTCACTTGTGCTTCCCTCTGGGTTTTAGAGGAAGAGAGACTTGGGTCTCTAGGTTCCCCTCGATTTGGAGGAAGGGAGGATTGGTCCTCCAGTTCTAGTCTTGTGGGTTGCAAGACTAGGTGTTCCTCCGGCTTGGAGGAAGAGAGACTGTGCGTCTCTGGTTTCCAAGTGGCTGGGAGTCACTTGGGGTGTCCCTCCGGTTGGGAGGAAGAGGGGAGGTTGTTCCCCTGGTCAAGCTGTGTGGCAGCATCTTGTTCGCAGACTGAGTCTGCTGTGCTTGTGTTACTAGTGGAAGCCTCACTCCGGTTGGGAGTGAGGGGTGGACGTAGGTCCTTGGACCGAACCACCTAAAAATCTCTTGAGCAGTGGTTTGTCTGTGTGTTTGCTTCCGCTAGATGATTGATTAGGAGCGCTCCAAGTGTCTCTTCATATGTTCAATTGAATTAGTTTTTATTCTGGATTTGTGTTTAGCTTCTGAGTTTAATTTTAATTGGGCGATATTTCTAGCAGGATACATTCACCCCCCTCTGTATCCTGGGCTTGCACCCTATCAGAAAGATGAAAATGGAATCTTGTTAGCTGAAATCACTAAATTGGAAGAAACTGTAAGACAACTTTAAGATGAATCTAAGACCTTGTCAAATGACCAAGACTTGAATGAAAACAAGGCCCTTGTTGAAGATAATGAAATTTTGAAAAAGCACAATAATGAGTTACTTGCTAAGATACATGCTTAGGAAAAGGGCAAGGATGTAAGTGTTGTTGACTCAGAAAAATTGTCTATCCTTCAAAAAGAATTTGATTACTGCAAAATTGTGAACAACATGTTGAATGAGCAGCTTACTGCTTGTAAGAAAGATTTGGCCAATTCGGTACAGCACATCCTCTCACTTGAAAACCATGTCCAAGATCTAAAAACCTTACTGTCAAAATCTGTTAAGGGCCAGGAAAACTTGAACAGACATTCGAGGACAAAAGTGAACTTCCGGAGAGAAGAGCTTTGACACTATCCAGTAACTAAAAATACTTTTAAAAGCAAATCATCTACATCATTTAGTTCTAGCTCAGATGTTGCCTCCTCTTCCCAATCACCCCCAAAACTGTCTGTGGCCTAGAAAAATTCAAAATCAAAATAGAAACCAGAAAAAGAAAACATTAAAACAAAAAAAGAAAAATGACTTTGCTTGTTTTGTTGAGAATGATAGACACCATGCCTTGCAGAAAAAATATGCTTCATGTACTTATTGTGGTCAACATGGTCATTTGATGCATGATTGCTATGACAAGAAAAATGATGAACTGATAGCATGCAAGTCTAATTTTGATTTCAGTCACTAAAAGAAATCGGCCAAGGGCGGCCAGCTCTCCTACTGCCACCAATGTGAGAGATTTGGACACAACATGACAAATTAGTGGGAGTTGAAAGTTATGAAATCTTTTGCTCAGTGTTATCACTGCAAGGAGCATGGCCACACAGTCAAAGATTGTTGGCAAAGAAGGAGGAAGGACAATCCTCATGCCAAAGCTATGAGCATTCACAGTCTCCCACGAAAACTCACCACACACAGTCATGAGAAGAATGAGAAAACCTTTGTGTCTTGCCCTTACTGTGGGATGGTAGGACATGATGAATATGACTGTCACACAATGAGGAAAGATGATTTGACGGCCTTGATAAAGAAGAGCAATCTAGTTAAAAATGCTACTAACTCTCGAGGACCCAAGAAAACTTGGCTACCTAAAAATTTCAACTGAGAATTTTGAATGCAGGAGTGCCTTGGAGCTGAACAAAGGATGATCAGGTAAATAAAAGCTCAAGGCACAGGTTTGTGAATAAAATTTTGCATGATAGGCTTGCCTGGTAGTTATTGCATTATAGGTATGTCTTGTTTTCAATAAATTCTGCAAGCTAAAACTGTCTCCCTGAATTGCTGAAACATCCTCTATGGTTTTAGATGAACATCTGAGTTGCATTACATGCTTAAAACTCAATCTGAGTTTCTGGTATATCGAATGGTGATGTGCAAAAAGGCAGGTTAAGCTTGCCCGGAACTCTCACTGTGTGTGAGTTGGGTCTTCAGATCAATACCTCTGCCTTGTACAATAAACAAATAATTTCATATGCTTAATCCATGAGGAATAAGTCATGCTAATGGAATTGATACGATGATGAGTCACTGTTTGCTTATTGCTACTTCCACTTTGGCAGCCACATGAACTTACTGCTTAGAATTGTTAATCATTTGCCTTTGATGTTGTCTGTCATGGCTGCATATGTTTCAACTCATCATTCATGTGGATTTCTAACACTGTTTAATTGTCTTGATCTCCGTAAGCATTCGACCAGGGGGAGCTTGAGAGTTTGCACTTAGTTTAGAATGCATTGCACATGCCTCGAGTCTGCATGAGTTGTGTACATTAAACATCATCTTGTGGTCTTATGCACTCCAATGCATATCATGCCAAGGGACCTAAAGTCATAGGTTGCGTATTATATTGTCAGCCCATGCACAAGTTGAGGGGGAGTCCACATAAAACTCAAGTTTGCATTCTTGCATATCTTGTTGACATATGATTTGACTGCACATTCTCAGGGGGAGCTTGCCTTGTTTTAATAAACTATTCAAATCTGCACTTGCATAACTCTTGTGCACGCTTCCTGCACCATGGACCTTTTTAAGGAGTAGTCTGAGAGTTAAACCTTCATGCATGTTTGTTAAGGCTGTTCTTTTGATGGTAGATAACTTCCTTGTCATGTTTGTAAAAAATAACCATGTGCATGATTACCAATCCTTGATTAAACTCTCTTCTGTTTGCATGGAGTCTGTCAACCGCGTCAACCCTCAGATCGTGCAGAGTCAACCTTGCAGTTCATTTCCTTTGGAATCTGGCCGATCTCCGTGCACCATGCGTCGACCTCCTGCTGTACATGCGTCGATGCACTTGTTAACATGATGCTCTTGATTCACTTCCTTCAATTCCTACCTTCAGTTTATACAATGGTTACTCCTGGCTCATGAGCATCATTTCTTTTACTCCACCTAACAATCCTTCTGCAAGTCACTGCTTAAGGGGGAGCATTCCCATTGAAACTCTGATCTGTCAATCTGCCATGTGTCTTCAATTGTTTGAACCTGTTTGAAACATCATTTGCTTGCTCAGATGTCCGATGCCTGATTCCTTATCTCCTTGAATGCCTTAATCTCTTGGGAGAACTTCTATCTATTGCTGAGTTCTTTTATCAGAGTAAACCTTAAAGAGGAATCTTCCTTTATGGAGTTCTATGACTGCCCTGAACATGAAAGCTATTGGTTTAAACTTAATGACTTCTTGAGTTTTTATTGCTAAATGGTCTTGAAAGTGGCTGTATTCAGACTTGATGGACTTTAACCAGTTTTTCATGTTTTGACATGTTGTGCCTTTTTCAAGCTGAACGTTTATTTTGTGGTACAAAGGCATCCTTAGTTGAGGAACTTTATTGTAGTATTGTTTTTAAACATTTGTCAAATCTGAAGATTTCAAAAGGGCTACAATGGAAGGAATGAACTTCAGTCATGCTGAGTAATTGGGGATATTGGCATCTGATAAACGTATATCCTTATGTAAAAAGGTGTGTGCTGAGTTCAGTGCTCTTAGGCAGAGCAATGGCAATTGTTTCACCGAGAAACTGAGTCCCTTCATCACTGAAGTGGAGTGGACAAGGTCATGAAGTGCCTTGCTACCTTTGTTCTATGTGAAGCAAAATGGTGAGCTACATTGAGTAACTGGGGATGCTGGAGTCTAATCAACGTGCATCCTCACGTCAAAAGGTGCTGCCACACCTGAATGCTCTTGAAAAATGAAAAGCAATAACATTTGGTATCAAACAGTGGTTTCAAAAGATAAATCTAAACGTATAGAGCCCATGGATAAAATCAAAAAGGTCTAGGTGTTTAACCTCAATACTATTTGTAGTTACTCTCAAGGGGACCTAACAATTGGTTGAATGAGTAAGGTGAGAGGAGGTTAACCTGGTCTCTACATGTATTCCTGGTTCATTTCTATTAATTTTGAATGCAAAAATTTTCAAATGCTTATTATTGAGAAACTAAGAATTCATCAGTTTTTAACCAATATGAATATCGGGGCTTTATCTTTAGAGTTCTATAACTGGAGATTTTGAAAAATCTGTAACTCTATATTCATGTACTTGACTTCAGACAGAACATCTCCCATCCTAAGATTTCTTGAATCAAATCCTTGTGTCCAGATTTCTTGTTGATCCATGCTCCTAGCTGCATTGAAAACATCTCCACTCTCAACAATTGGTATCAAGTTCATCTCATGTATTTCGATGGTTTGCATTTTCCTTCCTCCATGCATTGCATAGAAAACATTAAAAAAATTGAAAACTAAAAAACCTAAAAATATAAAAATCATGAAAAACTAAATCAGTTCTATGGCTATCACACTGCTCTCTGATTGCATCTTCCTGCTATGTTCAATATATTGCATAAATATGTCTCTCATGATTCAATCTATGTTGCCTTGCTATGACTTCATGGCATCCGTTGCCAACTTATGTCATCTATTTACACCATGCCTTCGGACCCAATACCAAGAAGGAACCGATCAATCTGGCTCTTCGCTTCTACATCACTATTGAATGAATATATGGCCTATCTGCTCACTTGCTTGTTTTGTATTGGCTTTAATCTAAGCCCTCCTTGCTGATGGCAAAGGCGGAGAGATGTCTTGATGAGTCATCATCTGTTTCATGATTCTATTATTTAGGTGACTCATAATGGCCGCGTAGTTTTCATCATCAAAAAGGGGGAGAATGTTGGATAAATGATGTTTTGATGTTGTCCGAGTATGATTCATTATAATATCATTGAATTGATTCAACTATGCTCTAACGTTCATGATAATGCTTTTGATGCTCCCAAGCTATGCTCATCATGAAAAGACTCTCTTGTGTAAACATCTCAGCCAAGTGGATTGGGAAGCAACAGCAAGCAACGACAGATCAAAAGCAGCATTGGCCACGGCAACGAAATGGGATTGTAGTAAGGAGCTGTGCAAGTGTTTTCTCAAAGGAACAAGAGCCAACCAAGGTTAAAAGAAACTCAAGATGCAAAGGCACAAAAATTGAGGCAATTGATTGCACAAAAATTGAGGTAGATGATAAAATTGATGGTTTGCACAGAAACCTAGAATAGGTTGGCAAAAGAAAGGGAAATCAAATTGACAACAGATTTCAATAGAGAACTGCAAAGTCTAGAAGGTTGCATCGAACCCATTGCTTCATTGCGTCAACGCGATCATGCAAAGCTGAAGAACAATAAAATAATGGAAAGTGTCAAATAGCTCATAAAATGTCAACTAGGCTTCAAGGGTGAAAAAGTGTCAGACAGAAGTGACCAATGAGTGTTAACGGTGAAATATGGGCAGCAGATGTAAGAAATACTTCAATGGTGATATTTGACTTGTAGCAGTGACAAATGAGTCATAACGGTGACAAATAGCGATTAAGGGTGACAAATAGCTATGTAACCGTGGCAAATGAGCTAGAAGGGTCAAAAATAGATAATAGGGCTGACAAATAGCTCATAGCCATGTCAAATAGCCCAGAGGTGAAGGCTGCATCGACGCTATGCCGTCACCGCGTCGACGCCATCCACGCAAGATCGTCAGCAACTCAAGAACCAATGAAGCTGCATTGACGCAAGATCCCTGTTACGTCAACGCAGTCAAGAGGGAAAGGCTCAATAATGCACAAGACTAATAACGCACACAAAGGCGACGACCATTGTCAAATAAGGGTGACAAATAGCTCGTTAAGGGAATAAAATAGCCTATAATAGTGAAAAATAACGGTTAGCAGTGCAAAATGGCTTGTGAAGCTGAAATGAGCAAAATTAACGAAGGCTGCGTCAACGCATGGGCAAAGCTGTGTCAACGCACAACATGCCCTTCGTCATGCGCTTCACTAAAGTGTCGACCCTAGGAGTCGACTCTTCTTTTTCCAGGTTCTAGTTGGGAAGCAGCTCAGCGAGCTGCGTCGACCCTGCCCTCTCAGGACGTTGACGCAGGGGGTCTTCTAGAAGCCATCTATAACGCCACCGTCAACAGCTGCGTCGACGCATGGGCAAAGTTGCATTGACGCGCTCAAGGTTTCTCTAATTTTTTTTGTCTAATCTATGTTTTTCAAAAACCATACTGAGAGCATTAATAGCAGGTGCATACCTCAAAAACACCTCTTTTGAGGTCTGGACGAGGATCCCAGGTTAGAGCTTCTGCCATCTCATTATAACATCTCAGAACATCCTTTTGAAGAAGACCATGTAAGGGACCAAATCTGCAAACGTCTTCTCTGCCAGAAAACTGTCTCTTCTGTCCTGAGAAAGGACTAGTCAGGTGGTCTGCCCTCTAGTGCATATTGGACAAAGCCATTTCCTCTGCCACAAGAATTCAAATGCAGTCCACTCTCTGTCTGCCACCGTCCTATCCTTGGACTTAGCTGAGAAGCAATGCCAGCTCAAGTCAACTTCCTGCAGAACATTTGCCTCAAAGGAATAGAAGATTTTGGAGGGAAAATTCTTCTCCCATCTGCTCCCATATGCCGGTGGATCAAATCAAGCAGTGCTGAAAGAAGGTCAGAGTTCAAGGAAATCACTTCAAATTTGAATCGGTCTTACTACATATTTTCTTGGAGGGAAATCTTTCTACCTTGGTCTTCTATATATACATGAAGCTTCTATTGGAGAAGCTGCTGCTGTAGCTGCTGCCCTTGAAGAGAGCCACGCCCTTGAGCATTCAAGAAGGAATCTGTGAGAAAGAAAAGAAGGGAGTGAGAGCAGCCCAGCCCTGGTATGACCCAGACCAGTGATGTAAACAGTAGAGAAAGAAGAGGGGCCAGCCGTGAGAGAAAGTAGCCCTGCAGAAGCTTGAGCCTATAAGAAAGAATGTGTTTGATCTTTGTTTGAAGCTCCAGCCACCAGTTTCCAGATTTCTATCTATAGCCACAGCTGGTGCTTTTCTTTGTGCTAGTTTTTCTGCTGCACTTGCAGCTTACTTCTTTTCTTCGTTTCCTTTGATCTCGTATGTGAGTGGGGCGTCATCCCTGTGTGGTGCTACATTTGCAGCGTGTGGTAAAGCCTCATCAGGTTCGGTGAGGGGTGGACGTAGGTTGCGGGTCTGTAACTAAACCACCTTAAAAATATATAGTGCAATGGGGTGTGCCTTGAATGATTGATCCGTTTCTTCTTTCCCCCATTCACAGGACTGGAAGCATAACAGATTTGCAATCGGAATGATTTATCTGCACATCGCTTACCTCTCACACTACACTTGCATTTCCTCAGTTGCCTGTTGCATCCTTGCAAACAAGTACTAGGGAGTCCACCTAGGCCAGGGGCAAGTTATCTAGACTAGGCATTTTATGGGCTTCGAATCTGTGTAATAGCCAAACTCATAGAGAGGGTGCGTCGACCTCTCTGCTCTACTGCGTCAACCTCAACCTTCTTCATACAACAATATGTTGGCTCCTTGTGTGTGGTTGTCTTGTTTTATTGCCTTGAACCACTCTATTACATCTGCTGTGATTTATGTCTAAGTATTTTATTTGCATTCCAGTAGTAGTTTGTGTTCTTATCAGTTAATATTTTAATTGGGTCAATGTTTTGACAAGATCTATTCATCCCCCCTTGTAGATCCGGTTGCACCCCAGGGGACCTAACAATTGGTATCAGAGCTAAGCTCTAATATACTCAGATCCAACGATCTGCAGAGGGAGATCTCGGTGCATTTGATCTAATGGCTTCATCCATTAAACAAGTTTCAATGATTTCCCCGCCCATATTTGATGGTTCTAATTTTACCATGTGGGTAGGGAAGATGTATGCCTTTGTCAACTCTATTGATACAAGGTTATGGAATGTCATCTATCTTGGTCCGCACAAGCTGCCATCAGAAACATCTGAATGGTCTGCTGAACATAGGACCAAAAATATTGATAACCTTGCTGCCTTTAATCTAATAAAAGCTGTAGTAGATGTCATCATGTTTCCCTTTATTTCCAGCTGTAGCACTACTAAGGAAATCCTAAACGGACTGGCCAGGATACACGAAGAAGAAAATAGGAATCACTGTCTAATGGTCGACTGCCCGGATTAGCCAAGCAACCCATCTTCATATCAGGTTGAAAAGGTAATGGATACATATGATGAGTTGACTATGAAATATAAAAAGTTAAAATCTGAAAACAAAAAATTGAAAAAGAAGCATGATAGCAACTCTATTGATAGTCCTTGTGAAAATTGCTCTGCTGTTGAGAAAGTGAATGAAACTCTCATGATTGACATAGATATACATAAAGAACACATTGCATGCCTGAAAGATGAAAATGGAATCTTGTTAGCTGAAATCACTAAATTAGAAGAAACTGTAAGACAACTTCAAGATGAATCTAAGTACTTGTCAAATGACCAAGACTTGACTGAAAACAAGGCCCTTGCTCTAGAAAATGAAATTTTGAAAAAGCACAACAATGAGTTACTTGCTAAGCTACATGCTTATGAAAAGGGCAAGGATGTAAGTGTTATTGACTTAGAAAAAATGGCTATCCTTCAAAAAGAATTTGATTACTGCAAAACTGTGAACAACATGTTGAATGAGCAGCTTGCTGCTTGTAAGAAAGATTTGGCCAATTCGGAACAACACATCCTCTCACTTGAAAACCATGTCGAAGATCTAAAAAGCTCATTGTCAAAATCTGTTAAGGGCCGAGAAAACTTGAACAGACAATCGAGGACAAAAGTGAAGTTCCAGAGAGAAGAGCTTTGACACTGTCCAGTAAATAAAAAGGCTTTAAAAAGCAAATCGTCAACATTGTTTAGTTCCAGCTCAGATGTTGCCTCCTCTTCCCAATCACCCCCAAAATAGTCTGTGTCCTAGAAAAATCAAAATCAAAACATAAACCAGAAAAAGAAAACATTAAAACACAAAAAGAAAAATGAGTTTGCTTGTTTTGCTGAGAATGATAGACACCATGCCTTGTAGAAAAAATATGCTTCATGTACTTATTGTGGTCGACATGGTCATTTGATGCATGATTGCTATGACAAAAAAAATGATGAACTGATAGCATGCAAGTCTAATTTTGATTTCAGTCACTATAAGAAATCGGCCAAGGGCGGCCAGCTCTCCTACTGCCACCACTGTGAGAGGTTTGGACACAACATGACAAATTAGTGGGAGTTGAAAGTTATGAAATCTTTTGCTCAGTGTTATCACTGCAAGGAGCATGGCCACATAGTCAAAGATTGTTGGCAAAGAAGGAGGAAGGACAATCCTCATGCCAAAGCTATGAGCATTCATAGTCTCCCACGAAAACTCACCACACAGGGTCATGAGAAGAATGAGAAAACCTTTGTGTCTTGCCCTTGCTGTGGGATGGTTGGACATGATGAATATGACTGTCACACAATGAGGAAAGATGATTTGACAGTCTTGATAAAGAAGAGCAATCTTGCTAAAAATGTTGCTAACTCTCGAGGACCCAAGAAAACTTGGGTACCTAAAAATTCCAACTGAGAATTTTGAATGCAGGAGTGCCTTGGAGCTAAACAAAAGATGATCAGGTAAATAATAGCTCAAGGCATAGGTTAGTGAATAAAATTTTCAACTTATTTTAATATTTCATGATATGCTTGCCTTGTAGTTATTGCATTATAGGTTTGTCTTGTTTTCAACAAATCCTGCAAGCTGAAACTGTCTCCCTGAACTGCTGAAACATCCTCCATGGTTTTAGATGAACATATGAGTTGGATTACATGCTTAACACTCAATTTGAGTTTCTGGTATATCGAATGGTGATGTGCAGAAAGGCAAGTTAAGCTTGCCCGGAACTCTCATTGTGCGTGAGTTGGGTCTTTGGATCAATACCTCCGCCTTTTACCAGAAACCAATAATTTCATATGCTTAATCCATGAGGAATCTGTCATGCTGATGGAATTGATATGATGATGAGCCGTTGTTTGCTTATTGCAACTTCTATTTTGGCGGCTGTTGTACCCAAACTATTTCCCAGCAAAAATAACAAGGAGTAAGGGTTCGGGCATTTCCCCGAACACCTTCAAGGCACGGGCTACCTAGCCCTTTCTACAACCCTGCAGATCCCCGCAAGGGTCCCGACCAACTTTCCTCGACACACGGTGACACAAGCAATTGTCCGGGGTCAACCTCGGCCACTCTCATACGGGCTTTGCCTGTATCCTACATGGCCGCCCGGGACCACCCTAGGGCGCCCTGACGTTAAGCCACGCCACATGGCATCCAGTGAAAGAGCCGCGGGCCCACTCCGAGGCACTTCATTCAACCCTCCAAGGTCAAAGGGAGACCCGAGCAAGTCAACCACGGCTTTGGAGGCCCGCAGCACGTGCATACGGCTCACACACATGTGTTCGGCATTTTTTTGAACACCTAGTGGGCGCGTATATTTCAACCCTTCTACACCAACCCACGGGCCACCCCGTGGTTCCAGTACCCTAATTGGGTCCTACAACGCCCCCCAGCAAGTCGGGGCCACCCCCGACCCTTAGACATGTGGCAACATGCAACCCAACTTTAGCTCTCGAGCCAACTTGAGACTACCCTACCAACCCGCCGTACAATGTAGCACGCAACACGAGGTGAGGCCCATGGGCCCAAGGTGCCTCATCCAAGCCCCTATGGACTTCTACCCTTGACCCTAGGCCAATTCCAAGGCACGTCGGTCACCTACACGACTCGTTCGGCAACCTAGAGTGTGTCGGGCATTCGCCCGAATACCTTGCGAGCGACCACTATGACTCGAAGAACAACGGCCCCACGGGCCCATGCCAGCCTCCCGAAGTTCAAAGTCCATCAAAGGACGTCCCCAGGCAACACAAGAAGACCCCCCGGGGCCATCCCCTGGGGTTACGGCCAGCCCGGGGCCAGTTCACCCCGGGGCATGGCCACGTGCCCCAGGGTGGGTGAACTCCCTGAGGACCGCACCCCTCCCTCCAGCCGGGTGGTCCCACGACCCCACTCAGCCCAGTTTGTCCGGTCTATGGTCCTACGACGCGGTTCGTGTGCCGTACCAGTTCGAGAAGCCGACACGTGGACGCGGGAGCACAAAGCGACAGCACGCGGGGATTCCACAAGTCGACGGGCACACAAGTCTCCGCAAGCTCCACGTATCCTTCCACCCAGTTGTCCTTTTCTTTCTTAGTCAATTTAGGAAGAAAAAAGACCAAAAAATCAATTTTATAGGGTGGGCACCGCACCCCCCCTCTCTCCTTGGCGCCAGTCCGCCTAAACCCCCCTGGGGGGTTTAGGCGGACCAGCTCACCCCCCCTCGCTGGTCCGCGTAAACCCACATTCAATAAAAAAAAATTGATTTTTCAAAAAAGAAAAAGATCAGAAATGGCCTGTCTAAACCCTCCCGGGTGGAGTTTAGGTGGACCAGCCTGGGCCCCCAGGCTGGTTCGCCTAAACCCCCTTGGGGAGGGGGTTTAGGCAGACCAGCCTAGCCTAGGCTGGTCTGCCTAAACCCCCTGAGGGGGGGGGGTTTACGTGGACCAGCCTAGCCCCCTGGGCTGGTCCGCGTAAACCCCATCCAAAGGGGGTTTATGCGGACCAGCCTGGCCCCCTGGCTGGTCCACGTAAAGCCCCTCCCCCTCTCTCAACCCGTGTAACCCAATGACACTATTCACTTGGGTTTACGCGGACCAGCTCACCCCCCTTAGCTGGTCCGTGTAAACCCCTTGTGACCCTTCAACTTCCCCTGTAAAAACCCCTTAGGAGCTCAAGGGGTGGGGCATCATGTTCATCCTTCCAAGATCCAACATCCAGCAAGCACCGAGCATTCGGGACTTCAAGCGCGACTCCGAGTAGCGAGCTAAGGAGAATTATGCGTGTGACTTGTTCGTCAGTCTAATACGCGGGGGTATGTCGTTTGCACTCCCCTCACGCTATCTGTAGCCGTCACACACAAGTCTACACCCACCGTATGTGAGACACTACAACACGGGCGGACGTCCCCTCATGCCGGGATTTCCTCTCGTGTGCCCATCGGTTGCAATCACACGCGTACCATGACATCATGCTCTCTCGTAGTCACGAGGCCATGTTCGACCGCTCAATTCGAGTCGTGATTGACCCTCACCCGGATATCGGATCGATGTATCCCTCCAGTCATCTAGTCACAGGCCGCCGTTCGGCAACACGGCCCTGGCCTAGGCCACGGGATAAGCCCTCTGTAAAATGCATGTGTGTTCATTCATCACGCATCGACCCGGGGACCGACTAGCACGTCAGAGTTGTCCCGTGGCATGCGCCAGTTGTACCTTGGCCATCACAACTTCCCTGTAAAGAAATATACACCTCAGTATAACACCGTCGATTGACGAATGCCCTCGCATCCACGTTGAGGCCCTCAGTCTTCCCTTGTGTCACCTAGTGTGAACCTCCATCACTCCCGGCTCCCAGTAAACACCCCACAGTCTAACGCGCACCCATAGCTTCTGAATGCCCCCAGCCCTCTACCCACGGCTTCAGACATATATACAGACTTTTCTTCAACTTAGAACGAAGGTATTCGGATTCAATCCGATGTAAATAAACACTGGTTGCTTGCGGCCAGTGGGGAAAGACGTCCTGTACACGATTCCCGCAATCGCCTACGCACTCGCACCCATGGAACCCCTTCTCTCCACGTGTCACCCGATCCCCCGAGCCCACGTGCCGCGCCCTAGTGGCACTTCCCCAGTCAACCCTTGGTTCCATGAGTGATTTTTGTGAAATCGACTGGCACGCCCGCACCCTGTCAGATTATCCCTTATCCCGACACTTCCGTGCCATTCGACCCTTTTCAAATTTCTATGAAAGGAGAGTGCCCGATATCGTCGTAAGAGGCATGCAACCGTAAGGAGGATACCCGAGATACATCAAACTCCCGTATTTTCCTTCCCCACTGTATCCCTTCCTTCACCCCAGTAATCGGCATAAAAACCCGCACGCAATAGATAGGGTGGCAAACCCGATGGGACGTCTCCCGCCCTCCTTCTTTTTGCTGAAAAACAGTCTGTGCCAGCCCTGAAGCCCTGGTGCCCTTTCCCTGTCCTTGCAGGAGAGGCAGAAAAGTGTACTCGCACGTGCATTCTCCAGTAGCATTCGGTCCGCGTTCTGATCGTCGGACCGCGCCCGGTGACTGTCAGTAACCGTCACCCTTGCAGCACACAGCACTCCAGCAACCATGGAGGCCGTCACCTATGGTCCCAACGTCATTGCCACCCATGCCTGGGTGGGCTACTTGGCAAAGCCGATCACTTTCGGCAGCTTCGCCCCTGTTATCGGATCACCCTACTTCTTGGGTGTGATCCCCGTGGCTGCTCTTCAGCCGACTCTAGTTTCTCCATTGGCTCCTGCGGCCAATGCGCCACATGCATCTCCAGTTCCGGTGGCCCACCTAGGTACGGGATACTAGACTGCCACCACTGGCCCCTACATGTTGTGTCCCTTGTGCTTTGATGATTTTATGGTGTTTTAATGATAGCAACATAAATGAGTCACCATATTGTTTTGCTAAGAACATCACATTGAATGATAGCAACATGAATGCATATGACTGATTTATTCTGTGGAGAATGCATGAGTGTGTTATAACTGATCTGTTCTATGGAGAATGCATGAGTGTGCTAGCTCTGTGGGTCGACCCCCCTTCAAGTCTTTACATCAGATTCGCATTGAGTCTTTACATCTCGTAAGAAGTTCAGTTGGTGTCAACCCATTGAGTCCACGAGGTTGACGTAGCCTTGAAATGCCTCAGATGGCTTTGAAGATAAGGCTGGATGAGTTGACGCATGGGATCACTGCGTCGACCCACTGAACTGACCCAGATCTAACTTCACATCAGGGTGAACTGCTGCGTCGATGCTGTCACGCTGTAGCGTCTCTATGCACTTTACAGGTTTACACACTGCACACACACTCAAAGTCTACACATTGCACGTAGAGTCTATACACTGCTTTGTGTTGTGTTCGTGCATCGTTTAGAACACAAGTATATACATCCATGCATCATGGGTCGACCCCCTTCTTAGATGCGTCGACGCCCCCAGATTTCCAAGTCTATACAGTCGTCTTTATGCATAGCAGAGTCTATACAGTGCAGCTCACTTAACTAGCAAGTCTATACATTGCATCGGTGCATTGCTTCCTATGTGCATGTACTGCATCAGTGCATCACAAGTCTATACATCCATTGCTTCAGTTCAATACCTACAATGTGCATGCATTGCATCGGTGCAGTGCTTCCTTTGTGTATATACTGCATCAGTGCATCCATCAGGCATACAGTCTATACACTAATGCATGTGAGGTACTGTCTGCACGATAATGTCTATACATTACTTGCATTTGTAAAGTCTATACATTGGCTATTGTCCTGCAGCGTCAACACAAGTTCAAACATTGCATCGTTGTGTTAAGTCTATACATTCACATTGTCTGCATGTCTGCACGCTAAAGTCTGTACAGAGTCTGTGTCTGTTTGACCAGTAAGTCTGCACAACGCCCGTCTCATTTAGCGTCTAAGGCAATGTCTATACACTGGACTTGAAGTCTGTACATTGAGCGTCTCATGCAAGTCTATACAACGCATCAGACTCAGTCTGTACATTGAGCGTCTCATGTAAGTCTATACAATGCATCAGCAAGTATGTACATTGGACTGTGTTAGGCAAAGTCTGTACATCGGACTGTTTCAAGTGAAGTCTGTACATCGTCATGCATCATTCTTCAAAGTCCATACACTGCACTGTTACTTGCTCGAGGTGAAGTCTGTACATCCGTCAGTGAACTTCGAAGTCTATACACTGGGATCTTTACCTACGTTCAGTTCTGCAAGTCTGTACATTGGGCTTTCACGTAAAGTCTATACATCCTTGAACTGTGCAAGTTTGTACATCGTTGCTTTGCCAAAGTCTACACATTGTGAACCTTCAAGTCTATACAGACTTTGCTTCGCTCAAGTCTGTACATCGTCCAATTGTCTTTGGCAAGTCTTCACATCGTGAAGTCTATACACTCGATTGTCTTGCATTGCATCAAGTCTGTACAGCCTTTCCTTTGGCAAGTCTGTACATCGTTCATGAAGTCTGAACAATGAGCAAGTCTGTACATCGGACTAGTCTGCATCGGCTATGTCCATACATTGTCCAGTGTATTGCATGCATCATTCATGAAGTCTATACATCGAGTTGAATGTTGGCTAAGTCTGCACATCGTCTGTCTTACTTAGAGTCTCATGCATAACATGAAGTCTGTACATCGCACAGCATTCAAGTCTACACATTGTGCATCATTTTAGTTGAAGTCTGTACATCGTGCATCTAGTGTTTCAAGTCTATACATTGTTGCACGTTGTGTCTGTCTAAGTCTTCACAGTGCTTCTTCATGCATTGAAGTCTGCACATTACTGCACGCTCATCAAGTCCATACACTGGCATGTCTTTACATTGCCTAGTCTATACACTGGATGCTGAATGTTCTTCAAAGTCTGCACATTGCATTACACTTCAGCAAGTCTGTACAGCGGTTGCCTTCATATAGGAAGTCTGTACATCGCATAGCTCTGCATATATGAAGTCTATACAGTCTGAAGTCTATACACTGCAGTCGAGTTCACAAAGTCTATACAGTCTAAAGTCTATACACTGCAATCGAGTTCAAAAAGTCTATACAGTCTGAAGTCTATACACTGCATCCTGTAATGTCTGTACAGGGTTTTAGACTTAAACTGATAACTTGATTCTCTGTCTGACAGGCACTCTTCGTGAAGCCTAATGAAGGCACGTGATCCAAGGAAGGACGAGGTGCCCAGATTATGACACGTGGAAGCAGCCCAGCCAGGATGGTGCCAGGTGGTCGAAATGCCTCAGTTCTGGCGAAATTCTTTGGGCCGCAAATGTGGAAGCCACACGACCCTATCCACCCTGCTGCTCTATATAAATGAAGACTCCTTTGTCTGAAGAGAAAGATCGAGAGGCAAAGTCTATACAGTGAGAGTGATCAACTGAAGGAGAAGAAAGCCTGCACGATCCTGTGAGAAAGAATAGAGAAGCAGAAGAAGCAGAGAAGAAAAAGAAAAAGAAGAGAAAGAGAGAGATAGAGAGCTCGAGCAGAGTGTGAAGAGAAGAAGAAGAGAGGCAGAGAGAAGCTTCGTTCTGAAGATCTGCCTTCACTGGACCGTGGATCAAATCAAGGCCAGTCAGCTCATTCTGAGCCACATTATGCTTCATTTTTTACAGCCTTCCGATTGCTATTTGTTTCCCATTTTCCTATTTTCTTTTTGAACATTTCTTCAAGCTGTTAGTCAGCACTTGCAGTGGAGGATTCCACTGGACGGCTAAGCTGTATTGCCCAGCAGAGCAAGCTGTGAGGCTCAGCAGGCGAGGAGGATTCCTCGGACAGCACGCTGTGAGGCTCAACGATTGTATGGCAAGCTGTGATGCCCAGCTGTTCAAGCTGTGAGTCAGCGGAATCCACACTCGGGTTGAGTGTGGGGTGGATGTAGGTCTGCAGGACCGAACCACCTAAAAATCATTGTGCAGTGGTTTGATCTCTTTGTGAGTGTGGCGCTAGATGAATGCATAGGGTCGATATGGTTTGATTTTCTATATGTGTTCATCTCATTGCTGCGCACACTATATGTTTGACTGTGGTTTGATTTCTCTATCTGTTGTTGCTTCCGCTAGGTGAATGATTAGGTGCGTTCCACCTATTTGAGTACTGATTCAACAGAAGACTAGTTTAGTTTCTTTTAGGTTATCTTATTGTGTCTTGTTAGCTTTCTAGTGAGCATTAGATTTTAATTGGGCGAAAGTTTTTAAAGGGTATATTCATTCACCCCCCCTCTGAATACATAGCATCGAACCCAACACTTGGTATTAGAGCGGGTTGCTGTGCATATGATCTAACAATCCGCAGCAGATCCTGCATTTCTGGTTGGTGCATTTCAGAGTGTGCTTCTTGTGTTCTGTGTTTTGTTTCACCGGCTCAGTGTCTTTATTTGCTTATCTGATTTCGGTGCACTCACTACATCTCGATGGCTAATCCTCCAATATTCAGAGGTAATGATTTTGATTCTTGGTTAGACAAGTTTCATCGGTATGTAAAATCAACTGATCCTAATCTCTGGAAGGTAATGACTCACGGTCCATACAACTTATCAAAAGATAAATCTAGATGGACTGAGAAGGATAAATTGAAAGATTCTGTCAATACTAGAGCATTAGTTTTAATGAAAGAATCAATTGACAGAGATCTAACCTCATGTATTTCATCTTGCAGGTCTGCCAAAGAAATTTTGGAAAAACTAAAGCTCACCAGGAATCACAACAAATGCTTGATGGCTGATCGGAGAAATGATGATGATGAGACCTCATCTCAGGTAAGCTCCGGATCAGATGGATACACTTTTGATGAATTGACAGTGATGTATGAAGATTTGTTAAAAGTATCCAAAAAATTAAAATCTGAAAACAAAAAGTTGAAAAAGAAATGTGATAAAATAAATTTGAAAGATTCCTATGAAAACTGTTCAAATATGAAACAATCTTATGATGCATGTATGCTAGGTGTTCAGAACCTTAAGAAACAAAATGATTCTCTAAAAATTGAAAAACAAACATGCTTGGACAAAATGTCAGAAATTGAGAATCAGCTGAATGATAAGAAAAATGAGCATCTAAAAAGCATGCAAGAACTTACTGAAGTTAATTCCGAATTGGACAAACTGAAACTTGAGAATAAAGAATTTCAAAAGAAAAATGAAAATCTGATGGCTAGAATAAATGAAATCAATGGGGAGGTTTCACATTCTTTTTATGCTGAATCAAACTGCAAAAATGTGCTCAGCTTTAAGAGAACGTAATGAAAATCTTTATAGTGAGAATGAATGGCTAAATAAACAAATTGCCTCACTTAAAGATGATCACAACAATCTGCTTGCTGAGAAAATTAAAACAGAAGAAAGAGAAGATGAACTAATTGAAAAATTAGAGCTTATGTCTGGAAATGAAAAATGTAATGAAGGAGTCATGAAGCTATCTGAAGAGAACAAAGAACTGAGGGAACAAAACAAAAATTTGATGGTTTTAAATACTGTTTTCTCACAGAGGTTTCTGACTATCGAAAAAGAGAAATCTATTTTTAAGGAAGCTCAATCTCAAAAATTTGAGAAGGAAAACACTGAACTGAAAACTGAAATTGAAAAATTAAAGTATTTAAACACTGGCTTATTTGAAACACTTCTCACATTAAAAAAGGAAAAATTCACTTGTGATGGAGAATCACAAAGGGTGATTAGTCTAGAACAAGAAATTGAGAAGTACAAAACTGCAAACAAAGTTCTAAGCGAATGTGTAAATTATAGTGAACAGGAGATAGCCAGTTATGAGCTTCACATTTCTAGCTTGGAAAGTAAAATTCAAAATCTAGAAAACTCAGTATCCAAGTCTGCTAAAAATGAAGGAAAGATAAAAGCTGTCATGAAAGATAAGAATGACAATTCAAGAAAGGGGATAAAGTGCAGTTCTGATGTTAAGGAAATCACTAAAAACCAGCTATACACCACTTTTGTGCAAAGCTCTGATGTAGCTGGTACCTCAAATCAATCCCCAAAACAAAACAAAAATCTGAAAACACCTTCATCATCTGTCTTTCAATTTAAGGCACAGAAAGCTGAAAAACAAACAAGAATTGTGAACAAAGTTAAACAATCGAACAAGAATGGAAAGAAAGATGGAATTAGAAATGTCCCTACTTGTGTCATTAAATCTGTTAGCTCTGCTGAATGTAATGGGTCAATGCAAAATGCTCATGCTTCATGTACTCATTCTTATGCATCTAGTTAGTCTGTTAGTAATCATGTCGCCAGGAAAACTCAAGTATCATGTCATTATTGTGGCAAGATAGGGCATGTAATGGATGATTGCAGACTGTTGATTGGAGATGAGCATGCTAGTGAAGTAATGCATTCTAGGAATTCATCTGATAGAAATCATGCCACTAAGAAATCTAATGCATCTTGTTATTACTGTGGTAGGTGTGGTCATCTAATGAATGCATGCTTTACAATGAAAGAAGACAACAATGTGAATTCTAGATTTTTCACACATGCTCATGGCCCACATAGATATAAATCTACTTCAGGCCAGCATATTATCTGTTTCACTTGCAACAAGCCAGGGCACAAGGCAAATGAGTGCTGGACTGAAAACTATTGGGGTAACAATAACTCAAAAGGCAAGCACCTTAGGTGCTTTGAATGTGGTAAGCATGGGCATGCGGTCAAAGACTGCTGGTATGCTCAGGGAAATCACTTTAATTCAAAATTTGTCAGATTCCCTGCAAATAGAAATTTTTTGGGCAGAAATAAAACAGTTTTTAAAGGAAAGACACTTGTATGTTCTGAATGTGGAAAACCTGGCCACCGAGCTTCTGAATGCTGGTGGACAGGTAATGGTAAATCAAAATTTCATGCAAGTAATAGAAATCTTCATGCTAACTTACATGGATTCCATGATTATACAAATGTTCACAAAAAGAATTCAAGAGCTGTTACATCATGCAGATACTGTGGAAAATATGGTCATTCCATGGATAGTTGTTACATAATGGATCATGATGATAACATGGCTAAAAGATTGTTCAGAACACCTGTCAGGGCTAATTCAGGACCCAAGACTTCTTGGGTTCCTACAAGATCAAAGTGATTGCTTTGCTACAGGTGTGCCTTGGAATGAATAAAGGGGGATTAATAAGTCAAGGCACTCAAGAATGAAACCCCCAGGATTGTATTATTCAGGTCAGTTCTGAAAAACTGTGTTTAAATTTCATCATCTGAAATTGTTGAAATGCTTGTCTAATTTCTGATGTCTTCTTCTTGTCTAGCTGATCAGTCTGCATTCCAGACTCAGCTACTGAATTTAATTCTGCATAAATTTGATGTTCTTCTTCTGCCATCTATTGCACTGAGTTTGAATGGGTCATCTAGTGCATATAGTCTGCATGTATATCAATGTACATAGGACTGCTTTGCATGACTATCATTTGCTTATTGTTGTAGTCTGCATGTATTTCAATGCATATAGGACTTCTTTGCACTGCATATCTTCGCATAACCCTGGTATATCAAATGGTAAGCTACTAAAAGGCAGGGAAATCTACTTGAAGGTTCTTACTATGTGTGAGATGGTCCTTGAGAATAAATTCTCCGCCAAGTACCAAGGGTCTAGTTTTCATATAGAGCAGTGTACTGAATATCATAAAATTTGAAAAATCTGAAAATTTGAAATGAAATTGATGCATATGATAAATTCTCTCTCTGATTAAACAAAGCATGAATTCTTCTTGAGCATATTCTAAAATCATGAGTAGTTCATTAATTGTATTTCATGCACTTTGTCAGGGGGAGTTTGACTGATATTGCATGTGAAGAGTAGTGCAGTTGAAATACCTAAAAAGAAATTTCATTGCATCTAGATAGGGGGAGCATTTAGAATTGGTGTTTTGATTGTCTCATTTTGAACACCTCTTGTCTAGTAATTAATCAACTCTCATCTGATGTCATATTTCTCTCTCTTGAAAATGGATTCTGCCTTCTATTCATTGAGTTGTTAAAGAAGATTTTCCTTCAACTCTCTTTATGATACTACCTGTCAGCTGATCTGTCTAAAATCCAGACTCAGCTACTGTCTGATGATAAACACTCCTCTAATGCTCTTCTCTATTGGTGATTTACTCTTCCACCAGCTTATGCTTATCCTTCATACATCTTTTAGCTGGTGTGATTGATTTGGTTCTACTGATTGATAAGTTGGTCAGCTAAATTTTTCTTTTCTGGTCTGAGGAAATTAAGCTGCATGTCATGAAATTGAGTCTGAGAACTTTGTAGAAATTCCTATCATATAGGTTTAAGAATTACCACTGAATCAGACTGATATAAGATTAATGTATTCTCAGATTTGTAATTAAATGAATTAAAAATATCTGAATAATAAGGTTTAATAAACTTCAACCACATGTGTCATGTAAACCTTAGATTCTCTCATCTGATATCTGAAAATTTGAAATCAAGGCTACTTTGGTAGAGATACATAGAGTGAGTACTGTGGTTAAACATTAACTTGAGAAATGTTGACTAAATGAAAAATTGTGAATTCAGAGCAATGTCTTGGTCACTGAGAAACTGGGTTCTTTATCAATGAAATAAAGTAACTTATGTCATGAGGTGCCATAGTTATCTCTAATGGAAATTTACTGAAAAACCTGACAGAGCAATGGCATGCCTGTGTTGAGTAACTGGGGAGTCTGTCCTCTAATCAAGGTGTCTCCTCATGTAAAAAGACACTCATATTGCTAACTCTGTTCTCAAAGTTGAGAGGCAATGACAGTTATCCCACTGAGTAACTGGGTCACTTCACCTAAGATGTGTTGTGCCTCATGTAAAAAGGTGATGATCAACCTAAATTACCCAGAAAAAATATAATGTGCTTCAAATGAAAGTATATTAAAAAGTCTGTCAACTCATATTCTTGGAAAAAGTGTTTAACATCAATACTAATCTGCGTAACTCTTAAAAGAGTCATTGAGATCATGTGTGTAAGATAAAGATGATTGATTTTGAGTGTTATCTGAATATTTGATTCACCTTTATTAAAACTTAGATTCAGATATGAGTATTGAGTTTAATTTGACAAATTTGGTATACATCATAATTAAATCAGATTGGTTAAGTTGCCACTTCATAACCCTTTATGATAGAAGAGTCTATACTTCTCAATACTTATTGAAGTGGTGCAAGCATTAAAATCCCTCATGATCAGATTCTTTCCAGATAGTCTGATCAACATAAATCTTGATATTGATTATTCATTGAGATGTCTTGTGATGATTGTTATCTAATCTTGCCTTTCTATCATCAATCACTTTACTCTCCACACTGTTGGAATCTTCCATCTTGTTTTGCAATAAGTTCTGGTTCTGTGGACTTTCCACCTATTTCATTCTGTTCATGCATATGTGAGGTACCAAAACAAGAGTTTAGATTGTTTGTAATGGCAGATTTCAGATTGATTTATTGGATAACCAGAGTTCATTCCTGTGCTTCAGGGGGAGTTATGGGTCATCTGCTTTTAAGGGGAGAGTAGTACATCTTGCATGTTGATAGGGGGAATGAGTCACCATATTATTTTGCTAAGAACATCACATTGAATGATAGCAACATGAATGCATATGACTGATTTATTCTGTGGAGAATGCATGAGTGTGTTATAACTGATCTGTTCTTTGGAGAATGCATGAGTGTGCTAGCTCTGTGTGTCGACCCCCCTTCAAGTCTTTACATCAGATTCGCATTGAGTCTTTACATCTCGTAAGAAGTTCAGTTGGCGTCAACCCATTGAGTCCACGAGGTTGACGCAGCCTTGAAATGCCTCAGATGGCTTTGAAGATAAGGCTGGATGCGTTGACGCATGGGATCACTGCGTCGACCCACTGAACTGACCCAGATCTAACTTCACATCAGGGTGAACTGCTGCGTCGACGCTGTCACGCTGTAGCATCTCTATGCACTTTACAGGTTTACACACTGCACACACACTCAAAGTCTACACATTGCACGAAGAGTCTATACACTACTTTGTGTTGTGTTCGTGCATCGTTTAGAAAACAAGTATATACATCCATGCATCATGGGTCGACCCCCTTCTTAGATGCGTCGACGCCCCCAGATTTCCAAGTCTATACACTTGTCTTCATGCATAGCAGAGTCTATACATTGTAACTCACTTAACTAGCAAGTCTATACATTGCATCGGTGCATTGCTTCCTATGTGCATGTACTGCATCAGTGCATCACAAGTCTATACATCCATTGCTTCAGTTCAATACCTGTAATGTGCATGCATTGCATCGGTGCAATGCTTCCTTTGTGTATATACTGCATCAGTGCATCCAACAGACATACAGTCTATACACTAATGCATGTGAGGTACTGTCTGCACGATAATGTCTATACATTGCTTGTATTTGTAAAGGCTATACATTGGCTGTTGTCCTGCAGCGTCAACACAAGTCCAAACATTGCATCGTTGTGTTAAGTCTATACATTCACATTGTCTGCATGTCTGTACGCTAAAGTCTGTACAGAGTCTGTGTCTGTTTGACCAGCAAGTCTGCACAACGTCCGTCTCATTTAGCATCTAAGGCAATGTCTATACACTGGACTTGAAGTCTGTACATTGAGCGTCTCATTGAGCGTCTCATGCAAGTCTATACAACGCATCAGACTAAGTCTGTACATTGAGCGTCTCATTGAGGGTCTCATGTAAGTCTATACAATGCATCAGCAAGTATGTACATTGGACTATGTTAGGCAAAGTCTGTACATCGGACTGTTTCAAGTGATGTCTGTACAGCGTCATGCATCATTCTTCAAAGTCCATACACTGCACTGTTGCTTGCTCGAGGTGAAGTCTGTACATCCGTCAGTGAACTTTGAAGTCTATACACTGGGATCTTTACCTACGTTCAGTTCTTCAAGTCTGTACATTGGGCTTTCACGTAAAGTCTATACATCCGTGAACTGTGCAAGTCTATACATCGTTGCTTTGCCAAAGTCTACACATTGTGAACCTTCAAGTCTGTACAGACTTTGCTTCGCTCAAGTCTGTACATCGTCCAGTTGTCTTTGGCAAGTCTTCACATCGTGAAGTCTATACACTCGATTGTCTTGCATTGCATCAAGTCTGTACAGCCTTTCCTTTGGGAAGTATGTATATCGTTCATGAAGTCTGAACAATGAGCAAGTCTGTATCTTGGACTAGTCTGCATCGACTAATTCCATACATTGTCCAGTGCATTGCATGCATCATTCATGAAGTCTATACATCGAGTTGAATGCTGGCTAAGTCTGCACATCGTCTGTCTTACTTAGAGTCTCATGCATAACACGAAGTCTGTACATCGCATAGCATTCAAGTCTACACATTATGCATCATTTTAGTTGAAGTCTATACATCGTGCATCTAGAGTTTCAAGTCTATACATTGTTGCACGTTGTGTCTGTCTAAGTCTTCACAGTGCTTCTTCATGCATTGAAGTCTGCACATTGCTGCACGCTCATCAAGTCCATACACTGGCATGTCTTCACATTGCCTAGTCTATACACTGGATGCTGAATGTTCTTCAAAGTCTGCACATTGCATTACACTTTAGCAAGTCTGTACAGTGGTTGCCTTCATATAGGAAGTCTATACATCGCATAGCTCTTCATATATGAAGTCTATACAGTCTGAAGTCTATACACTGCAGTCGAGTTCACAAAGTCTATACAGTCTGAAGTCTATACACTGCAGTCGAGTTCACAAAGTCTATACAGTCTGAAGTCTATACACTGCAGTCGAGTTCACAAAGTCTATATAGTCTGAAGTCTATACACTGCATCCTACAATGTATGTACAGGGTTTTAGACTTAAACTGATAACTTGATTCTCTGTCTGACATGCACTCTTCGTGAAGCCTAATGAAGGCACGTGATCCAAGAAAGGACGAGGTGCCCAGATTATGACACGTGGAAGCAGGCCAGCCAGGATGCTGCCAGGTGGTCGAAATGCCTCGGTTCTGGCAAAATTCTTTGGACAGGAAATGTGGAAGCCACACGACCCTATCCACCCTGCTGCTCTATATAAATGAAGACTCCTTTGTCTGAAGAGAAAGATCGAGAGGCAAAGTCTATACAGTGAAAGTGATCAACTGAAGGAGAAGAAAGCCTACACGATCATGTGAGAAAGAATAGAGAAGCAGAAGAAGCAGAGAAGAAAAAGAAAAAGAAGAGAAAGAGAGAGATAGAGAGCTCGAGCAGAGTGTGAAGAGAAGAAGAAGAGAGGCAGAGAGAAGCTTCGTTCTGAAGATCTGCCTTCACTGGACCGTGGATCAAATCCAGGCCAGTCAGCTCATTCTGAGCCACATTGTGCTTCATTGTTTACAGTCTTCCGATTACTGTTTGTTTCCCATTTTCCTATTTTCTTTTTGAACATTTCTTCAAGCTGTTAGTCAGCACTTGTAGTGGAGGATTCCACTGGACGGCTAAGCTGTATTGCCCAGCAGAGCAAGCTGTGAGACTCAGCAGGCAAGGAGGATTCCTCGGACAGCAAGCTGTGGGGCTCAGCGGATTGTTTGGCAAGCTGTGATGCCCAGCTGTTCAAGCTGTGAGTCAGCGGAATCCACACTCGGGTTGAGTGTGGGGTGGATGTAGGTCTGCAGGACCGAACCACCTAAAAATCATTGTGCAGTGGTTTGATCTCTTTGTGAGTGTGGCGTTAGATGAATGCATTGGGTCGATATGGTTTGATTTTCTATATGTCTTCATCTCATTACTGCGCACACTATATGTTTGACTGTGGTTTGATTTCTCTATCTGTTGTTACTTCCGCTAGGTGAATGATTAGGTGCGTTACACCTATTTGAGTACTGGTTCAACAGAAGACTAGTTTAGTTTCTTTCATGTTATCTTATTGTGTCTTGTTAACTTTCTAGTGAGCATTAGATTTTAATTGGGCGAAAGTTTTTAAAGGGTATATTCATTCACCCCCCCTCTGAATACATAGCAATGAACCCAACACTACAGGGCCCCCAGGTCAACGTCGGCTTTAGTAAGCAGTAGCTCCCGAGGCCAGCCCCGTCCGATCTCCAACACGGGCCCCGTGCCCTCGGACCTCGGTCGGCTTCCCAGCATCTGCCTCGGGTTCCCAACCCCGAGTGCCAGCAAAGCCGACACCCAACACGGGCTTCCAGCCCCGGGTCCACGGCTCCTTAGCAGCTTCATCGGGTTTGAGACCCTGAATCCCGGCAAAGCCGACTCTCAATACGGGCTCCCAGCCCCGAGTTTGCGGCTCCCCGACATTGCACTCGGGACCCCGGTCCCGAGCTCCAATTAAAGTGGCTCTGGGCGAGGTTCGTCAGCACCCTCCTCGGGTCGTCCGACCCGAGGCCAGACTACACCGGCACCTACTACGGGTCCTCGACCCAGGGGCGTCGACACCTCAGCACTTCCAACGGCATCGCTTTCCGGTGCAAGAATGTCATCTCGAGCATCAACTACACTCCTATCAGCTCGGGCAAAGGCTTACACCCGAGTCGCCCAGCCATCGACTCCCAGCGTGGGTTCCATATCCCGGGGGCCGATCCCAATACCTCAAACTGACAGCTTCACGCTGCCGGTCGCTTCAGGCCGGGTCTTCTCGGTCTACCATCTTGGGGTGGAGTCTTCCTTAGCTCCTCAGAAGAAGCATCGCCATGGCCGCAGAGGTAGGTGACTCGCTGCTGCAACCAGCAACTCTGGCAAGACTGTTCTTGTCGGTGACTTGCGGATCCGTCTCGACGGGGGTGAACCAATCGTACCCCAGGAACGGACCGTTCCCACCATCCCCACCTCTAATCGTTTTGACCTCTTGCGTCAAACACAAGAGGATGGGATGAAGTTCAAAGGAACGGGTTCCTCGGCGACAGCCCGGGGGCACCCACCACAGCCTGACACACGGCCACCCAAGACAACTCGTCGAAAAAATGACGGCAAGGGAGACCAGCAACTTGACTTGAGAAGAATCTGGGTCACCCCGGAGGAAGCTCAAGCTGTTCGAAGGGCACGTATCAGGAACCCCCTGCGAGCACTCAGATGCGGCATCAGACGGGATGTTACTAGCCTCACAATAGCGTCTGACTACACCCAGTCATCCAATGTCCTCCGCACAAGCAAGCGGAGGCAAAGGCGAGCCCTCTCCCGGGCCCTCCAACAACCTGTCCAGGGTTCTCCTCCGACTGATATCGGGAGTTAGCCCCCTCTGCAATGCACCTCGATCTTTGATAGACTAGGGACACCTGTCCGCCTAGAGCGACACACGCGCGGGAAGCGGACGGCCCGGTTCATCAATGATGCAGTTCGAGTGTTCGCGTGCTACACCACCGGACACCAGCCGGACACCCAGTCTGACGACTTGAATCAGCCTCTGTCCCACTTTAGGAGGTCGTGCCATCAGGCTCCGTTGCATCCTCCAATCGGTCATATCGATACTTCTGCCGGACCGTAGGCATTGGAACGTGTGAAAGAGGTCCCGGTAGAAGACCGCGACCCTCCCATCAACGCAGAACCAGTCAACAACGACCCTCCTGCAAACGAGGCTCAAGAGGTGACCCTCGACACTCTCATGAAGGAGAACCAGCATCTGAAGGCCCTCCTGCAGGACCTCCTCCAGGAACAGGACCTTCATCCTCAGCAACCTGTTAGGCCCCAGGCCGAGGCACCGGTACCCCCAGCGGCCCGCGATGCTACCAACACTTCAGCGGCGATTGCCCGAACCCCGTTGGAAACTGGGTTTGGCACGCCTCCGGTTGAGACTCAGCCACGAGCCTCCAACACGCTAGTGTGAGAGAATCTCCTGGCACAACGCCAGATGATCGAGCTCATTGTCGAGACAAAGCTCACCCAGTGTGGTGAAGGGGCGGTTACGGTAGATCTCTACAGTGTACCCTACCCGCTTCACCACCAGTTGAAAAAGCTTCCCCTAGAGTACTCCAAGCCCCCCAAGCTGTAAAAGTTCGAAGGGCAGGGGTTACCACATGAACATTTGGCCTACTATGTTACGGCCATGGGTGAGTTAGCGTTGCACGAATCATATCTCCTCCGCTACTTCCCCACTTCACTCACGGGAACAGCCTTCCAATGGTACTCCCGCCTGAAGCCCAACTCAATCATCGATTGGGCCGATCTCTAGAAGAAATTCCTCGACCGCTTTCAAACGGCCGAGTGAAGGGTCTCCCTAGCCGAACTCTATTCTCTCCGGCAGAAAAAGGGCGAGGGCGCCCTCGACTTCATCAAAAAGTGGCGAGACCTCAGCATGAGGTGTGTCAATCCACCCGTTCAGGAGGACGCCATCACCATATGTCGTCGAGGTCTGGCGACCGAGGTCAACGAAAAGCTTCTCGGCACCAATATCAAAGGCTTCGACAAACTTAATTCGGCGGTCGCCGAAATAGAGATGTTCTTCACCGATAACCCGAGCTATATTGCAGCCGAGGGTAAACAATCACGAGAACGCCAGCCTGGTAAGGAGGTGAATATCATAGAGTTCACTCCTGCCGCCAAGGTCAATAAGGGGGCCGAATCCAGTGGCTCTGACAAAAAGCCAGCGGACAAGCCAGCAGCTCCCTCCTTCTCGGAGCGCATGAAGACACCCTTCTCCTTTAAGAAGGACCATACGAAGATGCTCTTCGACCTCTGTATGGCCCAGAAGATTATCGAGCTGCCCGAAATCCGCAAGCCAGACGAGGCCCTGAAGACCGACGATCCCAGTTATTGCCTATATCATCTCATGCTGGGTCACTCAATTGAAGATTGCTACGTCTTCAAAACTCAGGCGCAGAAGCTGATACAAGACGGCCTTGTCAAAATGAAGAGCGGTCTCGTTGATCCCCCGCAGTCACATATGTGGGCCAGGCCAGCTAAGGCAGCATACGTGGCTCACCCCTCAGCCAATGTCATCCACATGATGGCCACATTTTCTCTTTCTGACGATGAGTCAAAGGAGCCCAGCGCCAGTTGAAGGGAACGTTCGATCTGGTATCTAGGGTGGAGGCCCTAGCATGATCGGAGACCTCTCTCCTTCCCCAGGGAGAGAACCCGACGACTCTTCGATATCCTCATCGAGAGGGGGCAAATCATGCCCCGCGACTCGCCGGCAGACTACACCCATTGGGACCATAGTCATCCCCAATACTGCCCCTTCCACGCCAGAATCTGCCACCCGATCGATTCCTGTGAGGAAGTTCAACACCTCATCCAAGAACAGATCCAATGGGAGCAGATTGATGCGGAAGGAAACTCCATGTCACTTTTAAGGCTCCGGCAAGCTTTCGAAAAGACCCTGAGCATCGCCAGAGATGCGCCAGAGCGGCCAGACTCCCCTCAAGAAAATGGGCACGGGCTACCTTACCAGCATCCTCCAGAATGGCTCGAGTTCCGGACTGACAACCGAGAGGCGCTGGATCGATTGCGGAGGCGTAGGGAGCAGGATGCCAGTCAAGAGATGGAGCCGACTGACTTCTCGGTCAACGTTATCCACCCTCCTACTCTTCCGCCCCCCTTGGGCTCCCAGACATTAGAACCTAGCCAGCCAACCCTAGCCACTTCGGCCATGCGGTGGCGGTCCTGGAGGGAGCTGAAGTCTCTCCCTATCCCTAAAGAAGACACCACCAGGCTCCTTCACGTCCTTCTTGGCCGAGAGGATGTTCTGGTGGGCGAGACGATGACGGGCTCTTCAGCTCTCTCTCATCCTCCTCCCGTCCTATCTCCGCCTCCGGCAGCCGTGGATAGGAAGGGAAACCAAAAGCAGGGTGAGGCCCCGCCTCAGCCTCGTCGCATCTCCTCAACGGATGGGCCGTCGGGTCCTCTCCACCTACCTGTTGACACAATTCAGAGTACGACGAAGACATCTTCAGAGTCTTTAGTGGCTTCAATTCAGGTGGCGGGCGTGTGTCGGGACAACTGTGTAGAGTGAGAATGCCTTGCGACGCCATCGGTTGTCGCTAGGCCCAGCCCTCAGCATGGTTACAAAGGTAAGGCTAAGGAGTAGGACAACAAGGATACCTCTCCATCCGCTTCTCGACCAAAGCTGTCGCCACCGTGGTTAAGGCATCAAACCGCGCCCACGTCTTCAGATGCCAGCACCAGCCTACCGACTCCTCATAGGCTCCAGTCGCCACTACGGCTAAGGCTTCAAACCGCGTATACGTCTTCGGATGCCAGTCCCAGCATTCTGACATTCTAGGAATTGTCGCTCGAAGTAATCGAGCAGGCGATCAATGCCACCTTCCAGATACAACAAGCGAAAGGGGCCTGGATCAAAATTCAGGCGAAGAAGAGTCATCGACCTCGCCCTACAAAGACACCAGCTCAGAGATATCTTCATCAGGATTTGTCAACTCTAGCTCTAGCACCTCTCCCTTCTACTCCCTTGGAGACGACTATCGCCAAGAGACAAGAGAAAAATAGGAGGAAGAACCTCAGAAGGTGGCTCAAGAAACAAGCTGAACAAGCAGCCACCCTGCAAACCCCAACTGAGCCAACGCCTCTCCAAAGGCTCCAACGGCTCATTGATGATTTGGAGGAATACGTTCCTCCTCGTCCTACCGGGGCTCTCCCACTCAATAGCTACATCATGTGGGAAGAAATGCAGAAACGAGCCTGCCTCAGAAATTGGGTCCAAGAGATGATCCAAAAGCTCAAAAACGACGAAAGACTCGTGATCCCGGACGAGCTCTCCTTATGCTATAAAGATAAAGAGATCACCACAGAGCAGCTGGAAGAAATGCTTCAGCGCTGCACCTGCAACATGGTGGCCATCCCACCTCCCGACAATATCAACACTTCTCGACGGGGCGACTCAGTAGCCTCCCGGACGAGACAAAGAACTACTACTCCTCTTAGGCTACAGCCAGCTTCAGAACACACCGATCGTGGCCGAGGTCATGGTCGGGGACGTGGCAGAGGCCGTGGGAGAATTCCCGAGCTACCCAGCTCTCCGTCCACTTTCGACCCGGAGCGGATCATCCTCTTTCGAGGAGAGGAACCGACTCCCATTCTGGAAGTAGAAATTCGGGGCAGACCCGGTATTTTCGATCCTTCCAACATCGACGAGGCTACTACTAGCCTCCTAGCCTCTACGCCAGTACCGACTACTACGGCAGAGCAAGCGGGACCGTCCGGCAAGGATGAGCCAGCCCACCAGTCACCCCTAGAAGGGCCATCATTGGCATCGCTATTCCAAGAATCCGCTGGCGATCAAAGTCAGTTTGATCCCGGTGGTAAGGGCAAGGCAGTGCAACTTCCCGGCGGGGAACAACACGGCAGCTCGCAGAAGGCTCAGCCTAACATACTACCCTCCTTGGAAGATGCTCGAGCCCGAGCTGACCGAAAGGTCCTCCACCAGATGAAGCGCTTCCCTGCCAGTATTTCAATTTGGGAGGCCATCGCTTGGAGTAAGGATCTAAGGGAAACCCTTATCAAAATACTCCAAGAGCCGAAAGTCTATGAAACGCATGCCGCGAAAATGAAGGCGGCTGCCTATGGAGCCTTCACAGCTGCCATCTCCTTCACGGGGAAAGGCGTGCTACTTTCCCCTCCGTGCCACAACCGTCCTCTCTACATGAAGGGGAAGATCAATGGGCATGATGTGAACCGGATCCTGGTGGATGTTGGTGCTACTGTCAACATCATGCTGCTCAAGACATTCAAGTCTCTATATCTGACCCCATACCTCCAGAAGGTTCAAGCGGTCAAGATATCCGGCTTTAACCAGAACACCGAGGACATCCTCGGCCGGGTGGATGTCGACCTGGTGCTTGATGACTTCACCTCCAAGGTGACATTCTACATCATCGACTCCAATACATCCTATAAGATGTTACTGGGTATACCTTGGCTCTATGAAAATTGGGTCATCCCGTCAACTCTTCACCAATGCATCAAGTATGCCAAGGACGGAGAGCAACATACGGTCTTTGCAGACCTGTCACCGTTCACACCGACAGAATGCAACCTGGCCGACGCTGCACTATACTTCAAGGGGATTAGTCCGTACCCCATGATCAAGAGTAAAACCAACGGCTGGCTCTTAGAGGAAGATGATGAGGATCTCTTCTCTGTCGACGAGGAGAAGGCCAAGCTTCGTCGGCTACACCTCAGCTCTAAGTCAACCCCAGATCACCCTGAAAGGCGCCAGATCGACTTCGAGGCTAATCTTATCAGCTGAGCTATCGACAAGAGTATATGCTTGCAACCATACTGCATCCAGCTTCCATGTGCATTCGAGGAGCACAACGTCGAGTCACTGACAACCTTTATTGTCACCTTCAAGCGATAACGCCGAAACAAGAAGAAGGCTAACAGGGACAAACCTATTGTCTTCTATAAGGGAGACATGGTCCCTCAAGCCCCTCCAGATGACGACTTTGGCTGGTCTAGGCAAGCCGACGATACCCCTAAAGCAGTTTAGGTGTGGGGCGAGCTATCGCCACATATTCAAGAAATGTGTTTGAAGCAACACAGTCCCCTGTGGCAAACTTCTGCCCAACAAAGATACTTTCGTCAGCTGTGGACCCCTTCCCAGGTCCGGGGGCAACCCCCATCCTTCCATAAGGATACCAGGGGACTTGGCTACGACCAAGACCCGGACTTTCGCGTCCACTATGCAGTCAACGCCATAGGCTTGGCACAACCAGCTGACGACAAAGCTAGAGTCGAAGCCAAATTCGACAGCTCCGAGGATGAGGAAGAGGAAATTATGATCCCAACCCTCGTTAAAGCCGGCACCCCAGCTCAAGCCGTCGAGGAACCTTCTCCGCCTCCCTACCAAGATAAATGGGGAGAAGAAGCTCCTCCGGTCTTTCAGTTAGTTGGAGGACCCGGTTCAACAAACCCTCCTGAGGGAGGGGGTATCTCCGGTCCGAGCTGCGAATGATTGTCAGCTTCACCAGGCAACCCCGGGAAGACCTAAGTAACCCCGGTTGACAACTGCCAGCCAAAAGTCGGCCGTCTGGATCAATCCTCGATGGACCCCAGTGACAACCTCTCTCCAGTCCCTTCAACATTAACCGGTGGCTTCGAGAACCAAGAAATACCCGAAGCTGACACTATTGATGAGGATTTCATCGACCTTCAACCTGCTCCTCCCGAGCTGGAGGACGGTGGCCAGGCGATCGTCGATGATCTTGTGGAGATCAACCTAGGCAAAGATAAAGCCCCTCAGCCTACATTCGTCAGCGCTCTCCTTACCGAGGCAGAGCGGCAGGACTACAAGCAACTCTTGCTTGAATACAAAGATTGCTACGCCTGGACATACAAGGAGATGCCAGGGCTAGTCCCCTCCGTAGCGGAGCATGACCTAGCCATTTCTCCCTCGGTCGTTCTGGTCAAGCAGCCATAGCGGCGCATGCGCCATGAGCTGGAGCTCCAGGTTTCGGTCGATGTCCATAAAATGGTGGAGGTCGACTTCATCGAGCCGTGCATCTACCCGATCTGGCTCGCCAATGTTGGGTTAGATGGACGTAGTCTATCTCCATAGAGTGTGGATCTAGAGGGGGGCGAATAGATCAACTTGCCTAATTTAAAACTACTGTAAGTTCTAAAGCGGAATTTCGGCAAACATCAGTTAAGCTAAACAAAGGATGCTAAACGAAAGGTCGAAAGCTAGACATGAGCATAAGCGATGCAATCAAATAAACTAGACAAGAAATTCCCATCGCTCACAGATCACATAAAAACACAAACACACTGCACACACAATTTTTAGGTGGTTCGATCAATGACCTACGTCCACCCCACACTCAACCGAGTATGGCTTCCTACTGCGCAGCACAGCTTGCGTCCGCTGGGCTTTACAGCTTGGCCAAATAATCCGCTGATACACAGCTTCGCTGGGTACAGCTTGCCGACCAGAGGATCTGATCCTCTGCAACCGCTGGGGAAATACAGCTTAACCCATCCAGTGGAGACTACCACTGCAAGACCGCTGACGCACAGCTTGAAGAAATAATGTTCGGAAATGAAAGACAGAATCAAAACGAAAACAGAAAAGCTCAAAAGCAATATAGCTCTAAGAGCAAAGGTCAGCTCTGGTTTTGAACCACGAGACTAAGATACATACTCTCTTACTCTCACTCTCAATCAGCTCTCTCTCAACTCAATCTCTCTCGATCTCTTCCTCTCTCTTTTTCTCCTTCTTCTCTATTTCTTCTTCTCTGTATCTTCTTCTTCTCTCTTTTCTCTCTGTGGATCGAAGGCTCACTGCTGTATAGACTTCCTCTTCTTTTCTTTCGATCAGTCTTCTTTTGTGGAAGAAGACTTGTTTATATAGCAACAACAGCAGCAGGCGTGTGCTCTCCACGTTTCCCGCCCAGCAATTTGGACCACGTGGCAGCACGCAATGGAGTGTCAGTACACGTGTCCTCATCTGGATACCTTGTCCTTCTCAGATCACGAGCCAGGTACCTGGGATCACGTGCCCCTCATTAGCTTCTTCAGTCCGATGTATAGAGTTCTCCGTTCACGTGCTCAATGTCAGCAATCTGACTTGCTGCGTCGATGCTGTCACTCAATGGCGTTAACGCAGTGATGCATTCCAGTAGCCATTAGCCTCGTCTCTTTAGCTGCTGCGTCGACGCTGCTTAATTGTGGCGTTGACGCAGTGGAATAGCCTGTGAAGATGAATGCTTCTTCAACTGCTGCGTCGACGCTGCTTGCTTGTGGCATTGACGCAGTGGAAGATATCGTGAAGGCTTCGTCAACTGATGCGTGGACGCTTTAAGCTCCCAGCGTCGACCCTGTTCCCTTCAGCAACAAGAATGAAGTCATAAGATTTGAGTATGTACATTGCAGTGTATATACTTCGTTGTATAGACTTGTGAAGGCAGAATGCAACGTACAGACTTTACCCACTGTATGGACTTCATGTAATGCAAACGAATGTGAAGACTTCAGTGTATAGACTTGAAACTCTTGAAGCCAATGTATGGACTTGAGCAAGCTAAAGGGCTGTATAGACATCGAAGACAGGGGCCGATGTATAGACTTGCCAAACAGTCCAGTGTATATACTTTATGCAAGGAGGCCAATGTGTAGACTTGAAAAGCTGAGGCCAGTGTACAGACTTGCCACCGACCATTGTGTAGACTTGATCAGCAAAGACACAGTATAGACATCAACTCTGCACATCGAATATGTGGACTTCAAGTGTGAAGACCATTGTAGAGACTTTGGTTTCGAAGACAATGTGCAGACATCGAGTTTGAAGACCAATGTCCAGACTTTGAGTTTGAAGACCAATGTCCAGACTTTGAGTTTGAAGACCAATGTCCAGACTTTGAGTTTAAAGACCAATGTCCATACTTCAAGTAACACTGTGGATGTACAGACTTGATGGAGCGAAGCGATGTGTAGACTTGAAGCTCCTGATGGATGTATAGACTTCAAATATCACGATGCTGAGGAAGACAGATAATGTACAGACTTGCTGTAACAGTCTGATGTACAAACTTCATGAAGCTCTAGACATTGAATGCTGTACAGACTTAGCCCAATGCCTGAGACGCTAACAAAGATAGACGATGTTCAGACTTGCTGACAGACCGATGTACAGACTTTACTCAAATGCATGAGACGCTAACTGAGACGTTGGACTCTATACAGACTTTGAGCGATGTATGGGCTTCAAAGAAGTTGGCGATTCAATGTACATACTCTGAGGTTCAAGGCCAACGGCTGTACAGACTTAGAATATTAAGACTGATTTACAGACTTCATGCGTTGACGCTATAACATGATGCGTTGACGCTGTGCACACTTAACCAATTCAATTGAAGTGCAGTGTGTGGACTTTATCCAAAATGGACGATGTATAGACTTATGACAGTAAGAAATGCAGACAGCAGTGTTTTAAATGCAAAGAACACATAGTCAATCTGATAGACCAATTTCATCAAATCAAAAGCAGTTGCCAATCAATCAAAACAATGGTGTTGCCAATGAAATAAAGCAAGTGTCAACATCATCAACATAGAGGGGTCACAACAATCTCCCCCTTTTTGATGATGGCAACCCCATATGAAGTAGAAGAGCAACATCCTGTCATATAGATATATGTTTGATGAAAGACATGATGTGTTATGCTGATTGACATGCAGATGCTATGAAGGCATGCAACTCACTGCCTCAAACTATCCCTTGGAATGAATTCAGAATTGACTTCAGAATTCAAACAGATATGTATTCTCCCCCTAGACATCCCCTAGACAATATTCTCCCCCTTTGTCATCAACAAAGAGGAGGGAAAAATTAATTACAATGGAGGAATCAAGAGAAGAACTGACTGGCATTCTGAACAGGTAGTTCATGAATAATCATTCTAAAGCATAGAGTCTTCAGTCATATGAAATTAGAAACTGCTGTCAAAAAGAGTTCTGGTTTAATGATGATAAAATTTGGAGTTCATGCACTACAAGCAATAGATAAGTTCACTGTGCATGATAAGATAATAAACCAGAATCACATTTGCATGAAAGATTCAGTTTCATGATTTCTTACTTTCATAGTCTCAAAAAATATTGAGAGAACCCAAGTCATGTATTGAAACTAAACAAATTTACACTCATGAACTTTTCTTTTGAAGGAGCAGCATTATCAATATTAGATCATTTTGAATATTTAGGTACCATAAGTCTTTCTGCGTAAGGGTATACGTTTATAAGACACCAATACCCCTAGATACTCAACAAGATGGACCATTCTGCCTATGATCAAATTCAACAGAACTGAGTTACACCTTTTGGTGTGAGGGTACACGTTTATCAGACGCCAGTTACCCCCAGGTACTCAGTGAAGCAAGCCTGCTGTTTTGAACATTTTAAACAGAGATAGCTGATACACTTCATGACATGAGTGTTGTCCACTTCTTTGATGGATCACTCAGTTTCTCAGTGATTTACCAGTTATTGCTCTGCCAATATATATATTTTCAATGATTTTCAATATTTTTCAATATCTTTCTTAGCTGTCCTTCTTATGTTTCAGAATAACTTGTTTAAGAATAATACATATACTTATCCTCTCTAATCATGATTTCAGATGAGTTTTCAGATTTCAGATATGATTAGCTTTGTCTGACATAAAATAAGAAAGAGGTTGAGAGTTTTATCAATTTTTAACTTACTTATATACTGATTGTAATCTTTAAACTCCAACCATTATAAGATTTAAACCCTTACATCAGTCTTTGAACAGTTCAAATTCTTATAAATGAAGAAGTCCATTTTCTACTGCTTAGAAATCAGAACTGACCAACAAATTGCCATAATGTTAGAGACAAGTATTCAGAGTTAAAGGTTGAATGACTTCAAGAAAGTTGAAACCACTCTGAATTTCTAGTAATACTCCCCCTGTCTATATGCATGCAACATGGCAAGAATTAATTGAGAGAGAGCTTATGCATAGGTCATGAATGAATGATATGTAAGAACATGCAAAGACTCGACAAGCTCCCCCTGAATATATGCAATGCAGGACAGTTCTACATCCACATTCACATCCACATGATTTATCCAAGCAATCAAAAACAAGTCCACATCAGAGAATTTTATTCACAGCAATTAAGTAATCATTCATCATGCTGAAATTTACATAAGCCAAGTTCTCTTCTAAGAAACTTAAAATTTTCATTTCCAAGAGACTTAGTAAAAATATCAGTAATTTGTTTTTCAGTTTCTATGAAATTCATTTCAATCTCCTTTTTATTTACAGCATCTCTAAGAAAATGATGTTTTATCTCTATATGCTTAGTCCTAGAATGATGAACAGGATTTTTAGCAAGACATATAGCACTAGTATTATCACATAAAAGTGGAATGCATCCCAGATTTATCTGATAATCAGCCAGTTGGTGCTTAATCCAAAGTACTTGGGCTGCACAATTACATTCTGCAACATACTCAGCTTCAGCTGTGGATAATGCTACAGTGTGTTGCTTCTTAGATGCCCAAGACACTAGACAGCCACCAAGGAATTGACAGTAGCCACTGGTGCTTTTTCTATCTACTCGACACCCAGCATAGTCTGCATCAGTGTATGCTAGAAGCTCTAACTCACACTTAGCAGGATACCAGAGACCTAGTTCTTGGGTGCCTAGTAAATACCTAAAAATTCTTTTCACAGCTTTAAAGTGATTTTCTTTAGGACTGGCCTGAAATCTAGAGCATAAACACACAGCAAATTGTATATCAGGCCTAGATGCTGTAAGATAGAGAAGAGATCCGATCATACCTCTGTATAGCCTTTGGTCCATAGGTTTACCTTTAGAGTCTTCATCTAAACTGGTTGATGTACCCATTGGAGTAGCAATTTCCTTGAGGTTGTCCATTTTGTACTTCTTCAATAAGTTCTTTACATACTTGGACTGAGAGATGAAGATGCCATCTTCTGTTTGTGTAACCTGCAGTCCAAGAAATAGTTTAAGCTCACCCATTGAGCTCATTTCAAATTCATCAGTCATTATTTGAGAGAATTCCTCACACAATTTGGGGTTAGTTGACCCAAACACAATGTCATCCACATAAATCTGAATGATAAGAATATCTGGATGGCTTACCTTGGTAAACAATGTTTGATCCACTATACCTCTTGTGAAGTTCTTGTCGGTGAGAAATTTGCTCAACCTGTCATACCAAGCTCTAGGAGCTTGCTTTAAACCATAGAGAGCTTTATTGAGCTTGTAAACATGATTAGGGAAATCTAAACATTCAAACCCAGGAGGTTGTCTCACATAGACATCCTCATTAATTTCGCCATTTAGAAAAGCAGATTTCACATCCATCTGCTGAAGGTTTATTCCTAGGGAACATGCATAAGCCAATAAAATTCTTATTGCTTCTAACCTAGCTACAGGGGCAAAAGACTCTTCAAAGTCAATTCCAAATTCCTGATTGTACCTCTGAACTACAAGTCTGGCTTTATTTTTAATAACATTCCCCGCTTCATCAGTTTTGTTTCTAAATACCCATTTAGTCCCTATGACTGTTTCATGATCAGGAGGTGAAACCAAATGCCACACCTTATTCCTGTCAAACTGATTGAGCTCCTCATGCATGGCATTAATCCAATGCACATCTTGGAGAGCACAGTCAATGGACTTGGGTTCTATGTTTGATACAAAAGCATAAGCATTCAGTTCATGTTGAATTCTTAAGTGGCCTCTAGTCCTAGGGGGATCATGCAGATTTCCAATGACATTATCTACAGGATGATCCTTGAGATATCTAATATTTGCAATTGGACTATCATGAACTTGATTTACCTCTCCCTGAACTGTAGGCTCCTCTTCATTAAGCTCTTTATGTTCTTCTTCATCCTTGGATTTATCTGCAGGATCTCCTTCCTTCAGAATTTCACCATTGTTTTCATTCCTGCATTGACCAATATTAGAATTTGCCAAGGATTCATCCAAAACTATGTGTGGAGATTCTTCAACAGTTTTAGAGTTCAGGTTGTACACTCTGTATGCTCGGGTGTTTTCAGAATAGCCAAGAAAAATTCCTGGTTCTCCTTTAGGTTCAAATTTATCAAGGTCCTTTTTATCATTTATGTGAATGAAACATTTACAACCAAAAACCTTGAAGTGAGCAATAGAAGGTTTCTTACCTTTTAATATCTCATATGGTGTTTGCTGGGTAGAAGGTCTTACCATGGCTCTGTTAATTACATAACAGGCAGTGTTCACTGCTTCAGCCCAAAATTTCCTTGGTAGACCACCTTCGACAAGGAGTGTACGACCCATTTCCACTAAGGTTCTGTTCCTTCTCTCCACAACTCCATTCTGCTCAGGTGTCCTTGGTGAGGAGTACATGTGGTTGATTCCATTTGACCCGTAGAATTCATCAAATTGTGAGTTTTCAAACTCACCTCCATGATCAGACAAAATATTTTCAATTTTCTGATTTGTTTTAACATAGAACTCCTGAAATTCTGAGAAAGCATCACTCTTATTAGATAGGAAATAAACCCAAGTATACCTAGAAAAGTCATCTACCATGACAAACCCATACCTCCTCCCTGATAGGCTGACAGATCTAGTTGGCCCAAAAAGGTCCATATGTATCAGCTCATAGGGTTTGGAAGACAGATTTTCAGTTCTAGACTTAAATGACTTTCTAGTTATCTTTGATTGAGTGCATGCATCACAGATTTTGTTTTCTTTCTTGAATGAGACTTCAGGAAGTCCTCTGACCATGCCATGCTTATTTAATTTGTGCAAAACAGTGTAGCTAGCATGACCTAACCTACGATGCCATAAAAATGCTATGTCTTCTCTATTGGCAGTAAGGCAAAGGTTAGTGTGTTGAATTTCATCTAAATTTATCATGTAAGTATTATTTATTCTCTTTCCAGAAAATTTGACAATATCAGAATCAGGTTCAAAAACCTTGCAGCATTGAGAATTAAATAAAACATTGTAACCTTTATCACATAACTGGCTGATGCTAAGTAGATTATAGGCTAACCCTTCAACCAGCATAACATCATCAATGCAGCAGGTAGAACACTTACCTACCTTACCTGATCCGATAATCCTACCCTTTGTGTTGCTTCCAAAGGTGACAAGGCCTTCTACTTTCTCAGTCAGTATGCAAAAATTGGCCTTATCTCCTGTCATATGCCTGGAGCAGCCGCTATCCATGTACCACAAGTTGTTCTTGGCTGCCAGGCATACCTGCATACACAATTAGGTAGAGAAGTTTGGAACCCAAGACTGATTAGGCTCCAATGTAAATGAACTAGAAGCAAAACAGGAAAGCAAATGTTTCAGAATCCACATTTGTTTAAATGTGTTTTGTTCAGTGGATCCTACAGATTTTCTTCTGTTGTTGTTCCTTTTCTTCTTATTGTTGTTTTTCTTATTGGCAGCAGCATGTTTATTGACAGTACTGTTATTTCTGTGCCAGTGCCTTGGCCAGGGTATGTCCACAAAATTTTGGCCATAGTAGTTCCTGGGCTGGCTATGAAAATATTGATTTCTAGATGTCCAGTAACCATACCCATTGACCCAATTTCCACTGTAAGGTCTTTGGTTTTGAGCACCCTGGAATGCAAGACCTGTAAACCTACCCTGAGTTTGAGACCAATTTGACCTATTGAAGTAGGTTGGCTGTGCATTGTATTGGTTCTGAGCTCTGGGTTGATAAAAATAATTAGGTTGACTCCTAGCAGCACTCTGTCTCCCCTGTACTTTGGACCCTGCTGACCTATACACAGGTTTGTATTGGGTCTTCTTCAGAGGTGGAGGTGTTGGTGGAGACTTGGTTACCTTGACCTGGGATTTTCCGGACTGTGTAGGTTGACCCCTAACCTGAGTATGAGCCCTAGGATTCTGCTTAGATGTGCTAGCTCTACTAGGCTCATTAACCTTTTGTTTGCCCTTCTCCTCAGCACTGGGCTTTTTCAGATTAGCAGTTTTGTTCATCAAATTTATTGAGTTCATGCTAATTAGAGGTCCCTTTTCCTTTTGAGCAACAAATGAAATTGTTTTCATCCCGAATGTTTTTGTTGCACTAGAATTAAATCCTAGGCCCTCTTTTCTGAAATTAACCTTTGACCCTAACAAAGCAATTAAGTTATATGTTCCTTGGGTCATTTTCTCAATGGTTTTCATTTTATCCTCATTGTCTTTCTGAAGTTCATCAATAGCCTTTTTCAGCTCATTGTTGACATTGAGGACAGCTTCATATTTTTCAGAAATGATTTTTACTTCACTTTCACATTTTTGAATCTTCAGCTTCCATTCATCAATTTCATTTTCATGCCTTAGATTCTCTTCCTTAGAAGCTTTTAACTCATTTTTGATTTTATCTTCTTCAGAGCATGTGAGTTTCAAGTCATCAATCTCAGATTCCAAACATGCAATTTTATCAGTTAGTGTTTTATCATTTTGCATGGAATTGATTTTTCTTCTAAGATGCCTATTCTCTTTTCTAATATCATCAGCTCTATCAGCTATGTCATGATAAGCATCTACCCAATCAGCAATTGTGAAGTTTTCAAATCTAGTGATTACCTCATCTGTGTCCTCCTCTCTATCTTCGGAGCTTGTTGCCATAAGGCAAATGGGCTGTTCAGATTCGGCTTCACTATCTGAGCTGTTGCTGAAAGAGCCTTCATCTTCATCACTCCATGTGGTGATCATAGCTCTTCCCTTCTTGATTTTCTTCTTTGACCTGTCCTTATGTTTCTGATTGTCTGGACAGTCAATTTTCAGATGCCCTGGTTTCCTGCATTGATAACAAACATTAGCTTCATTTTTCTTTGCAGGTTTAGATTTATACCTTTTATCCTTTCGGTCACCACTGTATTTCTTCTGACCGAACCGTCCTGCTCCCTTTCTGAGAAATCGCCTGAACTCTCTAGTCATCATGGCTATATCAGATCGAGTCACATCTTCCTCTTCATTTAGGTTCTCCTCTGATGATGAAGAGCTGCTGGAGCTGGATTTTGTTGATTTGCTGGAACTAGCCTTCAGCGCTATCGGCTTCCTCTTCCTCTCGGCTTCATCTGTCCTTGGCATGTTTTTCTCATATGCCATTAGTGAGCCAATCAGCTCATCAGATTTAGTATTACGCAGGTCCCTTGACTCCTCCATCACAGTTGCTTTGGTGTGCCAATTGGGAGTCAGGGAGCGCAGAATTTTCCTCACTACATCATACTCTGCCTGAGGTTTCCCAAAATCTCTGAGGCCATTGGTTATGACAGTCAGCCGAGCGTACATTTCGCTGATGGACTCGTTCTGCTTCATCTTGAAGGCTTCATACTCAGATACAAGAAGATTGGCCTTCTGCTCTCTTACTTGAGATGTACCTTCATGAATTACTTCCAGCGCATCCCACATCTCCTTAGCTGATTTGCAAGCAGACACACGGGAGAATTTTGTAGGATGCAGAGCGCACTGGATAGCATTAATAGCACTCCAATTCAGCGTGGACCTTCTGATCTCCTCCTTGGTCCATACATCTTCATTCGGGGACAGCTCATAAGGTCCCTTGCTGACAATCTTCCAAATCTCATAATCCTTAGCCCTGAGGAACACTTGCATACGGTTCTTCCAGTATGCGTAGTTTGATCCATCAAATAATGGGGGCTTCGTTGTTGAGTGACCTTCGGCAGTCATCCCTCGAGCATCCATCTCTGCCTATTCTCTTCGGGCGATGAGTCCCTGTAGAAGAGTTAGGCTCTGATACCAAGTGTTGGGTTAGATGGACGCAGTCTATCTCCACAGAGTGTGGATCTAGAGGGGGGTGAATAGATCAACTTGCCTAATTTAAAACTACTGTAAGTTCTAAAGCGGAATTTAGGCAAACATCAGTTAAGCTAAACAAAGGATGCTAAATGAAAGGTCGAAAGCTAGACATGAGTATAAGTGATGCAATCAAATAAGCTAGACAAGAAATTCCCATCGCACACAGATCACACAAAAACACAAACACACTGCACACTCAATTTTTAGGTGGTTCGATCAACGACCTACGTCCACCCCACACTCAACCGAGTATGGCTTCCTGCTGCGCAGCACAGCTTGCGTCCGCTGGGCTTTACAGCTTGGCCAAATAATCCGCTGATACACAGCTTCGCTGGGTACAGCTTGCCGACCAGAGGATCTGATCCTCTGCAACCGCTAGGGAAATACAGCTTAACCCATCCAGTGGAGACTACCACTGCAAGACCGCTGACGCACAGCTTGAAGAAATAATGTTCGGAAATGAAAGACAGAATCAAAACGAAAATAGAAAAGCTCAAAAGTAATATAGCTCTAAGAGCAAAGCTCAGCTCTGGTTTTGAACCACGAGACTGAGATACATACTCTCTTACTCTCACTCTCAATCAGCTCTCTCTCAACTCAATCTCTCTCGATCTCTTCCTCTCTCTTTTTCTCCTTCTTCTCTATTTCTTCTTCTCTGTATCTTCTTCTTCTCTCTTTTCTCTCTGTGGATCGAAGGCTCACTGCTGTATAGACTTCCTCTTCTTTTCTTTCGATCAGTCTTCTTTTGTGGAAGAAGACTTGTTTATATAGCAACAACAGCAGCAGGCGTGTGCTCTCCACGTTTCCTGCCCAGCAATTTGGACCACGTGGCAGCATGCAATGGAGTGTCAGTACACGTGTCCTCATCTGGATACCTTGTCCTTCTCGGATCACGAGCCAGGTACCTGGGATCACGTGCCCCTCATTAGCTTCTTCAGTCCGATGTATAGAGTTCTCCGTTCACGTGCTCAATGTCAGCAATCTGACTTGCTGTGTCGACGCTGTCACTCAATGGCGTTAACGCAGTGATGCATTCCAGTAGTCATTAGCCTCGTCTCTTTAGCTGCTGCGTCGACGCTGCTTAATTGTGGCGTTGACGCAGTGGAATAGCCTGTGAAGATGAATGCTTCTTCAACTGCTGCGTCGACGCTGCTTGCTTGTGGCGTTGACGTAGTGGAAGATATCGTGAAGGCTTCGTCAACTGATGCGTGGACGCTTTAAGCTCCCAGCGTCGACCCTGTTCCCTTCAGCAACAAGAATGAAGTCATAAGATTTGAGTATGTACATTGCAGTGTATATACTTCGTTGTATAGACTTGTGAAGGCAGAATGCAACGTACAGACTTTACCCACTGTATGGACTTCATGTAATGCAAACGAATGTGAAGACTTCAGTGTATAGACTTGAAACTCTTGAAGCCAATGTATGGACTTGAGCAAGCTAAAGGGCTGTATAGACATCGAAGACAGGAACCGATGTATAGACTTGCCAAACAGTCCAGTGTATATACTTTATGCAAGGAGGCCAATGTGTAGACTTGAAAAGCTGAGGCCAGTGTACAGACTTGCCACCGACCATTGTGTAGACTTGATCAGCAAAGACACAATATAGACATCAACTCTGCACATCGAATGTATGGACTTCAAGTGTGAAGACCATTGTAGAGACTTTGGTTTCGAAGACAATGTGCAGACATCGAGTTTGAAGACCAATGTCCAGACTTTGAGTTTGAAGACCAATGTCCAGACTTTGAGTTTGAAGACCAATGTCCAGACTTTGAGTTTGAAGACCAATGTCCAGACTTCAAGTAACACTGTGGATGTACAGACTTGATGGAGCGAAGCGATGTGTAGACTTGAAGCTCCTGATGGATGTATAGACTTCAAATATCACGACGCTGAGGAAGACAGACAATGTACAGACTTGCTGTAATAGTCTGATGTACAGACTTCATGAAGCTCTAGACATTGAATGCTGTACAGACTTAGCCCAATGCCTGAGACGCTAACAAAGACGGACGATGTTCAGACTTGCTGACAGACCGATGTACAGACTTTACTCAAATGCATGAGACGCTAACTGAGACGCTGGACTCTGTACAGACTTTGAGCAATGTATGGGCTTCAAAGAAATTGGTGATTCAATGTACATACTCTGATGTTCAAGGCCAACGGCTGTACAGACTTAGAATATTAAGACTGATTTACAGACTTCATGCGTTGACGCTGTAACATGATGCGTTGACGCTGTGCACACTTAACCAATTCAATTGAAGTGCAGTGTGTGGACTTTATCCAAAATGGACGATGTATAGACTTATGATAGTAAGAAATGCAGATAGCAGTGTATTAAATGCAAAGAACACATAGTCAATCTGATAGACCATTTTCATCAAATCAAAAGCAGTTGCCAATCAATCAAAACAATGGTGTTGCCAATGAAATAAAGCAAGTGTCAACATCATCAACATAGAGGGGTCACAACAGCCAACATAGTTCCAGTCAAGAAGAAGAATGGCCAAGTCTGCATTTGCGTCGACTTCCGGGACCTCAACAAAGCCTGTTCGAAGGACAACTTCCCAGTCCCAATCACAGAAATAATGGTCGACATGACCACCGGTCATGAAGCCCTGTCTTTCATGGACGGGTCGTCCGGTTATAACCAGATCTGGATGTCCCTTAAAGACAAGAATCACATAGCTTTTAGATCCCCCAAAGAGATTTTCAACTACAAGCGCATGCCCTTCGGTCTGAAGAATGCCAGTGCTACTTACCAAAGGGCCATGACCAAAATATTCGACGAGATGCTGCACAACATCATTGAATGCTATGTCGACGACCTCGTCGTCTAGACTAAAAGGCGAGAAGACCATTTGCGTGACCTTCACCGAGTCTTCGAGCGCCTCCGATAATATGGGCTCAAAATGAACCCCATGAAATGTGCCTTTGGCATATCTAGTGGCAAATTTCTCATTTTCGTCGTCAGGTACCGAGGAATCGAGGTGGATCCCAGCAAGATCGAAGTGATCTGGGAGCTTCCACCACCCAGTAACATCACCGAACTCAGGTCCTTCCAAGGGAGGCTGACCTACATTCAGAGGTTTATCTCTAACCTCTCCGGTCGGTGCACGCCTTTCAGCAAGCTAATGAAGAAAGACGCCCCGTTTACATGGGACTCGAAATGCCAGGCGACTTTCGAGCAAATCAAGGAGTACCTCCTCACTCCCCCAGTCCTGGGGGCACCGATCAAGGGTAAACCCCTCATTCTTTACATTGCGGCCATGGACGCTTCGCTAGGAGTTCTGTTGGCATAAATCAATGAAGAAGGTAAAGAGCAGCCCCTCTATTACCTCTGTCGGAAGCTAATCGGTGCCGAGTACTGCTACTCCCCTATGGAGAAGGTCTGCTTGGCATTGGTGTTCGCAGTTAAGAAGCTGCGGCATTACCTCCTGTCCTATCAAGTCGAGCTTATATCCAGGCACGACCCTCTGAAGTACCTCCTTCGATGACCTATCCTCTCAGGCAGACTGGGGAGGTGGGCTCACCTGTTGGTGGAGTACGACATTACTTATGTCCCCAGAAAAGCAATCAAGGGACAGCGTATGGCTGCATTCTTGGCAGCCCATCCAGTGTTGGACGACTCACCTTTCAGCTCGGAGCTCCCGGACGAGGAGTCCCTTGCTACTCAATCACAACAACCGGTTGAACAGAGCGGAGATGTCTTACATTATTGGCAGCCAAGCACTCTCACAACCAGCGTGCCTTGCTGGGAGCTCTACTTCGATAGTGCTTCCCGAGGGATCACCCGGACCAACCAGGATCCAACCACCACGGCAGGTGCCGGCATAGTCTTTCTGACTCCTCAGGGCGGAGTTTTGTACAACTCCTGCACCCTCATGAAATCCCTGACCAACAACGAGGCCGAGTATGAAGCTCTACTTATTTGGCTCCAGATGGCTCTCCATACGGGCAATAAATGCCTCAAAGCCTACGGGGACTCCAAGCTAATAGTCTGACAGGTCCTCGGCATCTATGACGTGCGGAAGCCAGAGTTGGTTCCATACCACACCGCTGTCACCAGACTAACCCGGAAGTTCTATTTCTTCAAAATAGATCATATCCCCAGAAGTAGCAACGCTCAGGCGGATGCCTTAGCAAAATTGGCCACGGCCATCAAGCTCCCGCCCGAGGGTGAGGTCGACATCGTCATCAAACACAGAAGACTGATGTCAAGCTCACTCGAAGGCAACACCGGTCTCACCATCTACGAGGTCCACGACCTTGACTAGAGCACGCCTTCAGAAGAAGATGATTGGCGTGCACCCATCATCAAATTCAAGAAAGGGTGGCTCCCCCGTGACCGAGCTCAAAGAGTCCAGCTACTCCGCTGAGCAACCTCTTATGAGTTGATTGGCGACTCCCTGTATAGGCTCATCCACGAAAAGGACAAGTCAATTCTCCTGAGATGTGTCTCCCTCGCGGAATCTCAAACCATCATGCAGGAGGTTCACTCCGGGTTGTGTGGCGCACATTAGGCTGGAGATCGAATGAAGCACAACATCAAGCTCAAAGGCTTCTACTGGCCAACCATGTACATGGACTGTATCCAGTATGCTCATACATGCCATCAATGCCAAGCCTTTGGCCCAGTACCCAGAAGACCTCCCAATCCACTGCGTCCTACAGCTCCCACTTGGCCGTTCGCTGAGTGGGGCATGGACATTGCGGGGCCCTTCCCACCATCTTCCAAGGGCCATAAATACATTTTGGCCGCCACTGACTATTTCTCTCGTTGGGCGGAGGCTCTACCTTTGCGAGAGGTTACCGGGGAAATCATTGCCAGATTCGTCCAGCACAACATCATATATCGATTCGGTACTCCCAGTCGTATAGTGTCTGACAACGGGACACCATTCAAGAATAAGGCCGTATACCAGTTAGCGGCCAAATTCCACGTCAACTGGAGAACCTCTTCGGTCTACAACTCCCAGGCTAATGGTTTTGTGGAAGCCTTCAACAAAACCCTCTGCAAGCTCCTGACTAAGATGGTTAGCCACCGGAAACGTGATTGGGGTGAAAAGGTCTTCGAAGCATTGTGGGCCTATTGGACAGTCTACAAAACCCCCATGGGGTGCTCGCCGTTCTCCCTTGCTTACGGGACAGAAGCAATTATCCCCATCGAAATCCAGTTAGCTTCTTACCGTGTGGCAATCCACACCGGCCTTGCCGGCCCTGACGAAAATGAATACCAAAGAAGCCTAGAAGAGCTCGCCAATCTAGAAGGAAAGCGACTTGAAGCCTACAAACACCTGCAAGTATACCAGGCCCGCATGGCCCAGGCTTATGATAAGCTCGTCAAGAAGCGAGTTTTCAAACAAGGTGACCTTGTCATGATCAAAGAAAAAGAGGTCATGGCAGGGCGCTCCAGTGGAAAACTACAGCCAAATTGGTGAGGTCCATACATCATCCAGAATGTCTATGAGGGTGGGGCCTACACGGTCGTTGATCACAAAGGTCATAGACCGTTCCCGCCTCTCAAGGGCAAACACATGAAGCTATATTATGCACCGGAACACGAGTTCGCACGCCAGCTAGGCTAAGGCGCATGCCCCAGCTACTACCAGTAAGGCCGGCCCTTCCCCATGAAGGATCTAACCGGCCTATCCTCCCAGTCTGCAATTCCCAGTTAACCAACCAGCTCAGCTCTTCGGAATCACCGCCAGGCATCTGCGGGGACTGATCTCCTGCCCTCATTCCCGTCACCATGGGAGCGCGGGCGCTTCTGCACCGGCACGAGTCTAGCTGCCAGGCTCACAGGTAAGTCAAAAAAAAAATAACAAAGAAAAATGGGGTTAAAAATAGAGATGCCCTGGCAGACCCAGACATCCTCACCACAAGAGGGTGACTAGGGGCAAAAAGGCCAGTGACCCATGTTGAGTAGTGGATAGCGGATCTAGAGGGGAGGGGTGAATAGATCTGCCCCTCTTTTCACAGAACACCCCTCTTTAAAGCTAGATAAAGATAATAGCAGCGGAATATAACTAGCTTAACGAAGGACGGAACGATTTGCTTAGCAAGATGAACAAGTAATATAGAGATTGAACCTAAGCATGCATCTAGCACAAAGCAATCGCACAATCAAACCACAACACACGAGATTTTAAGGTGGTTCGGCCTGAATCTCCAGTCCTACATCCACCCCTCACCAAACCCGGTGAGGCTCCACTAGTGCAACGCACTGAACTGCAAATCGGAAAGACCTCCGATTGCCTTCCTACTAACCACAGGTAAGGATGTCAACACCGCAGATTGAACAACTTCCGATTGCCTTCCTACTAACCACCGGTAGGGACGATCTTCAGTTTCAAATGTTTGAATGAAATGGAAAGAGAACAAGATGAAAATGCTCAAATAAGATATAGAGATATGTTAAAATGAGATAGATCTTGTCTGAGATTGCTGAAGCTTGAATCTTCTTTTCTTCACACGATGTAGACCACCAACAGAAGCTTCTTTCTTCTTCACAAAGCTCTCTTCTTGATTCAGCAACAATGGCTTCTTCTTCCTTGTGAAATGAGCTTCATTGGATCTCCTTGAGTTGTTGAAGAAGACTATGGATGTAGCTTTGATCACCCTTGAGAATCTTGATTGCTTCTGTTGTACTCCTGGTTTTGATGATGACAACAGTAAGACTTTGGATATAGACACTTAACCTCCTAATAACTGTTTAATAATTCAAAGGGGTTGCAGGGTGCTCATTGCGTCAACGCCATCAAATGGAAGCGTCAACGCAGCAGTGCAAACTCAAGAAAGAAGCCCCTGGGTGATTTTGTGCGTCAACGCAACGTTCAAGTGGAGTGGACGCATCAGAGCATTGATAGCTTGGGCACAAAGTCTATACATCAGCTGGATCCATTTAGTCTGTACATTGGCATATCTTCTTCAAGTCTGTACATCGGGCACCTTCTTAACAAAGTCTATACATTGCTGTTTGCATTGCACAGTCTATACACTTGAAGCTTTTCATTTGATGAAGTCTATACACTAGACTCCAGTTCTCCAAGTCTATACACTAGACTTCAGTTCTTCAAGTCTATACACTCGACTGCAATTCTCCAAGTCTATACACTAGACTTCAGTTCTTCAAGTCTATACACTCAACTGCAGTTCTCCAAGTCTATACACTAGACTTCAGTTCTCTAAGTATATACATTGTTGGTTGCGTTGCAAAGTCCATACACTGGAAGCTCTTCATTTGATGAAGTCTGTACACTAGTCTTTCTGGCACGTTAACACTAAGTCTATACACTTCATTTTTGCAGAAGGGAACAGGGTCGACGCCTGAAGCCTAGAGCGTCCACGCATCAGTAGACGAAGCCTTCACGATTTCTTCTATTGCGTCAACGCCACAAGCAAGCAGCGTCGACGCAGCAGTTAAAGTAGCAGAGACTCTTACAAGCGATGAAGCCCTTCACGAAATCTACCACTGCGTCAACGCCATTAACAAGCAGCGTCGACGCAGCAGCTTAAGAGATGCCAGTATAGAAACGTACACGTTCGTGCATCAACGCCACCAACTGGCAGCGTCGACGCAGCAGTCCAAGAAAGGGACGACTTATCTCTGGCTGTCTTCAATACGTCAACGCTATATGCTGATAACGTCGACGCAGCACGCATATCTGTTGAAGACTTGATCACTGGAATGCCGGTAGCATTGCGTCAACGCAGCAGGCTGATGGAGTCGACGCAGCGGTTAAAAAGATTGAAGAACTCTGATGGTTGCCTCAACTCTCTGGAGCAAGTGAGTTGATGCCATCTAACTCTAGCTGCTGAGCGTACTGGTGCTGGGCACGTGATCTGAGGATAAGAAGAATACCCAGATGAAGACACGTGTTCTGACAGCTGCTGGATGCTGCCACGTGGTCCGAACTCTTAGGGCGGGAACTGTGGAAGCCACACGCGCCCTGCTGCTACTCCAGGTATATAATGGAGCCTTCGTCTTCAGATGAAGTGTGATCGAAGAATGAAGAAAGAGCCTAGAGAATAGAAAGCCTTTTGATCCATAAAAAGAAGCAGTGCAGCAGTGAGAGAGAAAGAGGAAGAAAGCAGAAGAGAAAGAAAGAGAGATAGAGAGTGAGAGAGAGAGCTCCTGGAAAAGAAGGAAGAAGCTGATTGAAGATCTGTCTTCACTGGACCGTGGATCAGATCCAGGCCAGTCAGCTCCGTTGAGAGCCACATCTGTGTTTTCATCTATTACAGCTTTCGGATTGCTGTGTTATTTTTCGTTTATTGTTTTTCCTTTATTTTTTTGATTATCCTTGGTCTTCCGATTGCCCTGTTGGGGATCGGGTACCTCCTGTTGATTCAGGAGAAGGGAGATCTAATCTCCGGGTTGCAAGTGACAGGTTGTCACTTGTGGGTTGCCCTCTGGTTAGAGGAAGGGAGGCTAGTCCTTCGGTTCTGGGCTTGTGGTTGCAAGTCCAGGAGTCCCTCCTGGTCTGGAGGAAGAGAGGTCTTCGACCTCTAGTTTCCAAGTGGCTGGGAGTCACTTGGGTGTCCCTCCGGTTGGGAGGAAGAGGGGAGTCTGTTCCCCTAGTCAAGCTGTATGGCAGCAACTGTTTGCAGACTGAGTTTGCTTGGTTCTAGCATTTGCTAGTGAAGCCTCACTCCGGTTGGGAGTGAGGGGTGGATGTAGGTCTGTGGACCGAACCACCTAAAATCTCTTGTGCCGTGGCTTGTTTGATTGATTTGCTTCCGCTAGATGCTTGGATAGGCACGCCCATGAGTTTGTATTTGAGTTGAAATGAATTAGTTCTATTCTGTGTCTCTTTTCTAGCATCCTAGTTTTAATTTGGCCATAATCTGTAGAAGGATACATTCACCCCCCCTCTGTATCCGGGCCAAGCACCCTAACAGTTGGTATCAGAGCGGGTGTCTGCATACAAGGTCCAGCGACCTGCAGATTCGATCTTGCGGTCTTAGGTGCTAATTTGCTTTTAGTGCATCAATATTCCTGTTGCATTGAATTTATCTACTATTTGCTTCAATGGCTTGTCCACCCGTCTTCAGTGGTTTTGATTACAACTAGTGGCACAGTGCTTTACGTGCTTATGTTAAATCTGTTGATCCAGACATATGGAAAGTGATTTCACATGGTCCTCATAAATTACCAAAGAAAAGGTCCAAATGGACTGACAGCCACGAATCAATGTATGAGGAGAATCAGACAGCTATAAATTTGATGAAAGCAGCCACTGACAAAGCCTTTCACTCATGTTTTTTTGATTGCAGATCTGCAAGGGATATGTTGGAGATGATGAAGAGAGCCGGGAAAGGAAATCAAACAAGCTGCATGATGGCCAACAGAAGCGATCAAGGCAGCAATCAAACTGAAGAAGATGATGATGATGAGGTAAATCTCTTCGAGAATTTCTCTCTAGAAGATTGGGAGAATGCTTATGCTGAATTATTTGAATCTCATGAACTGTTAAGAAAATAGTATAAAAAATTGAAAAGGGGTACTGGTTTAGATAGTTCAAGCTTTCCTTGTAGAAATTGTGTTGAATTGAAAAATATTCATGATGCTTGTATGTCTGACCTTCAAATACTGAAGAAACAAGTTTCATTATTGAAAACTGAAAATCAAGAACATATAAAAGTGATATCTGAATTCAAAGAAGAATTGAACTCAGATAATGATAATCAGACTGTTGTTAACTATCATGACCAGTATGAAAAATTGCTGAAAAACTTTGAAAGTGTAAACTCAGATTTAAACAAGCTGAGATCCGAAAATGATTCCCTGAGAACATCTGCTAATAAAAATGATAACAAATTTGAGAAACTTGAGCAGGAGAAAAACTTGCTTGCTGAAAAACTGGAAGCCATCAAATCTGTGAATGTAGAATTACAGAAAAACATTGAAAAGAAGGAAAAAGATTGGAAGGAATTCAAGGCTGAAAGAAAACTTGAAACTAACTCAGAAGATCAGACTCTAATAAATGAGTTAATTCAGAATGACAAGCTTAAGGAAGAAAATGAAAAATTAAAAATGTTGAATTCCACTATGTCAGAGAGACTTCTAGCTTTGGAAAGAGGAAAAAGTATTTGTGTTGAAGATTCTAATAAATTGAGCAATCTGGAACAGGAAATTGACAAATATAAAACTGCTAACAAGGTGTTAACTGAATGTGTGAATTGCAGTGAACAAGAGATTGCCAGTTATGAGTTACATATTTCCTCTCTGGAAGATGAAATTAAGGATTTGACAGTCTCCTTGTCTAAATTTGTTGATGGGCAGAAAAACCTAGACAAGCTACTAGGTATAAAAATCAACTCTAGGAAGGAAGGGCTGGGCTACAATAAGATAAACAAGAAGGAACTTCAGAACAAAGTTATGACATCTTTTGTAAGTGGTTCAGACGTAGCCACCACCTCTAAAGACAAACAGCCCATTGTTCAGAAAATACTGGGAACAAAGAAAAACCTTAAGAAAGACGGACTGGGCTATAGTCCAGTCATGAGGAAGCTCGATGGAGCCAACCTGAAAAATATCTTTGTTAAATCCTCTGAACATGAGAAGCCTTCTATTTCATCTCCAACTCAGTACAAGGCTAAGAAAATAGGAAAACAGGATAAAAACCAGAAAAGGACTGTAAATCAGAAAATAAATGAAAAAGGTTCATCAGTGCATGCTGATCACAGTCCTCACACACACTCACATGCATCTAAAAGGAAGATTATCTGTCATTACTGTCATAAAGTTGGACATCTGATGCATGAGTGTAAGTTGATGGAGAAGGATGATAAGAATGCTAGGAGATCTTATGATAAAAATCCATCACCTCAGAAAAGGAGTGTCACATGCTCTAATTGTGGCAAATTAGGACACTCAATTGCTCATTGCTAGTTTGCTAGTGGTAAGACAACTTTTTATTCATATCATGCTAAATTCCCTGCAAACCAACATGTTTTTAATAAACACAAATTTGTTTCAATGAACCAGCATATCATCTGTTTTAATTGCAACAAAAGGGGTCACAGGGCCTCTAAATGCTGGTCAGGCCTTTTTGAAAGAAATTCTATTTCATGTTTTGAATGTGGAAAGAATGGCCACAGGGCCTTAATTGTTGGCATGCCCAAGGAGGCTATGGCAATAATGAACTCAATTTTAAAAAGAATGCCTCTTATTGCTCTCACTGTAGAAAGCATGGCCATACAGTCAAGGACTGTTGGCACATTCAGGGTGGAAATGTGAATCTCAAACATGCTAAATTCCCTGTAAGATAATTTCCAAAACTTTCATGTTATAACTGTGGGAAGCCAGGTCACAGGGCTGCAACCTGTTGGCTGGCAGGATATCAAAACCAAACTGGTTTTGGCAAACAGAGTTTTTATTCTGTTATCAAGAAATCTCATGCTTATGCACATAGAATTCATGCTAACAAGAATGTGCATAAATTAGATCTGAAAACTGCTGCTCCTTGCTATCAAGCTAAAAATGTGCTGAGAAAACCTGCTAGGAGTGATAATGTCATGTCAGGACCCAAGACCTCTTGGGTACCTGTTTGTGCAAAATAAACCTTGTTTTGCAGGTGTGTCTTGGAATGGAATAAAAATGGGTATTAATCCAAGGCACTCAAGAATGAAAACCCCTTCTGAACGTTTCAGGTAAACTTCATGCTCTTCTTGTCTTTAGTTTTATTGCATTTTTTTTATCAGTTGCCATGTGCATTATCTTCTGAGCATACATAGGCTAATTACAATTGCTTGATAATTATGTTATGCATAGACTCTGAAAGCAAATTACCTCTCGAATTGTCTGAAAAATCTGAACTGCTTATGAGTGTGACTTGAATCATGTGTGTTGCAATAGCTCACTGAATTTCTGAATTGCATATAGGACTGTATGTTGAATAATCATGCATGACCTCAATGGTATATAAATGGTAAGGTACCAAAGGGCAGGGAGGTCTGTCTGGAGGTTCTTACTATGTGTGAGGTGATCTTCTAGACCAACTGCTCCGCCTAGTACCATGGGTCATCTTGCTGGTTAAGACAGTCTGAATGTGCATGAATCTTTTGGTAACATATGTTCAGTTCTCAGTGCAAATATTGCATGCTTTCAGGGGGAGTTAGTTGCATATCCTTTGCATAGCTATTCAATGTCGAGTCTTTGCATGTCCCTGCATACATATAGTTCATTGTATCCTCTTATATTGAAAATGTCAAAAAGAGAGTTTGAATGCATATTGTAAGGGGGAGTCAATGCATTACATACAGGTTGTCAAATGCATACATTTGTCAGATTTCATAGCATATCCTTTCTTATTGACTTAATTGACAAACCTTGATCATATTCTGAAAATTTTTGAGCTTCAAAATCTCTCTTAACAATTGGTATTTCTCCTATCAATTGGTATCGTTTGGTTTTAGAATTCTTTCAGTCCCTCATGAAGATTCCAATGGGCTATCTTGATCATAAATCTGAAAATTTTGAACTAGAAAACTTCTATTATATAGGTTTATGAATGACTGAAATAACTCATGTGGTTTAAGTTTAATGTTCATGGAGTTTAACTTTAAAATCTCTTAAAAATATCTGAAGCATGTTTAATAAACCTTAACCATTTGTTTCATGCTATGTCTTGTGAAAAATCTCTGAAATCTACACTTTTGAATACATGACCTTAATTGGTTAAGTACATGAAACTATTATTGATTTGAAGTAAATGAATGCCTCTGAAATGTCTAAAGGGTTAATTCTGTCAGAGCAATGACATTAGCCATTGAGAAACACAAGTCCAAAGGACTGTGTCATGAGGTGCCTTCGTTAACTCTGATAAAATTCATTGAAACTCAGGCAGAGCAATGGCATGCACACTGAGAAATACAACTCACTCATTAGAAAATGATTTGTAGTGTGTCATGATGTGTAAGTGCTAACTCTGTTCACATAAAGCATGACAGTTAGTCACAGTAGGGGCTTAGGGATATTGGCCTCTAATCAAGGCATATCCTCTAGTTACAATGTGTGGACTGAACTAGAGTGCTCGTAAAATTTGGAGCAAGAAAATTATTTAAAAAAATGAAATATCTGAATATTGATACACAAATCAATTTGCTGCAACCCTAGATAAAATCATATGACTTCATAAATACTTGACTTCAATACTAGTGCATGTAACTCTGAAAGAAGTCAATAGATTTGATTGTGTAAGAGAAAGAGAGACTGATCAAGATAATTATGAGGGCTTGGTTCATCTTTATTAAACCATGGTTTTAGATATCAATACAGAATTTTACTGATGAACTCTACATACATCATAATTAAACCACGCTGTTAATAAAGTTCATTCATAAGCTCTTATAATGGAAGACTTTGAAAACATGTTTTGGATTTATGAGAATAATATCCCTTTGAGAATCCAATTGAATTTCCCTTCTTATTCTTCTCATAGGCTTCATTTAGTAAGGGGGAGCTTCATTATTAGATGCATCATGCTACATAAGGAGGAGTATCTCACTCCTAACTGCATCACAGCGTAGACGCAATGTTACATTAGCCTCAACGCGTTATGCCTCACTGGCCTTTTATCTTGTGTTTTTCGGTTCACTTGCCTCACTGCGTCGACGCAATGCCCCTCTCTGCGTCCACGCATTGCTTCGTATTCATATCTTCTTTACCCGGTTCACCCACTTGAACCGGCTGAACCGCTCACTTAAAGGGTTCTCAAAGTCTCTTTAAAAGCCAAATGAGACCGCTGCTCTTCTTTATTTTTTTTCCAAAACCCTTTTGTCATTCGACCTCTCGTGTCCCCCAAGAATCCTCTCAGCTCTCTCTCCTGCTCGATTCTTCTCCGTGTCATGGATTCTCCAGCATCCACTCAAAAAGGGAAGCAAAGGGCAGAGGAACAACCAAGAAGCTCAGAACCAGCAAGAGGCACAATGGAGTCCCACTCTCTAGTAGCTCGCGAAAGGGGAAGAAGGAAGGAGACGGGTCCACGGGATCCAAGTCCGCCAACCAAAAGGTTAAAGACATCCACAATTAGAAAAGAGAAGCGGAAGGGCTTATCTTCAGGTTCTGCAACCGGTCAGAAGGATGCTGGTAGCTCGCGTACAGTCACCATGGAAGAACCTCTGAAGATTCTTATTTCCCGGTACGTTGATGCTACTGATCATCACATGCTCGAAGTTTTTCCTCAGCTGTTTCCTATACTGGACCATCAGGGCTGGTGGTCATTTGTCTCAACACACAAGACTTACTACCCCACTCTGGTCAGAGAGTTCTACCAGAACTTAAAATATGAACCTTCTGTTCCAAAACTCACATCCAGTGTTAGACGTGTAAGGTTCGAAATAGCAGATAAGCTGCTTGCCAGAGCTTGGAAGGTTCCTAAAGTAGGAGTTCAGCTGCATGATTTTGAGTATGATGCGCATGAAGCATATGAGCTCTTGACTGAGAAACCCAGTAATCTCTCCGATGTCAGGGAGACCTACCTAGGCAGTCTCAAAGCCAATCATTTCCCTTCGCTAAATAGACTGCTCCACCACATTTGCACCTCCATGATCACACCACAAAGCAGTGGAAGAGAAAGGGTGACAGAGATGCAACGATTTCTTCTCTACTGTATGCTGAAGAGAATACAGATTTCCCTGCCGGATGTAGCTATTCAAACAATGGGGTCCTGTCTATCTCAGTCCAGAACCCTACCTTATGCCGCCCCATTAACTGCTATTTTTCGGAAAGTTGGTGTAGACTTTGGCTCTGAGAAGAAACTTACCATCCCTCGAGGGAATGTATACACACTTTCTTATATCCAAAAGTTTATGGGTTTTGAGGTCATTGATGGTAAGGCTGTCAGAACCCTTCCTAGTCAGAAATCAGCCCCATCAGAGATCGGTCAGGCATCAAAAACAGCCGCTAAGGATGATGATCAAGCACACAGAGCAGAAATACCGATTCCACCTATGGTGAGTGCAGACATGCTAGAGGACAACTCCATTAGGGGAGAGTAATCTTTTGAGGCTTCTGAGGAACCGAGTGGCTCTGTACCTACAGTAGAACCGTCTTCGTCAGGAGCCATTAAAGTTTATAGAAGAACCTCTCCAAATTCTGATGCAGTTCCACCCCCAGCAACTGTTGAAGAGATGTTGGTGAACATGACTATGATGATGCAGCGTCAGGAGGCCAAGATGGACAAGTTGGTGGAGTTCACAACCCTTCATTTTAACAAGTTGACTGCTCGGATTGTGCATTTTGAAACTTCAGTTTTATGTGAGTGGCAAAATTTCTTACTCACCAAGATGGTGTCTGACCAAGCAACAAGGTCAGTCTTGAAACAGATATCATCCCTCCTTGACAAACTTGCCACTCTGGTACAAGAGATGCACAATCAACAAGGTTCAACCCTTTCCTCTTTTGCCAAAATTATTGATCTGTGCTATGATCTGAAGATAGGGCTCGAAACAATCAAAGGTCCTGTAAGTGCAATCCCTCCAGTCCTCAAAGTTGTGCTAGAGAAGATTGACAAAGTAATAGCCAACATCCACGATAAAGATTCTGTCACTGAAATTGGCAATGTTCGCAACTCTCTAAGTCATCAGCTACGCGAACTTTCTCAAGAGATCAGAGACCTTCTAACCAGGGACCATTCTACTTCAGCACAGACATCTCGCCAGACACCTCCAGGCACTCAAGGACAATCTTCTCGTCAGCAACAACAACCATCTTCGGCCAGGCGTTACAATCGCCTCTTCCCATCTTAATCTATGTTTTCTACATGCACCCCCTTTCATGATGATGACAAAGGGGGAGAGCTTAATGAGCTGCTAAATTTTGTTAATGACTGCTGATTTTTGCTAATGAATGCTAAGTCTTGTGCTGAATTTTGCTAATGAATGATGAGTCTTGTTAATGAATGATAGCATATATTTTCGCTTTTGTGACTCATAATTTTTTGTTCAACTGACAAGTAACCATGCGATTGGTTGATGCTAACCATTATGTGATCGCAGAAGTCATTAAAACAGTTTGGGGGTTGTCATCATCAAAAAGGGGGAGATTGTTGTACTCCTGGTTTTGATGATGACAACAGTAAGACTTTGGATATAGACACTTAACCTCCTAATAACTGTTTAATAATTCAAAGGGGTTGCAGGGTGCTCATTGCGTCAACGCCATCAAATGGAAGCGTCGACGCAGCAGTGCAAACTCAAGAAAGAAGCCCCTGGGTGATTTTGTGCGTCAACGCAACGTTCAAGTGGAGTGGACGTATCAGAGCATTAATAGCTTGGGCACAAAGTCTATACATCAGCTGGATCCATTTAGTCTGTACATTGGCATATCTTCTTCAAGTCTGTACATCGGGCACCTTCTTAACAAAGTCTATACATTGCTGTTTGCATTGCACAGTCTATACACTTGAAGCTTTTCATTTGATGAAGTCTATACACTAGACTCCAGTTCTCCAAGTCTATACACTAGACTTCAGTTCTTCAAGTCTATACACTCGACTGCAATTCTCCAAGTCTATACACTAGACTTCGGTTCTTCAAGTCTATACACTCGACTGCAGTTCTCCAAGTCTATACACTAGACTTCAGTTCTCTAAGTATATACATTGTTGGTTGCGTCGCAAAGTCCATACACTGGAAGCTCTTCATTTGATGAAGTCTGTACACTGGTCTTTCTGGCACGTTAACACTAAGTCTATACACTTCATTTTTGCAGAAGGGAACATGGTCGACGCCTGAAGCCTAGAGCGTCCACGCATCAGTAGATGAAGCCTTCACGATTTCTTCTATTGCGTCAACGCCACAAGCAAGTAGCGTCGACGCAGCATTTAAAGTAGCAGAGACTCTTACAAGCGATGAAGCCCTTCACGAAATCTACCACTGCGTCAACGCCATCAACAAGCAGCGTCGACGCAGTAGCTTAAGAGATGCCAGTATAGAAACGTATACGTTCGTGCGTCAACGCCACCAACTGGAAGCGTCGACGCAGCAGTCCAAGAAAGGGACGACTTATCTCTGGCTGCCTTCAATACGTCAACGCTATATGCTGATAACGTCGACGCAACACGCCTATCTGTTGAAGACTTGATCACTGGAATGCCGGTAGCATTGCGTCAACGCAGCAGGCTGATGGAGTCGACGCAGCGGTTAAAAAGATTGAAGAACTCTGATGGTTGCGTCAACTCTCTGGAGCAAGTGAGTTGACGCCATCTAACTCCAGCTGCTGAGCGTACTGGTGCTGGGCACGTGATCTGAGGATAAGAAGAATACCTAGATGAAGACACGTGTTCTGACAGCTGCTGGATGCTGCCACGTGGTCCGAACTCTTAGGGCGGGAACTGTGGAAGCCACACGCGCCCTGTTGCTGCTCCAGGTATATAATGGAGCCTTCGTCTTCAGATGAAGTGTGATCGAAGAATGAAGAAAGAGCCTAGAGAATAGAAAGCCTTTTGATCCATAAAAAGAAGCAGTGCAGCAGTGAGAGAGAAAGAGGAAGAAAGCAGAAGAGAAAGAAAGAGAGATAGAGAGTGAGAGAGAGAGCTCGTGGAAAAGAAGGAAGAAGCTGATTGAAGATCTGTCTTCACTGGACCGTGGATCAGATCCAGGCCAGTCAGCTCCGTTGAGAGCCACATCTGTGTTTTCATCTATTACAGCTTTCGGATTGCTGTGTTATTTTTCGTTTATTATTTTTCCTTTATTTTTCTGATTATCCTTGGTCTTCCAATTGCCCTGTTGGGGATCGGGTACCTCCTGTTGATTCAGGAGAAGGGAGATCTAATCTCCGGGTTGCAAGTGACAGGTTGTCACTTGTGGGTTGCCCTCTGGTTAGAGGAAGGGAGGCTAGTCCTTCGGTTCTGGGCTTGTGGTTGCAAGTCCAGGAGTCCCTCCTGGTCTGGAGGAAGAGAGGTCTTCGACCTCTAGTTTCCAAGTGGCTGGGAGTCACTTGGGTGTCCCTCCGGTTGAGAGGAAGAGGGGAGTCTGTTCCCCTGGTCAAGCTGTGTGGCAGCAACTGTTTGCAGACTGAGTCTGCTTGGTTCTAGCATTTGCTAGTGAAGCCTCACTCCGGTTGGGAGTGAGGGGTGGATGTAGGTCTGTGGACCGAACCACCTAAAATCTCTTGTGCCGTGACTTGTTTGATTGATTTGCTTCCGCTAGATGCTTGGATAGGCACGCCCATGAGTTTGTATTTGAGTTGAAATGAATTAGTTCTATTCTGTGTCTCTTTTCTAGCATCCTAGTTTTAATTTGGCCATAATCTGTAGAAGGGTACATTCACCCCCCCTCTGTATCCGGGTCAAGCACCCTAACAGCTTCTAACTTCCTTGGAGGTTGCTTGCTTCAGATCTAAGCTTGAATCACCTTGGAATGGATAAATAACTTCTGCACGGAGTACTATTCACGGCTACAGTACCTCTTCTTCCAACCTCCTCTCTAGCCTCTCTTGATCTCTCTTTGATTCAAAATGATCAACTAGGGTTTCTAACCCTCTTGTGTTGGTTTTATATCTTTTGAATGGTCCATAGAAACCCCCCAGACCAGATCCACAATCCATGGGAGATTGGGTGATGTTAGGATTAAACAAATATGAGGAAAGGGGCTGGCCTCAAGGGGGAAAACGAGGTCAAAAATGGCTGCCTCGGGGCTTCCGGTCGACCGGAAGTTGGTGGCCGGTCGACCGGCTAAATCCATCCAGAAACATTTTTGGTCTGGTCGACCGCCCCTATGGGACCGGTTAACCGGTTCCTCTGCATTTCTTCAAAAACCAACATTTTTCTTTTGGTCCGGTCGACCGCCCCTAGGGCACCGGTCGACCGGTTCTTCTGCAAATAGCCAAAACCAGAATTGTTTTTGATCCGGTCGACCGCCCCTATGGCACCGGTCGATCGGTGATCCTCTGCTATGCCCAAAACACCGTTATTTTTGGTCCGGTCGACCGGCTAAGCAGCACCGGTCGACCGGTGATCCTCTGCTACGATTCAAGCCTCACGAAATGCATCCGAAACCCATCAAACCTGTTTGCAGTCCATTCCAGTATGTGGCATCAAACTCTTTAGACCTTTGGGCATGAAAATCAAGTGTGTTCTTCATTTGAACGTTGAAACCAAGTGTGCACGGCCCCGTGGCTATGTGAAGTGACGACTCTTGCTTGTAGAAGGGATTTTCATCTTGAATTGGGCGCGATCCTTGGGCTTTCACTTTTGCCATCTTCACTCCATTCTTTGGCTTATCTGTCATGAAAAATCATCAAGTATTTCAGTCATTTGAGAGTGGAAAACATTAATGACTTATAGTGTTTAGCCATTATCAAAACTATGAATGTCAAATGACTCAAATGACCACAAGGGCACAACATTCTCCCTTTTTTTGATGATGGCAACACTGTGAGTCATTATTTGGCAGTAATGTTCAGAATGGCAAATTGTATAACATGTGCAGTTAACAGGTGCAATATGCAGCTCAAGATACATGATGAGGATATACTATGCATGAATGATTTGTAACATATGCAGCTGATAATGTATGGATGATCAGAACATGTGAATGCTAATATGTATGCATGATCACAAAGAGATTTCTCTCCCTATGACACTCACAATCACAAAGGATATTCCCCCTTTGACAACTCACAAAGGTAACTCACAAAATTCTCCCCCTTTGACAATAGCAAAAATGAGGGGTAAGGAAGAGTCGTTGACAAAAGTCTTAGTGATCAGAGCTGAATAGGAGTGAAGTGCAAGCCATTATATGCAAACCGGAAACATGCCGTGAGCAATATACATGGTTCAAAGCTAATGAAGTCCGAGATCATCAACAGAGTTTGAAAAGCAGCTACATCTATGTTTTAATAGAAATAAACCAGAAGTGCATATCATGGCAGTGTGTAACCATCCTTTATCTTATACATCCATATTCAATAACTTCATTGGGAATAGCACAGACTAGTATTGAGGTTAAACAAGCATGACTAAAGCATGGAATGTGATGATTGCAGTATTATTTTTCATGAACTTTTGCATTTATAGGCACATGACTCATATGTTACGAGCAATCGAGTCTATTACATGCCTCCTATCTGTAAGAATACACGTTGTTTAGACGCCAGTATTCCTAGGTATTCGGTAAGACTGACTGTTCTACTTCAGAATGAACAGAGATAGCAACGTCACCTCATGACATATCTGACCTCATTTCTTTGATGAGGAGATATATTTCTTAGCTATTATACCATTGCTCTGCCTAGAGTCCAATTTAATTAAGACAGAGATAACAGGGGCACATCATGACATATCATTCGTCACTTGTTTTGAAGACGTGACATATTTCTCCGTGCAACAATATCATTGCTCTGTCAAATTGATTTTCAGGAATTTCAGCTCATCAAGGTGTTTAACAACAATACTAAGATTTAGCATCTTCAACCAACGTTGCAATGATGTTTGAATTTTTAGATTTCAGGATAGTCATTCAAGGCACAACATGCAATCTCTAGTTAAAGTCTATTAACACCACGGAACATAGATGATTTCAAAGAATATCAGAGCTTCAAGGATATCATTAAATCTGAACCATTTCATTAGATAGGCAATCATAAGTTCATATAATAGAAAGCTCTTACGCCATTGTTCCGTCTGTCTCATGAACACATATTCAAACTGGAAGCCATTGAAGTTCAGATTGCAAGAGAGTAAGAGAAGCAACAAGACCCCCCCTAAGGATATGCAGTGAATGCACTCAAGGAGTTATGTTTGCAAGCAAGTGGAATGACAAATGAGATTGACCTAGTCACTCATGAAGTTGGCAGAAATGAAATGCATGACCCAACACATGGTTGTACACTTATTAATGGCAACAGAATGAAGATGAAACATATGCATGAATGCTTCAAAGAGATAACTCCCCCTTACTATATGGCCTATATGCGATAATGGCCTATATGCGGACTGGGCCCCCAGGCTGGACCCCCTAAACCCCCCATGGGGGGGGGGGGTTTACACGGACTAGCTCACCCCCCCTCGCTGGTCCGCGTAAACCCCCATTCAATGAAAAAAAATTTGATTTTTCAAAAAAGAAAAAGACTGGAACCGGCGCGCCTAAACCCCCCCCGGGTGGGGTTTAGGCGGACCAGCCTGGGCCCCCTGGCTGGTCCGCGTAAACCCCCTCCCCCTCTCTCAACCCGTGTAACCCAGTGACACTATTCACTTGGGTTTACGCGGACCAGCTCACCCCCCTTAGCTGGTCCGCGTAAACCTCTTGTGACCCTTCAACTTCCCCTATAAAAACCCCTTAGGAGCTCAAGGGGTGGGGCATCATGTTCATCCTTCCAAGATGCAGCATCCAGCAAGCACCGAGCATTCGGGACTTCAAGCGTGGCTCCGAGTAGCGAGCTAAGGAGAATTGTGCGTGTGACTTGTTCGTCAGCCTAATACGCCAGGGGATGTCGTTTGCACTCCCCTCACGCCGTATGTAGCCACCACACACAAGTCTACACCCACCGTATGTTAGACGCTACGACACGAGTAGACATCCCCTCATGCCGTGATTTCCTCTCGCATGCCCATCGGTTGCAATCACACGCGTACCATGACATCATGCTCTCTCGCAGTCACGAGGCCATGTTCGACCGCTCAATTTGAGTCGTGATCGACCCTCACCCAGATATCAGATCGATGTATCCCTCCAGTCATCCAGTCACAGGCCACCGTTCGGTAACACGGCCCTGGCCCATGCCACGGGATGAGCGCTCTGTAAAATGCATGTGTGTTCATTCATCACGCATCGACCCGGGGACCGACTAGCACGTCAGAATTGTCCCGTGGCATGCGCCAGTTGTACCTTGGCCATCACGGCTTCCCTGTAAAGAAATATACACCTCAGTATAACACCACTGATTGGACGAATGCCCTCGCATCCACGTTGATAGTCTTCCCCTGTGTCACCTAGTGTGAACCTCCAGCACTCCCGGCTCCCAGTAAACACCCCTCAGTCTAACGCGCACCCATAACTGCTGAATGCCCCCAGCCCTCTACCCACGGCTTCAGACATATATACTGACTTTTCTTCGGCTTAGAACGAAGGTATTCGGATTCAATCCGATGTAAGTAAACACCGGTTGCTTGCGGTCGGTGGGGAAAGATGTCCCGTACACGATTCCCGCAATCGCCTACGCACTCGCACCCATGGAACCCCTTCTCTCCATGTGTCGCCCAATCGCCCGAGCCCACGTGTCGCGCCCTGGTGGCGCTTCCCTGGTCAACCCTTGGTTCCATGAGTGATTGTCGAGAAATCGACTGGCATGCCCGCACCCTGTCCGGTTAACCCTTATCCTGACACTTCTGTGCCATTCGACCCTTTTTGACTTTCCATGAAAGGAGAGTGCCCGATACTGTCGTGAGAGGCATGCAACCGTAAGGAGGATACCCGAGATACATCAAACTCCCGTATTTTCCTTCCCCGCTGTATCCCTTCCTTCACCTTGATAATCGGCATAAAAACCCGCGCGCAACAGCGGCCATATGAACTTCTTGCTTGGAATTTTTAATCATTTGCCTTTGATGTTGTCTGTCATGGCTGCATATGTTTCAACTCATCATTCATGTGGATTTCTAACATTGTTTAATTGTCTTGATCTCCATAAGCATTGGACAAGGGGGAGCTTGAGAGTTTACACTTAGTTTTGCCTCGACTCTGCATGAGTTGTGGACATTAAACATCATCTTGTGGTCTCATGCACGCCTATGCATATCATGGCAAGGGACCTAAAGTCATAGGTTGCATATTCTATTGTCAGCCCATGCACAAGTTGACGGGGAGTCCACATAAAACTAAAGTCTGCATTCTTGCATATCTTGTTGACATATGATTTGACTGCACATTCTCAGGGGGAGCTTGCCTTGTTTTAATAAACTGCTCAAATCTGCACTTGCATAACTCTTGTGCACGCTTCCTGGACCGTGGACCTTTTTAAGGAGTAGTCCGAGAGTTAAACCTTCATGCAAGTTTGTTAAGGGTGTTCTTTTGATGGTTGATAACTTCTTTGTCATGTTTGTAAAAAATAACCATGTGCATGATTGCCAATCCTTGATTAAACTCTCTTTTGTTTGCAAGGAGTCTGTCAACCACGTCGACCCTCAGATCATGCAGAGTCAACCTAACAATTCATTTCCTTAGGAATCTGGCCACTGTCCATGCACCATGCATCGACCACCTGATGTACATGCGTTGATACACTTGTTCACTTAATGCTCTTGATTCACATCCTTCAATTCCCATCTTCAGTTTGAACAATGGTTACTCCTGGCTCATTAGCATCATTTCCTTTGCTCCACCTTACAATCCTCCTGCAAGTCACTACTTAAGGGGGAGCATTCCCATTGAAACTTTGATCTGTCAATCTGCCATGTGTCTTTAATTGCTTGAACATGTTTGAAACATCATTTGCTTGCTCAGATGTCAGATGCCTGATTCCTTATCTCCTTGAACGCCTTAATCTCTTGGGAGAACTTCTATCTGTTGCTGAGTTCTTTTATTAGAGTAAACCTTAAAGAGGAATCTTCCTTTATGGAGTTCTATGACTGCCCTAAACATGAAAGCTATTGGTTTAAACTTAATGACCTTTTGAGTTTTTATTGCTTAATGGTCTTGAAAGTGGCTATATTCAGACTTGATGGACCTAAACCAGTTTTTCATGTTTTGACATGTTGTGCCTTCTTAAATCTTAAAGTTTATTTTATGGTACAAAGGCATACTTAGTTGAGAAACTTCATTGTAGTATTATTTTTAAACATTTGTCAAATTTGAAGATTTCAAAAGGGCTACAATGAAAGCAATGAACTTCAGTCATGCTGAGTAACTGGGGATTTTGGCGTCTGATAAACATATATCCTTATGTGAAAAGGTGTGTGCTGAGTTTAGTGCTCTTAGGCAGAGCAATGGCAATTGTTTCACCGAGAAACCGAGTCCCTTCATCACTGAAGTGGAATGGACAAGGTTATGAAGTGCCTTGCTACCTCTATTCTATGTGAAGTAGAATGGTGAGCTACACTAAGTAACTAGGGATGCTGGTGTCTAATCAATGTGCATCCTCATGTCAAAAGGTGCTGCCACACCTGAATGCTCTTGAAAAATGAAAAGCAATAACAGTTGGTATCAAACAGTTGTTTCAAAAGATAAATCAAAACTTATAGTGCCCATGGATAAAATTAGAAACGTCTAGGTGTTTAACCTCAATACTATTTGTAGTTACTCTCAAGGGGACCTAACAATTGGTTGAATGAGTAAGGTGAGAGGAGGTCAACCTGGTCTCTATATGTATTCCTGGTTCATTTCTATTAATTTTGAATGCAGAAATTTTCAAATGCTTATTATTGAGAAACTAAGAATTCACCAGTTTCAAACCAATCTGAATATAGGGGCTTTATCTTTGGAGTTCTATAACTAGAGATTCTGAAAAATCTGTAACTCTATATTCATGTACTTGGCTTCAGACTGAAGATCTCCCATCCTAAGATTTCTGGAATCTGATCCTTGTGTCTAGATTTCTTATTGATCCATGCTCCTGGCTGCATTGAAAACATCTCCACTCTCAACAATTGGTATCAAGTTCATTTCATGTATTTGGATGGTTTGCATTTTCCTTCCTCCATGCATTGCATAGAAAACATTAAAAAAATTGAAAACCAAAAAACCTAAAAATATGAAAATACTGAAAAACTAAATCAGTTCTATGGTTGTCACACTGCTGTCTGATTGCATCTTCCTGCTATGTTCAATATATTGCATAAATATGTCTCTCATGATTCAATCTATGTTGCTTTACTATGACTTCATGGCATCTGTTGCTAACTTATGTGATCTATTTACACCATGCCTTGGGACCCAATACTAAGAAGGAACCCATCAATCTGGCTCTTTACTTCTACACCACTATTGAATGCATATATGGCCTATCTGCTCGCTTGCTTGTGTTGTATTGGCTTTAATCTAAGCCCTCTTTGCTGATGGCAAAGGCGGAGAGATGTCTTGATGAGTCATCATCTGTTTCAGGATTCCATTATTTAGGTGACTCATAATGACTGCATAGCTTCCATCATCAAAAAGGGGGAGAATGTTGGATAAATTATGTTTTGATGATGTCTGAGTATGATTCATTATAATATCATCGAATTAATTCAACTATGCTCTAACGTGCATGATAATGCTTTTGATGCTCCCAAGCTATGCTCATCATGAAAAGACTCTCTTGTGTAAACATCTCAGCCAAGTGGATTGGGAAGCAACAGCAAGCAACGACATATCAGAAGCAGCATTGGCCACGGCAACGAAATGGGATTGTAGTAAGGTGCTGTGCAAGTGTTTTCTCAAAGGAACAAGAGCCAACCAAGCTTAAAAGAAACCCAAGATGCAAAGGCACAGAAATCGAGAAAATTAGCTGCATAGAAGTTAAGGCAGGTGATAAAATTGATGGTTTGCACAGAAACCAAGAATAGGTTGGCAAAAGAAAGGGAAATCAAATTGACAGTAGATTTCAACTGAGAACTGCAAAGTCTAGAAAGCTGCATCGACCCCATTGTTACATTGCGTCGACGCGATCATGTAGGGCTGAAGATGTAACACCCTGGTCAAATTATAAAGGTTTAAAAATTTAAAAATATAAAATTATGTATTTAAAAGAAATATATGTGAAAAACATATTGTGAATTAAGTTTTTAAATCGCTTTAATTCTTTAATCTCTTGCGAATCACTAAAAATGAATAAAAGAAAGGAAAACAAAATTTTCAAGAATGGAATAAATGTTCGAATGGTAATCGACGTAAGAGAGAGGCCGACATATTAAATAGTTACTTTCCTAATTAACTTCAATAAATCTTCTTAGTTAAAAGAACATTAACTATTTATTCTATTAAGTGGCCAAATTATATCAATAAAAAGAAATAATTATTCTACAATTACCATAAAAAAGAATTTCATATTCCAAGATGCGATCGAACTTTTCTATGATGATTCGAATTTAATAGGTATTAATGAAATTAATTGAATTTCACCCGTAGGCCAAAGTTTTGACTAATTTCTAAAAATATGGAAATATTATATTCTTGTAGAGAACAAAAGGTTTAAGAATAGTGTCAACTAGGCCGACCCCTAATAAAATCTTAATTATATCTAATTAAGGAATTAATGGTCAAAATCGTTGTTTTTAATAACTCAAACTATATCAACCTTAATCGACCAAATTCGAACCCGTTTCTCAACCATTTGAGCCCAAACCAGGCCCATTCGAAAGGTCTACCCTAGGAGATCATTTTGCCCTTGAAACGCTAGCCTCTAGAGCCTTCTATTGGCGGCGGCGGTGTGGATTAGGTGTTATCCCAGAAATTTTCGCTGAGTTTAAACCCTTGGACTCTTTAGGTTAATCCGATCGACAGGAACCATCTTACACCCTATAAACAAAGGGCTTTCGCAGCCCTAAACCTCCTTTTGATTTTCCAACTTGTGGTGCAGGCTATCGTCGTCGAACCTATGCGAATTTGGGCATTTGGTGGCGACATGTATTAGGATTCCGGTAAGCGCGTCTTCCCTTCTTCTTACAAAATCGGTAGGTTTCTCTCGGGCTAAAGATTAAGTAAAATATAGCTTTTTGTGCGTCTTCAAGCTCTCTTTCATTTGATACTAAAAGCCCTAAATTTTGTGTAGTATCCTGCAAGAATTTTTAGTTTTAGTAGAAGCATGTCATAATTAGGGTTAGCAATGTTCCACTTCGTTTTTAGTAGGGATTGCAGGCACTAAACCTTTAATTGATCAGGCTATCTTATACAACTTTTTGTGCTCGTTCTGTTGATAGTAAAAGCCCTAAATTTCATACTCCCTATCTTGTGTATTTAACTGTTTTAGCTAACCCTAGCCGGACTCAGCGGAGGCGGGCAAGGCGAAGGTAGCAGAGACCGCCCTGACATGCGCGGTCTCTCGATAGACCGCCCATCCTTGATAGGCGGACGGTTCTTGACCGTTCATGTGTTTTATCTCTGATATGTTTCATGGAACGAGCGGCAGACCCCTAACCGCCCTTCCATTAGGCGGCCACTCCCAGACCGTTCGTCTTCCCCAGCGGCACTCTACAGACCGCTCATCTCCAGTAGGCCTTCGGACCTGAGAGGGCATGAACGGCCTATCGTGCGACCACCGAGGCATATGAAAGGTTCAGAACGGACTGCCCATCTATACAGAACTGCTTCATTATCATTTCAGCATGATTTATTTTAGTAGATTAATGGCTAATGGTAAGTCAGCAACACATATAATAAACTGGAATTTATGGAAGTAAACATTTACGAATTCTTGCTAGTTTGTTCTCACTTGATCTTGATTCATCTTTTCCAATGAAGTTAATCTTAATTATGATCCATTGATAATTGAAATTGTTATTAGGGATGTTTCACAGTCGTTGTGCTCCGGTAGGATTGACCAACCGCTACACTGGTTTCCGATGTTTTACTAGCCTATATTCCTTGAAATGGTTGGGACTCTCCACTGGATACTCCTTCCGTCGGACTAGGACTTTCATTTCGAGACCTCCGTAAGCCCCCGCGAGCCTAGGATTCCCACTAGGATGTCGGGCAAGTTGTACCACCAAGACCTGAACCTGTTCACGTGATCGAACCGCTTGGATTGCTGTGTTGTGAGTCACGGCTCAATTTGGACCGACTGAGTCTTGAACGGCCGGATTTGGACCGTTTAACTCAATAGGCGGCCCATTAGGAACCGCGCATCCCTGGCTAAATGCCATTTCCTGTTGGTCGATTAACCTTGTTCCATCTTTGACCAAATCATGGTTTGATCGACCCAATAAGCCCTGGACTGACCAGTGGAAGTGGGCTGGACCCTGGTTCAGTTTTTCCCCACTTATGGCAGCCCGGAGCCCATTTTGGGTGGATTTCTAGTTTACTAGTCAGGCCCAGTTGAGCGGACTGTCTAGGCCCGTCCATGTGATCGAGCGGATCTAATTGGACCGTTCATCCCCCGAGCGGCCCTATAAGGTCCGTTTATCCTGTTCTTGGGCTTCAAGTCCTTTTGGCCATGTACGGCCCATTCTTGACCGTCTATACTAGTTGAAAGGCCCATTTCTGACCGTTCTTCTCTAAGAGCGGCTTAGAATGATCCGTTTATCCTTGACTTCACTGAAGCTGATCTTCGGCCCAGTTTTTTTCTAGAACGGCCCAATGTAAACCGTTCATGTGTTAAGCGACCCGATAATGACCGTGTACCTTCCAGATTTCTGAAAATTGATATTTTCATGGTAAGCTACTCTAGCCTAACTAGGCTATTGTACCTCGAGTTTTGACCCATTGTTAGGTCTATTATTGACATATATTCATTCAAGAGTCATTTCTTTAAATGACTATTCTTCTCGATTATTGAGTTATTGTTGGAATCTCAAGAAAATCAATATTCTTACACATTTTACCTTGATTACTTGAGCTTGATCTTGGAACTCTTGGCCATTATTATTCTTGGATGTCTAGATTTCGTGGGATCTATGATCCAATTAAATCAATGCCAAGGCAAACACATTAAAGGGCCCAATCTGGTCCTAGGAGGCGCACCCGAAAAGTACTTGACCCCCGAGGAGGTGAATGACTAGGTGTGGCATTTGACACCAAGTACTATCTAGCGTGTTGAGTCTACGACATTCCACACTCTCGTGACACTTTCTATACTTGCTTGAAAGCAGGAAGTGCTTGCTTGCGTGACTTGACTCGACTTGACTTGACTTGATATATCGCCATTCACTTGAAATTCTAGTTACTTGCTCGTGCCATCTTGACTTGCTATTTTATATTCCTCTCCATTTTAATCTTGTTAGTTACTAGTTTACCTTGTTTGAATTTCTCGCATTATTTGTACATTCATGAAATTGGTTAATTACTTAAACTATGCCTGATGATAGAGTGTAATTACTACTGAGCTTCTTGCTCACCCCTACTTTTCAACCCTTTTCAGGTAACGCGGTAGATGGAACGCTTGCAATAGGGATCGGGACAACGTGATCGAGTGGACTTGGAGCTTTAGAGACCAGAGTCTGTCTTTTATTTTCTTGAGTCTAGTTAGTATAGTGGTCTTACTATTTTCTCGTCTTTATTTCTTTTATTGAGTCCACAATGTATTTTAAATTTCCAATATCAATAAAATCACATTTTTCACAAATTAATGGCCTCCATGTGTTGAATATTATTAATTATGTTTATTTATTTTGCTCTTGTTATCATGATCGTTTCGCTGCCACGTTCCAAGCATCGCTTCTTGTTGCTATCGGTTCGGGGTGTGACAGAAGAATAATAAAATAATGGAAAGTGTCAAATCGCTCACAAAATGTCAACTAGGCTTCAAGGGTGAAAAAGTGTCACACATAAGTGACCAATGAGTGTTAACAGTGAAATATGGGCAGCAGAGGTAATAAATACTTCAATGGTGATATTTGGCTTGTAGTAGTGACGAATGAGCCAGAACAGTGACAAATAGCGATTAAGAGTGACAAATAGCTATGTACCAGTGACAAATGAGCTATAAGGGTGAAAAATAGATAATAGGGCTGACAAATAGCTCATAGCCATGTCAAATGGCCCGGAGGTGAAGGTTGCATCGACGCTATGGCCTCACTGCGTCGACGCTATTGGTTTTAATGTGCCCCTTCTTCTTACAAGATGGGCTATGATGCCGACTAAGATGGAAGTATGAGCCAAGTAATGAAATCAATCAACCTATGAACATGTTAATCATGGACCTAGGCAACCAGCACAAGCTCTAGCATGGGCATGCTATCTCAATCAAGACTAAGCAAAGCAAATAAAGATAAACACACGCCGAGGTGTGGAATAAGGAATAAAGGAAACACACCATAGAGGTGGAGCAACCAAAGTAAAGAAGAGATATGATGAGAGAGAAAGCTACTGCCCAAACCATGAAAAGATGTGATCGCCACCAAGGTAAAAACAAGCCAAAGACCTGGTAAATACATTAGAATAGGAGGATGATGCACCCGCCCACGGGAGAGAGAAAACAACCAGGAAACTGCAGCTCTGTGGAATGTGACGGCCGAAGGTTGGTGCGCCACAGGACTATGACGGTCCCACGATAGACCGCTACAACACTCTAACGCGCCTGTGATAGACCGTCAGAGCTTCTACAGAATAGAGGTTGGGAATCTTTTAATCTCTAAGCTTTCCAGCCGGCCAGAGAGCTTGGGCCTCGTGCTATGAACTCTGTGAACCTGCAAAAGAATGTAGAACACAAGAAAAACAACCCAGATTAGCCCTTTAGGTAAAGTAGTATCAATAAATCAAAGAACTTAAGAACATGCAAAAGGAAAAGGAAATACCAGGGAGGTTGGTTTTTTTAACCCCTCTGGGGCGTCTTAAAAGATGGGAGGATGTTTTGAATGAATGCAGCAAGTGGGAAAGAAAAACGTGGGAGGAGGAGAGGGACAATGCTATGAATACTTTGAAAAGGGAAAAGACAAAGAACACAACTTGACTAGACTAAACCCTTGAAAACGATACTCCCTGGACTTTGGAAGCAGATGGACGTAAGAAGTAGCTCTCCTTGGTTGGTTCTAGCTCCAGGATGCGGCAGCACTTCGACGCAAACTCCAGATGTCTCCTCCTCAAGCCATGAAGTCAAGGGTTCTATTTATAGACCCTCAAAGTCTAGGTTCGAGCAAAGGATAATCCAGCTAAAAAGGAGGACATTTCTTACCAAACTCTTGAAGATAATACTCCCAAGAGTCCATAGAAACAAACAGAAGGTTCTGAGGATCAGATTTGGAAGAGAAATCAAAGAAACAAACTCTTAAGTTGGCCACGGAGTAGCAGAGAAAGAGTAGACCTGCCAGGACTCTCTGTTTGATGTAACGGCTGCACGATAAACCGTCACGCAGATGTAACGCTCCAGGGATAGACCGTCACACAACCTTATCCATAAGAAGATAAGATCAACGGGCAAAGTTTACAAACTCAGGACTCTTCAAGACTGTAACGGTCAAGGGTAGATGCATCACAAAAAGGTAACGGTCGCACGATAAACCGTCACACTCAACGAATAAGCTAAAAGATAAGCTTGAAAGAAGCCTCAGGTTTAAGGACTCTGTAAGGATATAACGGACCAAGGTAGATGCGTCAGAGGGTTGTAACGCCCCTATGATAGACCGCTAGAGACAATGAAGCACAAAACGAAATGAGAGCCTGCTAAGCTTCGTCCAACGGAAAGGAACCAGACTCAGCCAAGGAGACATGACCCATGAAATAAACCTCCAATTGATCAAGAAGGCTCAACAAAGGGTAAATCAACTCGGAGCATCATATAGAATGAACAAGGAGATGACCTGACTTATTAGTTATAAAACGGGTGTCAACAGATGTCCCTCCTTAACATCCTCTTTGCAGGGGAGCGAGCGGAGGTGAAGCGAAAGTGAAATGGAACATGGAGATGAAGCGGAGCAGACTAAAAAGCTGGCGTTAAGGCAAACGACACCCGTTCTCAACCAACAAGCGATAGGAATCTTCCGGAAAATCTCAGACTAATCACAAGGAAATAGCCAACCAAATGACGCATGTCTGGAGTAACTATCAACTAAGGAAAGGAAAACACGGCCAGCGGCCGGAGCAACGGAAAAGGAATAAGATGATTAACTAAACTCCAGACAGGAATCTTCAGCTAACCAGATCAAGCGAGCAGACCGAAGAAATCGTTCCAATTCAGAGTGGAATGACTCTCCTTATTCGAGATCAAGAACACATCTATTCACCCTTACTGAGACATCTTGACGGATGAAGGTTCATGAAAGCTCAAAGATGCGCATGATGCATGCTGGGCTAAAATAAAAAAAATCATTAAAACGAATGCAAAGAAATGTAAAATAAAAAGATACTCGAGAATAATATTACTAGACCGGAGAAACTAGGGTTAGGACACCATCTGCAACCACGGCGTGCAAGACAGAACCATCATCCCCAAGCTTTCCCAACCTAACGGCTTATCCAACGATTAAACATGTGCACTTAGATCATCATCATTTTTTTTTGTTTAAGGGGAACATCGGATCCCAGAACACATGAATGACCAACCGGTTCTCGAGATAATATAATAGGTAACATATAGTAATGCATTATGGGATAAGGAATCGGGATACTGTACCTAACTTACCTGTCTGGCGAAATGGCGAAGCATGATGACTTAAAGGCATGAGCTTCAACAAAAGATGTTTAGCCATCAATGATAAGCATGAATTGCATTGATAAGACAAGCCATGAAAGCACACGCAATCATTCATCATTTAAAAATTATCATTCATCAAGTACTCTTAAGACTGTAATGGTCCTGTCAGAGCGCGTTAGACGGCTCTAACGGTCCCACAAGGATGCGTCAGAGTCTGGCGGTTCACATCCTTCAAGGCACCACTTCAAATGACCTAACGGTCCAATAAGGATGCGTCAGAGACGTGTGACGGTCTCACGATAGACCGTCACATTTCCTGAGCGTTCAAAAAAAAAACTGAACGGTCATTCGTTCCATTCACTCACAAACACCCCAAACCAAAAAACAAAAAACACCACCGAGCAAACACCCTACCGACGAAGATGACCGGCGACGAGCTCCCCCGGCCGTCCACGGCAAGGGAGAAAGGGAAGAAGAGGAAGGTGATAAAAAGATTTAGGGCTCGAGTGGACCGAGAGGAGGTTCCCCCGGTGGTGAACGAGCAACCGGCGGCAACGGTGGAAGAAATGGCGGAGGAGGACCCTCCTATGGCCGAGGAAGAAGGAGAAGAAGCCGTCGGTGGAGAAGAAAAAGCCAGAGCCCCAGAGAAAATGAAAAGAGGGCGTGACCATGAGGTAGGCCGCCCTGCCCTAAAAATCCAATTTTTATTTTTATGTGCATGCATGTGCGTTTGAAGGGGAGAAAATGGGTCTGGGGACCCATTGGGATGTTTGTAGGCCATTTGGGCCATTGCCAAGGGCTGGGATAAAGAAAAGGGATAACGCCCCACTGCAGAAGATGTGACGGTCATTGCAGCGACCGTCACAGGCCTGACGCACCACCCTTGGTGCGTTAGAGGACTGTGACGTGTCACCACATGGCCATCAGAGTGACCAGAGACAGAAGCAATTTTTGGGATTTTTAGTTATTCAAAATTTTTTTTTTTGCTTTTCATTATATGAATGCTATGCAATGAATTTATGATGCAATGACTGACTTATGCTCTAATTGTGCAGGGGAAAAGAAGAATGAGGATATCTTGGCTTCAGATCCGGGCAGTATACCGGGCATTGCCCGAATACCAAAGAGAAAGATTGACCGGGATAGGATTCGCCAAGGTGCTGAGCATCGAGGTGACGAGGACAGATACCCCGCTCTTGTACGCACTACACGAGAGATGGGACCCTGTGAGCCGAGCATTCATCTTCCCCTGGGGTCACATGATTCCCACATTAGAAGACATGGCGAGGATCACCGGTTTGCGAGTCCATGGAGCCATTGTGACCGGGTGGACGTATGGAGATTACAGAGAGCTAGCCCAAGAGCTATTGGGCTTGGACTTGATCAGGTCGGGGCAGACATCATCCCAGCTTTCGAGGTTGAGACTGCAGGACAGCTTGGGATTGAGAGGAGTAGCCATAGCGGTTGGCGAGCTACCCAAGCAGCATATAGACCGAGTGATTGAGCAGGTGCACCCGCGAGTGGCGGTAGAGGCAGGACAGGAGGGTGACCGTGTCCTGAGATGATTTTTGATGCTGATGTTCGTAAAATTACTTTTTCTGACTCGAGCAGATGTGATCAGCTATAGACTGCTGCCATTGCTGGAGGATTTAGGCAGAGTGGGGAAGTATGCATGGGGGAGGTAGCGCTTGCCTTCCTCTTCGAGTCGCTCAGCACCACAGACTGATGGACCATGCTGGGCGGCTTCTCGCCTTTCCTTCAGGTAAATGCTGAACTCTAAATGCCTCCTATATGATTATGCAAACGACTTATGAATGCAATTGATATGCTGACACTCGATCTCAAATGCAGATGTGGAGCTTTGTCTACCTCCCGGGGATTGGGTGAGGCACACAGCTATACCCGGAGAGGATCCCGATCACGAGGCAGTGGGTTTTTGCGAGAGACACGGGGTCGATCAGCAGACTGACCCGGGCGATTCAGGATGACATTGACTCATTCCCGAACACAGCGGTAAGCTCCGAGCTTAAATGCTTCTACATGCTTCCAAATGCTTCTAAATGCCTAACATGACTTTTAATGCCCCTGCATGCTCCTAAATGGACTAACATGACTTTCAGGTGAGATGGACCCCATATCGAGATGAGGGCCACGAGGGACAGCCATGGGTGAAGGCCTCCTTGGCATACAGTGGGCGAGATGTATGGCTGCACTACATCAACTTAATCGAGCCCCTGCACTACCGACTGATCTTGAGGACACAGGCACTTCATTAGTCGGAGGTGACGTTCCCTCGCAGAGATGACGATCGCCCGTGAAAATATTCAAAGGGCATCAGCGGCAATCTGGATTGGTGCGCCCGAAAAGCCAAGTATGTTCACGATTGGAACAGGAGAGGCCGGGTGGTGAAGGAGCGGGCGGACAGCGACGAGGCCTACCTCAAGGCTTACTCGCATTGGTACGGGGACCAGGTGTTCAGGGGCACCCGACGATCGGTATGAACTTCTAAACTCAAACTCTTATCTTTTGAACTTCTATATGCACTAACATTGAATTTCTGAATGCAGCTAGACCAACAAGGAAGGATAGCTGAGCTCGAGGGACTTCTCCATGCCACCATCCAGCAGCGGGATGAGTACCGGACTGCTTTGGAGCTTTTGGTGAGTTCCTCAAACCTTAGACTTAAATGCTTATGCTTATGATGCGAATGTGACTAACCTTGACTTCTAAATGCAGCGGGATGAGGGAGCTCAAAGAACGGGACCAGATGCTCCGTCCTCGTTATCACAGCCTGTAGGTGGCAGAGCTGAGCGAGATGCGGAGTTTCCTCGAGCGGTAGCTCGGGTCGAGGAGGCGGAGGCCACCCTCGCGGAGCGGGTAAGAAACTAATCCTTTAGACTCAAAATGCTTATGCTTAAATGCTAATGCTGACTATGATGAATAATGCTAATGCAGGCGAGAGAGCTGACCGTAGCATTGGCCGAGACGGAGCGAGCTCGAGTGGAGACTGAGCGGACCCGGGCAGAATTAGAACGCTCTCGAGCTGAGGCAGGGCGTCTTCAGGCAGAGGTAGCCTGACTAAGCGGAGAATTGGAGCGGGCATCTACCCAGACAGCGGACCTCCATAGATACCGGGGCGAGGCTCGGGCGGCACGACTCCAGGTTCATGACTTGAAGATTGAGCTCTGGGCCGTAGAGCGGACAGTCCAGACGATTAGCCGTGGACCTGTGCTAAGTGCATCCCGGAGTACTGCAGCGGGAGGCACACGGAGTGGAGTACCGATGGATCGGTAAAAAACTACCTGGCTAGTTCTTCCGATCGGCGGAGGAACAAGAAGGCAGATCGGAGACGACCATGAGAGGAGGAGCATAGTAGCATGGGGCCGCCAGCCAAGCAGCAAGAGGGTGCCGGTGATAGTGAGGGCCCAGGAAATAGACCGGCCGAGTGATGTATTTTTTTCTTCTTTTTTACACCCACACTTGTACATGACTCACATGAATAAAAATGGAATGAAATAAAAAAAAATCTTTTTGCATTTTTGTTTCTTTTTTTATGTGGATGAATGAATGGATGAATGTGAGTGTGGATACGAATGTGTTGATGGAATGAATGTGGATAAGTGCAATGGATGAATGTGCGGAATGACAGGATAGAATAAATGTATGAATGAGACAAAGTGCAAGACTGACAGGTTAGACCAAAAACCTGTTGCAGAGAATGTGACGGTCCAATGGTGGAGCGTCAGACCCATGTAATGCATCAAGGTCATGCCGTCGGAGATGACAGAAGGTTGACTGAAGAACTGTGTAGCAGGAACATGACGTTCCACTGATGGGGCGTCAGAGAAGTGTGACGGTCCAAGATGAGACCGTCAAACATGACAGTGAAATTGGGCTAAAACGTGTAGCAAGAAATGTGACGGTCCAGCAGTGGAGCGTCAGAGAAGTGTGGCGGTCGTAGTTTAGACTGTCAGACGTGACAAAGGTTGATTGAATTGAAACGTGTGTAGCAGGAAATGTGACGGTCTAGTGATGGAGCATCAGAGAAGTGTGGCGGTCTTACGATAGACCGTCAGAATGAAAACTGTACTCCGAGACGGATTCTGCCGTGAGAGCCCAAACTCGAGGCAAAGAGACCTTAATCCACACTAAAACCCTCCTAGGCTTAGGATAAGGCTTTCTAACCCAAGTCTTATCATTCTAGAATCGAAATCAAGCCTTTAAAAGATAGAACCAATCCCAAAAAATGCAGCTTTCATCAATTCACTGCTACAAGGGTTGAAAACTCCATCAAAGGGCAAGGAACACCATGAAGAGAAGCTTCGAAGCGATAGGCATGGAAGAAAGGGTCTATACTGGGCAAAAAATAGCCAAGAAGGAGCATGGGGAGCTGCAAAGGTTGACATCAATCTCCAAGCATCTGAGCTCAAGTGCCCAAAGAGTGGTAAGTTCCAATTGTCCTCAATAAAGTTTGTCAATTTCTGCACTTTCCATACCACTTATGATTCTTCTCTTTCCCACTTCTCTTTCTCTTCCTTTTCTCCTTTTCTCTAGCCTTTGCCTGGTCCAAGGTGTTATTCCAACTTAAAGTGGGTGGCTCCCATGGTCAAAGAACTCCCTTTAGAAGTCTTGTCAATCCTTAGGGCATGGCACCTCCAACCTTTGCTAGTCTTGGCCAAGAACTTTCAGAAATTGTCCTTAGATTGGGCAAGCATTTCAGCCCTTATAGAATTATGGCATCCACAAACACACACCTTTCTCTTCCCTTCCTTTGAAGCTACAGTCCTATTGGAGGAGGTAGAGACCTACCTAGCCCTTGCTAAGACTAAGGTGGGGGATGAAGAACTAGTGTGCCATACGGTTGAACCTATTGACCCATCCTTGATCCTAAGTGATTTCATACACAACCCAAAGGACGTGAGGACAATGATCAGCCCAAGCCACATTCACTTGATACCCATGGCTCAGTGGACAGTCTCTCATTGCAAGAACAAGTGGGAGAGATATGAAGCTATTGCCAAAGCTGTGTCAGTTTGCTTATGCGGAGTCTTCCTTTTCATGACCACCGACCACCTCTTAGACACCCAAAATTTTAGCATCATCAGTGGGTTGTGGCGGGAAATGTCTATATCTCAAGCAGTCCTCTCATACCTTTACGAAGGACTTAGCTCGGTTTGCTTAGGAGGACCTTTATTCGGCTCAATGATACCCCTTGAGTGTTCGATGGGCGTAAGAATCAAGTTCCAACCCAAAGAGGACATAACTTCAGCTAGCCAAATTTTCGGAAGCCACCCTTTATTCTTTATTGGAGGTGCCTTTGGATTCCCTTCACAGGTTGAATGTCAGACGGCGGACAAGAAAACACGGGATGAATGGCGCCTCTTCCTCAACACTTTGCCAATAGAGAAGTTCATGATGCGACCGAGAGTTCTGCGGAACACCTTGCTCAAAGAACCCCGACGACCAGGCCTTGATCTTCAGCTAGTGGGGAACACTACCATGGCGATCTATAACCCACACTGGTGCTATCTTCAAATTGGGCTACCCCGAACCGAAGTTCCTGCACTTGCACACTACCCTCCCCTTCTATCTAGGAAGATGGGGACCAAGGAGGATGAGAGAGCAGTCCGGAACGCGCTGATCATATGGGAGATCAGCAAAGTGTGCCTTTGGCAAGAAGATGTGGAAGAAGACGACGAGGGACGCCGTGGTTACGTGCAAGAATTGCGCAAGATCCGCCCTTTTGCGGATAGAAAATTGAATGTAACTTGAATTTTGTTGAATGCATGTGAATTAGAAGTTTAAGTTGAAGTTTACCAATCAATTCTATGTATCATTAAACTCAATTGAATGAATTAGAGGTGTTCTTATTGATGAACATGAGTTTGTTACTTGATTTGGCCTAGATGTCCTTGAAAACAGAGCTTCTGGAGAGCGTAACGGTCTTATATAGGGCCACCACACGATCCTGACGGTCTCACGATGAGCCGTTAGAGTGATGAGCTGAGAGGGCTGAGTTCCTCGGGAGGATGTAACGGTCTAATGTCAGGCCGTCAGAGTGATGTAACGGTCCATCTTGGACGCGTTAGGGAGAGCTTGCTGAGAGGCAAAGGGTTTCAACCTTCGGGAGAAGGTAACGGTCAAAGGATGGACCGTCACAGCCTTGTGGCGGTCTAATGGTAGAGCGTTATAGACCTTGGACTTGCGATCTGAATTTTGGTCTTGAACCTACGTTCTGCACACACTTAGACGAGAAACAAGTTAGATCTGTTCTTAGACTCAACCCCTTGCTTAAAGCAAGTTAGAGAATGACCCTTTCTTGATATTTGGTCAAGGGGTGGAGCCTTATCAAATAGACAGAAAACACAATGGAAACGATGCAATGCATGCGATGCGTATGATGGTTTTTTTTTGAATTTTTGAAAACATTTGGATTTTTGTGAGATTTTGAACATATCTGACATTTTTTTTGGATTTTGAAATATATGCTTTTTTTTGGGTTTTTGAAATATAGGATTTTTTGGATTTTAAAATATATGATTTTTTTTTGGATAGGATCTTTTGAAATATATGATTTTTTTGGACTTTTGAAATATATGATTTTTTTAGACTTTTGAAATATATGATTTTTTTTGAATTTTGAAAACCAGTGCCTCCCCTAGCAACATGGGTCCTCCTTATTCCATTGAGAGTTCCCGAGGTTGGCGTGCAATGGAGTGACAACCCCTGGCCAGGGCCCAACTCGCATGATGGTGTCTCTACCAAGGCCATACCCAGGGTACTTATCTTAGTCCTAAAAAGGAAAATAGAATGCGGGGGTAGGCTTAGGCCAGATATAGAAGTTTTTAGGGTTTGAGTTCCTTTCCAAACAACCCATTCAGAGACTTGGTCTGTTGTGCCAGGACTTTGTGTCCGTCATCGAACCTTTGTCCACTCTAGGCACGTATACGACCGGGCTCATACATCCCGCGGGGAAACTGTACTGCCACTCTTGCCATGCCTAGCATCTTTCCTTTCTTTTCCTGGAGCTTTGAGATTATGATTGATAGACTTTTGCTTTTGGTAAGAAAATTGCTCCTTTACTTTGCTCTTTTTCTTTTATTATGGCATCAGGTCTTAACGGACTGCCCCTATTTGAGACCTCCTCTCCTCATGGTGCCTTGATCGGTCGTCGCCTCCTTATTCACCTCTTGCCCCTGGATTCGGCCGAAGAAAGAAACGGACAGGGACTTTGACTTCCCCCAAAGCATGGCCAAGAAAAAATGGTGTCTATAAAGTGGAAAACCCGACCAGGGACGTCGTGTAGTGTGTGATTGCCGTGCTCAGAGTCCTCTTTCAGGGTGAAGGGAAAAGAACACCTCGCTACTGGGCTGGCACAGGTTAGACTCTAAGGAAAGAACCGCTTAAGATACAACCCATTCCAAGCGTGAGCGAGCTCCTCACCTTCGATGTTCACTAAGTAATAAGCATTCCCTGGATAAGCTTCTTTGACAACGAACGGCCCTTCCCAGTTAGGTTATAATTTAGACCTAGGACCTGCAGACTGAATGAATTTGCGCTCAATTACCTTCTTTTGAAAATAACGTGAAACTCCCTTTTGATAAACGGAAACGTGATCGGCCGCGTTCATCCTCTTCTCATCTAAGAGTTCTAGTTGGACGAGCAACGCCTCTCGACGTTCATCGAGATTAAGTTCCTTATCGAGCTGCACCCTTAGGGAATAGATCAAGATCTCATATGGAAGCACCGCCTCCATACCATAAGTGAGAGCATAGGGGGTTTGCCCCGTAGGAGTGCGGACGGAGGTGCGGTAAGCCCATAGAGCCTCCACTAATCTTTCTGGCCAATCGAAAAATTTGTGAGATTCACATGTTTTCTTTATGATTTTGAGAAGGGTTTTATTAGTGGCTTCGGCCTGGCCGTTGCCTTGTGGGTAATATGGAGATGAATGATGTAATGTAATATTGAACTTCTTGCATAGGTCCTTGAGCTCTTGAGAGACGAACTGGGGTCCGTTGTCGGTGACGATGCTGCTTGGCACTCCAAACCACGAGATGATATTCTTCATGATGAAGCGGCACACCGTGGTTGCTTTGATCTCTGCGTACGTCTCGACTTCAGCCCACTTGGTGAAGTATTCAGTGGCGGTAAGGATGAAGGATTTTTGCTTGATCTGAGAATTGGGATTACCGAGCGGGCCGACGACGTCGAAAGCCCACATAAAGAATGGCCAAGGAGCAGATAGAGGATGAAGGGATAAAGCTGGAGCATGAATTTTATCAGCAAGGAGTTGGCATTTAAGACACCTCCGGATATAGAGGGAGTAATCTTCCTCTAGAGTGGGCCAATAGTAGCCCTGCCTAAGGATCTTTTTTGCTAGAGCCTGGCCATTAACATGACCTCCACACTCACTAGAATGGGCTGCTTCGGCCACCTTCCAAGCTTCATCATCGTCTAAACATCTCATGAGCATCCCATTAGTAGCGCGTCTGTATAGTTCTCCTGCGCCAATAGTATACCTTGAGGCGGCTCTTCTTATTGACTTGCGCTGCTCAGCATTTGCCCCTTCCGGGAACGATCCATCTTTGCAAAACAACTTGATCTCATGATACCAAGGCAATTCTTCTTCCTCCAAGATTTCTTCTAATTCCATCAACGAAACTTCCTTAAGATCTTCCTTCTCAGCCCTTGCCTCTACAGTTTTCCTAAGGTTGACATACCAAGGATCCTGAAGAGAGGGTGCGTCCAATCTCTGAACGACGATAGTCTCAGTGTTCCGACTGAGAGGGAAAGATAGAGAGGAAGCGAGTGATGCTAAAGCATCGGCTAGAATGTTCTGAGACCTAGAAGTATGGATGTAGATCAACTTGCGGAACTGCCTCGCCAGGAGCGTGACTAAATCTTGATAAGGCTTGAGCTTAGGGTCACGAGTGCTGTAAGTGGACAGAACTTGCCGCAGGATGAGCTGAGAGTCCCCTATGATATTAAAGTAACGCGCGCCTAGAAGATAAGCGTGCTTCAATCCGACTAGGAGAGCCTCATACTCGGCGATGTTGGTAGTAGAAAATCGGAGTTGATAAGCGAAGGGAATCGTCAGCCCCTCTGGGGTGAGCAGAACATCGCCTATCCCTCGGCCCTGGGAATTGAGTGCACCATCAAAGTGCAGAGACCAAAAGGGATGAGTGAGGACGGAGAGATGCTCATCAGAGAAATCATCCTGAATAGAGTCAGTGTGAGGAATGGGGAGATGGGTAAGATGCTCAGCAATGGCATATCCTTTGACTGCCTTCTGAACAACAAATGTGATATCAAACTGAGAGAGGAAGCTCTGCCAGCGAGCTAACCTACTTGAAAGGATAGGCTTTTCTAAGAGATAGCGGATCGGGTCCATTCTAGAGATTAACCTAACTGGGTGGGCTAGGAAGTAGTGTTTAAGCTTCTGAGCTACCCACACTAAGGCAGCACAAGTCTTCTCCATAGCGGTGTATTTGGCCTCAGCTGGGTTAAACAACATGGAGAGGTAATAAACTGCTCGCTCTTTCCCTTCATCATCTACTTGTGCTAAGACCACCCCTAAGGAGTCCTTAATGACCGAGATGTATAGGTTTAGGGGTTTCCCATGGATAGGAGGTTGCAAAACCGGGGGATTGGATAGATAAACCTTTAGGTCCTCATAGGCCTTTTGACAATCTTGATTTCATTCAAATTTGACTCCCGCCTTTAGCAATTCATAAAACGGGCGGCACCTCTGAGAATGTTGGGATATGAATCTTCTAATGAATTGTAATCTACCAATCAATCCTCGAAGTTCCGTAATGTTCTTTGGCGGGGGCATGTCCATGACGGCCTTTGCTTTATTAGGATCAATCTGGATCCCCCGTTTGCTAACTATAAAACCTAGCAGCTTCCCTGAACAGACTCCGAAAACACACTTCTTCGGATTCATTTTAAGCTTGTACTCCCTAGCTCTTTACAGCACCTTAGCCAGGATAGAGGGGTGTTCGTCTTTGGTTCTTGACATCACCAAGATGTCATCCACGTAGGCTTCCATGTAGATATGCATCATGCCGTGGAAGATAGTCATCATCGCCCTCTGATAAGTGGCACCTGCGTTCTTCAGACCAAATGGCATGACCACATAACAATACGTGCCCCAAGGCATGGTGAAAGAGGTTTTCTCTTGATCTTCCGGAGTGAGACGGATTTGGTTATAGCCTGAGTATCCATCCATGAATGACAAAGCTTCATACCCGGCAGTGTTATCGACCAAGACGTCTATGTGAGGCAGTGGGAAATCATCTTTGGGATATGCTTTGTTAAGATCCCTGAAATCAATGTAAATGCGCACCTTCCCATCCTTCTTGATGACAGGGACTATATTTGCCACCCATTGGGGATATAGAACAACTCTAATGAACTTGGCCTTATATAACTTATCGACTTCTTCCTTAATCTTCAAGGCCATGTGGGGGTGAAATCTTCTTGATCTCTATTTTATGGGTGTTGCCCCTGGTTTAAGCACGAGACGGTGTTCCACTAAAGAGGGGTCAAGACCCGGCATGTCCTCATAAGACCAGGTGAAAGAATCACTATACTCCCTCAAAACCTTGATCAGATCTTCTTCTACTTGCAGAGGGAGATTAGCGACAATAATAATGGGCCTTGGGTCTTCTTCAGTTCCCAAATTTATTTCCTTTGTAGGTTCATCCACTGTCGATGATGGCTTGTCGAATCTCTTTAATCCCTGCGCATACAAATCGGCAGTGTCATCTACGTTGTTGTCCTGATCATCAATCGGGTCCTTTCCATTAAGGACTTCATAAACGCCCAATCCGTCATCGCTCCACACCCCTTCTACTTCCTTTTCATCTTCTATCACGATTGTTGTAGCGACAAACTCTGGACACTTCAAAAGAGCATGACATCGCTGAGCCAGGTCCTGCAAGAACCCATCAGGAATGGATTTGGAATGATGCGCAAGTGGGCACGGCTCAAGCTCGGAAGGATTGGACGACCTAGAAGAGGACCCTACTTCTCTAGTTCTAATCGACCCTACTTCCCTAGACTCTACGGACCCTATGCCTAACCTAGGAGAAAGGAAATCTAGTGGAAAGGAAGGAGCAGGGGACTCGTGCCCCTGGGAGGTGGATGGAGACAAGATAGCGTAATCTTTCACCGAAATCTCCGTTTCAAATTTGACGTTTTTTTTGGAGATCAGTGGAGACCACACAGCAGGATGGAGGAGGAGGAAGTTGCGTGAGGAATAAAGAGGGGAAGATGCAATTGAAGAAGGGATCGGAAGATGAGAACCACATTTTGTAGAGCTTAGCGGTGGGGGAAGGAGGAGTGAATAGAGTTGACAGATCAACGGGCGGGCAACGCCCACATGCACACGGGACAAACAGGATTTCAGGTGGTCTTTCCGTAAAATACGAATCGACCATAATAGGGGGAGAATGGGGTATGGATTCCAGTTGTTGAAAGAGAGATGTGAGGCGGGAGGGAGACCAAGAAATGATAACGGGTGAGCTCCCCTTTTCTGGCAGACAACTAGTTGACTTCTTCGGCTTCCACTGAACAATCCAGGTTTCTTGATTCTTCTTCTGACCATAACCATCTGGCTCGCTGAACATTTTGGCAAATGATTAACTGAAATCTGGCATATCATCAACAGGCCCTTTTGGTAGCAGAGGTGGACTGGCAACTGTGCAAGCTATATCTTTCTTTTCTAACTGTGCTGGTGGTGGATTCAAGGTACCTGGCTGGAGGGGTCCTCTTACAAAGTGTTGGCGGTAATCCCAAGTAAGTGGCCCTGAGTCACCTAAAATTGATAGCGCAGACTCTCGATAACCGAGACCCCGCCTGCTCATCTTTCTTCCTTTGGGTACTGGCTTAGTACGCCCCTGTAACTGTGCACTGAGGCCTCTCCCCGATTGATAGCCCAACTTTAATATAATATCCCAGCCTTTGGAATCTCGAATCTGGGGTTTCATCTTGATATTGACAGGTGCAGTGACGGCCTAGCGAGGTGCATAAGCCCAAGGGAAATCTAGATCTAGCACAGAAATGACGGGCCGACTGTTGGGCCATAATGTGGGCAAAATCTTCTCTGAAATAGCTTTCACAGATTGGATCGTGGATAAGATTTTGACCTTAACCACCCTCCCTTGAAAAGGGAATTTGAGGCATTGATGCGCGATGGACGGCACGGCACTGAGAGTATCGATCCACGGACGACCCAAGATAGCCTTGAACATAGGGTCAATGTCCAGTACATAAAATTCAATGGGCATAGTAAGAGGCCCAAGCTCAGCTTGAATGGTGACAACCCCGTGACATGCTCTTCTTGAGTTGTCATATGCAGCTATAGTCGTGGGGGTCGGCCGTACAAGTTCTTCTGATATATTGCAGGCCCTGAGAGTGCTGAGTGGACATACATTGATAGATGCCCCTGTATCAACTAGTGCCACATCAATACTGACCTTGTTCAGAATAATAGTGATGCAAAGCGGCATTTGCCGAGCTTCCAGAGGTGCTAACTCGGTCTCAGAGAAGGTAATAGCTGGCCCCTTAGAGATTGTTGCCAGTACGGTAGGTAAGCTGTCGACTGCCATATCTTCACTAACCATCACCTTCTGAAGGAAATTTCTGAGAGCATCTTGGTGAAGGGTAGATCACTTAATAAGCTCCAGCACAGATATCTTGGTGGGCACCCTATCCAAATGATGTAGCAGATCATATTGGGTACCCGGTAGTGGCTCGGCTTCTTCCTGTTGATCAGTGGCCGGTTGGGTTGACTGGGATTAGAAGTGGAAGGATAGTTACGATGGAACAAACGCCCGCTCCGAAGGGTGCAATTCTGTGCCGACACGGTACTTGCTAATGGTATGATTGGCCCTGTGGGGTGGAAGGTGCGGGGGTGATGGCAGGGTGAGAGGTGGCATTAGTGGAGGTAATGAGCGGCGGTGGAAGGATAGTGGGTGAGGGATTAGTGGTAGGCGGGGAAGTGATGATGGGTGCTGATATAGGTGGAGGGAAAGCTAGTGGAGGGTTAGATGGAGGTGTGGTGATAACGGGTGTAAAGGTGAGCGGAGGGGTAGTGATGGTAGCGGGGGTGAGCAATGGCGGGCGTGATGGAGGTGCAGGTGATGGCTTATTTATGGGGGTGCATGGGAGAACAAGTGGAGAAGAGGTTTGGTGCGTGGGTATGAGGATGGAGGAAGCAGGGTAGTTGTGGTGAAGGGCCATAACCTGTGGCGTGGAGCTATCGTCGTCAAAGGACCACCCGACGTTAGGAGCCGGGGGTTGGACAACATTGACCTGAGCCGGTGCCGACGGTTGAGGCTGCGGAGCCGGAGGATGGTTCGGCATCGGGTTCTGGTGGATCCCCAAGTCTTGAACCGGTTGCTGTTGCTGTTGTGGTTGCTGCTGCGGCTGCGGTGCCTGTTGTTGCTGCACTTGATGCCTCGGCGCCTACCTTCCTTTCTCTTTGATTTCAACAATGGCCTTATGCATCTCGGCCCAATCAATATGGTGCCCTTCGTGGAGGTCGTACGCCAAGTCCCGGAACTGGAAGCACCCTTCAATCGTGTGTCCCGGCTGCCTGTGGAATATGCAATACTTCGTTTGATCAACAGCCGTGTTCCAGATGGGCCGTTCTGGAGGAAGTTGGATTGCACTGACTGACATGAGAGCCGAAAATATGTCCGTGAGGGATTCGGGCAAAGGAGGATACTGGGCTCTCTTAGGTCCCGGGCGCTTGTTGTTGTTGTTGTTATAGCCGTTGGGTGGAGGGACGTTGTAATATTGGGGAGGCTGCGGGGGTTGCTGCCGAGCGGCAAAGGTGTTTTGTGGGGTGGTGAATGAAGGTGGAGAGTTTTGAAAGTTCTGTGGATTGGGTTGAAAATGTTGAGGTGCGGGGTTTTGAGGAGTGCGGGAGTTTTGTGGGAAGCGGAACTGTGCGGTTTGAAAGGGGAAGGTAACGGCTTGAACTTGCTCATTGGTCTGAACCCCCTCGGTAACAAGCCCTTGAGGTTTCTTGTGATATTTTGGCTTTTGGTTCTCAAAGAGCGAGTGGATGGGGGAGTCTTTAAACTGTGTTTGGATGAACCGCGCCCGGCTATAGAGTTGGTGCATGTTTGCTATATCATTCATGGCCAGAATGTTTTGGAAGGTCGGAGTGACATTGGAAATGAGTAGCTTGACCTTCTCTTCCTCCGGAATATGTCCCGGCACCCTGGTGGCCATCTGCCTCCATCTGTCAGCATAAGTAGCAAATTCCTCATCGGGCTTCATTTTCTCGGCCACCAAGTCTGTGAAAGAATATTCTGGACCGACCCTATCTTGAAACCGTTGGATAAATTTGTCTTTCACTATCTTGAAGCTTTCGGCGTCCTCCAATGGCAGAGAGTAGAACCATTCCAATGCGACCCCGTCTAATGATCGACGGAACAAATACGCCATAAGGCGATCATCATATTGGAATTGGGCCGATTCATATAAGAAGTCCCTCTCATGAATAAAAAGATTGCCGTTCCCATCATACTTGCGGTAATTAGGGAGCTCGGATTGCGGAGGGAATCGGATGTTTTGGAAGCTGGGGACGGGGACATCTACCAAGGATTGTGGGCCAACCCGCTTTTGGAGGAAATCAAGTTGTTGCTGCATGGCAGCCCACTTGTCAAGGAGTTCCTACTCCCTAGACAGAGCAGGGGTAGTGAAAGACAAAGGTTGAAATTGAGGAGCAGGAGGGTAAATAGTTGTAGGAGGTGGAAGCCCAGATGGATAGGCGGATAAGGTGGGAAGCCCATAAGAAGGATATTGGGCCGGAGATTGACCCAGATTAGAATGGATTTGGGCAACCCCTTGCTGAGGGCGCAAGAAATCTGAAGGGCCAACAAGGACTTGTGGCATCGATGGGCTGGATATGTGATGATCCGCTTGAATGAAAGAAGGGAGAATAGACTTTCCCTTGTCAGAAGATTGCTGGGCCGAAGTAGAAGATTGGCCCGTTTCCATGCCAGAAAAGGTGATGGTCCTAGGTTGGACCGGAGTAAGATTATTTGGAGTGGGCTGGATGGAGGGCCCATCAACTCTAGGCTGATCGATGGAAAGATTAGACTGGCCTTGCACAATCGTGGGGGATGGGATATTAGACCCCTACATGGCCTGATAGACAGTCTGGAGTTGGGCCTGATCCAACTGGGCCATCATTTGGAGAATGGAACCAGCGGAAGGGGGAGAAAAGGAAGGAGTGGTTTGGGCGCCCTCCATAGGGACGGAGGATGGAAGAGGGACAGACCCTTCTCCAGAAGGGAATGAGATAACCCTAGAAGGGTTTTCAAGAAGACCTTGAGGGAGAGACTCCGCTTGGGAATGGGGAGGATTGAACGAAGCCATGATGGGTTGGAAGAGCGGATTGGAATAGAGTTTGGAGAAGGAATTGACCCTAGAAGATGACTCTAATGGACGAAGACAACTCCACATGCAACGAAAGACCCTTAGAAGAAAGCAAACAACACACAACAAACACCAAATAAGTGACCAAACTTAGATGACTTTGACAAAAGATGCGAGTGAAATAAGAGATAACAACACTCAAGGTCAACCAAGTTGTTTAGATGATGCAAGAAGATTCCTTATGATTTTCTCCTTTGGAACCTTAGTGACTTGATTAAAATGTGCTCTCAACAATAGGTTCCTAATAGGGGAAGGATATGTGGCTTGGTTTAACTCTAAATGTAGTCACTCCTTCACTTATGTAATCCTAGACACGGTGTGGGGAGTGGTATAATCGGCCCAGCGTCCGTGTGAGAATCCACGGCTCGCGGGGACTTATAAAGGTCTCTGCTGTGATTTCCAGGTCGGCTCCAAGGAATATGGAGACGAGAGGTCCAAACACCAAGGTAGGAGAATGCAATCTAATATATGAAGATATGCATGAACCTATGTGCACCGGAGTGCATGCAAGTTTTAGCCTAAAATCTAACAATCAAATATGCACACAATGAGATGAATATATGAACCAACCAAGGAGGAGACCAGATAGCACCCAAGCATAAAAATCACAGCAGAAACTGTAGAAATAAACTGCACCTCGGGATGCGTACCTATCTGGAGTATGTGATGGTCTAGACCAGATCGTCAGAGTATCGTAACGCGTGGACACAGGACCGTTAGAGGAGCTAGGGAACCAGAAACAACAGAAATAAAAGGAAAATCCAGGGAAAACACGGGTAACCAGGGCAAGCAAATGAAAGCAGGTTTAATAGAGATTCAAAGCACGATTGGCACTAGATGTCCCACCGTGATCGCCAAAAAATTATCTGTTGGTTTTAATGTGCCCTTTCTTCTTGCAAGATGGGCTATGATGCCGACTAAGATGGAAGTATGAGCCAAGTAATGAAATCAATCAACCTATGAACATGTGAATCATGGACCTAGGCAACCAGCACAAGCTCTAGCATGGGCATGCTATCTCAATCAAAACTAAGCAAAGCAAATAAAGAAAAACACACGCCGGGGCGTGGAATAAGGAATAAAGGAAACACACCGTAGAGGTGGAGCAAGCAAAAGTAAAGAAGAGATATGATGAGAGAGAAAGCTACTGCCCAAACCAAGAAAAGATGTGATCGCCACCAAAGTAAAAATAAGCCAAAGACCTGGTAAATACCTTAGAATAGGAGGATGATGCACCCGCCCATGGGAGAGAGAAAATGACCAGGAAACTGTAGCTCTGTGGAATGTGACGGCCGAAGGTTGGTGCGCCACAGGACTGTGATGGTCCCACGATAGACCGCTACAATGCTCTAACGCGCCTGTGATAGACCGTCAGAGCTTCTGCAGAATAGAGGTTGGGAATCTTTTAATCCTTAAGCTTTCCAGCTGACCAGAGAGCTTGGGCCTCGTGCTATGAACTCTGTGAACCTGCAAAAGAATGTAGAACACAAGAAAAACAACCCAGATTAGCCCTTTAGGCAAAGTACTATCAATAAATCAAAGAACTTAAGAACATGCAAAAGGAAAAGGAAATACCGGGGAGGTTGGTTTTTTAAACCCCTCTGGGGCGTCTTAAAAGATGGGAGGATGTTTTGAATGAATGTAGCAAGTGGGAAAGAAAAACTTGGGAGGAGGAGAGAGACAATGCTATGAATACTTTGAAAAGGGAAAAGACACAAAGAACACAACTTGACTAGACTAAACCCTTGAAAATGATACTCGCTGAACTTTGGAAGCAGATGGACGTAGGAAGTAGCTCTCCTTGGTTGGTTCTAGCTCCAGGATGCGGTAGCACTTTGACGCAAACTCCAGATGTCTCTTCCTCAAGCCATGAAGTCAAGGGTTCTATTTATAGACCCTCAAAGTCTAGGTTCGAGCAAAGGATAATCCAGCTAAAAAGGAGGACGTTTCTTAGCAAACACTTGAAGATAATACTCCCAAGAGTCCATAGAAACATACAGAAGGTTCTGAGGATCAGATTTGGAAGAGAAATCAAAGAAACAAACTCTTAAGTCAGCCACGGAGTAGTAGAGAAAGAGTAGACCTGCTAGGACTCTCTGTTTGATGTAACAGCTGCACGATAGACCGTCACACAGATGTAATGCTCCAAGGATAGACCGTCACACAACCTTATCCACAAGAAGATAAGATCAACGGGCAAAGTTTACAAACTCAGGACTCTTCAAGACTGTAATGGTTAAGGGTAGATGTGTCACAAAAAGGTAACGGTCGCACGATAAACCATCACACTCAACGGATAAGCTAAAAGATAAGCTTGAAAGAAGCCTCAGGTTTAAGGACTCTGCAAGGATATAACGAACCAAGGTAGATGCGTCGGAGGGTTGTAACGCCCCTATGATGGACCATTAGAGACAATGAAGCACAAAATGAAATGAGAGCCTGCTAAACTTCGTCCAACGGAAAGGAACCAGACTCAACCAAGGAGACATGACCCATGAAATAAACCTCCAATTGATCAAGAAGGCTCAACAAAGGGTGAATCAACTCGGAGCATCATATAGAATGAACAAGGAGATGACCCGACTTATTAGTCATAAAACGGGTGTCAACAGGCGCCATCCACGCAAGATCGTCAGCAACTCAAGAACCCATGAAGCTACGTCGACGCAAGGTCCCTGTTACGACAACGCAGTTAAGAGGGAAAGGCTCAACAATGCACAAGATTGATAACACACACAAAGGTGGCGGCTATTGTCAAATAAGGGTGACAAATAGCTCGTTAAGGGAATAAAATAACCTATAATAGTGAAAAATAACCGTTAGTAGTGCAAAATGGCTTGTGGAGCTGAAATGAGCAAAATCAACGAAGGCTACGTCAACGCATGGGCAAAGCTATGTCAATGCACAACATGCCCTTCGTCAAGCGCTTCACTAAAGTGTCGACCCAAGGAGTCGACTCTTCCTTTTCCAGGTTCTAGTTGGGAAGCAGCTCAGCCAGCTGCGTCGACCCTGCCCTCTGAGGATTTCGACGCAGGGGGTCTTCCAGAAGCCATCTATAAGGCCACCGTCAATAGCTGCGTCGACGCATGGGTAAAGTTGCATCGACGCGCTCAAGGTTTCTCTAAAATTTTTTGTCTAATCTGTGTTTTTCAAAAACCAAACTGAGTGCATTAATAGTAGGTGCATACCTCCAAAAACACCTCTTTTGAGGTCTGGAAGAGGATCCTAGGTCAGAGCTTCTGCCATCTCATTATAACATCTCAAAACATCCTTTTGAAGAAGACCATGTCAGGGACCAAATCTGCAAAGGTCTTCTCTGCCAAAAAACTCTCTTCTGTCCTGAGAAAGGACTGGTCAGGTGGTCTGCCCTCTAGTGCATATTGGACAAAGCCATTTCCTCCTCCACAAGAATTCAAATGTAGTCCACTCTCTGTCTACCACCGTCCTATCCTTGGACTTAGTTGAGAGGTAATGCCAGCTCCAGTCAACTTCTTGCAGAACATTTGCCTCAAAGGAATAGAAGATTTTGGAGGGAAAATTCCTTTCACATCTGCTCCCATATGCCCGGTGGATCAAATCAAGCACTACTAAAAGAAGGTCAGAGTTCAAGGAAATCACTTCCAATTTGAATTGGTCTTACTTCATATTTTCTTGGAGGGAAATCTTTCTACCTGGGTCTTCTATATATACATGAAGCTTCTATTGGAGAAGCTGCTGCTATAGTTGCTGCCCTTGAAGAGAGTCACGCCCTTGAGCATTCAAGAAGGAATCTGTGAGAAAGAATAGAAGGGAGTGAGAGCAGCCCAGCCCTGGTCCAACCCAAACCAGTGATGTAAAGAGTAGATAAAGAAGAGAGACCAGCCGTGAGAGAAAGCAGCCCTGCAGAAGCTTGAGCCTAAATGAAAGAATCTGTTTGATCTTTGTCTGAAGCTCTAGCCACCAGTTTCTAGATTTCTATCTGTAGCCATAGCTGGTGCTTTTCTCCGTTCTAGTTTTTCTGCTGCACTTGCAGCTTACTTTCTTTTCTTCTTTTCCTTTGATTGCGTATGTGAGTGGGGCGTCGTCCCCGTGTGGTGCTGCATTTGCAGCGTGTTGTAAAGCCTCATCAGGTTCGGTGAGGGGTGGACGTAGGTTGTCGGTTTGGAACCGAACCACCTTAAAAATATCTGGTGCAAAGCGGTGTGTCTTGTATGATTGATCTGTTTCTTTTTTCACCCATTAACATGACAGGAAGCATAACATATTTTCACTCGGAATGATTTATTTGCACATCGCTTACCTCTCACACTACACTTGCATTTCCTTAGTTGCCTGCTGCATCCTTGCACACATGTACTAGGGAGTCCGCACAAGCCAAGGGCAAGTTACCTTGTCTACACATACACTAGGCGTTTGATGAGCTTCGAATCTGTCTAATAGCCAAACTTATAGAGAGGCTGTGTCGACCTCTCTGCTCTGCTACGTCGACCTTAGCCTTCTCCATACAGCAATATGTTGGCTCCTTGTGTATGGCTATCTTGTTTTATTGCCTTGAACCACTCTACTAGATCTATTGTGATTTATGTCTAAGTATTTTATTTGCATTCTAGTAGTAGTTTGTGTTTCTTATCAGTTAAGATTTTAATTGGGTCAATGTTTTGACATGATCTATTCAACCCCCCTTCTAGATCCGGTTGCACCCTAGGGGACCTAACACTGGCGACCACGTACTGTTAGTCGTGGTTGATTCTTCTATTATATGCTGGCACTCTTGATAGGGAACTGGGTACATGGATTCAGTTACTAGACTGAGGACTGAGTACTAGATGGTGGTCACTAGATATTGGGTGCACTAGAGGGCCTGAGTACAGGGTACTGGGTACTGGATGCTGGGTACTGGGCACTGGAAACTGAGTACCAGGGACTAGAGGCTGATTGCTGGGTGCTGTGTGATTCACCCAATTTTGTATGTGAACTGGGGACTGGCTAGGGGCTGGGAAACTTGGAAGTAATGCATACAGGTTCAATGATTCGGGAGACTGGGAGTTGGAAACTGGCGGCTGGAGACTAACCCTGAGGGGGGCGTTGGCCTATGTTGCTGGGAATTGGGGCTGGGAGCCGACCCGTCCGGGTATGATGGCCCGTACAGCTGGAGACTGGAAGTTGGAGGCCCACCTGTGGGGGTGCTTCGACCTATATTGATGGAGTTGTTTGGTCTAGGGAACTGGAGCTGAAGCTGGCCGGCTAACTGCCATGGTGACGTAGCCAGAGACTGGGACTAGGACTGGAACTGGTGTTAGAATGGGAACTGGAACTGGCTGGTTGACCATTTAAGGTGTTGTAGTCGGAGACTGGAACTGGCCGGCTGACCGTTGAGGTGTGTAGCCAAATACTAAAACTGGAGACTGGAACTGGAGTTGGCCGGCTAATTGTTGATGTGTAGTAGCCGGATGATTGGGACTGGTCCGCTGACCGTTGAGGTGTATAGCCAAATATTGGAGCTGGGGCTGGCCGGCTAACTGCTGATGCGTAGTAGCCGGAGACTGGGACTGGTGGGCTGACCGTTAAGGTGTATAGCCGAATATTGGAGCTGGAGTTGGTGATGACTAACCCTCGGGGGTGTAATGGCCATCATTGATGTGGAGTGATGTTGAGCTCGCCGTCGGTGAGATGTCGCGGTTGACGGCTTTCATCAGTGAGGAGTAGAGAGGAAGAGAGTTTTTTTTTTCTTTACAAGCTCTACCGCCCTTATGGGTTTTCGCCCGAGCTGGCCCCCTTTTGCTTTTTCCGGTGCGCCCTTGCAGGTTTTCACACCGAGGGGTTACCCAATTTTGCCAAAGGCCCCCTTTCAAGTTTTCACCTTAGCTAGGTTGATGGCAATTTTTGCCCTCAGTAGTCCTGTAGAGAGAGCTGCCTGAGGCCGTTGGGGTATGTCTATTTTTAAACCCATATTTTATCTTTTGTTGTTGTTTGTTTGTTTTTTTCAAATCTGGGGATTGTCGTCCGTAGCATGCTGCTGTTAGGGGACGTAACCTGAAGTTGATGCTGTGTATGGTTTGTCGTCATTGTAGCCATTGTAGTGACTTTAGCTGGTTATAGAGTATTTTGAAGTTTAACTAGTGATCTGGGAACCGGTGAGCCTTGGCGGCATATTGCTGGAGTCGAGACTGGGCTCTGGAAACTGGTACGCCTTTGTGGCGTATTGCTGGGGTCATGACTGGGTTCATTGTGGCTTGACCATGACGAATGGGCCACTAGAAATTCTGGATTGAGGGGTGCTTAAGGTATATGCACGTAGAATAAAGAGGGTCTGGGGATTGGCTGAGAGTAAGGTTTGTTGGAACAGGTGACTGGGATAATATGTGAGTGCTGGGGTATACGGGCCTACAACGACGGAGCGAAGGCCACAGGTAAGGTAAGCCAACCAGGGTAATATAAGACTAACTGGGGAGAGTAGGGTTAATAAGTCAAGAATATGCATTGGTTAGGGACTGGTATAGTTTAACTAGAGAGGCCTATAATTTGTTGAGAGGTGGGTGGGTAGTTACCCCGACTAGTGGAGAGAGATTTTTTTTTATTATCTCATTACCAGCCCTATCGCCCTTTCGGGTTTTCACCAGTGCCGGTCCCCTCTAGCTTTTTTCGATACGCCCTTGTGGATTTTCAAGTCGAGGGGTTTCCCAATTTTGCCTGAGGCGCCCTTTCGGATTTTCACCTCAGCCAGGTTGTTGTCCTTTTTGCCCCTAGTCACCTCCTGGCGAAGAGGACGACCGAGCATGCCGGGGTATCTCTATTTTTAACCCTATTTTTTATCTTTTTTTTGGCTTACTTGGGAGCCTGACGGCTGGATTGTTGCTAGTGCTGGGCGTCCTCGCTCTTGCCTTCTAAATTGGCAAGCTCTTCTAGCCTTCTCTGGTATTCATCTTCATCTGGGCCGACAAAGTCAGTATTGATCGCCACGCGGTAAGAGGCTAGATGGATCTCAATGGGGATGACAACTTCTGCCCCATAAACGAGGGAAAATGATGAGCACACCGTAGGGGTCTTGTAAATTGTCCGATAGGCCCACAGTGCCTCGAACACTTTTTCGCCCCAATCGCGCTTCCAGTGGCTAACAATTTTGGCCAGCAGCTTGCAAAGAGTTTTGATGAAGGCCTCTGCCAGGCCATTGGCTTGAGGGCTGTAGACTGAAGAAGTTCTCCAGTTGATGTGGAATTTGGCCGCTAGTTGACAGACGACCCTATTCTTGAAGGGTGTGCCATTGCCTGACACTACGCGGCTGGGAGTACTAAATGGGTAAATAATGTGGTGCTGGACAAATCTGGCTACCACCTCGCCGGTAACCTCTCGCAATAGGATAGCTTCAGCCCATCAGGAGAAGTAGTCGGTGGCGGCCATATTGTACTTATGGCCCTTGGAAGATGGCGGGAAGGGTCTCGCGATGTCCATACCCCATTCTACGAACGGCCATGTCGGGGCCGTGGGACGCAATGGGTTCAGAGGTCTTTTGGGTACCGGACCAAAGGCTTGTCACTGGTGACATGTACGGGCATACTTGGTACAATCCGCGTACATGGTTAGCCAGTAGAAGCCTTTGAGCTTGATGTTGTTCTTCGTTCTATCTCCGGCCTAGTGGGTGCCGCATAATCCTGAATGGACTTCCTACATGATGGCTCGAGCCTCGACTGGGGAGACACATCTCAGAAGAATTGACTTGTCCCTCTCATGGACAAGTCTATACAGAGAGTCGTCGATTAACTCGTTTGATGTTGCTCAGCGGAGTAGCGAGACCCTTTGGGCTCGGTCAGGAGGGATCCAACCTCGATTGAATTTGATGATAGGCTAACGCCAATCTTCTTCCTCTGGAAAAGTGTTCTGGTCAAGGTCATGGACCTCATAGACGGTGAGGCCGGACTCATTCTCGAGTGTACTCGGTATCAGTCTTCTATGCTTGACAGGGATGTCGACTTCACCCTCGGGCGGAAGCTTGATGGCCACATCCAATTTTGCCAAGGCATCTGCCTAGGCATTGCTGCTCTTGGGAACATGATCTATTTTGATGAAATAAAATTTCTGGGTTAGTCTGGTGATGGCGGCATGGTATGGCACCAACTCCTGCTTCCACACGTCGTAAATGTCGAGGACTTGCCAGACTATTAGCTGGGAGTCCCTGTAATCTTTCAGGCACTTGATGTCCATGTTGAGAGCCATGTAAAGCTTGATGATTAGAGCTTCATACTCAGCTTCATTGTTGGTTAGGGATTTCATGAGGGTGCACGAGTTGTACAAAACTCCACCCTGAGGAGTCAGGAAAATGATGCCGGCACCCGCCATGATGGCTGGATTTTGATTATTCCGGGTAATCCCCCAGGAAGTGCCATCAAAGTAGAGCTCCCAACAGGGTAAATTAGCTGTGAGGGTGTCTTGCTACTGGTAATACAAGACATCTCCGGTCTGTTCAACTGGAACTGGTAACGGGGGAGCCAGGGCCTCCTCGTCAGGGAGTTTTGTATTGAGAGGTGAATCATCCGACATTGGATGGGCTGCCAAGAATTCAGCCATACCCTGTCCCTTGATCGCTTTCTTTGGGACGTAGGTAATATCATACTCCATCAACAAGAGAGCCCATTTTCCCGACCGGCCTGAGAGGATGGGCTGCCTGAGGAGGTACTTGAGTGGGTCATGCTTGGCTATGAGCTCAACCCGATGGGACAGGAGGTAGTGCCGGAGCTTCTTGGTTGCAAACACCAGTGCTACGTAAACTTTCTCCATGGGGAAGTAGCAATACTCAGCACCGATTAGTTTTCGACTGAGGTAGTAGAGCGGTTATTCTTTGCCCTTTTCATTGATTTACACCAATAGCGATCCCAACGAAGCGTCCATGGCAGCGATGTAGAGTATGAGGGGTTTGCCCTTGACTGGTGCCCCCAGTACTGGGGGAGTAAGGAGATACCCCTTGATCTACTCGAAAGTAGTCTGGCATTCTTGGTCCCATACAAATGGGGCATCTTTCTTTATCAGTTTGTTGAAAGGCGTGCATCGGCCTGAGAGATTAGAGATGAACCTCCGAATGTAGGTCAGTCTTCCTTGGAAGGACCTGAGCTTTCTAAGGTTCTAGGGTGTTGGAGGCTCCCAAATCACCTTGATCTTGCTGGGATCCACCTCAATTCCTCGGTATCTGACGACGAAGCCGAGAAACTTGTCGCTGGATACAGCGAAGGCGCATTTCATGGGGTTCATCTTGAGCCATATTGTCGGAGTCGATTGAAGACTTGGCATAGATCATGTAGATGGTCTTCATGCCTTTTGGTCTTGGCGACGAGGTCATCGACATAGCATTCAATGATGTTGTGCAGCATCTCATCGAATATTTTGGTCATGGCCCTTTGGTAAGCAGCGCCGACATTTTTCAAACCGAAGGGCATGCATTTGTAGTTGAAAATGCCTTTGGGGGATCGGAAAGTAGTATGGTTCTTGTCTTTGAGGGACATCTGGATCTGGTTATAACCGGACGACCCATTCATGAAAGATAAGGCTTCATGTTCGGTGGTCATATCGGCCATGGTTTCTACGATTGGTACTGGGAAGTCATCCTTCGGATAGGCTTTGTTGAGGTCCTGAAAGTCGATTCAAATGCGGACTTGACCATTCTTCTTCTTTACTAGGACAATATTGGTGAGCCAGATCAGGTAGATACACGGCTCGATGAAGTCGACCTCTGGAATTTTGTTGACTTCGGCCGAAACCTAGAGTTCCAGCTCATGGTGCATGTGCCGCTATGGCTTTTTGACTGGCGCTGCTGAGGGAGAAATAGCTAGCTCATGCTCCGCTACGGAGGGGTCGAGCCTTGGCATCTCTTTGTATGTCCAGGCAAAGTAGTCTTTGTACTCGAGCAGGAGTTGCTTGTAGTCCCGCCTTTCTACTTTAGTAAGTAGAGCGCTGATGAAAGTTGGCCGGTGGACTTTGTCTTCGCCCTAGTTGATTTCAATGAGTTCGTCAGCGGTTGCCTGGCCGCCATCCTCCAGCTCGGGAGGAGCGGGTTGGAAATCGATGAAGTCTTCATCATCAGTGTCAGCTTCGTGTACCTCATGATTTTCGAAGCCACTGGTTGACGCTGATGAAGCTGGAGAATTGTTGTTACTGGGCTCTGGCAAGGATTGTTATGGACCGCTAGCTTCCTGTCGGTGGTTGCCGACTGGTGCCGCTGAAGCTTCCCTGGGGTTGCCTGCTAAAGTTGACAACCCTTCACGGCTAGTGTCCTGGACACCTCCCCTGTCAGGAGAGTTTGCAGAGGTGGATTCTTTGACAGGCTGGGAGGCAGGGGGGAGCTTCTTCAGCCCTAGTGTCTTCGCAGGAGGGCGGCGAAGACTCATTAATTGCTTGAACTGGGGTACTGGCTGATGTGACACGACCTTGGACTTAAGCAAGCAAGCACATTCGCAATCTAAATGATCCAATTTGGGCCGCCGCTCTCTCGTCGCTCACCCAAGCCCGGGGTAACTTGGCAATGCCAAGGTGCGGTTGAGGGGTTGGGCCCTTGCTGGTAGAGGGCCAGCAAGGCCAAGGCTTGATTCCCAATGGATGTGGAAGCCCAAGACAATGGGGCCGACCAAGTGCCAAAGGCACCGGTTTCTCTCTTTTCCCACGGTGATCACTTATAGCACAAGAGCTTAAGGATCGGGCTCTCATTCACGGCCAGCGGAGTTATGAACTAATATTGAAAGAACAAGCACAAATTAGAGCAAAGTTTGGAGCACTTACTCGACCGGTTTGAAGAAACAGGTCCCGCTCAGAGACGAGGGGGAGCGGGGAAGCGTGGGTTCCCCACACGCCGCGCCGGGGTAGCTTGACCTGTTTAAGCTATTACAACACTACACCCCATGCAAGGGGGGGATCGTGGGGAAGGGAAGATGATATTTACAATCAAAACTACCTCCACGCAGGGAGGGGCCTTCAGCCGGCCAAGCGGGGTGGGGAAAACTAGGGCTAAAACGATGATGAAGTGAATATGCTGAATCTGCCTTCTCTCGGTAATTGTGGATAGACAGTCGGTACTGTGGCTGCAGAACGTGATCAGGAATTTTGCCGAGGGCGAGACCAGTGGGAAAATATTTGTTACTGGAACTGGAGTGGCTCTGAATTTTGCCGAATTCTTTTGGGGTCGCTGCTGGCCTGGGCAGGAGCTCGAACAGGGACGCTGATTCTCGGACTGACAGAAACTGGTTACTAACAGCAGGAAGAAGAGGTTGCCTCTGCCGCTCCCGAACTCCGAATCAGGTCCCGCTAGAGCCGCTGGAACCGAGGACGAGTCTTCTTTGCAACAGAACTGACGGAGAAGCCGAAAGATGTTGGAGAAGATCAGGGGACCCAGAACAGTGAGTGGGGGTCGGTGCAGACTGTGGGAAGCAGAGTCGCACACCTGAGGAAGAATATTCGTAACTTCTGCTTCCGGATGCCGAACGGAGTTTTGCTTCTTGATTCTGAAAGTAGACAGGAAGGGAAGTAACTTTGTAGAAGAGCTCATGGCCTGATTCCTCCGGGGTTTGTCGTGGTGAAGTTTTCTCTCAGGATCAGGATCTCTGCAGAGCTAGCCCTTGGTTTTCAACTGCTTGTTGCAGAGGATGCCCCGACAGCTCCCGAACTCGGAATTGAGCACCGTAAGAGTCGTTGGAATCGTGGACGAGTCCTCTACGCAGAAAAACTAACAGGGAAGCCAACGGATGTAGGAAAAGATCAGGGGATGCAGAACAATGGTGACTAGTCGAAGCACACTGTGGGCAGCAGGGCCGCGTAGCTGAGGGAGAAAAAGGATAACTCCTGCCACAGGATGCCGAACGGAACTCCACTTTGTGATTCTGAAAGTAGACAAGAGGAAGAAGAACTTTGCAGAAGAGCTCTTGGGCTGATTCCTCTGAGGTTCGTCGTGGCAGAGCTTCTAATCCGGTTCTAGTACTCAGTCGGGGCAGCTCTGCGCAGTTGTGGGAGAACGGAGGTCCTGGGCAGTACACAGCTCGGATGAGGATGAAACCACTGCCGTTACGAAGAAGACTGGGAGACGCTTCCAACGATGGCTCTTGATCCTTCAGAAACGTCCGGAGGAAGCCGTGGTCGCCTCTGCAATCTGCTGCTCTTCTGTAGATCTTCGGTTGAGAGCTGTAGATTGAAGATGATGGGGGGAATGGGGTATATGGGAGGGGAAATGGGGGTGGATGAGTGTGGGGAAAGCCCGGGCTGTGAGGGGGTCTAGGAGGGGGTGTTCTAAGGTGGGGGAAGGGAAGAATGGGGTCTGGAAGGGGGTCTAACAGGTGGTGGGAGGAGGAGCTACGAATTTGGGAGGGTGGGGGAGAGGAGAAGGTGAGGGGGGCACAAGTGAGTGGAGGGAAGGTGAGTTTGAATTTTGCTTAATGAAGGGTATTCAATGGTGGTCTTGGGGATGGGAGGGGTTGTGTTGGGGAAGGGAATGGGTGCTTGGGGTAGTGGGAAGGGTGCTTGGGAAAGTGGGTGGGGTAGTTGGGGGTTGGGGGTGAAGCTAGGATTGGTGGAAGCTCTCTTGGGACTAGGGGGTGGAGTAATGGGATGTGTGGGGAAGGGAGTGGCCTTTAATGGGGTAGGTGGGAGAGTGGAGGTGGTTGGGAGGGGAGGAGAGAGAAGAATTTCAAAATTTGGTGTGGAGGAGAGAGAAAGGGGAGTGAAAGAGAGAAATTAAGAGAGGGATGGGTGGGGAATCTCTCTCCTAGGGTTTCTCACCCAAATAATAGAATCTCTCCACTAGATAAGAAGCTTGAACTCTTAAAATGGAAAGTTTTTCATTCATTGATTCATTAAGTTGAAATGGGGTCCTATATATAGGCAACCCATATTTTACAATAAGTCCCTGACAAAAGACTCAATGACAAATAACCGAGGGGGTAGGGGGTGCACTTGGGCCAAACCCAATGAATTGGGCCCAATAACTAACTAAACAATATAATGACTCTCAAACTTAGGGAAATAAGCACAAGACCTAGGGACATGACTCAAGTAAAATGAAAATTACATCAAATGACTCAAATAAAAATTATGTAGGACTCAAAATTAGATAACTAGACCATGCCGGATGCAACCGGGGCGAGGAGACGAGCTGTGAACGTGGGCATGGGAGGTGATGTCCCCATCATACTCCCGGGGTGCGGAGAACTCGACTCCGTCGAGTAAGTGTCCTTCCTCCTTGGACGGTGTAGAAGTGGTACTGCCCTCAAGTCTTCCGAACGAGACCGATCCATCCACCTGCCGAGATAGCGCTTGTATACTTTGCTCCTGGTGGTAGTGACCTGTTCATCCAATATTCGTTCAATGCGCTCACGCTGGGCTCTCTTGGCTAGTGGACTCTCCTCACGGGTGGGTGCTCTCTCAACGGAGGGAATAGGCTCAATATCCTCACTAGGTACCACCGTGGGTCCCTTGTATGGCACTAGGTCGGCGACACTGAATGTGGGACTTACCCCATATTCCTCGGGGAAATCTAACTCATAGGCATGTGCACTAATGCGCCTCAGGACCTGGAAGGGACCAGCCCCACGTGGCCTCAATTTGGAGATGGCTCCCGGGGAGAGCCTCTCCGTTCTTACCATCACAAAGTCACCCTCATGGGATTTTTGGTGACGTCGATGAGAGTCGGCTCGCCTTTTATAAGTCACATTCTTCTTGCTAATGTGCTTGCGGATCTCTTTATGCAATGTTGTGAATGCAGACATTCCGGGGGTGATGGGTGGACCTGGGCAACCAAAAGTAGACCTATCGTGTAATGTTGCAGTGTAGACTTTGGTTAGCCTAGGTGGGCCGGGGCACCCGTAGGTGGCCCTATCATGCAAATTGGTGATAAATATAGGAGGACCCGGACATCCGTAGATGCCTTTGACATGCTTAAGACCCATGATGAATGAAGGTGGACCATGACATCCGTATGGACCACTCATACTTTCTACTTGACATGTGGGTGATATGAATGAATGGACCCAACATCGTGTTCATGCCAAGGGGTGTGGAAAGCCTAGACACATGCATACTTTTCCCAAAAGTGACTTCCATGTGTATAGGTGTGGGACAACCTTTGAACTCCCATTGGAAAGGATCGAATGGATCTAAGAAGGTGGTCATCATGGGTGGGCACCACCTTATTACCTAGGGATATATGGTCCAAGGTTATGGCTCCCAAGGTGTAACCCGGGTCTAAGATGGAGTGAATTGGGTCAAACATTGTGAGTTGGTTTAGGGAAAGGTGGGTGGTGGATAAAGTGTTTGGGTCACACGAGTCTCTTGACTCCCATTGGAATGGATCATATGGATCATAAAATGGGTTACCTAGGGGGAGGAACTCCATGTCCTCAAGATCCTCAAAAGGTGCTAAGTCATCCTTCTCCATGATAGTTGGGCCAATGTTCTTGGCAAGTGGGTCAGCCATGAGTGGAGGGCTTGACTTTCTACCCGAGATAAGAAGCTCTAAATCGAGGAGAAGGTTGGGCTCATCGGGTGTAGGGAGGAATAGAAGGAGGTCGCTAGTGTAGCAACCAATGGTGCAAACCGAGGTGATAGACCCTATGCATAGGTGTAGGAGGCTAAGGCTCCTAGGTTGTTCTACCATAGGGGTCAACATGCTAGTCATCTCTAATTGCCATGCTATGCCTTGAGAAGGTCCTCTAAGGTCTCCACTTGATAGGATGCTTGGATTGTGGTGTGATAGGAGAAGAAGGGCACTAAGGAAGGTCTTGTTCTATGGGAGGGAAAACATGGGCCCGGATCTCTCTAATTGGGCTCTCCTTTAGCCAACTAACAATGGGTTCTCCTAAGATGAGCTTGGTCCCAACTAGAGAGGGTGATGTAAGGTGAGGACCATCGTGTGATGTTTCTTTCTCAACTTGGACTTGGGTTTCCTCCAAGGTGGGGAGTGGGTTTGGAGTGTCCTCAACTATTGAATTGGGTATGAGTTCTTCTACCAAGGAGGTGAGAGGGTCTTTTGGGGTGATGAGGGTTGGTGTGTGGTGCTCCCGGGGTGGAGGGTAAAGGGAAACTTGGTTTGGGATTGGTAGTGTGGGGTTTGGGAGTGGAAGTATTGGAGGCTTAGGTTGGGATAGGATTGGGGTTGGAAGTGGAAGGTGGGTCGGGTGATGGGATTTGGGTTGGGTGGTGGTGGCCGACATGGTTCTAGGTGGAGGGATGGAAATGGGGTCCACTTGGGTTTGAATGGTGAGAATAGGGTGAGTGGTAGTCCTTATTGGGAAAACTGGGTTGGTTAGGGGTCTCTTCCCCTTGGGATCGGCCAGTTGTGGAGGGGGGAAAGTGGGGGCCAATTGAGTTTGGATAGTGAGGTTTGCGGAAGGGGGTTTTGGTTGGAGTGTGGGGACCCTTAGGGGATTTGGTGGAGAGGTGGATGTTTGGTTTATTTGGGCCTTAAGGGAGAGGACTTGGTTGCGAAGTGAAGTTATGATGGTGGAGAAGTGATTTGTTGGGAGTGGTGGGGGAGGAGGCCTAAAGGTGGTATCAAGTTGATCGGGTGGGGATGGAGGAGTGGTAGTGCACCTCGGGCTAGGGGTGTTTGAGTAGAAGGGGTGGGAATATTTAGGGATGTAGATCTTCCTAAGTTCAACCTTCATATCATCCCATGAGGAAATCGGCTCTTGCCTCCTAACCCTCCTTAATCCCTCTATGTGTTCCCACTTACTTTTGGCTTGACCTCGAAGTCGTCCCTTGGCCTTCCGGACTCTCGCGGATCCATATACCCAAGTCTTTTCAAATTACTTTTCTATGGTAGCCTCCCACCTAAGATAGTCACTAGAATGCGATCCGTCAAAGGTAATATCCCTATCTAGGATGAAGTCCATGGGTGGTGAGTAGGCTAAGTAGGTGGCCATGATGATCGGGGAAATCAGCAAGGGTCGGATTGATGATGACTCCAATGCAAGCATGCCCTAGGACTTGACTTGATAGAGACAAGTCAATGACTTGTTCTGATACCAATTGATGTGACACGACCTTGGACTTAAGCAAGCAAGCACATTCGCAATCTAAATGGGCCAATTTGGGCCGCCGCTCTCTCGTCACTCACCCAAGCCCGGGGTAACTTGGCAATGCCAAGGTGAGGTTGAGGGGTTTGGCCCTTGCTGGTAGAGAGCCAGCAAGGCCAAGACTTGATTCCCAATGGACGTGGAAGCCCAGGACAATGGGGCCGACCAAGTGCCAAAGGCACCGGTTTCTCTCTTTTCCCACGGTGATCACTTATAGCACAAGAGCTTAAGGATCGGGCTCTCATTCACGGCCAGCGGAGTTATGAACTAATATTGAAAGAACAAGCACAAATTAGAGCAAAGTTTGGAGCACTTACTCGTTCGGTTTGAAGAAACCGGTCCTGCTCGGAGACGAGGGCGAGCGGGGAAGCGTGGGTTCCCCACACGCCGCGCCGGGGTAGCTTGACCTGTTTAAGCTATTACAACACTACACCCCATGCAAGGGGGGGATCGTGGGGAAGGGAAGATAATAGTTACAATCAAAACTACCTCCACGCAGGGAGGAGCGTTCAGCCGGCCAAGCGGGGTGGGGAAAACTAGGGCTAAAATGATGATGAAGTGAATATGTTGAATCTGCCTTCTCTCGGCAATTGTGGACAGACAGTTGGTACTGTGGCTGCATAACGTGATCAGGAATTTTTCAGAGGGCAAGACTAGTGGGAAAATCTTTGTTACTGGAACTAGAGTGCCTCTGAATTTTGCCAAATTCTTCTGGGGTCGCTGCTGGCCTGGGCAGGAGCTCGAACAGGGACGCTGATTCTCGGATTAACAGCAACTGGTTACTAACAGCAGGAAGAAGAGGTTGCCTCGGCCGCTCCTGAACTCCGAATCAGGTCTTGCCAGAGCTGCTAGAACCGTGGACGAGTCTTCTTTGCAGCAGAACTGACGGGGAAGCCGAAAGATGTCGGAAAAGATCAGGGGACCCAGAACAGTGAGTGGGGTTCGGTGCAGACTGTGGGAAGCAGACTCGCATACCTGAGGAATAAAATTCGTAACTTCTACTGCCGGATGCCGAATGGAGTTCCGCTTCTTGATTATGAAAATAGACAGGAAGGAAAAGAAGTTTGTAGAAGAGATCGTGCCCTGATTCCTCCGGAGTTTGTCGTGGTGAAGCTTTGTCTCCAGATCAGGATCTCTGCAGAGCTAGCCCCTGGTTTCTAACCGCTGGTTACAGAGGATGCCCTGACAGTTCCCGAACTCGGAATCGAGCACCGTCAGAGTCGTTGGAATCGTGGATGAGTCCTCTTCGTAGAAAAACTGACGGGGAAGACAACTGATGTCGGAGAAGATTAGGGGACGCAGAATAATGGCGACTGGTCGAAGTAGACTGTGGGCAGTAGGGCCGCGTAGCTGAGGGAGAAAAATGATAACTCCTGCCACAGGATGCCGAACGGAACTCCACTTCGTGATTCTGAAAGTAGACAGGAGGAAGAAGAACTTTGCAGAAGAGCTCTTGGGCTGATTCCTCTGAGGTTCATCGTGGCAGAGCTTCTAATCCGGTTCTGGTACTCAGCCGGGGCAGCTCTGCGTAGTTGTGGGAGAACGGAGCTCCCGGGCAGTACACAGCTCGAACCACCGCCGTTGCGAAGAAGACTGGGAGACGCTTCCAACGATGGCTCTTGATCCTTCAGAAACGTCCGGAGGAAGCCGTGGTCGCCTCTGCAAGCTGCTGCTCTTTTGTAGATCTTCGGTTGAGAGCTGTAGGTTGAAGATGATGGGGTGAATGGGGTATATGGGAGAGGAAATGGGGGTGGATGAGTGTGGGGAAAGCCCGGGCTGTGAGGGGGTCTAGGAGGGGGTGTTCTAAGGTGGGCGAAGGGAAGAATGGGGTCTGGAAGGGGGTCTGACAGGTGGTGGGAGGAGGAGCTACGAATTTGGGAGGGTGGGGGAGAGGAGAAGGTGAGGGGGGCACAAGTGAGTGGAGGGAAGGTGAGTTTGAATTTTGCTTAATGAAGGGTATTCAATGGTGGTCTTGGGGATGGGAGGGGTTGTGTTGGGGAAGGGAATGGGTGCTTGAGGTAGTGGGAAGGGTGCTTGGGAAAGTGGGTGGGGTAGTTGGGGGTTGGGGGTGGAGCTAGGATTGGTGGAAGCTCTCTTGGGACTAGGGGGTGGAGTAATGGGATGTGTGGGGAAGGGGAGTGGCCTTTAATGGGGTAGGTGGGAGAGTGGAGGTGGTTGGGAGGGGAGGAGAGAGAAGAATTTCAAAATTTGGTGTGGAGGAGAGAGAAAGGGGAGTGAAAGAGAGAAATTAAGAGAGGGATGGGTGGAGAATCTCTCCCCTAGGGTTTCTCACCCAAATAATGGAATCTCTCCACTAGATAAGAAGCTTGAACTCTTAAAATGGCAAGTTTTTCATTCATTGATTCATTAAGTTGAAATGGGGGGAATGGGGTCCTATATATAGGCAACTCACATTTTACAATAAGTCCCTGACAAAAGACTCAATGACAAATAACCGAGGGGGTAGGGGGGTGCACTTGGGCCAAACCCAATGAATTGGGCCCAATAACTAACTAAACAACATAATGACTCTCAAACTTAGAGAAATAAGCACAAGACCTAGGGACATGACTCAAGTAAAATGAAAATTACATCAAATGACTCAAATAAAAATTATGTAGGACTCAAAATTAGATAACTAGACCATGCCGGATGCAACCGGGGCGAGGAGACGAGCTGTGAACGTGGGCATGGGAGGTGATGTCCCCATCATACTCCCGGGGTGCGGAGAACTCGACTCCGTCGAGTAAGTGTCCTTCCTTCCTTGGACGGTGTATAAGTGGTACTGCCCTCAAGTCTTCCGAACGAGACCGATCCATCCACCTGCCGAGATAGCGCTTGTATACTTTGCTCCTGGTGGTACTGACCTGTTCATCCAATATTCGTTCAATGCGCTCACGCTGGGCTCTCTTGGCTAGTGGACTCTCCTCACGGGTGGGTGCTCTCTCAACGGAGGGAATAGGCTCAATATCCTCACTAGGTACCACCGTGGGTCCCTTGTATGGCACTAGGTCGGCGACACTGAATGTGGGACTTACCCCATATTCCTCGGGGAAATCTAACTCATAGGCATGTGCACTAATGCGCCTCAGGATCTGGAAGGGACCAGCCCCACGTGGCCTCAATTTGGAGATGGCTCCCGGGGAGAGCCTCTCCGTTCTTACCATCACAAAGTCACCCTCATGGGATTTTTGGTGACGTCGATGCGAGTCGGCTCGCCTTTTATAAGTCACATTCTTCTTGCTAATGTGCTTGCGGATCTCTTTATGCAATGTTGTGAATGCAGACATTCCAGGGGTGATTGGTGGACCTGGGCAACCAAAAGTAGACCTATCGTGTAATGTTGCAGTGTAGACTTTGGTTAGCCTAGGTGGGCCGGGGCACCCGTAGGTGGCCCTATCATGCAAATTGGTGATAAATATAGGAGGACCCAGACATCCGTAGATGCCTTTGACATGCTTAAGACCCATGATGAATGAAGGTGGACTATGACATCCGAATATGGACCACTCATACTTTCTACTTGACATGTGGGTGATATGAATGAATGGACCCAACATCGTGTTCATGCCAAGGGGTGTGGAAAGCCTAGACACATGCATACTTTTCCCAAAAGTGACGTCCATGTGTATAGGTGTGGGACAACCTTTGAACTCCCATTGGAAAGGATCGAATGGATCTAAGAAGGTGGTCATCATGGGGTGGGGCACCACCTTATTACCTAGGGATATATGGTCCAAGGTTATGGCTCCCAAGGTGTAACCCGGGTCTAAGATGGAGTGAATTGGGTCAAACATTGTGAGTTGATTTAGGGAAAGGTGGGTGGTGGATAAAGTGTTTGGGTCACACGAGTCTCTTGACTCCCATTGGAATGGATCATATGGATCATAAAATGGGTTACCTAGGGGGAGGAACTCCATGTCCTCAAGATCCTCAAAAGGTGCTAAGTCATCCTTCTCTATGATAGTTGGGCCAATGTTCTTGGCAAGTGGGTCAGCCATGAGTGGAGGGCTTGACTTTCTACCCGAGATAAGAAGCTCTAAATCGAGGAGAAGGTTGGGCTCATCGGGTGTAGGGAGGAATAGAAGGAGGTCACTAGTGTAGCAACCAATGGTGCAAACCGAGGTGATAGACCCTATACATAGGTGTAGGAGGCTAAGGCTCCTAGGTTGTTCTACCATAGGGGTCAACATGCTAGTCATCTCTAATTGCCATGCTATGCCCTTGAGAAGGTCCTCTAAGGTCTCCACTTGATAGGATGCTTGGATTGTGGTGTGATAGTAGAAGAAGGGCACTAAGGAAAGGTCTTGTTCTATGGGAGGGAAAACATGGGCCCGGATCTCTCTAAATGGGCTCTCCTTTAGCCAACTAACAATGGGTTCTCCTAAGATGAGCTTGGTCCCAACTAGAGAGGGTGATGTAAGGTGAGGATCATCGTGTGATGTTTCTTTCTCAACTTGGACTTGGGTTTCCTCCAAGGTGGGGAGTGGGTTTGGAGTGTCCTCAACTATTGAATTGGGTATGAGTTCTTCTACCAAGGAGGTGAGAGGGTCTTTTGGGGTGATGAGGGTTGGTGTGTGGTGCTCCCGGGGTGGAGGGTAAAGGATTGGTTTGGGATTGGTAGTGTGGGGTTTGGGAGTGGAAGTATTGGAGGCTTAGGTTGGGATAGGATTGGGGTTGGAAGTGGAAGGTGGGTCGGGTGATGGGATTTGGGTTGGGTGGTGGTGGCCGACATGGTTCTAGGTGGAGGGATGGAAATGGGGTCCACTTGGGTTTGAATGGTGAGAATAGGGTGAGTGGTAGTCCTTATTGGGAAAACTGGGTTGGTTAGGGGTCTCTTCCCCTTGGGATCGGCCAGTTGTGGAGGGGGGAAAGTGGGGGCCAATTGAGTTTGGATAGTGAGGTTTGCGGAAGGGGGTTTTGGTTGGAGTGTGGGGACCCTTAGGGGATTTGGTGGAGAGTTGGATGTTTGGTTTATTTGGGCCTTAAGGGAGAGGACTTGGTTGCGAAGTGAAGTTATGATGGTGGAGAAGTGATTTGTTGGGAGTGGTGGGGGAGGAGGCCTAAAGGTGGTATCAAGTTGATCGGGTGGGGATGGAGGAGTGGTAGTGCACCTCGGGCTAGGGGTGTTTGAGTAGAAGGGGTGGTGTGGACGCACTTTTCGTTTAACAATTATCTCGGCGCGATCGTTGGTTTATTAAGTGCGTGGGCGTGCCAGTCACCAAGTGACGATTTATTCGGGCTCCGAAGAGCCCATGGTGCGCTCGAATCTGACTTCGTCAGACGATTGTGTGGTTCGTGTCGGGACCGAATCCCGTCGCGCCATAAAGGTCACGACATCATTTACATCCCCCATACGAGGGAATACCCTTGATTAATTGCCGAAATTAGGGGCCCCGCGGCCGAAAGAAAGGTAATACTAATTATGCGAGAGAGATACGGGTAGATCACACTGAAGGTTTTATCAAGACCATAAATTGTCGGCCGTGTTGGCCATCCGTAGACCATTCGTATTCGGACGCCAGTCAGTGGCAGCGTCACCATGGGAAAACCGAAGTGGATCCCTTCAAATGTCTGCCGAACATGCGGCAATTTTAATGAGGATTCGGAAGGTGTCCGGAACGAGGAAACAAATCCGGTCCGATTAAGATGTCGGCCCGAAGTTAGGTCAAAGCCTGGCCATACGGAGTAATTCCCAAGACTCGGGCCCGACCTGAAAGGGCAACGTTGTTATTCCCTTTTTGCCCCGAGTCCCGAAGAGAGAGAGGGCTGCAGTGTGGACATTAACGTCTTTTATCTGGGGCTTTCTTAGTCGTATATTCTGGGACTTCCGCTTTGAGGTTTAATGTTTACTCGTGCCTTCGGTCGGCATGATTTCTCTTCTTTTATTCATGATTATTCTTCTTATTATTATTTATTTATTATTACCCCTCCCACCTCTTTTATCGTGATTAATATTGGGCATTCAGAGTCCTTTAATTAGCGTAATTTTTACTGATTTATTTGCTATTGTTAATGCCCTTATCAGGTTGTATATGTGCATATATGTAGTGTGCCGGCGAAGGGGAGATAAGGGTGTACCGCTGAGAAGCCCAGAGGGCGTGCCGCTGAAGGCCAAAAAGGGGGCGTATCGCTGAAGGTCATGGGAGCGTGCCGCTGAAGGCCAAGAAGGAGTGTACCGCTGGGGATTTAAGGGGCGTGCCGCTGGGGCAATTAAGAGTGTACCGCTGAAGGAGGACGGGGAGCGTACCGCTGAGGGCAGAAAGGGCGTGCCGCTGGGGGGTTGAAAGGGACATGGGATGGCCTGTGCCGTTGAGGGCCAATGGAAGCGTGCCGCTGAAGGCCAACCTAGGCGTGCCACTGAAGGCCAATGGGGCGTGATTGTAGAGGCCCGCTAAGTTTTCAATTATTTGTTCTAAAGCTTTTCTTTTCTTCTTATCTTAACTTTCATGTGGTTTTATATCAAATCCCTCCCTTGTTTTGCTTTGTTCGGTTCGGCCTCTTTTCTTGCGAGTCGGACATTCGGGCTGCCGGGTAGTTAATTAGTTCGATTCAGTTCTCGTCATGGTGCCGGCAGTGATTTGATTAATTGGAAGGTTTCATTGATTATCCTGTTCGTTTGTTGCCTCCTTTTGCCTCTTTTAATTGTTTATTAATTTCTCGCAAAAATTCGGCAGCATCTCCCCTTGACCCGGGACGTAAGGGAGGTAAAGGGGACGCGCCCACATGGAGTGGCGGAACCCGACAATTGGAGATGGGCCCCCGAAGGAGCAACACCTTTATAGAGCCTCGGAAAACACGAAGACGACTGAGGGCCTCTAAGAGGCATGGACTGGGACTGGCCAAAGAGTAAGCTGCTGAAGGACTGAAGAGTGTGCCGCTGAGGGCTGAACAGGGTGTACCGCTGAAGGCTGAACAGGGCGTGCCGCTGAGGGCTGGACAGGGCGTGCCGCTGAGGGCTGGACAGGGCGTACCGCTGAAGGCTGGACAGGGCGTACCGCTGAAGGGCAAGGCCAATGGGGCGTGCCGCTGAAGGCTGGGCAAGTGTGTGCCGGCCAAGGGCCGGAAAGGTGCACCGATGGGAGGCTTAAAAGGGTTGCAAGCATCTGGGGGGGGAGACTTGGTGGCCGTTCAGGAAAAGAGGAAGAAAGACAGGGGATTTCAAGGCCGGGAGTGGTCTATTAGTCACTGAGTGGTTGGGAAGAAAGAAGGGTACCTCCCCTTCTCCTCAAGCCCGGGAACACGGTAGATGGCCATAGAAGGGAGTGAGGAGCTCACGGAGCCAAGGCCAACAAAAAGGGGGAAACCCACATCGACGTGGAGGACCCTAAAGACGTCGGAGGAATGAGGAGACAGAGGGAGGAACGGATTGTCCGTCAAAAAGCCCGCAAAGCCTAGCATAAAATATCGAAGATCGAAAAGAAACCCGGAGAGGGTGGTTTTCATTTATGAGAATCGAGAGGGCGAGGCCCTTCATACATATGGCAAAAGCAAACTCCCCAAATGGGGCCGTGGAGCAAAAGGAAAAAGAATCCATAACGGAGAACGGAAGGAAGAATGGAATGCGAGAGGGCAGAAGCACTGGGGCCTAAGACCTTCGCCACTATCCCCAACCCTCTCCCCCGTTACATTAAGCTCCCTCCCTCTCCCTTACTCTTGCTCTCTTCGCGGTGGTCGCCGGAGGAGGCTCACGCCCAGCTCGGGTTCTTCTCTTCTCTCTTCCTTTCTTTTCTTCTTCTCCTTGCCTCTGTGTCTGTGTGTCTCCCTCCTCCTTGATCTCCTCCCCGGATGCCCCTCTTCTGTTGAAAACGGGCGTCTTTTATACTCTGGGCAGCCGGTGACTTCGAGCACCACCGTCGAAGGCGGGAAGCCGGCTGTGATGATGGTGGCTCACCTGCTCCGTCCTGGCTGTCAGTGGGGTAGGCTACGTGGCCCAGTCGTCGACTGCCACCTCATACGACTCCACTGCGCGCCAAGGATGCGTAGGGCATGGGCCTCATGTTGCCCATTGAAAAAAACTTCACCGCTGTGCCGCTGGGGGCTTCGAAGGGGCGTGCCGCTGAAGCCTTTGCAGGCTGTACCGCTGAAGCCCCTTTTAGGCGTGCCGTTGAAGGCCCCAAAGGCCGTACCGTTGAAGCCCCTTTTAGGCGTGCCGTTGAAGGCCCCAAAGGCCGTACCGCTGAAGCCTCAAAGGGCTGTGCCGCTGAAGGCCCCAAAGGGGGTGCGCCGGTGAACCCACCTGGGGGGCGTACCGTTGAAGGTCCCCCCCTTGGGGGTGTGCCGGTGAACCCCCAAAGGGGTGTGCCGACGAAGGCCGCGGCAGGGTGTGCCGCTGAAGTGAGCGTGCCGGTGAAGCCCCCTGTTGGGCGTGCCGCTGGAGGCCCTTTGGGGCGTGCCGCTGAAGGCTTTCCAGGGCGTGCCGCTGGAGGCCCTTTGGGGCGTGCCGCTGGAGGCCCTTTGGGGCGTGCCGCTGAAGGCTTTCCAGGGCGTGCCGCTGGAGGCCCTTTGGGGCGTGCCGCTGAAGCTTCTGATGGGCTGTGCCGCTGAACAGCCTAATGGGGTGTGCCGCTGGGCAGCCTGAAGGGGCGTGCCGTTGGGGCTCCACCAGGGCGTGCCGTTGAGGGCTGGATGGGCAGTTTTGGGCCCGTTGTGGGCACGAGTTGCGACCCGTTTGATTTCCTTCGGGGCCCACGGGCTGTGGGGCCTTTGGTGCCTGATTTATCCGGGGTTTCTTCACTCGGCGCCGTTGTAGATGCTGGGCCGAGCATGACATTTGGATGTGCGATTTTCGGTGTCCACAGGTTGGAATATTTGGGGATGTAGATCTTCCTAAGTTCAACCTTCGTATCATCCCATGAGGAAATCGACTCTTGCCACTTAACCCTCCTTAATCCCTCTATGTGTTCCCACTTACTTTTGGCTTGACCTCGAAGTCGTCCCTTGGCCTTCCGGACTCTCGCGGATCCATATACCCAAGTCTTTTCAAAGTACTTTTCTATGGTAGCCTCCCACCTAAGATAGTCACTAGAATGCGATCCGTCAAAGGTAATATCCCTATCTAGGATGAAGTCCATGGGTGGTGAGTAGGCTAAGTAGGTGGCCATGATGATCGGGGAAATCAACAAGGGTCGGATTGATGATGACTCCAATGCAAGCATGCCCTAGGACTTGACTTGATAGAGACAAGTCAATGACTTGCTCTGATACCAATTGATGTGACACTACCTTGGACTTAAGCAAGCAAGCACATTCGCAATCTAAATGGGCCAATTTGGGCCGCCGCTCTCTCGTCGCTCACCCAAGCCCGGGGTAACTTGGCAATGCCAAGGTGAGGTTGAGGGGTTGGGCCCTTGCTGGTAGAGGGCCAGCAAGGCCAAGACTTGATTCCCAATGGATGTGGAAGCCCAAGACAATGGGGCCGACCAAGTGCCAAAGGCACCGGTTTCTCTCTTTTCCCACGGTGATCACTTATAGCACAAGAGCTTAAGGATCGGACTCTCATTCACGGCCAGCGGAGTTATGAACTAATATTGAAAGAACAAGCACAAATTAGAGCAAAGTTTGGAGCACTTACTCGATCGGTTTGAAGAAATCGGTCCCGCTCGGAGACGAGGGCGAGAGGGGAAGCGTGGGTTCCCCACACGCCGCACCGGGGTAGCTTGACCTGTTTAAGCTATTACAACACTACACCCCATGCAAGGGGGGGATCGTGGGGATGGGAAGATGATAGTTACAATCAAAACTACCTCCACACAGGGAGGGGCCTTGAGCCGGCCAAGCGGGGTGGGGAAAACTAGGGCTAAAACGATGATGAAGTGAATATGCTAAATCTGCCTTCTCTCGGTAATTGTGGACAGACAGTCGGTACTATGGCTACAGAACGTGATCAGGAATTTTTCCGAGGGCAAGACTAGTAGGAAAATCTTTGTTACTGGAACTGGAGTGCCTCTGAATTTTGCCAAATTCTTCTGGGGTCGCTGCTGGCCTGGGCAGGAGCTCGAACATGGAGGCTGATTCTCGGACTGACAGCAATTGGTTACTAACAGCAGGAAGAAGAGGTTGCCTCGGCCGCACCCGAACTCCGAATCAGATCTTGTCAGAGCCGCTGGAACCGTGGATGAGTCTTCTTTGCAACAGAACTGACGGGGAAGCCGAAAGATGTCGGAGAAGATCAGGAGACCCAGAACAGTGAGTGGGGGTCGGTGCAGACTGTGGAAAGTAGAGTCGCACGCCTGAGGAATAAAATTCATAACTTCTGTTTCCGGATGCCGAATGGAGTTCCGCTTCTTGATTCTGAAAGTACACAGGAAGGGAAAGAACTTTGTAGAATAGCTCATGGCCTGATTCCTCCGGGGTTTGTCGTGGTGAAGCTTTCTCTCCGGATCAGGATCTCTGCAGAGCTAGCCCCTAGTTTCTAACCGCTGGTTGCAGAGGATGCCCCGACAGCTCCCGAACTCGGAATTGAGCACCGTCAGAGTCGTTGGAATCATGGATGAGTCCTCTTCGTAGAAAAACTGACGGGGAAGCCAACTGATGTTGGAGAAGATCAAGGGACGCAGAACAATGGTGACTGGTCGAAGCAGACTGTGGGCAGCAGGGCCGCGTAGCTGAGGGAGAAAAAGGATAACTTCTGCCACAGGATGCCGAACAGAACTCCACTTCGTGATTTTGAAAGTAGATAGGAGGAAGAAGAACTTTAGAGAAGAGCTCTTGGGCTGATTCCTCTGAGGTTCGTCGTGGCAGAGCTTCTAATCCGGTTCTGGTACTCAACCGGGGCAGCTCTGCGCAGTTGTGGGAGAACGGAGCTCCCGGGCAGTACACAGCTCGGATGAGGATGAAACCACCGCCGTTGCGAAGAAGACTGGGAGACACTTCCAACGATGGCTCTTTATCCTTCAGAAATGTCCGGAGGAAGCCGTGGTCATCTCTGCAAGCTGCTTCTCTTCTGTAGATCTTCGGTTGAGAGCTGTAGGTTGAAGATGATGGGGTGAATGGGGTATATGGGAGGGGAAATGGGGGTGGATGAGTGTGGGGAAAGCCCGGGCTGTGAGGGGGTCTAGGAGGGGGTGTTCTAAGGTGGGGGAAGGGAAGAATGGGGTCTGGAAGGGGGTCTGACAGGTGGTGGGAGGAGGAGCTACGAATTTGGGAGGGTGGGGGAGAGGAGAAGGTGAGGGGGGCACAAGTGAGTGGAGGGAAGGTGAGTTTGAATTTTGCTTAATGAAGGGTATTCAATGGTGATCTTGGGGATGGGAGGGGTTGTGTTGGGGAAGGGAATGGGTGCTTGGGGTGGTGGGAAGGGTGCTTGGGAAAGTGGGTGGGGTAGTTGGGGGTTGGGGTGGAGCTAGGATTGGTGGAAGCTCTCTTGGGACTAGGGGGTGGAGTAATGGGATGTGTGGGGAAGGGGAGTGGCCTTTAATGGGGTAGGTGGGAGAGTGGAGGTGGTTGGGAGGGGAGGAGAGAGAAGAATTTTGAAATTTGGTGTGGAGGAGAGAGAAATGGGAGTGAAAGAGAGAAATTAAGAGAGGGATGGGTAGGGAATCTCTCCCCTAGGGTTTCTCACCCAAATAATGGAATCTCTCCACTAGATAAGAAGCTTGAACTCTTAAAATGACAAGTTTTTCATTCATTGATTCATTAAGTTGAAATGGGGGGAATGGGGTCCTATATATAGGCAACCCACATTTTACAATAACTCCCTGACAAAAGACTCAATGACAAATAACCGAGGGGGTAGGGGGTGCACTTGGGCCAAACCCAATGAATTGGGCCCAATAACTAACTAAACAACATAATGACTCTCAAACTTAGGGAAATAAGCACAAGACCTAGGGACATGACTCAAGTAAAATGAAAATTACATCAAATGACTCAAATAAAAATTACGTAGGACTCAAAATTAGATAACTAGACCATGCCAGATGCAACCGGGGCGCGGAGACGAGCTGTGAACGTGGGCATGGGAGGTGATGTCCCCATCACTGGCCCTTGCGGGCAGCGAGATCAAGATCTCCTCTCCCTCATCCATGGAGTTGTCGAATTTTGCATCGACCTTAGTCTGTTCGTCGACCGGCTGTGTCGAGCCTATGACGTTGACCACGTAGTAGAGGCAGAAGTCTTAGTCTTGGTCGTAGCCGAGTCCCCTGGTATCATTGTGGGAGAACGGGGGTTGCCCCCAGACCTGGGAAGCAGTCCACAAACGGTGAAAGTACCAACGCTGTGTGGAATCTTGCCATTGGGGAACGTGTTGCTTTAGGCACTTCTCCCAAATATGCTGTGATAAGTCATCGACTATCTAGATTGCTTCATGGGTATCATCAGCTCGCTTGGGCCAACCGAAGTCGTCCTCTGGTGGAGCCTGAGGGGCCATGTCTCCTTTGTAAAAGACAATGGGATTATCCTTATTAGCATTCTTCTTGCTTCTGAGTTATCGTTTGTAGGTAACAACAAATGTTGTAAGTGGTTCAACCCTGTGCTCTTCTGATGCTCACGAGAGCTGGATGCAGTCTGGCGGCAAGCATATGCTCTTGTCGATGGCTCAGCTAATGAGATTAGCCTCGATGTCGATTTTACGCCTCTCCGAGCGATCTGGAGTTGACTTAGAGCTGAGGCGCAACCGATGAAGCTTAGCCTTCTCTTTGTCAATGGAGAAAAGATCATCATCTTCTTCCTCTGAGAGCCAGCCATTGCTTTTGCTTTTGATTACGGGGTAAGGATTGATTCCCTTGAACTAAAGTGCAGTGTCGGCTAGATTGCACTCGTCTAGAGTGAATGGTGATAGGTCTGCAAAGACCGTATGTTGTTCCCCATCCTTGGCATATTTGATGCACTGGTGGAGAGTCGACGGGAGGACCCAATCTTCATGTAACCAGAGTCTGCCCAGTAGCGCTTTGTAAGATGTGTTGGCATCGATGATGTAGAACGTCACCTTGGAGGCGAAATCATCGAGTATCATGTCAACATCTACTCGGCCGAGGACATCCTCGGTGTCCTGGTTGAAGCCTGATATCTTGACCACTTGAACCTTTTGAAGTTATGGGGTAAGATATAGAGTCTTGAAAGTTTTTAGCGGCATGATGTTGACTACAGCACCGGCATCCACCAAGATCCGGTTTACCCCGTGCCCATTGATTTTCCATCTCATGTAGAGAGGATGATTGTGACACGGAGGAGAGAGCAACATGTCTTTTTCTGTGAAGGAGATGGTAGCTATGAAGTCTTCATATGCTGCCACCTTCATCTCCGCGGCATGCGCTTCATAGACTTCCGGCTCTTGGAGTATTTTGATAAGAGTTTCTCTTAGCTCCTTACTCCAAGTAATGGCTTCCTAGATTGTAATGCTAGCGGGAAACCGCTTCATCTGGTGGAGGGCCTTCCGTTCGGCTCGGGCTCGAGCATCCTCCAATGATGGTAGTATGTCAGGCTGGGTCTTTTGTGGGCTATCGCGCAGCTCTCTATCAGGGAGTTGCACTGCCTTGCCTTTGCCACTGGAATCGAACTGACTCTGATCACCTGTGGACTCCTGGAACAGGGGCGCCATTGATGGCTCTTTCAGAAGTGACTGGCGAGCCGGGTCATCCTTGCCTGACGGACGTGCTGGATCTTCGCAAGCAACTAAAATCGGAGTAGGGACTAGAGCATTTGTGGAGATCCCCTCCGTACTAGAGGGATCAAAGATGCTGGGGCCCTTCCAAATTTCTGTCTCCGAAATGGGGGTAGGTTCTTCCCCTCGAAAGAGGATGATTCGCTCTAGATCGAAAGTGGACGGGTGGAGAGACAACTTGGGGATTCTTCCACGACCTCTACCATGTCGTCGGCCACGACCTCAACCGTGACCTATGTTTTCCAGAGTTGGTTGTAGCCCTAGTGGGTCGGTAGTTCTTTACCTCGTTTGGGAGGCTACTGGCTCACCTCGCCGAGAAGCGTTGATGTCGTCAGGGGGTGGGATTGCCACCATATTATAGGTGTAGCCTCGGGGCATTTCTTCTAGCTACTCTGTTATAATCTCCTCATCTTTGTAGATCAAGGAGAGTTCTTCAGGGATGAGGAGCCTCTCGCTGTTCTTGATCTTCTGGATCATTTTTTGAAACCAACTTCTATGGTGAGCTCGCTTCTGCATCTCTTCCCACGGGATGTAACTATCGAGTGGGAGAGCACCAGTGGGACGAGGAGTGACGTATTCCTCCAGGTCATCGATGAGCCGGGCGCTTGTAAGGCGGCTACTTGCTCAGCTTGCTTCTTGAGCTATCTTTTGGCGTCCGAAGACGTATGCACGGTTTGATGCCTTACCCGCGGTGGCGAAGGAGGTAGCTTTCGATAAGCTGGTATGTTGGGGCCGACGTCCGAAGACGTGTGCGTGGTTTGATGCCTTACCTGCAGTGGCACAGTCCTCTATTGAGATGTGGACTGGGGGACTCGCTTGGAGTCTTACTCCTTGGCCTTACCTTTACTATCTGGCTTGGAGCGGTATCTGGTGGCAACTGAAGGTGTAGCGGGGTATCGCCGCTCCTGGTGGTCACCCCGACTTCATGCATTGACTTGGCCTTGTAGTGAAGGATCGGGCTTGCTGGCCAGAGTCGTTGAAGACTCCGAAGATGTCTCCTTCACGTGCAGGACTGGACTGCAAGGCATTCGGAGAGGACCCGAAGGCTCGCCGGTTAGATAGACATGGCATGGTCATGCCATGGTCTCATCCAACTTTTGCTTCCCCTTCTTATCTCTTGGTATAGAAGGTGGAAACGGGGTAGGAGAGTAGCGAGAGGAGCTTGGGACACCGATCGTCATCTCGCTTACCAGGACGTCTTCTCGATCGAGAAGGACTCGGAGTAGCCTGGCGGTATCCTCCTTCGAGAATGGAAGAGACTCCAGCTCTTGCCAAGGCCGCCATTGCGAGGCCGAGGTGGTAGGAATTGGCTGACTAGTACTCAGTATCTAGGCGTCTGGAGGAGCTGGGGTGGCAAGAGGATGGATGACATTGACCGAGAAATTACTCGGCTCAGTCTCCTGGCTGATGTCCTGCCTCCTATGGCTCCACAGTCACTCGAGAGCTTCTTGATTGTCAATTCAAAACTTGAGCCACTCCAGGACGTGTCGATAAGGCAACCAGTGCCCATTTGCTTGAGGAGGATCTAGGCGGTCTGGTGCATTTTTGGCAATGCCCAGAGTTTCTTCGATAGCTTCTCAAAGTCTCAGGATCGCCATAGAGTTCCCCTCAACATCAATCTACTCCCACTGGATCTGTTCCTGGATTAAGTGCTGAACTTCCTTGCAGGATTCAATCGCATTGCAGATTCTGGCATAAAAAGGGCAGTACTGGGGATGATTAAAGTCCCATTGGGTGTAGTCTGTCGGTGGCTCGTGGGCCATGATTTGCCCCCTCTCGGCGAGGATATCGAAGAGCCGCATGGTCCTTTCTTTTGTAAAGGAGAGAGGTATGCAGTCATACCAAGGTCTCCACCCCAGATACCACAATGAGTACTCACCTTGGCTGGTGCTGGGCTCCTCTGCTTTGGCGTCCGAGAGAGAGAACGCAACCATCATGTGAATTACACTAGCTGTGTAGTGAATCACATGCGCCGCCTTAGCAGGTCTGGACCACGCATGTGGTTGCGGGGGATCGATGATGTTGAGCATCTCATGGTGATTTTGATCGATGATGTCTGGACCACTCATGAGCATCTCACGTGTTTGTGTGTAGATCTCTTCAAATCCGTGTTTGTGTGCGGGCATCTATTCAGATCCACAATATATGTGTGTGGTTTGATCGCCTGCGTGCGATCGTGTATGTGTTTGGTGTTACGACTGTTGTAGCGTGTGTGTGGGTTGTTGATCCGGTCGTCAGATCGTGTTGGAGACTCTGTCTCCGTGTGTGTGTTGGGGCTTGTCCCCGTGTGTGTACATGCGTCGTCCGACGTGTTGTTGGAGCTTGGCTCTGTGTTGGGGATTTATCCCCGTGCTGGTTTTTCCAATAGTAAAGCCTCATGGATTGTGATGGGTGGATGTAGGTTGCCAGTGTTGCATCTGAACCACCTAAAAATCATTGTCTCTTATGTGGTTTGGTCCTTTTCATCTACCCCCATTCTGTGTGATTGTTAGTGCGTATTAATTCTTCCGCATTTTGTATTTCAGATCTAGCATAATCTATCTTTTCTATACTAGATTTTTGGTATATCGAAAGGTGAGTTTGAATTGACAAGTTTAGTCTTGTCAGGGCAATAACACTTTGCGTGAGCAGAATCTTGGGATTCATAGCTCTGCCTAGTACCGAAGAACTATCGTGGTGATTGATTTTTATAGATCTAATCGGTATTGTAATAGATCTGATTTTCTTAGTTGCTATTTCTTCATATCTGTTTAAATCGGGTATAAGTTTTCTAAAATTTGTATTCACCCAATTCACCCCCCCTCTTGGGTGTTATTGATCGCGGGACTTCAATTGGTATCAGAGCAAAGGCTCTATTTTTCATAGATCTAACGATCTAGAGAGATCCAGATCAATGGCTAACCAAGTGTTCACCTTGAATTCTCCTCTTGTGTTTGATGGCTCTCACTTTGATCTGTGGTTGGGAAGAATGTGCAGTCTAGTCACCTAATACGACCCTAAGCTATAGAAGCTTATATCTCATGGTCATCATGAGTTGCCTAAAGACGAATCAGTTTGGACTTCAGACTATGAGTCCAAACATGACAAAAATTATTTGGTTCTAAATCTATTCACCGCTGCAGTTATTGCTAATAAGTTTCCTTTTGTTTCCAGCTGCAGCTCCGCAAAGGACAAACTTGATGGCTTAGCCGGCTTCCATGAAGAGAAGGAGGACAAATGTCTCATGGTAGTTATGAGCGATCACAACAATGATCAGCAGAGTGGATCATCATCAGAGGCAAATTCAGATTCTAATAATATATCTTTTGATGAGTTAATGGATGCATTCAATGAGCTTGCATGTAAATACAACAAGTTAAAATCTGAGACTAAGAAATTGAAAAAGAAATCAGAGTCTTGGTTACATGAGTTAGATCTTCATAAGGAACAAGCTGCATGTATGCAATCCGTTAATGAAAGCCTTCTTGCTAGAATCTCAGAATGTGAGGAAATTGAAAAGGAGCTAAAAATGAAACTGAATTCTGATTATGATGATCAGAAATTTCTGGATGAACTGGTTTTGAATAATGGATTGGCTAAGGAAAATGAAAAGCTTCTGAAAGAAAATGAGAACTTGAAGGAACTAAACACAGCTATATCGGAAAGATTGTTGGTTCTAGAAAAAGGAAAATATGTGATTGTAAATGAGTGTGAAAATGTGGATGGAATAAAACTGGAAGTAGAAAGCCTTAAGACTACTAATGCAATGTTGAATGTCAGCCTTGTTACTTGTGAAGAAGAACTTGCTAGCGCTAAATTACAAATCACATCTTTAGAGAGTGAAATCTAGGACTTAAATAATTCATTGTCTAAATTCGTGGATGGAAAAGATAATCTGGATAAAGTTTTGGGCATGAAAGTTAATTTTCAAAGGGAAGGGCTTGGCTATAATCCCGTTAAGAAGAAGTCCTTTGAGAACATGGTATATACTTCTTTTGTTCAAAGTTCAAATATACCTAGTGTCTCAATTTCACCCCCAAAGCAATCTTCTGTCCAAAAGATTCAAAAAGAAAATAAAAATCAAAAAATTAATCTGCATCAAAAACCCAAAAATGCTGCTAGCACCACAGTGCATGTTACACACACTCCTGCTCCACCCACACATGCACCTAGTAAGAAAATCTCATGCTTTTACTGTGAAAAATATGGTCATGTGATGCATGATTGTTTTATCATGAGAAATGATGATTTAAGAGCATGCAAGAATAGGATGAACAATGGAAAAGGAAAGGGCAGGTCGACGCACCCTAAGGCTAGACTACAATTCATGAAGAAAAAGGATTGGGCAGGTCGACACTACCAACCTATGGTGTCAACACATCCTGTGTTCCGGACCCATTATCCTCAGCCAAATCCAAGGGCAGGTCGACTTGGGATCTATAATGTGTTTAACACATCCCTTGCCAATTGGAAACAACATTGGAACAAAAAGTCACATGCTTCAAATAATCTTCATGCTTCTAAGTATTCAAAGTCATGTTGTCATTATTGTGATAAATCTAGGCATAACATGCATGATTATTTTCTGATGAAAAATGATAATTTGAATGTTGTCAAAAAGTGGAAGCTATGTGCCAAGAGTGATAACCCACAAGGACCCAAGATGGCTTGGGTACCTAAGAATATAAAATGAGAAATCTATTTTGCAGGTGTTGATGGGAATCAACTCCGAGCATGTATATTTTATTTTTGTATTTGTGTCCTTTTAGTTATTTTTATATCCTGTGGAAAGTAGATACGCAATTGTATGGCTTTATGAGCCAAGTTGTTATTCCCTTAGGATGTTTGGCTTTTTATGCAAATTGGTAGTAGGTCCAGCTAGGGGCCCCCCCAACCCTTCCCCATTGGTCCACCTAAGCCATGTGGGGCTGGTCAAAGTCCTAGGTGGCCTTCTAGATGGATTGACTAGTCAATTAGACACATGGGGGGACAAATGGGTTGAAATGTCAAAGGTAGGCCACCTACCTTGTCCATGGTCAAGGGGGCGCCCCCCCTTTATGGGTATTTTTTATTTTTGTTAAAAAACCTATTAGAACTAATTAGTTCTATACCTTGTATATCCCTCCCAATTCTAGATCAGAGGGCATTTTGAGTCATTTTCCATTTATTATATAAGGCATGTATTTCCATTTTTTGACAATTAATGAGAAGAAAATTTGTGTAAGCCTTGGAGCAGATTTGCGCCCTCCCCTCTCTCCCTCTAGTTTCTTCTTCCTCCTTTAAGATTTCAGGGTGGAAACCCCTTCTATCTTAGCCCCTCTACATCTAGATTCTATCTCTGGTGCCGTCGCCGCCGTTCGTGCCGCCATCGAGCCGCCGCGAAGCCGCTTCCGAAGTTCTGTCTAAGGTTCTGTTCTGTTGGATAGGGCTTCACTCCGAGAATTTTATCTCCCATCTCCAACCTTATCTGGAGCTGAGATTTTCAGGGTTGGTTCCCCACTTGATTCCCAAATTCCAGTAAAATTATCCCATCATTTCCCCTTCTTTTTATATTTTTCTATTTTCGTGTCTTTCTATCTTCCTGATCTATCCCTTTTCAGATCTATGTAGCAGAAGCTTAGTTCTTCCCCCTTTCGACCCCCTTATTGATTTTTATTTGAATCCACAAATTTATTGGAGGATCTGTCCACCATCCCCATGCACCAAAAATTTTCGTCGAATTTCAAAAGCCCTCTACCTATTTTTAGAAATTGTGTATTTCTCCCAGCTTCAGTTCTGTTTCTGCTCTCCAGATCTGACCCCGAGTCAGAATAAAATCCCCAACAAATCTAAACTTCCACCAAATCTTGCATAAGATATATCCCCGTTTTCCTCTCTTCGGCCTCTACAACTTTCATGAAGGGCTTAATAGCTGAATCGAAGGTCTACATACCAGTCAATGCCAACTCTCAGGAAAACTCAAATCTACCCCCTGAGTTTTCAGATCCTGTGAGTCAGCAGCTTGGAAATTCGGCTAAGACCAGATCTGGGATAGCCAATTTTTTCCCTCTAACCATAGATCGAAGGATTTTGAGTTATCTCTCCAACGGCGGCATTCTCGCATCGATCCGACGTCGGGGCCGATCACAGCAGCAGTTTTTGTCAGGCCGCGCAGGTCTGAGACAGATCTCAGATCCGTGGACAGCAAGTTCCACACAAGGAGATCGGAGCCGACTCGCCTTCCACGAGGCAAACCAGCACACCGCCTTCCCAGGGAGCGCCCCTCCTGACATCCCCATCACAACGGTGCCGCTCCGGACCCACACGGCCCCACTGACTAGCACATGGGTCTCACGGTTGTGAGTACGTGTGCCGCCGAAGCTACACAAGAAGCCGCCCGTCAACCCGAACCTGCTACTCCCGGGTCCCATTGTGTCTCCCTTTACTGCGTGGAGTGGGCAGTAATTTGTCTTTCTGTAATTATTATGTATTATTGTTCCGGGAGTACGAGATCGGCCGAGAAGTCTTCCCTACGCCCGGTAGCGTGGAGGTATCGTATTCGCTCCCATCTCGGCATTTGCTTTATTTCTTATATATTTCTTTATGCCGCTGCTAGAGAGCATGCTAGGATCATAGCTCGCTATACTTTTTATATCACCGCTGCTGCGAGAGAGAGCGAGACCGTCCCGTGACCCGATTCGGGCACGAATTTGTGAGTTGACCACCCTAGCTCACTGCCGGTTTCTCAACCGTGCATGTCCGTACGCTTCCCTCGCTAGGGACGATCGCGAGCTTGGTTAGAGTCTAAGGGTTGCATATCCAATTGGAGTCGAGTCGCGCGTCCGTCCCGCATCAATTTGGTATTAGAGTGCCAGTTGAGTCTAGGGTAGTCATTCATCATTGCTTAACAAAAATACAAAAAAAAGACTCATTGTCTAAGTCGGTCTAGGTTGCATTTCATCCCAATAACCCGGTATATAAAAAGGTGTTATCCGAATGTTAGGCTACGCCTATCGGGACGATCGCACGCTTGCGCGAGTGATCTTCGGATCGATTAACTTCGCCACGTACCGAGTCTTGGTTTATGTCTAGGGTCCTTAGTGTGCATTAGTTAGTGCATTCCAACCTTACATAGTCGGTCTAGTGTCTTGTCACCGTGTGTCTACATGTCCACTATCCGCCACCCCCATGGCCGTTCCCCAAGACCATGCGTCTGAGTGGTCATCCCTGGTGGCCCGATTCAATGCCTTCATGGCCCGACCCTTGGATTTCACCCATCTCATTACTAAAGCCACTCTACCCAATATGTCCACAATGGAACTCCATTTCACCGATAGGAAGTCAGATAATTGGGTTTCTCTTGATATCATGGAGTCCCTCTCCAAGACGGGTAAGATTATCCGTGATGGTGATTTTGCTTTTGTCGAGTTCGAAAGGATGATCGGCTCTGATTTTTACTACGATGGCGCATGGTGCAATATTGGTACGCTAGCAGGACCATGTATTATATTAGGGCGACCTTGGTTGGAAGAGAGGAGAGTGATCTTTGGCCGGGATAGGAGGACCTGCACCTTATATCCACCTCACCTACCCGGCGAGTTCGTCTTCCACGACGGCATTCAGTCGCCCACCTCTTTGTCACCAACCTCCCACTCCTATCAGTCCGCTCCGCCTACGGACTCATGCTCACCACCTCTCCCGGAGCCCAACCATGTGGGTCCTAGTCATTTCTCCGATCCGTGTCCTTCACATTCCCCTACCATTGAGGACACACATACCGAGGATGTCCCACTCGGGCTCATTCTAGTGAGTTATGATGCTGACCAAGAGTTGGTCGAGGAGTACCTTGCTCATGTTTCGGGGTTAGAGAGTGAGCCAATAGAGGGCCAGGGACTGTTAGTCACCCCACTCACACCGGTCATCCCGAACCCGTCTGTTTCGCCCACTTTATCCTCGGTGGATCCCGCCATCCCACTTTTACCCGTCTCTCCTACGGTAGTGCAACCACTGGAGACTACCGTACCACTATCGACACCCTATGGTGACACGGTATGGTTTGATTTCTACCATGCGTACGAGAGACAGTGTCCGGACTTAATTTTTGTCATGCTTCACACTAGTTCTCCGCATTATATTCCCGTCACCCATCCCCTGATCCTCCCACATTTCTATACCCGAGGACGAGTCTTCTCGAACCGGAGACGGTTGATGAGGGATGGAACTAATGGCATTAAGTTGTGGGTTATTCTTTCTTTACACTTAGTGTATGTAGACGGTGACCGTCCTCCTTATCGAGTCTTCCTTCATATGTCCCTTGTGTTTGTGTCTCTTGTCGTCCATCGTAGTAGTACTAAGAGTGTCTAAGTTTGCCTGGGTCATGAGTGTGCGTCCGTGTTTTGTTGTTTGTGTGGTTTGTGGTCTGTTAGGAGTCTGTATACGTCTTGTGCAAGCTCGTTGATGTCACTCGTTCGAGGAGTATGCGATCAGTTCTACATCTATGCCCGGATCTAGTCACCTACATGGACCCAGCGGTGATTCCTAGTGAGTCTTCGAGCTGCCTCCCCTCCTTGAGAGTGACCCCACCCCGGAGTGTCCACCTCTAGCCTCGTTCCCACAGCAGCTTGTGCATATCGAGTTTATACAGAATGAGCAGGTGACGATCACTTAGAGTGGAGCACACCCGCGCTACTTGACACCGTGACGGATCCGCCGGTGTACTCGAGCCATCACACCCCTTACTCGACGGGGTCGAGTCCTTCCCACCCAGGGAGAATTGATGAGAATCAACTCCGAGCATGTACATTTTATTTTTGTATTTGTGTCCTTTTAGTTATTTTTATATCCTAGGGAAAGTAGATACGCAATTGTATGGCTTTATGAGCCAAGTTGTTATTCCCTTAGGATGTTTGGGTTTGTATGCAAATTGGTAGTAGGTCCAGCTAGGGGCCCCCTAGCCCTTCCCATTGGTCCACCTAAGCCATGTGGGGCTGGTCAAAGTCCTAGGTGGCCTTCTAGATGGATTGACTAGTCAATTAGACACATGGGGGGACAAATGGGTTGAAATGTCAAAGGTAGGCCACCTACCTTGTCCATGGTCAAGGGGGCGCCCCCCCCTTTATAGGTATTTTTTATTTTTGTTAAAAAACCTATTAGAACTAATTAGTTTTATACCTTGTATATCCCTCCCAATTCTAGATCTGAGGGCATTTTGAGTCATTTTCCATTTATTATATAAGGCATGTATTTCCATTTTTTGAGAATTAATGAGAAGAAAATGTGTGTAAGCCTTGGAGCAGATTTGCGCCCTCCCCTCTCTCCCTCTAGTTTCTTCTTCCTCCTTTAAGATTTCAGGGTGGAAACCCCTTCTATCTCAGCCCCTCTACATCTAGATTCTATCTCTGGTGCCGCCGCCGCCGTTCGTGCCGCCATCGAGCCGCCGCGAAGCCGCTTCCGAAGTTCTGTCTAAGGTTATATTCTGTTGGATAGGGCTTCACTCCGGGACTTTTATCTCCCATCTCTGACATTATCTTGAGCTGAGATTTTCAAGGTTGGTTCCCCACTTGATTCCCAAATTCCAGTAAAATTATCCCATCATTTCCCCTTCTTTTTATATTTTTCCATTTTCGTGTCTTTCTATCTTTCTGATCTATCCCTTTTCAGATCTATGTAGCAGAATCTTAGTTCTTCCCCCTTTCTACCCCCTTCTTAATTTTTGTTTGAATTTCCAAATTTATTGGAGGATATTTCCACCATCCCCATCCACCACAAATTTTCGTCGAATTTCAAAATCCCTCTACCTATTTTTAGAAATTGTGTCTTTCCCTCAACTTCAGTTTTGTTTCTACTGTCCAGATCCGACCCCGAGTCAGTATAAAATCTCCAACAAATCGCAACTTTCACCAAATCTTTCATACGATATATCCCCATTTTCCTCTCTTCGGTCTCTACAACTTTCATGCAGGGCTCAAAGGCTGAATCCAAGGTCTACATAACGGTCAAGGCCAACTCTCAGGAAAACTCAAATATGCCCTTAATTTTTAGATCCTGTGAGTCAGCAGCTTAGAAATTCGGCAAAGACCAGATCTGGGATAGCCAATTTTTTCTCTCTGACCATAGATCGAAGGATTTTGAGTTATCTCTCCAACGGCATCAGTCTCGCGTTGATCCGACGTCGGGGCCGATCACAGCAGCAGTTTTCGTCGGGCTGCGCAGGTCTGAGATAGATCTCAGATCCTTGGACAGCAAGTTCCACACAAGGAGATCGGAGGCGACTCGCCTTCCACGAGGTGAACCAGCGCACCGCCTTCCCAGGGAGCGCCCCTCCGGACGTCCCCATCACAGCGGTGCCGCACCGGGCAACACGGCCCCACTGATTAGCACGTGGGTCCCACGGTCGTGAGTACGTGTGCCGCCGAAGCTACACAAGAAGCCACCCGTCAACCGGAACCCGCTACTCCCGGGTCCCATTGTGTCTCCCTTTACCTCCCTGCGTGGAGTGGGCAGTAATTTGTCTTGCTGTAATTATTGTGTATTATTGTTCGGGGAGTACGAGATCGGCCGGGAAGTCTTCCCCACGCCCGGTAGCGTGGAGGTATTGTATTCGCTCCCATCTCGGCATTTGCTTTATTTCGTATATATTTCTTTATGCCGCTGCTAGAGAGCATGCTAGGATCGTAGCTCGCTATACTTTTTATATCACCGCAGCTGCGAGAGAGAGCGAGATGGTCCCGTGACCCGATCCGGGCATGAATTTGTGAGTTGACCACCCTAGCTCACTGCCGATTTCTCAACCATGCACGTCCGTACGCTTCCATCGTTAGGGACGATCGTGAGCTTGCTTATAGTTCGAGGGTTGCATATCCAATTGGAGTCGAGTCGCGCGTCCGTCCCGCATCAGGTGTGCCTAGGGAATATGAAGCGTGAAATATGTTTTCAGTCAAGAAGGTATGGCACACGGGCCAAGCGATATATGTCAGGTTAAAAGAAAAACCCAAAATTGAAATTTGAACGTTCATGTGATATCCCTCTCACTTCTCTAGAAAAGGTGCTATGTCTTGATTTTCTTTATGTTGAATCTTATGTGATAATACATATGTTGGTACATGCATTCCATCCATAGTTGTTTACATATCTCTGTGCATGTCACTTGTCATATAGCATCTTGTTCAAGGGGACCGTGAAAATTTTAAAATCAAAATTTCAATGCGTATATTGAGTTTGCATATGTTTTCATATATTGTCATGCACAAAAGTTAAAGAATCTATTTTCAATCTAGAATGAATTCATGTCATCATGCATTACAATCCTCCTACCTTCATCATATCAATGACTACATGGTATATCAAATGGTGACAAGTGGAAGGGTAAGTTATGCTTGTCTGAAAACTATCACTATGCGTGAGTTGATCTTCGGATCTAAGTTCTCCGCCTGGTACTATGAGTTAATTATTCATAGGCTGCATATGGCATTAAAATTTCACTAAACATTGTAGACTCTTTCACACATTAAGGGGGAGTTACTAGCTTAGTCATGTGAACTTAATGCCTAGGCTCATTTCTAGGGAAGTAACCTCTGTGCGGGTCGTTTTGTTTGTGGTTTAGGCTAAGTCGTCACAACACTTGTTAGTATGTCAGGTTCTCCTTTGACGGTTTTGACTCCAAGAGTCGACCCCCTTGATGTCTAGATCTACTTGGACTCTTGAATCTGTCAATCTATCTTTTGAATTCTGAATGGCTTACTGTGCTAGTGTCATTGCACCAAGATTTGATGAACCTGAATTAAACCTGACAAATCAAATCATCTAAATTTTGGATGCAGATCACATTCCCAAATCCAAGAGATGTTGAACCAGCTAAAGCCAAAAATGAATCAACTGCAGGAACCTCTAGCAAGGATGAAGATGATGAAGCTTCTTCAATTGAAACACTTCAAGAATAGCAAGTGCAGCACCCCGACTTGCCTAGAGCTTCAATATTCTTGAAAGATCACCCCACCAAGAACATCCTAGAACAACCTCCAGGTTTTGAAGATACAAAACATCCAAAACACGTGTATAAGTTACAGAAAGCCTTGTACGGATTGAAGCATGCACCAAGGGCATGGTATGAAAGGCTCACCTTGTTCCTACTTGAAAATGGTTTCAAAAGAGATGCAAAACCAATGTTAACTCTGATAGCCACAACCACGAAGTTAGACAAAGATGAAAAGGGTAAAACAGTAGATCCTACATTGTTTTGAGGTATGATCGGATCACTACTATACCTTACAGCATGTCATCCTGATATTCAATACAACGTATGTCTCTGTGCTCATTTTCAGTCATGCCCTAAAGAGTCCGACTTATTGGCTGTTAAACGTATTTTTCGATATTTGATTGGCACAGTAGACTTTGGCTTATGGTTTCCCATCGATAGCTCATTTGATGTGATTGTATACACCGATGCAGGTTATGCTGGATGTATTGTTGATCGTAAAAGTACTAGTGGGTACTATCAGTTTCTTGGCGGGTGCCTAGTTTCATGGGCTTCTAAGAAACAACATTCAGTAGCTCTCTCAAAGGCCAAGGCTGAATAAGTAGCCGCCGGAAGTTGTGGAGCCCAAGTACTTTAGATCAAAAATCAATTGCTTGATTTGAATGTTGAAATGAAATATGTTTCAATTTTATGTGATAATACCAGTGCAATCAACTTATCTAAAAACCCTGTTCAACATACTAGAACTAAACACATTGACATCCGGCATCATTTTCTGAGAGATCATGTCAGAAAAGGGGTCTTCGAATTGAAATTCATTGACACACACAATCAGTTGGCTGACATCTTCACCAAACCCCTAAACCAGGATCAATTCAAGCAAATCAGAAGAGAACTTGGCATGTGCAAGGGTGAAAGCATACATACCTAGGTCTGCACTTGGCTAAGTGTTGCATATGTATAAAAGTCATTTGCATAAGGGGTAGGTTGCATTGAACACATGCATATTTTGTTTGACTTCTTCAGTTCTTGTATGTTGAAATACCACCTTGTATGCTTGTTTGTAATTATATACATATAGCCCCTTCTTGAAATTTTTCTCAGGCCAAATATTCCGTGATAAATAAATGTGGACCTAGTGACATGGGGATCCGAGGCATTTGCTGAGGGGGAGTTTCAGAAAAACTCCTAAAGCAGAGTCCTCTTAGAAGTCGTCATTCCAAACTTCTTCAAGAACAAAAAGGGAGAGAAGGATACAAAGAAAAAAAAGGGGGGAAGAGAAGGATGAACAAAAACAAAAATTGAAACAAAAAAAGGGGAGAAAAGGGAAGAAATGAAAAAGAAATAAAAAGCAAAAAAAAAGGTCGATCAGTTCGGTCGATCGATCGGTTCTTTCGATCGACCGAAATCGACGAACCGGCCGGTCGAGCCCGCGTCCGAACTCCTTCTTAAAGGGGTTTTAACCCCATTTCTCTCATTCCCACACACCCTTACATCTCCAGAAACTCTTCTCCAACCCTAAACACCATAAAACCCCTCTCTCAAGGAACAGAACTCCTCCATTCTCCTATCCGCACAAGATCCAACTTCTCTGACGTCGTTCGGCACAAAATCTGTACAGCAGCTTCTGCAGCTTCGAAACTCCTTCTTCGACTTCCAGCTTGTGGAGAAGATCTTTCCACTATCTTTAGTGTGTCCTCCGGTCTCCATCTGCTCCCAAGGGAAGAGGTTAGCGATCTAAGGGTTTTCACCTCGATTTCTTGTCTAGATGGCGCCTAGAAGAAGCTCTCGAAGGTCTACCCAGGGGGAATCCAGTGCTAGGAGAGGAGAGGACCCAGGTCCTTTACCACAGTGGGCAGCCGCACCTCCACGGACACCGCCGATGTGCCCACGGCCAATACTCGACCCCCGTTTGGTCGATTTTGGTGAAATGAATGAACTCTTCCCTGATCTAGGTGCTGTTTTGAGGTTCAGGATGGTAGGATTGATTTTGTTGCAAGATATTCTAGGTATTATACTATTCTTGTCCAAGAGTTTTATGGGAACCTGAACTTGAGGAATGACCATCTATACACGGTTGTAAAAGGAGTTTATATTACGGTCAATTCAGTACTATTTGAGAGGGACCTAGGAGTGTCCGCTAGGGGCGCTGATATGACTTTTGGTCATGGTCATGATGAGGACACTTTTCTACTCATGACCTGCAGCGAATACGTGCATGGAGTTAGCAATTTGATCATGTTGAATTCCAACTACTTCCCTTCATTGCAGCGTATTTTACATCATATGTTTACTACACGTATCTATCCAAAGGGCAGTGTTGTGCATCCCTTGGTTTTGATGATGACAATAGGATATGTTTGATTAATCAAGTTCTATCTTGTTTCATAACAAATACAAGTGGTTTGATTGTTCCTTCAAAGTATTGGACTCATTCAATTTACCTCTGATAAGTTAAGTAATTTCAGGTCCACTGAAATCCAAGTGGAATCAACAAATCAGAAGAAGTGTCAAAGGCCGCTTGTCGACCAGGGAAGTGGTTATGGTCGACCAACGAACTCAACCAGAAAAGCATCAGATCATCTGTCTTCTGGAAGCATCTTGGCTGTCGACCAAAGCCCCGCCTCTGGTCGACCACAGAAAAGACAGAAGCAACAGACAGAACTGCTGGCCATCTGGAAACTGCCCCCTGTCGACCAGCGACCAGGCTGTGGTCGACCAACGGGCGACGTGAGTTTCAGCCAGAAGAACCGGCCGTCTGGGGACTGCCCATTGTCGACCAGCGACAGGGTCATGGTCGACCACGGGTTTATATATCGTCCAAAACCGAACTCTAACCGAATTCTGTTTTGGTTCCTTAAAACCTGCAGATGGTTGTTGCAGGTTGTTGGGCTGCTCAGGAGATAAGCTTCCGCACGGGAATCAAGGAAACAATCTTGCTTAGAAGTGGTCAAACTCGTTCTAACGATTGGATTTAAACCGATCCCTGTTTTCTAGCAGATTGGCACTCGATCTGAAAATTGAGCGGGAAGAACTTTATTCTTGAAAATAAAAAGAGCTATATGAAGAATATAAGGCAACTAATCACGAAGAAGGAAGCGGTGAGAGAGCACGGAATAGAAGCCAAGGAAGATACACACAGAAGAGGAAGAAGGAGCTCTCCACCAATCAAAAATCTGCAGAAAGGTTAAAGGCAATCTCGTTGCTGCAGAAGGAAGACTTAGCTCAAGACTGTGTGATCTCCAGCAGCAGAACAATCGAAGGCAACTGACTGGAAGATCAACAGGGAGTCTAGGCTTCTTCATAAGCGTGATCAAGTCCCAGGCTGAACACCTATTCTTCTACACACGCCAATATTCAGTCCTGTCTTTCATCACCTGTTCTTATCATCTTTTCATTTCTGATTACAATTATTGTCAAGCTGTGAGGCAGCAGAATCAAGCTGTGTGTCAGCAGGTACAAGCTGTGTGTCAGCTGTGTTTTGGTTGAGATCAGAGATTCTCATAGTGAAGCCTTGCTTGAGTTAAGCAAGGGGTGGATGTAAGTCTCAGGAAGAGACTGAACCACCTTAAAAATCCTTTCTTGTGGTGTGCTTGTGTGTGTTTGATTTCCTATACGTATGCTTGCATCTTTACTATCCGCATTAGTTCTATGATTCATTAATTACCAGTAGCTCATCTGGTCGATAGTCAGTAAATTATCAAAAAGGGGGAAAGATCTATTCACCCCCCCTCTAGATCTATTCAGTCCGTATCCAACACGTGGTATCAGAGCAGGTTCTCCAAAAATGTGGTCTAACAACCAGGAGAGACCGGGCGGACTGAACTCTAAAAGCCTCATAGCTGAGGGGCACTCTGTAACTAGACCTCCATATTTTGATGGAACTGATTATTCTTATTGGAAAAATCGTATGCAGGTGTTCTTACGTGCGCAAGACCACGAGATGTGGAGGGTAGTGAGCCGCGGACCTTTTGAGCTACCGGAAGATGAAGAAACCTGGACCAGAGAAGAGGTCAGGAAATCAACTGTCAACTGGGGAGCCATGAACGTGATGCAGTGCTCACTACACCCCACAGAATTCTCAAGAGTTTCCCAATGCGCAACAGCCAAAGAAATGTGGGATCGTCTAAAGGTAATCTACGAAGGTACTTCCGAGGTAAGAGAGACAAAAGCAAATATGCTAGTCTCAGAATATGAGATGTTTAGGATGAAAAATGATGAAAGTATTTCTGAGATGTATGCCAGATTAGTACAATTGACTAATGGCTTGAAGAGCTTAGGGAAGACATACAAAGAGCAGGAATTAGTGAGGAAGATTTTAAGGTCTCTCACATCGATGTGGCATACCAAGGCCACAGTCATTGAGGACTCAAAGGATCTCACAACAATGACAGTGGATGAGTTAGTAGGATCCCTGATGGCCTATGAGGTCAATCTGAAGAGAAAGGAAGATGAGGGCAAGAAAAAGAAGCAACTTGCCCTAAAGACTAAGACAAGCACCTCTGAGGTGTCTGACAATGATGACTCATCTAGCTCAGGTGAAGAATCTGGTGAGCTAGCCATGCTTACAAGAAAATTTAAAAAATTCCTGCGGAAGGAAGGTAAAGGATTCAGAAATCCAAAGGGCATGGTAAGGAAGTCATCCCAGTTTAAATCTGATAAACATAAGGCTCCTTCTAACAAACTCATTTGCTACAATTGCAGGCAGCCTGGACATATGAAGGCTGAATGTCCAGAAGCTCCTAAGAAATCAAGCTTCAAGTGGAAAGGCAAGAAACCCAAGGCGATGATTAGCACTTGGAGTGAGGAGGAAGAGAGCAGTGAAGAGGAAACAACTTCCGAGGAAGAAGAAGGAAAGCTCTGTCTGATGGCCAAGGGAGACAACAGTGATCTTGAGGTAAGTTCCCCATTTCAAGACTTCTCTAGTTCGGATTGGGAAGAAGTATATTCAGAATTGCTTGATACTTATGAAAGAATAAGAAAGGAAAATAAACATTTGAAGAAGAAGATCAGTCAACTGAATAAAGACAGCAATTCAATGGAAAACAAAACTGAACTAGAAATGGAAATCAAGTCACTGAAAAACAAGCTGAATCAAATGGACTTAGATGAAGAAAACCACAAGAGAATGTCCGAAGAGAATGAAATGCTAAAAAACGACATTGATGAGTTAAAACTAAAGACTCAAGAATATGAACAGGAAACTAAGTTAAGTCAAGAAAGAAACAATTCACTCAAGGAAGAAAACAACCAACTCCTAAGAGAAATAGAAAGAATTAAGAGTGACCTGAAAAACAAACAGGAGACCTTGAAAAAATGACTCAAGGTCAAGAAAACTTAAATGCTGTCTTGGGAATAAAAGTAAACTTTCAAAAAGAAGGGTTAGGATACAATCCTACGGCTAAAAAGGAATTCCAAATAAAAACCGTAACTGGGATTGCTGACTCAAAAGGAAAAAGGCCCCTGATTAATCTATACCAAGATAAACAAGAGGATGTAGCTGAATGCTCCTCCAAAAGGAACAATGTCACCAAGGAAGAGAGAAATTTTAAAGAGAAAACAGTCAATCAATATAAGATTCAAAATAATAAACAAGAAACCCAAATTCACAGAAATCACCAAACAAACCAAGGACTAAACCAAGTTAAAAGACATAAATCTGGAAAACAAGATGTCTGGAGACAGGCTGGTCGACAACAGACCCTTCATCTGTCGACCAGAGGATCTGCCAGAACAGGCGCTGGTTACTGGAGAAGCAGTGGTCGACCACAGGTACACCAGATGTCGACCAGAGGTGCTGCCAGAACAGACGCTGAGTTCTGGAGACGCGATGGTCGACCACAGACATACCAAAAGTCGACCATGGCCAGACAAGCAAACAGAAATCACAGGTTTTCTCGGGTAAAACAAAATGAAAACTTGAATACACAAAGGTGGACTCAGATTAAAGAAGCTTTAGAACAAAAGCAACCCAACCTGAACAAGTTCAGAAATAAAAATTTACACTGCTCTAACAGAATCTGGGTTCCCAAAGGATTACTGCAGCAATTTCATAATTTCACAAGCTATCTTGGACCCGGGTACCATTGGGGTCCAAAAGTTTCTGTGTAACTTGTGATGCAGGTGTGTTTGGCAGCTATACACAACAAGTGGTACTTAGATAGTGGCTGCTCAAGACATATGACAGGGGACAAGGCAAAATTCTCCGAGCTAAACTCAAAAGATGGAGGACATGTGACATTTGGAGGAAATAACAAAGGCAAGATCATTGGGAAAGGTAAGGTAGGTAAGACATCTACAAATTGCATTGAAGATGTACTGCTAGTGGATGGCCTGGAATATAATCTTCTAAGCATCAGTCAGCTATGCGACAAAGGCCATCAAGTAGTCTTTGATTCTAAGATCTGTAAAATTCTTGAACCAAATTCGGCTAAAGTTAAGTTTATGGGCAAGAGAGTAAATAATGTCTACATGATAGACTTGGATGATCCAGCCCACTCCAACTTGTGCCTCACCGCCAAGAAGGAGGACCTGACTTGGTTGTGGCACCGAAGGCTAGGGCATGTTAGCTACAGGGTGCTGCACAAATTGGTTAAGAATAAAATGGTTTCTGGTTTACCTGAAATTTCGTTTGCTCAAAATGTCAAAGTATGTGAATCATGTATCCAAGGTAAGCAAACAAGAAAATCATTCAAAGGTAGAACTGAAAGTCAATCTTCTAGACCACTAGAACTTGTGCACATGGACCTTTTTGGCCCAACAAGAACTGCTAGTCTTAGTGGTAAGAGGTACGGTTATGTACTAGTTGATGATTTCTCTAGATTCACATGGGTAATGTTTTTATCACATAAAAACGATGCCTTTCATGAATTTCAGGATTTTTACAGAAGAATGAAGCAGGATGGTAAGTCCAAAGTGTGTTCAATAATATCTGATCATGGGGGAGAATTTGAAAATTCAGAGTTTGATGAATTCTGCAGGAACAAAGGAATAAATCACAGGTTCTCCTCACCAAGGACGCCAGAGCAAAATGGAGTGATGGAAAGAAGGAATCGCACACTTGTTGAAATGGCCAGAACCTTGTTAGTTGAAGCCAATCTTCCAAGAAGATTTTGGGCTGAGGCGGTCAATACAGCATGTTATATTGTAAACAGGGCAATGGTAAGACCATCTAGTGCGAAAACTCCATATGAGGTGTTCAAAGGTAAGAAGCCATCTCTAGCTCATTTTAGGATCTTCGGTGTAAGGTGTTTTATTCATAACAATGACAAGAGATCATTGGACAAATTTGAACCAAAGAGTGACCCAGGAATCTTCTTGAGATACTCTGACCGATCAAGAGCCTATAGAGTCTACAACACCAAAGATCAGCTAGTTGAAGAATCCCCACATATCACATTTGATGAAAATAATGACTTTGACAAAACTGGACAGGTAGGCAAAGATGAAGATGGGGAATTTCTGGAAGGCAAAGAGGAACCAATGGAGACTGAAGCAGAACCAAAGCAAGGTGATTCCAATGATCAACCCGAAGGAGAGATCATCCCAGGTAACAATTCTGAAAATCTGAGATTTCTCAGAGATCATCCTCTAGATAACATCATTGGAGGAATTAATGAACCGAGGAAAACTAGATCTCAGCTTAAAACAGTTGATGAATTAGATCAGCTAGCCCTTGTATCTCAAGTTGAGCCTAAAAATGTAGAGGAAGCTTTAAGAGATGAATCTTGGATAAATGCCATGCATGAAGAATTAAATCAATTTGAAAGAAATCAGGTTTGGAAACTTGTTCCCAGACCCTCATCTCATCATGTTATTGGAACCAAATGGGTTTATAAAAATAAGCTTAATGAAGAAGGAGTTGTTATGAGGAACAAGGCTCGGTTGGTGGCTAAGGGGTATAACCAAGAATTTGGAGTTGATTTTGAAGAATCATATGCTCCAGTTGCAAGGTTAGAAGCCATTAGAATATTGTTAGCATTTGCGGCGTCCCATGGAATTAAATTGCAGCAAATGGATGTAAAAAGTGCCTTTCTAAATGGCTTTGTAAAGGAAGAAGTCTTTGTGGAACAACCCCCTGGTTTTGAAAATGATGATCTTCCTAATCATGTCTTTAAACTGCATAAGGCTTTGTATGGTTTAAAGCAGGCTCCTAGGGCATGGTACGACAGACTGAGTTCATTCCTCACCAAAAAGGGCTACACAAGAGGTAAAATTGATCAAACATTATTCTCCAAGACCCAAGGTAAGAATATACTAATTGTGCAAATCTATGTGGATGATATTGTGTTTGGATCCACTGAAGCTTCATTATGTACTGAATTTGCAAATCTAATGACCAATGAGTTTGAAATGAGTTTAATGGGTGATTTACAGTTCTTTCTTGGATTGCAGATTCTACAATGTAGAGAAGGCTACTTCATAAATCAATCCAAGTACATAAAGGAGATGCTGAAAAAGTTTAGCATGGAGAGCTGCAAACCAATAGAGTCACCCATGGGGACAAATGCAACATTGGAGGCTGATGTAAAAGGTAACATGGTAGATGCCAAGAAATACAGAGGTATGATCGGATCCCTACTATATTTAACTGCCTCTAGGCCAGACATTCAGTTCAGTGTATGCATGTGTGCTAGATATCAATCTAGCCCTAGAGATTCACATTTAGGGGCTGTCAAGCGTATCCTTCGTTACCTTGCCGGTACCCAAGAATTGGGTTTATGGTATCCTACTTATTGCAAACTAGATTTAATTTCATATTCAGATGCTGATTATGCTGGTTGCAAAATTGATAGAAAGAGTACTAGTGGTTATTGTCAAATATTAGGTGGATGTTTAATATCATGGGCTTCTAAAAAACAGCATTCTGTGGCACTCTCCACTGCTGAGGCTGAGTATGTCGCAGTAGGGAGCTGTGGTACACAGGTTTTGTGGATAAAACATCAACTCCAAGACTACAATGTAGATCTTGGATGTGCACCTATTTTCTGTGACAACACTAGTGCTATTAATTTGTCTAAAAACCCCATTCAACACTCTAGGACAAAACACATTGAGATCCGTCATCACTTTCTAAGAGATGAGGTCTCCAAAGGAAATTTCATGCTTCATTTTGTAGAAACTGAAAAACAACTGGCAGACATTTTCACAAAACCCCTTAACAATGACAGATTTTCAACTCTAAGAAGGGAGTTAGGAATTTGTAGAATTTCTCCTGAAAATTCTTGAAATAATCATATTCATGTGTTCACTGCATAGATTCTGTCATTTCTGTCTAAGTTATGTCAACTAGGTCTCTAGTACTGGTCAAGTTTTTGAGTTTGGAAAGTCTTGTGTCGGGTGCTACTTCAGCAAGTTCTACAGAATACTGGTTCTCTACGGCTCATCTCTTGTGGTCGACCACAGACAAGGCGCTGGTCGACCAAGGCATCAGGACAGGAAATAGTTAGCTCTGGGAATTCGCAGCTGTCGACCACAGGCGATCCAATGGTCGACAACAGGTTTGTCAGAACGCAGTCTTCTCAACAGGCAGGTTCTGTGTCAGCACAAAGGTCGACCACAGGCCACTCCATGGTCGACAAAGGACCTGAAAAAGGGAAATTGGATCTAATCAAGCTGCTGGCTTTGGTGGGAAATCTTCTGAACTTTTTGGACTCTGAGCTCAGTTTTGCTTTACTCACTCATCCTTGTTCACACTTCCTATTCCTTGTGTCTCTATATCTCTTTGTGGCCAACTTATTGTTTTCTATCTTCAGCAAGGACTCACAAATTGAGGGGGAGTAAAAAGTGTAAACTCATTCCTTAATAAATCATTGAACAACCTAACCATATCTTACAAGAAAATCACCAAAGTCATCAATGAGAGTAAAGGTTAAGTGTAGTAATGAGAATTTGACCTGTACTACTGCAATAAATTCAAACCATAATTATGACTCTGACTCAAGACTACTGAGAACTTATGTTTTTAGTAATGAGACTGTTTCTCTACCTGTGTCTGTGTTGGACAGTGAAAATAAACGCTGCTATAGCATGAATGTATATGGAATACGCCATAATTCTGCCTTCTTGGTAGAGCAATGGACTGAGTTCTGAGAAACTACTGTTCTCTATCACAAAGCAAAATTGGCTGAAAAATTAAGTGGGAGACATGTATGTCATGAAGACTCAATCTACCTCTGCCACTCTCAAAATTATTAATTGGGCATCCTGAGTAACTGGGGATATTGGCGTCTGATAAACGTATATCCTCACGGATAAAAAGTGTGTCCCAGTTAAAAATGGAATGGTTAGGCATGCTAAGTAGCCGGGGTTTCTGGCGTGTAAAAAGCGTGTCTCCTCGTGTGGAAAAGCATGTGATAAACCTGACCACAGCTCTTAAATATTTCAAAACGAAAAGGCAACAAAAATGGTTGACCTAATGCACTATATGCAAATAGAGGCATAAAACACTGTTCAGCTTGTTCAGCTAGTAAAATTATCTCATGAACAATATTATAAGTTTAAGGAGCCGTGAGTAAGAAAGTGTATATGGGGAGTCAATTTATTGGGGCAATACTTTCAAATTCTTTGAACCACAAGACCCACTCGAATTTGTCACAAGGTGGTCTTTGAGAAAGGGAGGAAAGGTTACTTAATTGTCTTATTAAAGAAAGGGGGTACACTTCAATAATTTCCCAAAATATGAGTTATGCTGATTAATCGTGACCGCTCGTTCTTTGCATCGCGATGGTTCACTGCCCTAACAATTAAGGGCCAGCCTTAATGCCCTACCCTATAAATTGTCTCGGCTGGGTCCCTAAAATTTTCCCATCCGCAGCCCTAGCCCTCTCCCAACTTCATCTTCTCCAGATTTCTTTTCTCGCCTCTCTCTCGCCTCTATCTCGCTTCCCTTCACAATGTCTCCCAAGCGCGCTCTAAGTTCCTCTAAGCGTAGAAGAGATCAGGCCCCTGCCGCAGCTTCGATGCCGTCCAAGCGATCCAAGTCGCGGGCCGCACAGGGTTCGCCATCGGCCCCTCACAGGTCGACCACGGCTGATGCACCTGGTCCAGGCAGACAATCAGCAGCTTCAGAGGAACCCGCAGTGCATCCCGTTTCTGGAGCTCTCAAGCCACGGACAGTTCTGCAACCAAGGATCGTCGATTTCTCCGATGACAAGCTGATGGAGATGTTCCCAGATCTACTGCCAATTTTTGAAGCTCAAGAGTGGACTACGTTCGTTTCAGTGCACAATTCGTACTCGCCCCAGCTTGTGCAAGAATTCTACCACAACCTGCAAGTCGTGGACAGTCAGCTCTACACCGTAGTTCAAGGGAAAGTCATCAGACTCGACGTCAAGCTTCTCCACATGACGCTGAAGACTCCCAGACTTGGAGCTGTTTTCAACCATGAGGACTTCGACCTCCGAGAAGCACATGCAGTGGTCACTGGCAAGCCAGCCCCTGAGGTCCTTCCCAAGTACCTCAATGCTAATACCTTCCCTCCTCTTCATCGTTTGCTTCACCACATCATCACCACCATCATACAACCTCGAGGAGGCGCCAGAGATCAAGTGAGTCGCCTCCATCTGTTTATACTCCATGGCCTCATCACTCGCCAGCCTATTCGCCTAACCACACTCCTTTTGAATTCCCTCAGAAGCATCCTACATTATCCCCTGAATTCTCTTCCTTTTGCTGCCCATATCACTTCCATTCTGAAAGCAGCCAACATACCTTCTCCTCACAGCCCAAGCATTGTCATTCCCAAATGGCACGTCTACAATTTTCACTTCGTGACCACATTCTTGGGATTTAAGAAGGTCGGAGACCATGTTCAGCGCACTCTCCCTTCCAAGGGCAAAGCAAAGGATCCAGTGCCACCCTCTTCTCCACCTCATTCACCTATACAGGTTAGCCCTGCTGTCACACCGTCACCAATGGTGCCTCAAGCTACACCTACTACCACCACTGCTGCCCATCCACCATCGTCCCTTTCACTAGTGCTCTGGCAGCCAGGCACTGCTGCCCCTCCAGCTCAATCCCCATCTGCTCAAACTACCCAAGCTCCATCACATTCTGCTCAACCCACACCAGTACCACCTACCTCCACTCCCTCTACTTCTGCTCCACCACCAGCATTTATCTCCCACCCTGAATCTCATGGCGTGCTCCTCCAGATGGCATCTCAGTTATCTTCTCTCACCACCCAACTCCAATCATTTCAAGAGAATGTCAATGCTGCCACTGGACGCTTGGAGCAGAAAGTCCAACGGCTGGAACAACAGATGGAGGCCAGGTTCATCAAGCAGAAGGAACACTCTGACCAGGCTAGTTCTCGGTTCAACAGACTAGTAAGGACCCTCGGTGAAGTGTCCGATCAGATGGGAATCCGTATCGAGATCACAACCCAGCAGAATGAGAAGTATCACAAGGATACTATCTCAGAGATCCAGAAGCTCAGGCTCTCCTATGCCCACATTGTTGACAAGCTGGATCGCATGGCAGAGAACGTGAAGCCAGAGACCTCCTCATCCTCCTCAGAGGGATTGTTCAAATGATCTTCTTTTTGCTGTTGACAAAGGGGGAGATAGGACTTTATGTGTCATTGTGTGTCTAGTTGTGTGTCTAGATGTGAGTCTAGATTGTCAAATTTACTTTGTCTACGTGTCCTCAGTGTCTTTATCCTTTTTTGAGTCTCTCATGTAATTAGTGCTATTGTTTTTGAAAGACACATCAAACGAATTGACTGAATGAAATCTGTGCTATGATAGCCTTGCATGCAATATCAAATGAATTTTATAATCTGTTGTTTGTCACAATGACTCATGGTTGTCATCATCAAAAAGGGGGAGAATGTTGTGCATCCCTTGGTTTTGATGATGACAATAGGATATGTTTGATTAATCAAGTTCTATCTTGTTTCATAACAAATACAAGTGGTTTGATTGTTCCTTCAAAGTATTGGACTCATTCAATTTACCTCTGATAAGTTAAGTAATTTCAGGTCCACTGAAATCCAAGTGGAATCAACAAATCAGAAGAAGTGTCAAAGGCCGCTTGTCGACCAGGGAAGTGGTTATGGTCGACCAACGAACTCAACCAGAAAAGCATCAGATCATCTGTCTTCTGGAAGCATCTTGGCTGTCGACCAAAGCCCCGCCTCTGGTCGACCACAGAAAAGACAGAAGCAACAGACAGAACTGCTGGCCATCTGGAAACTGCCCCCTGTCGACCAGCGACCAGGCTGTGGTCGACCAACGGGCGACGTGAGTTTCAGCCAGAAGAACCGGCCGTCTGGGGACTGCCCATTGTCGACCAGCGACAGGGTCATGGTCGACCACGGGTTTATATATCGTCCAAAACCGAACTCTAACCGAATTCTGTTTTGGTTCCTTAAAACCTGCAGATGGTTGTTGCAGGTTGTTGGGCTGCTCAGGAGATAAGCTTCCGCACGGGAATCAAGGAAACAATCTTGCTTAGAAGTGGTCAAACTCGTTCTAACGATTGGATTTAAACCGATCCCTGTTTTCTAGCAGATTGGCGCTCGATCTGAAAATTGAGCGGGAAGAACTTTATTCTTGAAAATAAAAAGAGCTATATGAAGAATATAAGGCAACTAATCACGAAGAAGGAAGCGGTGAGAGAGCACGGAATAGAAGCCAAGGAAGATACACACAGAAGAGGAAGAAGGAGCTCTCCACCAATCAAAAATCTGCAGAAAGGTTAAAGGCAATCTCGTTGCTGCAGAAGGAAGACTTAGCTCAAGACTGTGTGATCTCCAGCAGCAGAACAATCGAAGGCAACTGACTGGAAGATCAACAGGGAGTCTAGGCTTCTTCATAAGCGTGATCAAGTCCCAGGCTGAACACCTATTCTTCTACACACGCCAATATTCAGTCCTGTCTTTCATCACCTGTTCTTATCATCTTTTCATTTCTGATTACAATTATTGTCAAGCTGTGAGGCAGCAGAATCAAGCTGTGTGTCAGCAGGTACAAGCTGTGTGTCAGCTGTGTTTTGGTTGAGATCAGAGATTCTCATAGTGAAGCCTTGCTTGAGTTAAGCAAGGGGTGGATGTAAGTCTCAGGAAGAGACTGAACCACCTTAAAAATCCTTTCTTGTGGTGTGCTTGTGTGTGTTTGATTTCCTATACGTATGCTTGCATCTTTACTATCCGCATTAGTTCTATGATTCATTAATTACCAGTAGCTCATCTGGTCGATAGTCAGTAAATTATCAAAAAGGGGGAAAGATCTATTCACCCCCCCTCTAGATCTATTCAGTCCGTATCCAACAGGCAGAAGCCGAAATGAGGTGATAGAGGTGCACAAATTTCTGTTTTATTATGTGATGAATGGGGTGACCATAAACATGGGTCGCCTTATGTCGGATTTAATTGGGTCATGTCGTACACAATGACGGTGATCTTTGCCTTATGCATCTCAATTAACTAGAGTATTCATTTATGTCGGGGTCAGCTTGGCCGATGAAGGGTCCATTCCAGTGTGACATAATGATATATATAACAAACACACGCTATTCACAGACTTTGGCTATTATTGCGGTCCCGATGGAGAGCTACATAGTGAAGTGCGAGTTTATGTAGAAGAATCAGATAATGATGTAGAAGAAGAGCATGGACAGCAGGAAGCTCAAGCACCAGCCCTGCCTCTAGTTCAGGCCGAGGAGTAGCCACCTCGTCCTCCACATGCAGATCAAGAAATGCCACCGCCACCACAGTTCTATCATGGGGAGTCCTCCACTCAAGGTGCTGGACAACGCTCTTGGGCAGATTATGAGACTTTTGATAGGCGCATGTCTGAACTAGAAACTTGTATGGATGCCTTTGGGGAACAAGTCTCCAACCTTGGGAATCGGTTTGCCACCGCATTTGACCAACTAGACACCTTTATGACCACCATGAGTGGTCGGATGGACACTTTTTTCCATGCTTTAGACAGCCTTTCAACCCATATAGCCACTCTCACCGCCAGCTATGAGGATACCCACCAGGCCTTCCATACCACCAACCGAACTCTTCTCCACATTGACCGTCAACTGGAACATCAGGACCTCCTTCTGCACTCCTTTGAAAGCCACCTTCCTCCAGCTGCCCCTTCTTCTGATGATGATGCTGACCAAGGGGATTCTGCTCCAGCTTCTTAGTCGTTGTCCTTATAGTATTTCAGTGTCCCATTTGTCTACTTTTTCTTGTATCCCATCCCCTCTTTTGATGATGCCAAAGGGGGAGAAGTAGTTAGTATAGGTTTATATATATCTTATGCATGCTTGTCCCTGTTTGTTTGCATGTTTGTTTGTATGCATGTTTGCCATTTGGCATTGGCATTTATGAGTGTCATTTGCATTAGTTGAGTCATTTGCATTGTGAGTCAGTGTCCATGTAATTTGTCCAGTGTCCATGTATATGTAATGAACTTGGAATGAATGAAATGCTTTTGGTATTGGACATAAATATTGGGTTTCTCACCTTCATTTCCTTTCATGTGAATTTGGCACATATGAATGAATGGCTTCATTTGGTATTGGATAGATGGATGGTTAATTGTGAATGGATTGTCTTGTAGACTGTTTTGATTATTGCTCCTCCATTAGTTCTGTATATCAAATGGTGTTGGATGAAGACAGGTCCGCCCGTCCAAAATCCTTCACTATGCATGAGTGTAAACTCCGCCTAGTACAATAACCGTGGGAGAACTTGCAAGGATTCTGATGTGACACAACCTCGGACCTAATTTAACAAGCACAACCACAAGGCTATGAAGCCTACGCAAGCGGACCTTCGTGCGCACACACTTAACCCGGGGGTAACTCGGGGATTCCGAGTCAAGGAAATGGGACAAGCCTCTTGCTGGTAGAGGGCCAGCAAAGTCTAAGTCAAACCACCCCTTGAGGTGCGGATATTCAACTCAATGTGTTGGCCTTGGCCGCGGGACGCGGATCACTCACTCACACCCACGGGGGTCGCGCAAGTGCGGTGCAGCCTTAAGATCGGGCGCTTTCTTCCTTACCGATGGTGCAATTGGAGAATATTAAATGAACAAGAATAATTGAGAGCAAGGGATGAGTTCTCACCTAGCCGGTTTGAAGAAACCAACTCCGGTCGGAGACGGGGGCGAGCGGGGAGGCGAGGGGAAGCACCCGCACGCCGCGTCGATGAAGCTTCAAACCTGTGAGTGTAAATAATACATGAACTACCCCATGCAAGGGGGGGGGGGATCTCGGGGAAGGGAAGCCAATGAATACACTTAATACGACCTCCACGCAGGGAGGGGCCTTCAGCCGGCCAAGCGGGGAGGGGAATTCGAGCTAGAAGTGAAGAGAGGGAAGTCGGAGCCGAATCTGCCTGCTGACTGTGTCTCAGGACAGACCGTCCAGTATTTGGATGCTGCGGTCAGCCCCGAATTTTTTTGCAGGCGAAACAACTTGGAGATTCTTCGTAGCTGGATCTGGATGATGCTTGAATTTTGTAAATTTCTTCGGGCACCGCTACTGGTCGGGGTAGGGGCTTGAACAGGGTGGCATACCCTCGGATCTGACATCTTCAGGTTCCTAACAGCAGGAAGCAGAGGCTGCCACGGTCACTCCCGAGCTCAGAATCAAGTGCCGCTAGAGTTTTTGGAACCGTTGACGAGTCCTCTTCGAAGCAAGACTGACGGGGATGCCAGCTGATGTCAAGGTCGACCGGTAGGCTCTAAACACTGAGGAGGGGTCGGTGTAGACTAAGTGGAAGCAGAACCAAGCACCCGAGGGAGAAAATTGATAACTTTCAGGTCCGGTCGCCAAATGGGGCTCTACTTCTTGGAGATGTTATAAGACTCGTGGTAGAAGATGTTTGAAGAAGAACTCTTGATCCGATTCCCAACACGATCATCACAGTCGAGCTTTCAATCCGGCTCTGGTCTCCTGCCAGGGGGGATCTGCGCAGTTGTGGGATAATGGCTCTCCTGGTCGATCTCGAACTCGGAATGGGACGGGACCACCACCGTTGCGAAGAAGATAGGTAGACACTTCCATCGGTATATGGTATACCACCTGAAGCTCCCAGGGGGCGACGGGGTGGCCTCTGCAACCTGCGGCCAATCTGCTGCCTGCAACCAGAACTTGAGAGGGTGGAGATAGGTAATGGGGAATGGGGTAGATGGGAGGGGAAATGAGGTGGTTGTGTGTAGGGGCAACCCCCAGCTATGAGGGGGTCTAGGAGGGGGGGTTTCAAGGTGTGAGAAGGGGAGAATGGGGGCTGGAAGGGGGTGTTTGTTATGGGTGAGAGAGGAGCTGCGAATTTGGGCTTGGAGGGAGAGGGGAAGGTGAGGGGGGGCACAAGTGGGTGGAGGGAAGGTGAGTTTGAATTTTCCTTAATGGATGGTATTCAATGGTGGTCTTGGGGATGGGAGGGGTTGTGTTGGGGAAGGGAAGGGGTGCTTGGGGTAGTGGGAAGGGTGCTTGGGGAAGTGGGTGGGGTAGTTGGGGGTTGGGAGGTGGAGCTAGGATTGGTGGAAGCTCTCTTGGGACTAGGGGGTGGAGTAAGGGGATGTGTGGGGAAGGGGAGTGGCCTTTAATGGGGGTAGGTGGGAGAGTGGTGGTTGGGAAGGGAGGAGAGAGAAAATTTTTGAAATTGGGTGTGGAGGAGAGAGAAAGGGGAGTGAAAGAGAGAGATTAAGAGGGGGATGGGTGGGGAATCTCTCCCCTAGGGTCTCTCACCCAAATAATGGAATCTCTTCACTAGATAAGAAGTTTGAACTCTCAAAATGATAAGTTTTTCATTCATTGATTCATTAGTTCAAATGGGGGAAATGGGGTCCTATATATAGGCAACCCACATTTTACAAAAAGACCTTGACTCTTAACACAATGACAAATAACCGAGGGAAGGGGGAGTGCCCTTGGGCCAAGCCCAATGAATTGGGCCCAATAGCTAACTAATAAACCTAATGACACTTAAACCAAGGGAAATAAGCACAAGACCTAGGGACATGACTCAAATAAAAGGGAAATTACAATGATATGACTCAAATAAGATAAAGAAACATACATAGGACTCAAAATAAATGACTAGACCATAATGTACGCCTCCGGGGTGACGAGAATGGTCGAGAGTGTCAGGACGGATGGTGATGTCCCCATCATACTCCCGGGGTGTGGAGAACTCGACTCCGTCGAGTAAGAGGTGGTACCGCTCACATGTCTTCCGAAAGAAGCCGATTCTTCCACCTAGCGAGGTAGAGCCCGTTCACCTTGCTCCGAGTGATGATTACCTGTTCATCCAATATTCTCTCAAGTTGCTTACGTCGCACTCTCTGGGCTGATGGTGCTCACATGGGGAGGGGTGGGTGCTCTCTCAAGGGAGGAAGGGGGCTTGAAATTCTCACTTGGTGCCACCGTGGGTCCCTTTTGTGGCACAAAACTTTCCACATTGAAACTGAAGTTAACTCCGTATCCCTTGAGGAGGCCTAACTTAGTAGTGGGGCTAATGCACCTCAAAACCTGGAAGGGACTGATCCCACAAAACCTCAATCTTGACTTATCTCTATGTGAGAGCCTCTGATTCCTCACCATCCCTGAATCACCCATTTGGATTTCTTGGTGACGCCATTGAGTCAGTCAGCCTTTTGTAGATTTCATGACTCTTGTTGATGCGCTTGCAAGGTTATCATGCAATTTTGTGAATGCTGTCCTTTTAGTGGTTATGGGTGGACCTGGACAACCATAGATGGACCTATCATGCCATGATGCCATATGGACCTTGATGAACCTTGGTGGGCTGGGGCAACCATATGTGGACTTATCATGCAATGTTGTCATGTAGACTTTGGTGGGCCTAGGTGGGCCGGGGCAACCATATGTGAACCTATCATGCAAAGTGGTGATGAATGTCGGGGGACCCGGACATCCGTAGATGCTTTTGACATGCTTAAGACCCATGATGAATGAGGGTGGACCAATACATCCGAATATGGACCACTCATGTTTTATACTTGACATGTGGGTGATATGAATGAATGGACCCAACATAGTATTCATGCCAAGTGGTGTGGTAAGCTTAGACACATGTATGTTTTTCCTATGGGTGACTTCCATGTGTATATGTGTGGGACAACCTTTGAACTCCAATTGAAAAGGGTCGAATGGATCTAAGAAGGTGGTCATCATGGGGTGGAGCACAACCTCATTACCTAGGGATATGTGGCCCAAGGTCATGGCTCCCAAGGTGTAACCCGGGTCTAAGATGGAGTGAATTGGGTCAAACATGGTGAGTTGGTGTAGGGAAAGGTGGGTGGTGGATAAAGTGTTTGGGTCACACAAGTCTCTTGACTCCCATTGGAATGGATCATATGGATCATAAAATGGGTTACCTAGGGGGAGGAAATCCATGTCCTCAAGATCCTCAAAAGGTGCTAAGTCATCCTTCTCCATGATAGCTGGGCCAATGTTCTTGGCAAGTGGGTCGGCCATGAGTGGAGGGCTTGGCTTTCTACCCGAGGTAAGAAGCTCTAAATCGAGGAGAAGGTTGGGCTCATCGGGTGTAGGGAGGAATAGAAGGAGGTCGCTAGTGTAGCAACCAATGGTGCAAACCGAGATGATAGACCCTATGCATAGGTGTAGGAGGCTAAGGCTCCTAGGTTGTTCGACCATAGGGGTCAACATGCTAGTCATCTCTAATTGCCATGCTATGCCCTTGAGAAGGTCCTCTAAGGTCTCCACTTGATAGGATACTTGGATTGTGGTGTGATAGGAGAAGAAGGGCACTATGGGAAGGTCTTGTTCTATGGGAGGGAAAACATGGGCCGGGATCTCTCTTATTGGACTCTCCTTTAGCCAACTAACAAGGGGTTCTCCTAAGATGAGCTTGGCCCCAACTAGAGAGGGTGATGTAAGGTGAAGACCATCGTGCGATGTTTCCTCTTCAACTTGGACTTGTGTTTCCTCCGAGGTGGAGAGTGGATTTGGAGTGTTCACAACTATTGGATCGGGTATGAGTTCTTCTACCAAGGAGGTGAGAGGGTCTTTTGGGGTGATGAGGGTTGGTGTGTGGTGCTCCCGGGGTGGAGGGTAAAGGGAAACTTGGTTTGGGATTGGTAGGGTGGGGTTTGGGAGTGGAAGTATTGGAGGCCTAGGTTGGGGTAGGATTGGGGTTGGAAGTGGAATGTGGGTTGGGTGATGGGATTTGGGTTGGGTGGTGGTGGCCGTCATGGTTCTAGGTGGAGGGATGGACACGGGGTCCACTTGGGTTTGAATGGTGAGAATAGGGTAAGTGGTGGTCTTTATTAGGGAAACCGGGTCGGTTAGGGGTCTCTTCCCCTTGGGATCGGCCGGTTGTGGAGGGGGGGAGGTGGGGGCCAATTGTGTTTGGATAGTGAGGTTTGCGGAAGGGGGTTTTGGTTGGAGTGTGGTGACCCTTAGGGGATTTGGTGGAGAGGTGGATGCTTGGTTTATTTGGGCCTTAAGGGAGAGGACTTGGTTGCGAAGTGTAGTTATGATGGTTGAGAGGTGACTTATTGGGGTTGGTGGAGATGGAGACCAGAGGTCGGCCCCAAGTTGGCCGGGTGGGGATGGAGGAGTGGTAGTGCTCCTCGGTTTAGGGGTGCTTGAATAGGAGGGGTGGGAATGTTTGGGGATGTATATTTTTCTAAGTTCTTTCTTCATATCATCCCATGAGGAAATGGGTTCTTGTTTCCTAACGTCCCTTAAGCCCACTATGTTCCTCCATTTTTCCTAGGCTTGACCCCGAAGTTGCCCCATGGCAACGCGGACTCTTGCGGGTCCATAAACCATAGTTCTCTCAAAGTGTTTTTCCATGGTGACCTCCCACTTTAGGTAGGCAATATAGCATGATGCATCGAAGAGGAGATCCTCAAAATAGATTATGTCAAATGGAGGGTTGATCGGTCCCTTGTGGGGGGTCGAGTGGGATGAATGTGACCAAAGAGAGGTAGCCATGTTGATGAATGCAAATGTGCCCAAGGACTAGACTTAGTAGAGACAAGTCTAAAACTTGCTCTGATATCACTTGATGTGACACAACCTCGGACCTAATTTAACAAGCACAACCACAAGGCTATGAAGCCTACGCAAGCGGACCTTCGTATGGCGCACACACTTAACCCGGGGGTAACTCGGGGATGCCGAATCGAGGAAATGGGACAAGCCCCTTGCTGGTAGAGGGCCAGAAAAGTCTAAGTCAAACCTCCCCTTGAGGTGCGGATATTCAACTCAATGTGTTGGCCTTGGCCGAGGGACGCGGATCACTCACTCACACCCACGGGGGTCGCACAAGTGCGGTGGAGCCTTAAGATCGGGCGCTCTATTCCTTACCGACGGCGCAATTGGAGAATATTAAATGAACAAGAATAATTGAGAGCAAGGGATGAGTTCTCACCTAGCCGGTTTGAAGAAACCGACTCCCGTCGGAGACGGGGGCTAGCGGGGAGGCGAGGGGAAGCACCCGCACGCCGCGTTGATGAAGCTTCAAACCTGTGAGTGTAAATAATACATGAACTACCCCCATGCAAGGGGGAGGGATCTCGGGGAAGGGAAGCCAATGAATACACTCAATACGACCTCCACGCAGGGAGGGGCCTTCAGTCGGCCAAGCGGGGAGGGGAATTCGAGCTAGAAGTGAAGAGAGGGAAGTCGGAGCCGAATCTGCCCGCTGACTGTGTCTCAGGACAGACCGTTAGGTATTTGGACGCTGTGGTCAGCCCCGAATTTTTTTGCAGGCGAAACCACTTGGAGATTCTTCGTAGCTGGATTTGGATGATGCTTGAATTTTTTAAATTTCTTCGGGCACCGCTGCTGGTCGGGGTAGGGGCTTGAACAGGGTGGTAGACCCTCGAATCTGACATCTTCAGGTTCTCAACAGTAAGAAGCAGAGTCATTCCCGAGCTCAGAATCAGGTGCCTCTAGAGTTGTTGGAACCATTGACGAGTCCTCTTCAAAGCAAGACCAACGGGGATGCCAGCTGATGTCGGGGTCGACCGGTAGGCTCTGAACACTGAGGAGGGGTCGGTGCAGACTAAGTGGAAGCAGAACCAAGTACCCGAGGGAGAAAATTGATAACTTTTAGGTCCGGTCACCAAATGGGGCTCTACTTCTTGGAGATGTTAGAAGACTCGTAGTAGAAGATGTTTGAAGAAGAACCCTCGATCCGATTCCTAACACGATCGTCGCAGTTGAGCTTTCAATCCGGCTCTGGTCTACTACCATGGGGGATCTGCGCAGTTGTGGGATAATGGCTCTCCTGGTCGATCTCGAACTCGGAATGGGACGGGACCACCACCGTTGCGAAGAAGATAGGCAGACGCTTCTGTCAGTATATGGTATGCCACCTGAAGCTCCCAGGGGGAGATGGGGTGGCCTCTACAACCTTCGGTAAATCTGCTGCTTGCAACCAGAACTTGAGAGGGTGGAGATAGGTAATGGGGAATGGGGTAGATGGGAGGGGAAATGAGGTGGTTGTATGTAGGGGCAACCCCCAGCTGTAAGGGGGTCTAAGAGGGGGGGTTTCAAGGTGTGGGAAGGGGAGAATGGGGGCTGGAAAGGGGTGTTTTCTATGGGTGAGAGAGGAGCTGTGAATTTGGGCTTGGAGGGAGAGGGGAAGGTGAGGGGGGGCACAAGTTGGTGGAGGGAAGGTGAGTTTAAATTTTCCTTAATGGAGGGTATTCAATGGTGGTCTTGAAGATGGGAGGGGTTGTGTTGGGGAAGGGAAGGGGTGCTTGGGGTAGTGGGAAGGGTGCTTGGGGAAGTGGGTGGGGTAGTTGGGGGTTGGGAGGTGGAGCTAGGATTGGTGGAAGCTCTCTTGGGACTAGGGGGTGGAGTAATGGGATGTGTGGGGAAGGGGAGTGGCCTTTAATGGGGGTAGGTGGGAGAGTGGTGGTTGGGAAGGGAGGAGAGAGAAAATTTTTAAAATTGGGTGTGGAGGAGAGAGAAAGGGGAGTGAAAGAGAGAGATTAAGAGAGGGATGGGTGGGGAATCTCTCCCCTAGGGTCTCTCACCCAAATAATGGAATCTCTCCACTAGATAAGAAGTTTGAACTCTCAAAATGGTAAGTTTTTCATTCATTGATTCATTAGTTCAAATGGGGGAAATGGGGTCCTATATATAGGCAACCCACATTTTACAAAAAGACCTTGACTCTTAACACAATGACAAATAACCAAGGGAAGGGGGAGTGCCCTTGGGCCAAGCCCAATGAATTGGGCCCAATAGCTAACTAATAAACCTAATGACACTCAAACCTAGGGAAATAAGCACAAGACCTAGGACATGACTCAAATAAAAGGGAAATTACAATGATATGACTCAAATAAAATAAAGAAACATACATAGGACTCAAAATAAATGACTAGACCATGATGTACGCCTCCGGGGTGACGAGAATGGTCGAGAGTGTTAGGACGGATGGTGATGTCCCCATCAGATTCAATGTTGTATTCCATGATGTAATGGATGCGTTCTGGTTTCAAGTTTGGTTAACGGCACGCCAATGCATTTAATGTTCTAGTGTTTTATCATCATCAAAAAGGGGGAGATTTTTGAGTCTCTCACGGTGATTTTGATGATAACAAAACCCCGGACTTGGTTTCCGTCTCGTGCCGTGCATAATTGCTCAAGAGTTAGCATTGAACCCGACTAAGGCCAATTTTCATCTTGACAAATGCACACAATGTTTAAAGCTTTCAAATGCATAAAAAAAGCTCAAATGGACTTCAAATGGATGTAAACATATGTTAAATACAAGGCTTGCTAATAGGGATATCCTAACTAGGCTAACAAGCTTGCTTTGTAGAAGAGGCGGAGTTCGGTCGACCAACTGAGTTGGTTCGGTCGACCAAAAATTCCAACAAGCAGAACTATGATAAATTACAGAGTTCGGTCGACCGATGGGTCAATTTCGGTCGACCAAATTTTCCAACAATGAAAATTCTCAGGAGTTTAAGAGTTCGGTCGACTGACCAGATATTTCGGTCGACCGAACCCTTCGAGGCAGCTTCTGTTGACTTCTGATTTCATCAACGTGGGCATCCATCTCTTTTGGACTTTTGAGTCCCAAAGCCTCTAGACATGCCAGAAATTGTGGATCTATGTCTTGGCATGTCCCTTGACCACCCAACTAATATAAAAACACATCTTTTGGGCAAGGAACCGTAATCAACCAGGAGATCAAAGGAAGGCTACCAAACGACGAAACAAGGCTGTTGTAACACCTCCGTGAATAGTACTCCGTCCGACCATTCTTCATCAAACCTCAAGTATTTCAAGATCAATCTGAAGCCAATCAAGCTATGATCAAGTGGAGAAGCAAACCTTACCTCAAGATCTGCAACTTTCTTCAAAGGGGGAACCTAGATCTGAGCTCTTTCATTCTATATTCTTCTTCAGTTTTATCTTGAGCTTCAAGTGTGTTCTTGTTCTTAATCTGTAAACACCATGTGTGTGTGTGGATCACTTTAGATCCGTGTTTGTGTGTAGATCTCTTCAAATCCGTGTTTGTGTGCGGGCATCTATTCAGATCCACAATATATGTGTGTGGTTTGATCGCCTGCGTGCGATTGTGTATGTGTTTGGTGTTACGACTGTTGTAGCGTGTGTGTGGGTTGTTGATCCGGTCGTCGGATCGTGTTGGAGACTCCGTCTCCGTGTGTGTGTCGGGGCTTGTCCTCTTGTGTGTGCAGGCATTGTCCTGCGTGTTGTTGGAGCTTGGCTCCGTGTTGGGGATGTATCCCGATGCTAGTTTTTCCAGTAGTGAAGCCTCATGGATTGTGAGGGGTGGACGTAGGTTGCCGGTGTTGCATCCGAACCAACTAAAAATCGTTGTGTCTTGGGTGGTTTGGTCCTTTTCATCAACCCCCATTCTGTGTGATTATTAGTGCGTATTAATTCTTCCGCGTTTTGTATTTCAGATCTAGCATAATCAATCTTTTCTATAGTAGATTTTTGGTATATCGAAAGGTGAGTTTGAATTGACAAGTTTAGTCTTGTCAGGGCAATAACACTTTGCGTGAGCAGAATCTTGTGATTCATACGTCCGCCTAGTATCGAAGAACTATCGTGGTGATTGATTTTGATAGATCTAATCGGTATTGTAATAGGTATAATTTTCTTAGTTGCTATTTCTTTATATCTGTTTAAATCAGGTATAAGTTTTCTAAAATTTGCATTCACCCAATTCACCCCCTTCTTGGGTGTCATTGATCGCGAGACTTCAGAGGAGACTGCTCTTCATTTTAATGAGGCCGTCTCGGATCAGCTTCTGTGCCCGAGTCTTGAGGACATAGCAATCTTCAAGTGGATGGCCTAACATGCGATGATATGGGCAATAGCTAGGATCATCAGTTTTATGGGCCTCATCAGGCTTGCGAACTTCTGGCAGCTCGATGATCTTCTGAGCCATGCAGAGGTCAAAGAGCATCTTTGTATGTTCCTTGTTGAAGGAGAAGGGCGTCTTCATACGCTCTGAAAAGGAAGGAGCGGCTGGCTTATCTGTTGGCTTCTTGTCGGAGCCACTTGACTCGCCCTCCTTGCAGGCTTTGGTATCGGGGGTGAACTCGATGATGTTCACCTCTTTCCCGGGTTGGCATTCTCGGGCCTGTTTACCCTTTGCTGAAGTATAGCTTGGGATATCAGCGAAGACCATCTCTATTTCGGCGACCGTCGCGTTGAGCTGGTCGAAGCCTTTAATATTGGTGCCAAGAGGCTTTTCGCTGACCTCGGCTGCCAAGCCTTTACGGCATATGGTGATGGCATCCTCCTGGGTCGGCAGATTGACACACCTTATACTGAGGTCTCGCCATCTCTTGATGAAGTCCAGGGCACTCTCACCCGTCTTCTACCGGAGAGAGTAGAGCTCTACCAGGGAGATCTTGTGCTCGGTCGTCTGGAAGCGATCTAGGAATTTCTTCCGAAGATCTGCCCAATCGACTACTGAATTGGGCTTCAGGCGGGAGTACCATTGAAAGGCTGTTCTCATAAGTGAGGTGGCGAAGTAGAGGAGGAGGTATGACTCATCCAATGCTAGCTCGCCCATGGCCGTAATGTAATAGAGCAAGTGCTCATGCGGAGACCCTTGCATGTCAAACTTTTGCAACTTCGGGGACTTGGCATACTCCGAGGGAATCTTTTTTAGCTAGTGATGTAGTGGGTAGGGTACACTATAGAGGTCTATAGTGGCAACCCCTTCCCCATACTGTGCGAGCTTTGTTTCAACAATCTGCTCAATCATCTGCCGTTGTGCCATGAGGTTTTCCAGCACTGGCGTGTTGGAGGCTCATGGATGTGCTTCCACTAGCGGTATGCCGAACCCTGCTGCCGTCGGGGTTCGGGCGGCGACTGCTAAGGCGTTGGCACCATTGTGCCCCACTGGTAGTGTTGGTGCTTTGGCCGGAGGCCTAGTAGGTTGTTGAGGGTGAAGGTCTCTCTCCTGATGGAGATCTTGTAGGAGGGACTTCAAGTGTTGATTCTTCTTCATGAGAGTCTCAAGAGTAACCTCTTGAACCTCATTTGCCAGAGGATAATTGTTGACTGGCTCCGCGTTAATAGGAGCGCCATGGTCCTCGGCGAGAACTTCTTCTGCACGTTCTGATGTTTTAGGTCCGATAGAGGTGCCGATGTAGCCTGGCGGTACAGGGGGTTGAGTTTAATGGCGAGGCCTTCTAAGCTAGGCCAGCGGCTGGTTTAGGTCATCGGACTGAGTGTCGGGCTGGTGTCCGGTGGCATAACACGCGAATACCCAAACTGCATTGTTGATGAGCCAAACTATCCACTTCTTCTGGGAATGCTTATCGGTGCAAACTGGTGCCCCCAGTCTGTCAAAGACTGAGGTTCGTTGAGGGGGCTCTTCCATCGCGAGGCCAGGATCGGCTCGAGGAGAACCTGAGGCTAGGTGCTGGCGGGGCTCAGCACGGGCCCTTCCTTGTTTCTGCCTACTTAGGCAAGAGACACTCAGTGACTGGGTGCTATCGGACTGTGCCGATACAGGCTCGACCATGTCTCGATGGATGCCGCACCCAAGAGTTCGAAGGGGGTTCTCGGTACGTGCCCTTCGAACTGCTTGAGCCTCCTCCGAGGTAAGCCAGATTCTTCTCAGGCTAGACTGCTGACCTCCCGTGTCATGATTCTTTCAACGAGACTTGGGAGTCTGGGTATGAGACTGGTGCAGATGCCCCCGGTTTGTTGCCAAGGTGCATGTTCCTCTTAATCCCGCCTTATCCTCTGGCATTCGTTGTAGGAGTCTGAAGCGGTTGGTGGTGGGGATCGTAGGCACGGCCCGATCCCAGGGTATAATGGGTTCACCCCCATTGAGACAAATTCTCAAGTCACTGACAAGGAGGGTCTTACCAGAATTGTTGGCTGCGGCGGTGGGCCACCTGCCTCTGTGACCACTACGGCGCTTCTTCTAGGGAGCCGAGGAGGACCCTGCTCCAAGGTGGTAGATAGAAAAGACCTGATCTACCATTGCCGACAGTGCAAAGCTGTCAGCAAAAAGTGCTGGGATTGACCTTCGGGGCATGGAGCACGTACTGAGAGCCGATGGCTGAGTGACCCGATTGTAGGCTTCTACCCGGGCAGATAGAAGTGTTGCCGATGCCCCAGGTGACACTCTTGCATCAAGAACCGATGTTGTGGGAAATGCTGAGGTGCTGAAAACTCGAGGTTGTGAACCCACGTCGAGTGTTGGCAACACTGGAATTAGGGGCCGAAGGCCTGGGTTGGGCGCTGAGGTTGCCGTATCCCAAGGGGGAAGACCTGCGCTGGGAATCAGCATTGCTGGATTGTAGGGGTAAAGACCTCATTGTAGAGCTGGGAGGCCAGGGGTTCGATGCGGGAAGTCCGCGCTGGGGACCGACCTTAATGAGACCCGGGGTTGTGTGCCTGAGCCGGGTGCTGGGGAGCCTCGAACTCTAGGTTGGGAACCCGAATTGAGTGTTGGCTCGATTAAGGCTAAGGTCGAAAGGCCAAAGTAAAACACTGGGAAGCCTTGGCCCCAGCATGGGAAACCCATGTCGGGGGCAGGCGTGGCTGGGACTCGGAGCTGGGAGCCCGAGTAAGGAGCTGACGAGTTGGGGACCTAGGGCAGGGAGCCCGTGTCGGGTGCCGACTCAACTGAGACTCGGAGTTGGAAACCCGAGTGGAGTGCTGAGGGGCCGGGGACCCGGGGCAAGAAGCCCGTGTCGGGTGCCGACTTGGCTGGCACTCGAGGTTGAGGGCCTGAGTGAAATGGTGCACTAGAAGCTGAAGTTTGGGGCGTAGAGCCCGTGTTAGAGATCGATCTAGGCTGGGCCTGGGAGCTGACACTTGTCTGGGCAGGAGATGATCTGGGACCCCTACAGGGGCCGGTAGTGGAGGCCCCGAGTCTGACTCTCGGGCGATCCACCGGTGCTGGAGCAGAGCGCGGCGCATCAGCCGCACGAGTAGGCACATTGTAGCAACTCGGATAAATTAGAAGAAATAAAATTTTCAAGTAAACAAAAACCTCCAATTAAATGATAAAGGGGCCCAAATCAAACCAGATTATGAAACCCAAATAAATTTAACAAAAGGCCTTAACCAAATGGGACTCTTATGTACATGAACTAAAGGGCTTCATATATATATATGTATATATATAAAATCACTAAAGGGCCTTAAAGGCCCATAACCCTCCCTACGTCCAAAAGAAGAATAGGATATATATATATAAGGATATAAATATATATATATATATATATTCTAAAAAGCTAACCCTCATCACGTACGAAGCTTGCATGCCTTAGGGTTTCAAAGCCAACCAGGAAGGTGGCTACGGTTTTGGTAGTGGAAAGGATTAAGATGGGAAACTTAACACTAACTAGGATTCTTACGTGGAAATCTAAATCCCAATAGGATGCAATAGGGTCATCGAGGCCAAAAGACTTATAAATAGAACTGCCCATCGATGAGCTCCAGCTCCAGCTCGTATTGATTCCCTGCTGCCATCGTCGTCTTCCTCCTATTGGTGCACCTTCCTGTCTTGAACGGAGGAAAGAGGGCTTATCGTCTTCCTCTCTCCATGCTGCAGCTACTGTGCTGTAAAGGAAAGCTACTGCGTGTTCCTTCTGCTCGTTCCTCTGCCATGCTCATATCCTTCCTGTTATAGATGAAAAGAAGCCCTTGCTTCTTCCATCGTAATCATTGCTGTCGTCTACTTCTACTCAAAGTGTTGCTGCGGTTATCTATTCAAGTGCCGTTGTTGCCATAGCATACCTCTCTCCCTCTCTTGCCATCGATGCAGTTGCTATTGCTATTACTCTTATTATCTTCTTCGTCTGTCGTCCAGAAACAAGTCAAGAAGGTAGGTGTTCTCAAGTTATGAAGCAAACATGTTAATCACCGTAATATCATGCATATAGGTCATATAACATGATACCATGATTTCTGTTTCGGTACATGTAGTTTTTATTGTGTTTTTGTAAATAGCGACCACGGCTTAGGCCCCTATTCAATAAACGCCCACGCAAACAGTTGCTACTTCCTGAATGCAATTAAGTAAATATGACTTGTTAAAATTTAATAACTAAGTAACCTAATGTTAAAATTAATGCATAAACATATTTTTAGATTCCTGATATTTTCCTCTACCTGTTCATGTCATTACTTTCCTATTTTGATAAACTAAAAATATCATGTGTCTGTGATTGTACCTGCTCGATGCGTAGCATCAGACAAATAATGGGCGACCGATACATAGTCGTTATTTAAATAATGAATGCCCTCACACAAGGGCGCTAATTTGTAAATAACCAGTGAAAGCAAAAAATATTGAAAATTGTGAATTGTCGACTGCGATCAAGGCGTCATTTAAAGAATGAACGCCACTGTAAACAGTCACTATTTGAAATCAAAAATAATAATTCTTGGAAAATCTTAGAATTAACGCCCTTATACAGTGTCGTTAATTTCCATTATATTCATGAAAATTCTGATATAAATCCTAATTGAATAACCTTTCAGAAGGTCACTATTTCTTTAAATAGCGCCTCCTGTTGAGGCACAGTTTTCCTGTCCCACAGTTTTATCGCGTTTTTGGCCCATATCGTGGGTCTATTGACACTATCATCTCACATCCGTAGATGGGGTTTCTATTTTGGGTTTTTATCGATTACACACTAACTCTTGGTGATGTTTGAACCCTCCACAGGATATTCCTTCCTTCGGACTGGTGATTTCATCATAGAGACCTCCGTAAGTCTACGCTAGCCTTGGATTCCCTCAAGGCAGCCGAGCAGGTTGTACCCTAAAAACCCATGACATCGTGTCTTGTCACGTCACTCTGAAGAAATGTGATGCTTTAGCCTTCATAGAGCGCTATTTCTAGCCTCTTTGAGAAGACTTTCTCTGTCAGCAATTAGCGACATTGACATGGGCGCCAGAAGAAATTGGCAACCAGTCGAGTGCCGTTATTTCCCTGATATAGCGACCAGAGCCTGGGCGCTCTTTCATCGAGCCTGTACTGTTCACAGGAATAGGCGACCATGCATGTGGGTGCTATTTCTGTAATTGGTGGCGACTGAGAGGGCGCCATTTACTTAGTTTCATGACATGTCTTGGCTTTTCGTGAGGATTAATGATGTGTCATTCTTGTTCAAAGTTCAGCCCTTGAACTCCTTCATTCGTGAAATCTACCTTATCATCCTACAATGGTTATTCCTTTGGAACTCTATATTGGATATAACTATAGTGGATGTATAAAATATACATGACTCAATGCTTATGTATATAGGGCCCGATATGGTCCTGGGAGGAGCACCCAAAAGTACTTGTGCCCATGTGAGCTATATTGATCACGGTGTGGCATTGCACCGAAGTACATGACTAGCTTGATTTATGGCATTCCATGATTCGTACTTGACTTGACTTGACTTGACTTGACATGACTTGTGTGGCTCGGAATGGGTATTACTTGCTTGATATTATGATAGCCAATTCTCGTGACATGACTTGATATGTTTATATGCCTGACCATCTTGATACATTCTATATGAATCTCTTGAAATCTTGCTAGTTCGTTAACTCTTGATACTCTACTCTCTCTTGTCATCATCATGCGTACTTGCGTAGCTATACTTGCATTAATGTAACATGTAATTATTTTAAGCAAGCTTGTACTTGAGATATAATTCCTACTGAGCATTCACTCACTTAGTGTTTTTCCCTACTTTTTCGGTAATTCTGATGACGAAGATCACTCAGAAAGGAACGAACATGAGTGAAGAGCATAGAGTCACCCGACTATTAAAGCATCTATCTAGTCATGTCTTTTTCTACTTTCTTGAGTCAATCATTATAATTTTCTTTTATTGAGTCAAGGTTGTCCTTTAGTACTCTTTTATTGAGATTATGTAATAAAAGTACCTTGATGGCAATTATGAATAAAGGATTTGGTTTATCTCTACTTTTGCGTGCTCTGTCTGTGTGTCGAATACACTTATGCTCTGATTGACATGATTGATATAACTCGTCACGTGTACCAGGTTCGTTCCGCGCTCGGGGCGTGAGAGTTTTTGTGGTATCAGAGCCTAGGATATTCAATTCCTAGGAAACAAGTCCAAGGATAGGTTTATACCTTTACCTAGTGAGATTGGGTAGAACCATGGGTTAAGTTAACTTAGGGACTTAGACTCTTGGTTAATCATACATTAATATAGTTACTTAAAATCTTGTAGGATCATGGCTACGGAACGTGCTCAATGGCGCAAGATGCAGCGCACGGTGCAAGGCCTCACTCAAGTGCTACAATAGGTAGCGCAAGGCGGAGCGAGCCGAGGAGCAGGTGATCTCCATCGTAGCTTCTGAAACATGAACCCACCAAAATTTATTGGTTCGATCGACCCGTATGATACCAAGCACTGGATCAGGGAGATCGAGCGTATATTCTATGTCATGCAATGCGCGGATGAGGAGAAAGTATTATTGGCGACCTTCCAATTAGTGCGAGATGCTCATTTTTTGTGGGAGTCTGTAGAAGCCACATTGCCGGATGATCATGTCACTGGGGCCGAGTTTGTTGAGTATTTCAATAACAAGTATTTTTCCGACCGTATTCAAGAGAAGAAGGTTGCAGAGTTCGCCGCATTGAAGCAAAGGACATTATCCATGGCCGAGTATGAGGCCCAATTTTACCGTCTATCAAGGTATGCACCGCATCTATTGCATATGGAGAAGATGAAGGCCCGAAGATTTCTAAACGGACTTAGGCCGCAATACATTACCCAACTGGCACCGATGGACATTCAAGTCTATTCGGAGATGGTGCGAAGAGCCTAGCTGTTAGAAGATGCCACGAAGTTGTCCGACCAGATTCGTGGAAAGGAAAAGAAGGAGCATGTTACCAGCTTCAGCACCTTCAAGCCAACCTTCAACAAGAAGAGAGCTAGTAATGGAGGAGATTCCTACCAAGAGAAGAAATTCAAGAAGAATAGCATCCCTTCTCCATCACTACCGCACCTTCTAAGGAGGTGTATAAGCACTGCGACAAGGCCGCCCATAAGGCCGAGGAATGCTGGAGGAGATTGGGGGCTTGTCTCTGTTGCGGGAGCCGTGGTCATCGGATTCCCGACTGCCCCTTGCTTAATGATCAAGCTGAAGATGAGAAGCGCCCAGTGAAGAAGCAAGCACGTCTCCAAGCTCCTCAAGAGGTGGAACAAGATGAAGGCGGACTAGTGTAAGGTACCTTAAAGATTTATTCCAAGTCTGCTCATGTCTTGTTTGATATCGGCACATCACATTCTTTTGTTTCCAAGTAGTTTGTTGATCCATTACCTATGGAACCAGAATGGATAGATTTAATTATTTCAACTCCTCTCGAAAATGAATCAAAGATCACACACCATTATCTGAATTGTGAAGTTATGGTGAAAGGGAAAAATCTACCTGTCAATTTAATATGCTTAGACGTGAAAGATTATGATATTATACTAGGAGCTGACTGGCTATCCACACACAAGGCAGTTGTAGATTGCCATAACGGCAAGGTAATTTTTAAGGAGTTCTCAGAACTTGTCTACACTAGCCCTATGGGTAGGAACAAGTCACCCATTATTTCAGCTCTCTGAGCTAGTGAGCTCTTAAGGAAAGGGTGCATGGCTTTCCTAGCTTTTGTGACTGCCACTGAAGTTAAGGAGACTAAGAGAGAAGACATCCGAGTAGTTCGGGAGTTTCCCGATGTGTTTCACCATCGACCTTGTCCCTAGTGCTGGCCTAATTTCTAAGGCACCTTATAGGATGTCCCCCGTCGAGCTCAAAGAGTTAAAAGAGCAATTGATGGAGCTTTTGAAGAAAGGATTTATCAGACCGAGCACTTCCCCGTGGGAAGCGCCTATGTTATTTGTAAAGAAGAAGGATGGATCGATGAGACTCTGCATTGACTATCGATAGCTGAACCACCATACAATCAAGAACAAGTACCCGCTGCCGAGGATTGATGAGCTGTTCGATCAAATATATGGATCCAAGTATTTCTCAAAGATTGATCTTAGGTCTGGATATCACCAATTGAGGATCAAGGATGAGGACATTCATAAGATCGCATTTCGGAGCGGATATGGGCACTACGAATTTGTTGTTATGCCTTTTGGACTAACGAATGCCCTTGCAGCCTTTATGCAGTTGATGAATAGTATATTTAGGTCTTATCTGGATCAATTTGTAGTGGTCTTCATTGATGACAGATTAATTTATTCAAAGATCGAAGAAGATCATGAGGAACACTTGAGGATCGCATTACAAATATTGAGGTAAAATCAACTCTATGCCAAACTTAGCAAGTGCGACTTTTGGCTCGAGGAAGTGTCCTTCCTAGGACATGTGATCCCGAAGGATGGGATTTCTGTTGACCCATCAAAAGTCGAGGCCGTAAAGAGTTGGGAAAGGCCGACCAATGCTACCGAGATCTGTACTTTCTTGGGTCTAGCTGGCTATTATAGGTGATTCATCAAGGACTTCTCAAAGATCGCCGTTCCGCTTACTAGGCTAACCCATGAGGAGATTCCTTATAAATGGGATGAAGAATGCGAGAAGAGTTTTCAAGCCTTGAAGGATCATCTAACAACTGCCCTAGTTTTATCACTACCAATTGAAGGAGTGTAGCCCCCCGAGAATTTAATAAATAATATAAAGGGTAATAATTGAGAAAATTATTTACTATTAAATTGGAAATTCCTTTAGGTGAAGTTTTAACTAATTTCTAAAAATCTAGAAAAATTCATAATCGTGTAGAGGACAAAAAGTTTAGACAATTTGTCTTCTTGGTCAAACCCTAAATAAAATTTTAATGAAGCTGAATTAATGGATTTAGGGCTAAAATCAAGTTTGATGTAATCAGACCTTAGATCACTTAATTCGAGCCCAAATCTCTATCGTTTAAGCCCAAACTAGGCCCTTTCGAACGGCCTTGATGGGTAGCCCATTTCCCCTCTCGTTGTACGTGAAAACCCTAAACCTAGAGGTCCAATTTTGGGAGAGATGGCAGCACGACTTGGTCAAACATGAAATCCACACGCGTCGAGTTCGTGGGACTCTTCCCAGCCTTATCGACACCCTAGATCCAATTGCCCTTATAAATCAAACCCTCAACCAACCTAGGAACCCTATTTGCTGTGGTGGTAGGCAAGGAGCGCGATCAAGGAGAGATTTTGGGGAGTTCTAGAGGGTGTTCATCTCGCAAACCTCGGCGACCTTTGTCCTCTTCTTCCTTTGATTTAGGTAGGTAATCGTGGTCTAAACTCGAAGTAAAATATACCATGAGAAGCGTCTTCGAGTCCTCTTCCTGTTAGTGTTAAAAGCCCTAATTTTTATTTAGTATATCATGCGTATTTTCTGGTTTAGTAGCCGCATGTCATAGTTAGGGTTCCGATCATGTCCTATTCTTTTGAACGATTCAATGCTTGGTATAGGCAAGCCCAAACTCTAATTAAACAAGATATACTATGTATTATTATGTCCACTTTTCGTTCATACCATTTTGCCTAATTTTTATGCATTGCATCACCATAATTAGTTCCTAGAATTGGGGTCTATCGGAGTTCGCCGGAGACCAGACGCGTCGTCCTTGTTGCAGTCGCAACAGGAACCGCCCTAGGACATAGCGGTCTCACGATAGACCGTGTTTTTCATTGGACCATTGTGACTCGTTACAGTCGGGCTGAGACCGCCTCTATTCAGAGCGGTCGCTCGACAGACCGTCTCTGTTTGTTTTAAATTTGCAAAGATTTATCGTGAAGCGGTCTCCTGACAGACCATTACCCTCTGGTAGCGGCCCTAGTCCGACCGCCCTGGTCGCTCAGATTATGCTTATATGATGTTCTTAATAGTTGGGTTTTCTCTTGCTAAATTACACGTGTAGGATAGGAACCCACATAAAGAAAAACTTGAATGTATGAAATGGGTCTGATTTAACTATGTTCATGATTGAATTTCACCTTGTCCATCTACAATCATATCTCATTTTCTTTTACAACAATTAATAAACATTAATTGTAAAGTAATTGTTACATTGATTATAGTGTTTTGCAAATTACTAGGATTGTTCTACAGTCATGCCACACTGGTGGTGCTGGCAGACCGATTATACACTATTTTTCGATGTTTTAATAGCCTTTAATCTAGTAATAGTTGGGACTCTCCGCTGGATATTCTTTCTATCAGACTAGGACCTCCATTATGAGATCTCCGTAAGTCCCCGTGAGCCTGGGATTCCCACTAGGGTGTCGGGCGGGTTGTACCCCCAAATCCTGCACCTATTGACTCGATCGAATCGCATGATTTTACAGCCGGGATCGGGGCTGTCCCGTTTAATTGTGGCCCTTCTGGGACCGCTACCATCAGGTTGCAGGCCAGGTGTGACCCCCTAGAACTTGTAGCGGCTCTATTATGACCGCATTTAACTAGCTAAGTGCCAGGTTCTACTGGTAGATTTTCCTTGAATTTCAGTCGACCTAGCCATGTTTGAGTCGACCTATAGCCTCTAACTCGACCTAAGAGGTGTGAGCTGTACCCTGGTTCGGTTCCACCATGTCTCGGGTGGGCTAGGAGCCCATTAAGTCGACTGCTTTAGTCTTACTAGGCCAATTTAGTTGCAGTTAGCACTGGACCGTCTTCCTTTTAGAAACGGCCCATCCAGGACCGTCCTTGCATTTTTGCGGCCCAGTAAGGATCGTTTTCATCCTTTGACGATGGGCTTTGTTCCCCTGGCCCATTATCGACTGTTGCGGTCCATGATATACCATTTTTGCCTTTTTGCGGCCCAGATATGACCGCAACCCATCGAGATGCTTGTTTCCCGCGTGTTTCTTATGTGCGTCGATATCTGGGCCATGGATGGCTTGTGCTGTAACCAAACCCTAATTGTATTCCTGTCTTCTTCAAGCCATAATCTTGTGGCTTCCCATTCAATTATTGAAATTTCATTTGATCCTAGAAGATAAGCTACATAGCTTGACCTTGGAATTCCTGGCCGATTCCAATGAATGTCTAGGTATTACTTGGGATCTTGGATCCACCAAATCAATGCCAACGCATCATAAGGGCCCGGTCTGGTCCTGGGAGGAGCGCTCGAAAAGTACTAGTGTCCCGGAGTGTTGTAATGACATGGTGAGGCATTGCACCGAGTGCATGACTAGCTCGTTGTCTATGACATTCATTTTCCTATACATTTCTACAAGTTATTAAATTCCTACATGGAACTTATCTCTACATGACTTGCTTGTTTACATGCTCGATCGGCCAATTTTTGGAAATGATATATCTCTGTTCTACTTATTTCGAGTTGTTCTTGTATCCCCATCATGACTGGTGAACGTTATTAACTCCGTTTTATTTATTTGCATGAAATTTTATTAAATTGGTTAATTACTTAAACTTTTCCTGCTATTACCTACTGAGCGTTCGCTCACCCAGTTTTCCCCATTTCAGGTAGCTCCGATGATGAAACGCAAATGGACGGGGATGGGCAAGAGTGAAGACCCGGAGTGGACCCGTTAGAAGTGAATTTGACAGTTATCTTAGTAGAGTTGTGGAGTGGTCACATAGTGGTTTTGGTGAGTCGTTGTTTAGGGGTGTCATTAAGAGTTGTCGTTAAGAGTTGTAATCTTTTCTTTATTCCTTTTTTTTCAGGTCATGATGTAAGATGTGATAAGATTGTTGGGAACATTTTATTCTCTTATTTATGAGTAAATTGGTATTTTTGGAGTAATTCTTTCTCTTTACAATTACGTTCTTTTAATTCTGTTAATGCTCTGTTTATCATAAATGTATATAACTACTGCGTTCCGATATTCTGCGTCAGGGCATGATAGTTTTGTGGTATCAGAGCCAAGGTTTTCTAAAGTCCCTAGGATTCTAAGTGGTGTCGTAGCACCAGTAATCTTGTTAAAGTCTAAGGATCCAACCCGGTGAGATGGGTTAGAGACTTGGGTTAAGTTAACTAATAATCTCTAAAAGAAGTCTCGATAGGTCGATCTAATTAATCTTTCTATGTGTAGGAGTCTGTCCGATGGCAGCTGAGCGTGCACAGTGGAGAGATATGCAGTGTACTGTGCCGGGCTTGACTCCGGCCCTCCAGCAAGTAGCGCAGGGTGGCGCACATGATGGCGCCGGTTATCTCCACCGGAATTTCCATGGATTGAATCCCCCACGATTTGGTGGATCGACGGATCCTGATGAAGCTGAGCATTGGCTGAAGGAGATAGAGCGAATCTTTAGAGTTATGTAGTGCGGTGACCAGGACCGAGTTCTCTTGGTGACGTTCCAGTTGGAACACGATGCATGTGCTTCGTGGGAAGCAGTAGAGGCTACGCTCGGTAATAGGTGTGCAACGTGGGATGAGTTTAAGGAGCATTTTAATAGCAAGTATTTCTCGGACCGGGTGCAACAAAAGAAGGCGGCAAAATTTGCTGCTTTGAAACAAAGAAATTTATCAGTTGCTGAGTACTAGGCGCAGTTCGCCAGATTATCCCGCTATGCGATGCATTTGGTATCTACTGAAAAGATGAAGGCCAAGTGATTTTTGAATGGATTGAAGCTTCAGTATATTAACCAATTGGCGCCGATGGAAATTCACAATTTTGTCGAGATCGTGAGGAAAGCTCAAGTCCTTGAGGACACCATGGAGATGACGGAGTGAATCCGAGGAAGGAACACCAAGAGGGAACATGCCACTAGTTCCGGGAATTTCAAACCCAACAATGGCAAGAAGAGGCCCACTAGCGGGTCTAGTTCGTGGAAGGACAAGAAGCCAAGAAATGATGACAAGAAGTCAGGTTCGGCTGCATCATCCAAAGCTCTTTGTAAGTATTGTGATCATCTCGGTCACAAGATGGAGGAGTGCTGGCGCAAACTAGGCGCCTGTCTGCATTGTGGGAGCATGGACCATCGTATCCCTGAGTGTCCTCTTCTATCAGATCAAGCTACACCGAACAAGTCGCAAGGAGGCCAGAAGCGGCAGGGCAAGCTCCAAGCCCTACAGGAAACTGAGGCAGAAGCCACCGAGGAGGGTGGATTGGTTGAAGGTACACTTGTTGTTTTTGATAGGCTGGCATTTGTTCTCTTTAATACAGGAGCAACACATTCTTTTATTTCTCAAAGTTTTGCTAAGTCCTTAACTGTGAAACCTGTATTGATGAACTTTCAACTAGAAATATCAACCCCTATTGGTTCGGGTTCAACAATTAAATATTAATATCCTTCTATTAAGGTTTTGGTTGGTGACCAGAATATGCCAGCTGATTTGGTCAGTATGAAGATGAAGGATTGCGATGTAATCCTAGGAGCTGATTGGTTAGCTAGATATGAGGCTAGTGTTCACTGTAAACCTGGCTCCGTGTCTTTCTCTGGTAACCCCAAACTTTCTTTTGTTGGGGTTAGACACGCTAAGTCCGTGCCACTTATTTTGGCACTCCGAGCTGAGAAATTGCTGAGAAAAGGATGCCAGGCATTCTTGGCCCTGGTTTCTTTGACCGACAATAAGGAGTTGGAGATTAAGGACATCCCTATTGTCCGAGAATTCTTGGATGTGTTTCCTAAAGATTTGCCAGGACTTCTACTAGAGAGAGAGGTAGTCTTTCCTATTGATCTAGTTCCTGGTGCGTCTCTAGTTTCTAAAGCTCCGTATCGTATGTCCCCTGCGGAGTTAAGTGAATTGAAAGAGCAATTAATGGAGTTGCTTGAGAAGTGGTTTATTCGTCCGAGTACATCCCCGTGGGGAGCCCCAGTGTTGTTTGTAAGGAAGAAGGATGGCTCTCTAAGGATGTGTATTGATTACCACCAGCTTAACCAGCTTATTACCAAGAATAAGTACCCTTTGTCGAGAATAGATGAGTTGTTCGATCAGATAGCGAGAGCACAGTATTTTTCCAAGATTGATCTACGATCGGGGTATCATCAGTTGCGGATCAAGGATGATGATATCTTTAAAACGGCATTCCGTAGCAGGTATGGGCATTTTAAATTTATTGTGATGCCTTTTGGTCTAACAAATGCTCCTGCATCCTTTATGCAGTTGATGAATAGTATTTTTCGGCCCTATTTAGACCAGTGGGTCATTATTTTTATCGATGATATTTTGATGTACTCCAAGGGCAAGGAGGAGCATGCAGAGCACTTGAGTATGGCTTTATATATACTGAGAGAACATCAGTTATACGGAAAGTTTAGTAAGTGTGAATTCTGGCTGCATGCAGTGTCTTTTCTGGGACACATTGTTTCTAAAGATGGAATCTCTGTAGATTCCTCTAAGGTGGAGGCAGTAAGGAACTGGGATAGGCATGTGAATGTAACCGAAGTGAGAAGTTTTCTAGGTCTAGTAAGTTACTACCGGAGATTCATTAAGGATTTCTCCAAGATTGCAGTACCTCTGACGAGATTGACCCAGAATGAGAATCGATTTGAGTGGTCGGAAGATTGTGAATGTAGTTTCCTAACTCTGAAGGAATGTTTGAGCACTGCCCCTATTTTGACCTTGGCTTCGGGAGAAGGAGGATTTGAAGTCTATACTGATGCCTAGGGCATTGGTCTAGGTTGTGTGCTTATGTAACATGGTCAGGTGATAGCCTATTCTTCTAGACAACTGAGGAAGTACGAAAAGAATTATCCTGTCCATGACTTGGAGCTCGCTGCAGTAGTGTTCGCCTTGAAGATTTGGAGGCACTACTTGTATGGAGAGACTTTTACTGTATTCTCTGATCATAAGAGCCTTAAGTATTTGTTCTCCTATAAAGAGCTTAATATGAGGCAGAGAAGGTGGCTCGAGTATTTGAAGGATTTTGATTTCTCTATAGAATATCACCCTGGGAAAGGTAATGTTGTGGCTGATGCCTTGAGCCGCAAGCCGATAGTAAAGCTGTCTAGTCTCATGTTGCAAGAATGGAGACTGCTAGAGCAGTTGGCTAGTCTAGACCTTAATGTTAGTAAGGATCGGGTCATGATCGCTCAGTTTCAGCTTCGTCCCGAGCTGTTGATGGAAATTAAGACCCTACAAGATAATGATCCAATGTTAGTAGAGATCAAGGGAAGTCTAAGTAATCGACCAGATTTTCTATTTGATGATGATGGAAGATTGTTATTCCGGGGAAGGACTTGTGTCCCCGATTTAGCCAAAGTGAAGAGCAAGATCCTTGAGGAAGCCCACAGATCTAAGTATACTATTCATCTTGGAGCCACTAAGATGTACCAAGATTTAAAGAGGACCTTTTGGTGGCCAAATATGAAACGGGAAGTGGCAGAATTCATAATTAGATGTCTGGTATGCCAATAAGTGAAGGTCCGGCATTTTAGACTTGCCGGGAAGTTAAAACCGCTTGATATACAACAGTGGAAGTGGGAGAGCATCGGCATGGATTTTATAAAGGGCTGTGGACGCCAAAAAATGACGATGATGATGATGGCGACATTCGCGTCTACACATTAGAGCGCGAGTCGAAGACAGAAATGCCGAATAAACCTCATGCCTCGCCCGATCAGGACGAGAACTCACTTGGTGGTCTGCTACCCGCTAAGGAAGCCCCCTAAGCAGAAGATACAGCTACAAGGCTCCGACCAGCCATGCCGAGAGCTGAATCAAAGAAGAGTCGGGAACTCCGGCACAGTCTCGACATGCACCGAAAGTCACGCAGAATCTGGGACCGAGTTTCGGAGGCTACGAACGGAATATTACGGAGGTCACACATCACAACCGGAGCATGCTGGGAATGTCAACATTCATAACAAACAACCTCGACTTTGGAAAGAATCCGTTCGGTGCTTAAACGGGCGCTATATGCACTTAAAATGGCGCGCCTTAAAACGGCGCGCCCCCCTCTTAAAACGGCGCGCCCCTCGTTGTCTTTGGCTATCCGGCGCGCTCCGAAGGGATGCCTCCCATTTACATTGCCGTAAAACGGCGCCACCCCTTCAATACCTTAAAACGGCACCACCCTTTGTATGCTATTACGGCATGGCCATTTTGAAGGCCAAAAACTTAATACGGCATGCCAATTACACTTGGGTTTAAACCGGCGTGGTCACTATTCCCCCGCGCCGTTTTAACCCCTCATTCTGTTCTCTGAAGCATTTCTGCGGCGCGCTACTTTTGGACAAGCCATCACCATATGCTCTTCTTAAAACGGCGCGTCGAATGAAAATGAGTTTAACCTCATCCTGTCCCGTCTGCCGACCGATACTCTGTTTTGCATAAATGAGATGCAGAACATTCAATGCCCCTGGTTCTGTCTCAGCCTCCGTTCGACAGCACAGAAGCTTAATGGCGAAGCAACCCCCAGCAAACCTACGAACATCCCGTCCTCGGACGAGCTGCAGTGTACGGGACAAATCAACGGCGTCCAGCACAGCCAGTCAACTCCTGACATCGTTGCGGACGAGGTTGAAGTGGCAGGGACGCTCCCAGGATGGTCGTTCTATAAAATGGGCAGCGTTGTGAAGCCGAAGGGATATAGAGAGAGAGAGAAGGGAGGCAAAAGGGAAGGCTTGCTGGTTCGGCTAGGGTCTCCGGCGTCCGAAGAGAAGAAGAAGCTCCATCCATTCCCACCTTTAAGGTGAAGAAAAAGAGAGAGAGAGAGAGAGAGTGAGAGGGGAGAGAGGGGGAAGAGCTTGTGCTCTGTTCCTCCTTCTCCCCCTCTGATCTATCTTCTTTCCCCCACCTCAACATTTAGCTTTTCCCTTATCTTCTCCATTGTATTGTCCTTGTGCTTTGGGGGTATATCTCCTTTCCGCTTGAGGATGAATAAATGAGTGACTCTTGTGGGCGTAAATGGTATTCTACTGCTCTGATCCTTTCCCCTTTGCTTCCGTTTTCTTCCTTTCGGTTTCCAATGTCACCTGGGGTCCTCAGAAGCTTGTCCTTCTATGGCATGAACTCTGAGGGAACCTGTTCGAAGGGTGAACATTCATGGCCACCTATGGCCTACATCTGTCCCGTTCCACGAGATCATCACCCGTGAGCTGTGGTCGTTCTTGCAGGCTGGCCCTCGAACGTTCCATACTCACATCTGGGTTCGGACCGCCGTGAGGCTACTCCGATTTTGAGAGTCTACCCCGGAGCAATCCGATTGGTGGTTTTCCTTTATCTCTGGCAAGTCCCGGTCTAGGGGAAGTGCTGCCCGATTTTTGCCAAGGCTAAGAACGCCCAACAACAGGTGAACGAGCTGAACTGATGAAGAACAAAACGAGGACTTTGTGAGCAACTGCTGGAGTAAAACACTTAGATGTTCATACTGTTTCATCATAACAAACGATTAAAATGGTTAAAGCTCTTAAAACCTCCTCACTACCAGCTTAAATCTATCAACAAAACGAGCAAATCAAACCTTGAATCAACCTACGGGGAAAGGAAAAGAAAACACAGTAAACAGAGCCTCAAAACAACCTCCATATAGCTATCCCGGCGCGAGTTAAAACGGCGCGGCCGTTGCTCCACCGCGCCGCTTCAACCCTCCTCATAAAATACCCCATCTCTTCTCCAAATGCTAAAATGGCGCGCCCTCTCTCTTGCCCTCCGTATCCGGCGCGCCCCAATCTCTCCCTTGCCCTCCAAAAACGGCGCGCCCCCAACTTGCCATCCTAAACCGGTGCGCCCCCTTTAATACCCACAACCGGCGCCCGCCCCCCCCAATCTCTCCTTTGCCAACCTTAAAACGGCGCCCCTATACCTGGCGCGCCCTCCCCCCTTGTCTACCTGTTAAGACCCTAAATCGGCGCCGTCATCTTCCTTCCCATATCCGACGTGCCTCCTTAACAAAAAAAAGGGGGGGATAAATGGCTAGCAAAAAAAGGGAGAGAAAGGTTCAAAAGGGAAATACAAGAGATCAATGCCATTAATAAAAGAATGAATGAAAGGAACTCCATCACCCGCGACCTGACCGCGCAGGTCGATCCGCGTGTGAGGGCGCACGCTGGTGAGTTCGGGCTCTACACCTAACAATTCACTCCCCCCGGACTGGGTGCAAAGAGAAAATCAATGATGTCTTGTGGTATCGGACGTGGACCTCGGAACCCCCGACATGGTCATGATCCTAACACATCTCGGGCCAATAGTTCGTTAACTCGACCCGCTTCTCTCGGGATCTAATCCCGCAACCCCACATTAAACTTGTCGTGTCTACGGTAGACATTTGCACGATTTTATCATCATCTTCGATGCTTCAAACATGGACTCGCGTCTGAACAATGAATGGTCTGACCGTGACCGACACGCACGTATACCTTGGAACCTTCGTTTCCCAAGACTATGCGTGAAGGGAAAAGTAATGATGTCCCGGGGCATCAGACGTGGTCCTTGGAGACCCCGATATGGCTATAGTCCGCAACCACCTCGGGCCAATAGATCATCAGCTTGACCCATCTTCGTCGGGAGCCGATCCCGCACCCACAGGAAACGTGCCATACCTACGGCATACATCCGTATGTCTTTGTCGCTGTCTCCGATGCTTCGAATAGGGACTTTCGTCCGAATACTGAATGGTCCATTAGTGACCAACGTATATCCCGGGATCTAATCCCGCAACGCCACATTAAACTTGCCGTACTCACGGTAAGCATTTGTACGGGTTTATTTCCGTTTACGTCTTCAATACGGATCTTGTCCGAACATAAAATGGTCCATAAATGACCTACAAAATCTGAATGGAACGAAACGGCTCTCGTCTTCCCCGAACCCTACGTGCGGGAATATCAATAAGACCTTCGTGAGTCACATTTAGACCTCGGGTTCGCCCCAACCATGGTCATCGCCTGACCCACATCCTAGGCCTATAGTCGGCTATCTCTGTACAAATCTTTGTTTCGAAATCTAGTCCCGGGACACTTTCCCGCTGCCCTTCGGCACCGGAAATATTAATGATGCCCACGCGAGCCCGACTTCGACCGCGGGGGGCCCACCGCAGTATGGTCGTAGCTTGGTCTTACATCGGGCGAACAAACTTATCGGTTTCCAACCGCTCTATCCGGGATTCAACCCAATGCCTCCTATCCCTTTGAACAATAAACTTGCCGTACCCCGGCATACATATGCTCCAGTTTTCCCCGTGATGATCACGATTCTCTAAAGCCGGACGCTCGTCCGAATATCAAAATTGTCCCTTGAGTGATCGACATATTTCGAATGCTTGTTTCCCTAGACATAGGGCTTTCCGACTGATTCGAGACCGCTATCGGCTTGTTTCTCTCGATATATTTTCTTGGCCATGAGGCCCCTTTTCCCGGCGATTAATCAAGGGTGTTCCCCTCTCCGAGGGGATGTAAATGACGCCGTGACCTTTATGGCGCGGCGGGTCTCAGTCCCGACACGAACCACACAATCGTCTGATTAGTCAGATCGAGCGCACAATAAATCGTCACTTTGTGACTGGCACACCCATGCACTTAATAAACGCCAATAAACAAATAAACAACGATTTTATTAAATAAAAAGTGCGTCCACAAGGGCTTACCGAGAACTCGTGGAGGTTTTGACGCCAGATGGGTAATTGTGGATAGGTTAACTAAATCTGTGCATTTCTTGTCCATTAAGTCGAAGTGGACAGTTGATGTTTTGGCTACTTTGTATATGAAGGAAGTGGTAAGACTGCATGGTGTGTCGGTGAACATTGTGTCAAATAGAGATCCCAGATTCACTTCACATTTTTGGAGAGGATTGCAAGAGTCCTTGGGAACCCGTCTGAACTTTAGTACCACATTTCATCCTCAAACGGATGGGAAAACCGAGCGAACGAATCAGATTATCAAAGATATGCTAAGAGCTTACATGATCGACTTTGGCGGCAGTTGGCACGAACATTTGGCCCTAATAGAATTTGCCTACAATAACAGTTATCAGTCCAGTATCCAGATGGCACCGTTCGAGGCTCTTTACGGAAGGAGTTGCCGATCTCCTTTATGTTGGGACGAGGTAGGCGAGAAGCAATGGTTAGGACCAGATCTCATTTCAGAATCATCCAAGAATATCCGAGTTATCCGGGATCGTCTGCAAGTTGCACAGTCAAGACAAAAAAGCTATGCAGATAACAAAAGGAGAGACTTGGAGTTTCTAGTAGGCGAGCATGTATTTTTGAAGGTTTCTCATATGAGAGGAGTTCGAAGGTTTGGCATTCGTGGCAAGCTAAGTCCGAGATACATTGGCCCATTTGAGATTCTGGAGAGAGTTGGAGAAGTTGTCTACAGGTTGGCTTTGCCACCCCAGTTATCTGGAGTACATAATATTTTCCATGTGTCTATGCTGCGAAAGTATGTTTATGACCCCGCACACATCATTCAACATGCGGATCTAGAGTTGAAGCAAGATTTGACTTATGAGGAGAGACCCATCAAGATTTTGGATAGGAAGCAACAACAACTCAAAAATCTGTCCATACCAATGGTCAAAGTTCAGTGGAGCCGACGTGGGACCAAGGAAGCTACTTGGGAGTCTGAAGAAGCTATCCAAAAGCAATACCCTGATCTATTTTAAGGTCAGTAATCTTATTTATCCCCATTTTGATAAGTGCAGTGAATTTGGAGGACCAAATTCCTTAAAGTGGGGGAGGGTGCAGCATCCCGAGAATTTAATAAATAATATAAAGAGTAATAATTGATAAAATTATTTACTATTAAATTAGAAATTCCTTTAGGTGAAGTTTTAACTAATTTCTAAAAATTTAGAAAAATTCATAATCGTGTAGAGGACTAAAAGTTTAGACAATTTGTCTTCTTGGTCAAACCCTAAATAAAATCTTAATCAAACCGAATTAATAGATTTAGGGGTAAAATCAAGTTTGATCTAATCAGACCTTAGATCGCTTAATTCGAGCCCAAATCTCTATCATTTAACCCCAAACTAGGCCCTTTCGAACGGCCTTGATGGGTAGCCCATTTCTCCTGTCGTTGTGCGTGAAAACCCTAAACCTAGAGGTCCAATTTTGGGAGAGATCGGAGCGCGACTTCGTCAAACGCGGAATCCGCGCGCGTCGAGTTCGTGGGACTCTTCCCAGCCTTATCGACGCCCTAGATCCAATTGCCCTTATAAATCAAACCCTCAACCAACCAAGCAACCCTATTTGCTGTGGTGGTAGGCAAGGAGCGCGATCAAGAAGAGATTTCGGGGAGTTCTGGAGGGTGTTCGTCTCGCGAACCCGGCGACCTTCATCCACTTCTTCTCTCAATTTAGGTAGGTTATCGTGTTCTAAACTCGAAGTAAAATATACCATGAGAAGCGTCTTCGAGTCCTCTTCCTGTCAGTATTAAAAGCCATAATTTTTATTTAGTATATCAAGCGTATTTTCTGGTTTACTAGCCGCATGTCATAGTTAGGTTTCGGATCATGTCCTATTCTGTTGATCGATTCAATGCTTGGTATAGGCAGGCCCAAACTCTAATTAAACATGATATACTATGTATTATTACATCCTCTTTTCGTTCATACCATTTTGCCTAATTGTTTTGCATTACATCGCCGTAATTAGTTCCTAGAATTAGGGTCTATCGGAGTTCGCCGGAGACCAGACGCGTCGTCCTAGTTGTGGTCGCAACAGGAACTGCCTTGGGACTTAGCGGTCTCGTGATAGACCGTGTTTTTCATTGGACCATCGTGAATCGTTACAGTCTGTCCGAGACCGCCTCTATTAAGAGCGGTCGCTCGACAGACCGTCTCTGTTTGTTTTAAATTTGCAAAGATTTATCATGAAGCAGTCTCCTGATGGACCGTTACCCTCTGGTAGCGACCCTAGTGCGACGCCCTGGTCGCTCAGATTATGCTTATTTGATGTTCTTAATAGTTGGGTTTTCTCTTGCTAAATTACACATGTGTAGGATAGGAACCCACATAAAGAAAAACTGGAATGTATGAAATGGGTCTGATTTAACCATGTTCATGATTGAATTTCACCTTGTCCATCTACAATCATATCTCATTTTCTTTTACAATAATTAATAAACATAAATTGTAAAGTAATTGTTACATCGATTATAATGTTTTGCAAATTACTAGGATTGTTCTATAGTCATGCCACGCCGGTGGTGCTGGCTGACCGATTATACACTTTTTTTAATGTTTTATTAACCTTTAATCTTATAATAGTTGGGACTCTCGCCGGATATTCCTTCTGTCGGACTAGGACCTCTATTATGAGACCTCTGTAAGTCCCCGCGAGCCTAGGATTCTCACTAGGATGCCGGGCAGGTTGTACCCCCAAATCCTACACCGATTGACTCGATCGGATCGCACGGTTTTACAGCCAGGATCGGGGCTGTCCCATTTAATTGCGGTCCTTCTGGGACCGCTACCATTAGGTTGCAGGCCAGGTGTGACCGCCTGGAACTTGTAGCGGCTCCGTTATGACCGCATTTAACTGGCTAAGTGCCATGTTCTGCTGGTAGATTTTTCCTGAATTTTAGTCGACCTAGCCATGTTTGAGTCGACCTATAGCCTCTAACTCGACCTGAGAGGTGTGGGCTGGACCCTGATTCAGTTCCACCATGTCTTCGGCGGGCCGGGAGCCCATTAAGTGGACTGCTTTAGTCTTACTGGGCCAATTTAGTTGCAGTTAGCACTGGATCGTCTTCCTTTTGGAAACGGCCCATCCAGGACCGTCCTTGCATTTTTGCGGCCCAATAAGGACCGTTTTCATGCTTTGATGATGGGCTTTGCCCCCCTGGCCCATTATCGACTGTTGCGGTCCATGATAGACCATTTTTGCCTTTTTGCGGCCTAGATATGACCGCAACCCATCTAGAAGCTAGTTTCCCGCGTGTTTCTTATGTGCCTCGGTGGCTGGGCCATGGATGGCTTATGCTACAACCAAACGCTGATTGTATTCCTGTCTTCTTCAAGCCATAATCTTGTGGCTTCCCATTCAATTATTGAAATTTCATTTGATCCTAGAAGATAAGCTACATAGCTTGACCTTGGAATTCCTAGCCGATTCCAATGAATGTCTAGATATTACTTGGGATCTTGGATCCACCAAATCAATGCCAACGCATCAAAAGGGCCCGGCCTGGTCCTGGGAGGAGCGCCCGAAAAGTACTAGTGCCCCGGGGAGTTGTAATGACATGGTCATGCATTACGCCGAGTGCATGACTAGCGTGTTGTCTATGACATTCATTTTTCCTATACATTTTTACAAGTTATTAAATTCCTACATGGAACTTATCTCTACATGACTTGCTTGTTTGCGTGCTCGATCGGCCAATTTTTGGAAATGATATATCTATGTTCTACTTATTCTGAGTTGTTCTTGTATCCCCATAATGACTGGTGAACGTTATTAACTCTGTTTTATTTATTTGCATGACATTTAATTAAATTGGTTAATTACTTAAACTTTGCCTGCTATTACCTACTGGGCGTTTGCTCACCCAGTTTTCCCCATTTCAGGTAGCTCCGATGATGAAACGCAAACGGGCGAGGATGGGAAAGGGTGAAGACCCGGAGTGGACCTGTTAGATGTGAATTTGATAGTTGTTTTAGTAGAGTTGTGGAGTGGTCACTTAGTGCTTTTGGTGAGTCATTGTTTAGTTATGTCATTAAGAGTTGTCGTTAAGAGTTGTAATATTTTCTTTATTCCTTTTTTTTCGAGTCGTGATGTAAGATGTGATAATGTTGTTGGAAACATTTTATTCTCTTATTTATGAGTAAATTGATATTTTTGGAGTAATTCTTTCTCTTTGTAATTATGTTCTTTTAATTCTGTTAATGCTCTGTTTATCATGAATGTATATAACTGTTGTGTTCCGATATTCCGCGTCGAGGCGTGACAACGAGAGAAGTTTGAGGTATATACCGATGCGTCTGGCATTGGCCTCGGATGTGTATTAATGCAATAAGGGAGGGTTATTGCTTATTCTTCCCAACAATTAAAGAAACATGAGGAGAACTACCCGGTGCACGATTTGGAGTTGGCCGCAGTAGTATTTGCTTTAAAGATCTGGAGACACTATCTCTATGGAGAATAGCTCACCGTGTACTCCGATCACAAAAGTCTCAAGTATTTCTTTTCTCAGAAGGAATTGAACATGAGGCAGACACGTTGGCTAGAGTATCTCAAGGACTTTGACTTCACAATACAATATCATCCTGGAAAGGGAAATCCCATAGCTGATGCCCTCAGTCGAAAGCCGAGAGCCTTTTTGGCCAACTGTATGATCCAAGAGTGGAAGATGTTGGAGCAACTCTCTAAACTTGTTATAAGTACGGATTAGGAGAAAAGATGTATTACTCTATCCCACATGAGGATACAACCAGATCTGCTCTCCGAAATCAAGGAGCTTCAAGATAATGACCCGGGGTTAGTAGAGAGCAAGGATAAGCTAGAAGAGCAACCAGACTTCAAGGTAGTATCAGATGGAAGATTAATATTTAGGGAAAGGACTTGTGTACCAGATTGCCCAGAATTAAAGAAGAAAATTTTAGAAGAAGCTCAAAGATCAAGGTATACAATTCATCCCGGATCTACCAAAATGTACCAAGACTTGAAACGGACCTTTTGGTGGCCCAACATGAAAAGGGAGGTAGCGGACTTTGTATCTCGCTGTCTCACCTGCCAACAAGTCAAGGCAGAACACTAAAAGCCTGCCGGTAAGCTACATCCTCTAGATATTCCCAAGTGGAAGTGAAAGGATATCGACATGGACTTCATTATGGGATTGTCTAAATCCAAAGGTGGACATGATGGAATATGGGTCATCATAGATCGATTGACCAAGTCAACTCACTTTCTGCCAATCAAGAGCCAATGGTCAGTTGATATTCTTGCTGCCTTGTACATCAAAGAAGTCGTAAGAGTGCATGGAGTTCCTATTTTGATCATGTCTGACCGAGACCTGTGATTCACTTCTCATTTTTGGAAGGGTTACAACACTCCCTGAGGACGAGACTCAACTTTAGTACTGCCTTTTATCCTCAGATGGATGGTCAGACCGAGAGAATGAATCAAGTTGTAGAAGACATGCTACGAGCTTGTATCATTAATTTTGACAGAAGCTGGCCTGATCGCTTGCCTTTGGTCGAGTTTGCATATAACAACAGCTACCACGCAAGTATTCAAATGGCACCTTTCGAAGCATTATACGGAAGGAGTTGCCGATCACCCTTGTGCTGGGACGAAGTTGGCGAAAAACAACTACTAGGCCCAGACATGGTGAGAGACGCCACATAAAAGATTCAGCTAATTAGGGAAAGACTAAAGATGGCTCAGTCTAGACAAAAGACTTACGCCGATACTAGAAGGAGAGACCTCGAGTTCCAAGTGGGAGATCACGTCTTCCTTAAGGTTTCTCTAGGATGAGGTATCTGAAGATTTGGTGTTAAGGGCAAGCTTACACCAAGATATATCGGCCCCTTCGAAGTGTTAGAAAGAGTTTGTGAGGTTGCCAACCACATCGCTTTGCCGCCTCAACTGTCCGAGGTTCATAATGTGTTCCACATTTCTATGTTGAAGAAATATATGTATGATCCGACCCACATCATAGATCATGGCGACCTGGTGATACAAAAGGATCTCACATATGAACAAAAGACTCTCAAGATCCTTCATCGCGAGGTTCGGGGACTAAGGAGCATGACAATTCCCATGGTCAAGGTACAATGGAGCAAGTACTCAGAACAAGAAGCCACATGGGAGACTGAAGAATCTATGAAGAAAAGATTCCCCGAGTTATTTCCAAATAGTAAGTATTTTGCACCCTCCATGTGTATATGCAATTGAATTTGGGGACCAAATTTTTTTAAGTGGGGGAGGGTGTAGCAACTCGGATAAATTAGAAGAAATAAAATTTTTAAGTAAATAAAAACCTCCAATTAAATGATAAAGGGGCCCAAATCAAACCAGATTATGAAACCCAAATAAATTTAACAAAAGGCCTTAACCAAATGGGCCTCTTACGTACATGAACTAAAGAGCTTCCTATATATATATGTATATATATAAAATCACTAAAGGGCCTTAAAGGCCCATAACCCTCCCTACGTCCAAAGGAAGAATAGGACATATATATATGTATATAAATATAAATATATTCTTAAAAGCTAACCCTCATCACGTACGAAGCTTGCATGCCTTAGGGTTTCGAACCCAACTAGGAAGGTGGGTGCAGTTTTGGCAGTGGTAAGGATTAAGATGGGAAACTTAACACTAACTAGGACTCTTATGTGGGAATCTAAATCCCAATAGGATGCAATAGGGTCATCGAAGCCAAAAGACTTATAAATAGAACTCCCCATCAATGAGCTCCGGCTACTACTGCTGCTCGTATTGATTCCTTGCTGCCATCGTCATCTTCCTCCTGTTGATGCACCTTGCTGTCGTGAACGAATGAAAGAGAGCTTATCGTCTTCCTCTCTCCATGCTGCAGCTACCATGCCGTAAAGGAAAGCTGCTGCGTCTTCCTTCTGCTCGTTCCTCTGTCGTGCTCATATCCTTCCTGTTAGCGACGAAAACAAGCCCCTACTTCTTCCATCATAATCGTTGCTACCATCTACTTCTACTCAAAGTGCTATTGCGGTTATCTGTTGAAGTGTCGTTGCTGCCGTAGCATACCTCTCTCCCTCTCTTGCCATAGCTACAGTTGCTACTGCTATTACTCTTATTATCTTCTTCGTCCGTCGTCCAGAAACAAGTCAAGAAGGTAGGCGTTCTCAAGTTACGAAGCCCAACCTGTTAATCACCGTAATATCATGCATATAGGTCATATAACATGATACCATGATTTCTGTTTCAGTACCTGTAGTTTTTACTATGTTTTTGTAAATAGCGACCACGGCTTGGGTGCCTATTTAATAAAAGCCCACGTAAACAGTCGCTAATTCCTAAATGTAATTAAATAAATACGACTTGTTAAAATTTAATAACTAAGTAACCTGATGTTCAAATTAATGCATGAACATATTTAAAGATTCCTGATATTTTCCTCTACCTATTCATGTCTTCACTTTCCTGTTTTGATAAACTAAAAAAACCATGTGTCTGTGATTGTACATGCCCGATGCGTAGCATCAGACAAATAATGGGTGACTGATACATTGTCACTATTTAAATAATGAAAGCCCTCACACAAGGGCGGTAATTTGTAAATAACCAGTGAAGGGAGAAAATATTGAAAATTGTGAATTGACGACTACGATCAGGGTGTCATTTAATGAATGAATGCCACTGTAAACAATTGCTATTTGAAATCATAAATAATAATTTTTGGAAAATCCTAGAATTAACGCCCTTATACAATGTCGTTAATTTCCATTATATTCATGAAAATTCAGATATAAATCCTGATTGAACGACTTTTCAGAAGGTTACTATTTCATTAAATAGCATCTTCTGTACAGGCGTAGTTTTCCTATCCCTCAGTTTTATCACGTTTTTGGCCCATATCGCGGGTCTATTGACACTCTCATCTCACATCCATGAATGGGGTTTCTGTTTTGATTTTTTATCGATTACATAGTAACTCTCGGTGATGTTTGAACCCTCCGCGGGATATTCCTTCCTTCGGATTGGTGATTTCATCATAGAGACCTCTGTAAGTCTACGGTAGCCTTAGATTCTCTCAAGATAGCCGAGCAGGTTGTACCCTAAAAATCCATGACACCGTGTCTTGTCACGTCACTCTGAAGAAACATGGTGCTTTAGCCCTCAAAGAGCACTATTTCTAGCCTCTTTGAGAAGTCTTTCTCTGTCAGCAATTGGCGACATTGACATGGGCGATAGAAGAAATTGGTGACCTGTCGATTGCCGTTATTTCCCTGATATAGCGACCTGAGGCTGGGCGCTATTTCATCGAGCCTGTACTATTCATAGGAATAGGCGACCACGCATGTGGGCGCTATTTCTATAATTTGTGGCGACTAAATGGGCACCATTTACCCAGTTCCACGACATGCCTTGGTTTTCGTGAGGATTAATGATGTGTCATACTTGTTCAAAGTTCAGCCCTTGAACTCCTTCATTCGTGAAATCTACCTTATCATCCTATAATGGTTATTCCTTTGGAACTCTATATTGGCTATAACTATAGTGGATGGCTAAACTATACATGACTCAATGCTTGTGCATATAGGGCCCGATCTGGTCCTAGGAGGAGCACCCGAAAGTACTTGTGCCCATGGGAGCTATATTGATCACGGTGTGGCATTGCACCGAAGTGCATGACTAGCTTGATTTATGGCATTCCACGATTCGTACTTGACTTGACATGACTTGCGTGGCCCAGAATTGATATTACTTGCTTGATATTATGATAGGTAATTCTCGTGACATGACTTGATATGTTTACAAGCCTGACCATCTTGATACATTCTATATGAATATCTTGAAATCTTGCTAGTTCGTTAACTCTTGATACTCTACTCTCTCTTGTCATCGTCATGCGTACATGCGTAGCTATACTTGCATTCTTGTAACATGTCATTATTTAAAGCAAGCTTGTACTTGAGATATAATTCCTACTGAGCGTTCACTCACCTAGTGTTTTCCCCTACTTTTTAGGTAATTTCGATGATGAAGATCACTCGGAAGGGAACAGACATGACTGAAGAGCATAGAGTCACCCGACTATTAAAGCGTCTATCCAGTCGTGTCTTTTTCTACTTTCTTGAGTTAATCATTGTAATTTTCTTTTATTGCATCACGGTTGTCCTTTAGTACTCTTTTATTGAGATTATGTAATAAAAGTACCTTGATGGTTATTATGAATAAAGGATTTGGTTTATCTCTACTTTTGCGCGCTCTGTCTGTGTGTCGAATACACTTATGCCCTAATTGACACAATTGATATAACTCATCACGCGTACCGGGTTCCTTCCACACTCGGGGCATGACACACATGAACTGGGATTGGCTGTGGAACAGCCACAGGGATCACGCCCAAGAAGTAGAGAGATCCGACGATGAGGGCGAAGTCACCGAAAGTGATCGGCGTCGCCAAGTAGCCCACCCGTGCATGGGTGGTGATGACGATGGGGCCATAAGTCACGGCCGCCATAGTTGCTGGACTGCTGGTTGCTGGAAGGGAGTGATGGTCGAAGACGGTCGCCGGGCGTGGTCCGGCTATTGGGACACGAACTGGAAGCTGTAGGGATGTGTGTCCCTCCTCAACCTCTCCTGCAAGGACAGGAAAAGGGCATCACGGTTTTAAGGCTGGCATAGGCTTATCTTTAGCAGAAAGAAGAAAGGCGGGAGATGTCCCATTGGGCATGCCAACTTTTGTTTTGCTCGCGCTCGCGTCCCTCCCGACCCGCGAGGGGGAGAGGGGGGAGATGGAACGGTGTCGATGACCACGGTGTGGAAGGGTATAAAGCGATAAAACAAAATAAGCGAGCTTATGTTATCTCAGGATATTCTTTTTCATAGCCGTATGTCTCTCACGGCGGTATCGTGCACTCCCCTTTTACGGAAAGTCAACTGGAGTCAAGTTGCACGAGAGGTTTCCGAGATTTAGGGTGACCGGATAGGATGCGAGCGTGCCAGTCAATTTTTTGACAATCACCTATGGAATCAAAAGTTGACTGGGGAAGCGTCGCTAGGACACGACACATGGGCACGGGGTATCGGGCGACACGTGGAGAGAAGGAAGGTTCCATGGGTGCGAGTGCGCAGGCGATTATGGGGATTCGTGTATGGGACGTCTTTCCCCCCCGATCGTAAGCAACCGGTGTTTATTTACATCAGATTGAATCTGAACACCTTTGTTCTGCGCTAAAGAAGAGCCTGGATATTTTTGAACCCAAGGACAGGGGACTGGGTATATCTTGTAGCTGGGGGATTAGTAATCCAGGACCCGAGAAATGGGTTGCACACTGGCTAGTGTGGGTAGGAAACTAGGACTCGGGATACGGGTATGTATATTCAACTATTTTCATACTTTATAGGTGCCACGTGGGCTTTACAGAGGGGCCACAAGGGCCAGAATACAACTTAGTGCACGCCGCGGGACAATTCTGACACAAAGGTCAATCCCCGAGTCATTGCAGGGTAAAGCGGATTATCCACGTGTTTTACAGAGGCTTTACTCAGGGAGCTAGGGTCACGCCAGAATCGCCGAGGGAGGGCTAGACTGGATGGTAGGGGCAGACGCTGGCTGGCGCCTGAGGGAGGTCGGACGTGGCTTGAGATGAGCGGTTGGGTACGGGTCCCAAAAGGTGGGTGTCTTCATGTTGGAGAGTGAGGGCCGGTCCCGAGAATATTACTTCCGGGCCAGGGTCCAGCCAACTCGGGTTAGCGGTCGGGACAGTCAATTGTCGACTCGGGGTGAGCGGTAGGCACGTGGTCCCATGACAGAGGAAAAGGCGGCATCGTGGCGTATGTGTTGTTATCATAATGCGCCATATGCGGGTGGACCCGAGGTGCGGGTGTGTTCGCCGTTATCATAACGCCTCATATGCGGGGGAATGGGCTTGGGTGAGATTGCTTGACGCCATGTGAGGGAGTATGTGTGGCATACCATCGGCGTATATGAGCCGATCAACAAGCCACCCAACACGTGCTTATCTCCTCGCGTCCTTGCCGGAAGCCTTGGGGCTTGAGTCCTCGAGCAGAGTGCCTGTGGATGTCTGAGTGCATATTCATTAGCATGCCATATGCCCATTGAGATCCTGAGGGGATAATTTATAGTGGAATTTGAAAGGTCAGGGGGGGTTTATGCGGACATGATTGAAGGTGGCGATCTGGTCCGCATGAACAACCTAATTTTTTTTTTGTTTTCAGAGTGGCGGAGGGAGGTTTACGCGGACTAGACCGGGGGGGCCGGTCTTGTCCGTGTAACCCCCTCCCTTTGGGGGGTCCCCCTTTGGGGGGTTTACGGAGGCCATACTGGGGGGGCCAGTCTGGTCTGCGTAAACACCCCCTCGGGGGGTTAATGCAGACTGGGCTAGGGGTTTCTTTTTTATTAAAAAAACTTTTTTTTTATTTTTGGGGGGTTTACGCGGACCAGACTTGGGGATCCAGTCTAGTCCGTATAACCCCCCCCCCCAGGGGGGTTTATGCGGGCTTGTAATGGGGTCTTTCCCCAATGAAAAAAATCTTTTTTTTTATTTTCTGGGGGGTTTACGCGAGTTGGAAATGGGGTCTTTCCCCAATGAAAAAAAACTTTTTTTGTATTACGGGGGGTTTACGTGGACCAGATCGGGGGGGGGGGGGGGTTCTGGTCCGCGTAGCCCCCCCAGGGGGGGTTTACGCGGGGTGGAAAGGGCATTTTTCCCCATTGGTCTATAAAAACTCATTTTTGTCTATTTTGGGCCCACGTTGACTCCGTGTGACCACAAGGGGACAAAGGATACGAGCTTGGACTGGTTGGTTCGCCACTTGCGTGCGTGGACCGGGGAGTTGACCTTTGTGATCCCGAGACTACATCTCGCGAGTTTCCCCACGCTGGTACGTCGATCGGTCTTTGCACAGAGCTGGGGCGGGATGGCAGTGGGACCCATGGAGCTGGGAGGAGGGCGCGACCCCCAAAGGGGAGTTCGCCCTCCTTGGGGCGTGGCCGCGCCCCGGGTGAACTCCCCTCTAGCGGGGTGGCCGTCGCGTGGGGTTGGCCCGGGTGACCTCCTGTGGCCGTTTGGCGGTGTCCTTTGAAGGACTCGGGCCGAAGAAGTGCTGGGATTGACCTGTGGGGGTCAATTGTTTAAGGATATTGCTTCCGCTCACAAGGTGATCAAGGAAATTCTCAACACACTTCGGGTTGCCAAACGTCTCGGGTAGCTGACCAGCGAGCCTTAGATTTGGCCCCAGGCTGAGGGTGAGAACTTGCAGGAGTCGAGCGAAGGTGTTTTATGCGTGTGGGCCCGGCCACGTGACGTATGCCGCGTTGTAAGGCGGGTTGACACGGTTGCCCTGGGTTGGCCCAGGAGCTAAAACTAAACGGCTCGTTGTTGCATGTCTGAGGGTCAGAGATGGTGGGCCCGACTAGCTGGAGGGTTGCCGTAGAATATGGCAGGTGTTGTTCGAGCCACAGGTTGGCCCCCGTCTGGCTGTAGCATGGCTGGAATATGCGTGCTCGCAAGGCATTCGGAGAAATTCCCGGCATACATGCATGGGCCGCATGAGCGTGCTATGGGTCTCTAAAGCCCGGGGTAGGTCTTCCTTTGACTTTAGAGGGCTGGAGGGCGGCGTCTTGGGAGTAAATCCCAGCCTTTTTGCTGGATGCCATGATGTGCACAAAACTCGCCGTTAAATGCCATGCACAATTTTAAAAATAATCACACTCACTCACTAAAAAGATGTAAAATCTAAGTAGAGTGGTAAGAATGGGTCAATCCCATGGAGAAGAATATTTTTAGTTAAGCAAGTTAGAAAAATCCTTATGTTTTGAAAACCGAATTTGAGTGAGTTTTATGCTAAAGGAAAATAAATTTGCTTGGAAATAAACCTATCTAAAGAATCTGAGAGGATTAAGAATAGAAATTTGGAAGAAGATAGAGAGAGAGAGAGAACTAGAAAAACACAATTGCAAAAGATCAAATTTTTATTGCTTAAGATGAAAGATTACAACTCTATGAAAACTAAAAATTACAACTTGAAGTAAAAGATCAAGAGAAGAAATAGAGCCAAGATAGTGAAGAATAGCGCCGCCCACGCCATGCTGGGCCTTTGATTGGATCACCCCACCTTGAAGAGGTACGCTGCCTTTAGAGCACCGAAGAAGTATCTCTGCCAAAGGGATGTTTAGAGGAAAGTAGAGAAGGGAGAGATAGGTAGAAGAAGAAGATTAAAATCGGAATAAAAATAAAGAAAGAAGAGAATTAAAATAGCTTAAAAATGGAGAAGAATTAGAACATGAGACAGAAGAGAAAGTTGAAGATCAGGAAGAGATGAAGAAGTTTGATGAAGAGTGAATGGGAAGAAAACGTGAAGAAGAGGGTAAAATAGGGGGAAGAATAGAGAGATGAATAGTAAAAATGTAAAAGATAGAACCTTGCAAAACTTGAAATAGATCTTAAACGAGAGAGAATTAAAGGAAGAGGAAGAAGAACAAATTAAAGAGCTTTGAAAACCAAAAAACTTTTGTGAAGAAACTAAGATGAAAAGAGGAGAAGAAGGGGAAGAAATCGGGAGAAGAACAGAGAGATGCGTAGAGCTTCAAAAAATGTAAAAGGCAAAGCTTTGCAAAATTGGAAATATCTTAAAAACTAGATAGAACTAGCTAAAGGTGAATAAGAATAAATTAAATATCTATGAAAAACGAAGAAGTTTACTGAAGATAGTAAATTCAAATGAAGAACAAAAAGTAATGAAAAAGGCCAGGCTCTCCGGTTCGGTCACTCTAGGGCGGGTTTTATAGTGTACAGGGGACTTCAATCCTACAAATCCTAGGTGATAAAGCTCAAATCCGAGTTTGCACCATCAAGATCTTACTCAAACTAGGTCTCTTGCCATAGATAGAGTCCTCCTTTCATCAAACAAGGAGAGATAACTCCAAACATAGCAAGATAACTTCGTTTGATTCTATCCGTTTCCGTTTCTGGTTTGAGTGAAAATGGCGACCGCCTAAGTTGTCGTTTGTTCTTTAATGAGCGACTCTCCATTCGGGCGCACATTCCTCATTTCCTTATTTTAACAGTTTCTTCACTTTTCGTGAAGAAGAATGGGTGACTTTTTGAACAGTCGCTTCTTCATAAATGGACACCTTTCTAGATATCCATTGTTTCTTTCCCAAAGAATGGACGCCCGAGCACATGGGCGCTCATTCTTTTCTTTTTTTCAACTCTTTTTTTTTTATTTTTTGATCAAAAGGAATGAGCGCCCACGTAAGCGGTCATTAATTCATGAATGAACGACAACACGAACAGCCGCTTATTCTTTCTTCTAAGAACTGGCTTGAAAATGGCGCCTTCTTGCGAAGTCATTCATTCCAAAATGGGCGCTCTTCTCTTTGGTTCCACATTCATGCAAATTCATATAATCACTATTTTTGAACCCAAAATGGTTATGCAATCTCTTGACTAAATCTCACATTGTCATTTTGACTCAATAACTGATGATAAAATACATGTAGACTCAAATTAAGTGTAAGAATGGAGTTATGTATCCAAATTGCATAACTATGCTCTTTAACACACAAAAGTGATGAACGTGATGCTCGTTACGATATGAAATATGACACTTATCACACCCCCCAACTTACTCCTTACTAGTCCCTTAGCAATGCAAATAAATTAGAATTTTAGGACTAACGAAAGTTTACGAAGTCCATACTTTCATATCTAACTTTTCTTTTACAGAATCAACTAAGGATTAGGAATCAAGAAGCATTAACGCACACTAGCCTTAGTTTGAAAATTAGGATACATGATCAAGAATTAAAATCAAAGTTCAATAGCATTTGTGCATGTGTAACTACCAAATCCACAACGCAGACAATTGTATCCCTCATTTGCTATTCCAAACAAGCGCCTTTCAACCCAGCACCTCTTAATCAAAGCATTAAGCATACTAGCTTTTTATCTGCCTTATTTCTTTATCCCTTTGGGATCTTTTATTTTTCTTCGCACATGATGCTGCACTACCTCTTCATTATTTAACGCGAACCTCAACACATCTTAGGTGAAGTAGGCCCGGTTACTAAGATCAGGGTTCCATTTTTCGTTTTACGGGAATCTCAACACGTCTTAGGTGAAGTAACCCCGGTTACTAAGATTCGGGGCATTTTTCATGGTGTTTCTCTCTCTCTTTTTTTCAACAATGTGCTTTTGCACTTATTTTATAAATAACTTGGTAGATAACAAAAAAAAAATCTTTTCTTAAGGAGTGCAGAGTATCAGACAACATACTCAAAATAACAGAAGGCTTGTCCTACTTATTTCATTAGCGTGTAAAGTGATTTCTTTTTCTAAAGTGCACCTGAACTTTAAAGAGATTCTTATATTAGTTTTCCATAGCTAGATCGAAGAAAATTTTCATCATTCTTCTCCCTAGTCTTTCCTAATCCAGAATCACCATCAATTCAAGCATGAATCATGAAACTCAATTAGGGATTTCATCTTTTTACTTTTATGTAGAAATGCAGGACAACAAATGTAGAACATTATGTAAGAACTCCTATCATGTTGTATTATATGTATCACGAAATTTTTATCTTTCCCCCCCAACTTAAATGACATTGTCCTCAATGGCATAAGCAATATAAGTAATAGAACAATGTAACAATAAATAATGTTGAGTAGGAAAGAGACAACCAAATATGCGAGGTGAAACTCCATCAATGTTATGGACGACGATAGCTCCATCTTTTGGACTTTACCTGACTACTGAAAATAAACTAAAACAAAACATCAAATAACAACAATATTAGGTTGCCTCCCAGAAGCGTAAAGTTTTCTATCTTCAGCCAGACATATGAAAGCTTCATAACCAACATGTTGACTTGAGAATGAGCCACCACGAGATCTCATCTTCATTGAAAAACCAAACATTATACCACAACAAGATGAGATTGAGCATGATTGCATAAGGGATAGAGTGGATGTTATCACAATTAGGTTGATCATGCAATGCATGGGTTAATAACCTTACTTTTAACGGGGTGGCCTGAGGTAAATACCATGATGGATCAATTAGGCCAAAAGGATCCCCCCTGATTAATGATCAAAAAGAATTTCTCAAACTTTTGGTCTTTGTATGTGTTGAAAATATTAATGAAGACCTTATTATCAAGCAAAATGTCTTGTTCTACCTCAATTTTAGATATTTCATTAACATTAGTGAGGTGACAAGAGATCAAAGGGAGAGGAATTTCAAGTAAAGGATCAGTGTCAAGGAGAGTAGGAGAATCAACAATGAAAGAAGCATACTCCTCAACACCATGAAACTTGGAAGGTTCAATGGAATCAGACAAATCGACCAACATGAAAGTATCCACCACATAGTGAGAGTTGCCGATGTTAGGAATAGATATAAAATCAATGCCCTCCCCTTGATTTAAGGATGCCCAATCGAAAGTGAGGTCATGAGAATTACCCATCTCTTCATCTACCCAAGTCAAATGTTTCATAACTTCACTCAAACAGTCACCTCTTCTTCTTCTTCTTCTTCGTGGGGCATGATCTCCTCAAATTTAGGAAGGGACAGCGGAGGAGTTTGATCATGAACTCGCATATTACGTTCTTCTTCTTCTCCCCCCAACTTGAGATCATCCATTTCCTGAGAATTCTCCTCATAAGGGCAATCAAGCGCAAGCTCCTCAATCTCAAATTTAGGAAAGGACATAGGTGGAATATGATCATTAAGTAATTCATCACCTTCCTGTTCTCCTTTAATCTCAGCATATTCCTCGATCCCCTCAAATTCTCTAGGTTCCTCATTTAAAGTCTCCTGACAAGACCTCTTCATAATACCTTCATCTTCTAAATTAAGATTAATCGGAGTGTTATGCTCTTGGGGGATCATAGATTGATCATAGTCATCATAAGAAATTTGATCAGTAGAAGTGGAACTAGAGTAGTTAAGCATTTGTTCTTCCTCTATCCTCTTGATCGCCTCAGTCATCCTATCAATTCGCACTTAGAGAGATTGACTTTGAAGCATGATTGATTAATAGAGTTGATTGAATGTCTTCTCTGAATTGGGATTTGAGGACAGAGGAGATGGATAGTGAGGCTGAGATTCAAGTGAATAATGTGAAGAGTAATCAGTAGAAGGTGGTGACGAGGACATGGGCCATCCTTCTTTATGCTAGGCTTGATCATAATAATCATTAGAATATGGAGCCCAATTTTGAGATGTTTGATGTAAAGGATGTTGAGCCAAATTATGCACAGAATTCTGAGAAGAATTAGATTGCCCTCCCCTATCTAAGCGTGAGGAATGTGGACAAAAATCATAAGAAGATAGGGAGGAGTTTTGAGTCATGTAATCCTGTTCTTGGATTAGAGTAAAGTCATACGGCTCAAGAAAGAATTGAGTATTTTGAAGATGGCATTGAGTAGAAGAATGAAATTGGGCCCCCCATGAACGGAGTTTCATTATAAGAGGGACTTCCATTATAGGCTGACCAAGAAGGTTGGCTATCATAATGGGTCAGACCATTGTGGGTGAATGATAAAGGTTGGGTTGGACCATGATTAGCATAATGGGCCGGTCCAACCCACATGTCATTATGATTTTGATAATAAGGTAGAATGAAGGAGTTTGAATTCATAGCCCAATGGATAGATCAAGAAAAATAGGCTAATAAGTCTACCTTATTGAATTTGTAGGCCCAACTCAGAAATAGGAATTTCTCACACATTTTTTTCATTTTTTTTCAAAACAATGCAATCAATGAATTAACAACTATATGAATGATGTATGCAAAATGATGATTTTTTTTTAACAAAAGAAGAATTGGCACTCACTACCAAATTGGTCCACTGGCTAGGTAAGAGGTGGGGTTGTGGGTGGGTCCCCCTACTTTCGTAGGGACCTAATTAAATAACCACAAGCCCGTTTAGGTGTTTGCCACTTAACCTCTAGCCTAGATACCAATTTTTCAAGATAGTAATAAATCATAAAACTCCTCTCTCTTTCTTTTTTTTTAAAGCCTTCTAAGGGCAAACTAACTTCGGGGTACTTCATGGTACAACCTGCCCGGCTTCCGTGAGGGAATCCACGGGTGCGGGGACTTATGGATGTCTTGGAAAAGGAGATTCTAAGCCAAAGAGACGGAGTGCTCAATGGAGGGTCCTTCCAATTCCAAGAAAGGTGTGCCTAAATTGCCCTTAGGAAGGAGAAAGAGAGAAGAAGAGAGAGATTTTTTTTTCAAATGATGCAAGTAAATGAACAAAGAGTCAACTAAATGTAACTATGCATGTAAGAGATGCAACTAGTATGAAAGCATGACATCATGAATTTTTTTTTCTGTTTTCTAATTTTTTTCAGAGATTTTTTTATTTTTTTTTCAAAAAGAGAGATGGATAAAAGATAAATAGCAACTAAAAACACTAAATAACATGCAACCTACTGAACAATTAGGCCTAAAAGTATGATTTCTGAGTTTTCTGGGTTTTTTTATTTTTTTGGATTTTCATGAATTTTTTTGATTTTTTGAGATTTCTTAAGATTTTTTAAAATAGGATATGTTTCTACGTTCACTGACCTTTAGCGACGCTTGAATTTCAAAGATTTTCAGATTTTCTGCTTTCTGTTTCCTATTGTGACAGATACAGACTTTCAGCGACGCTTCCTATTTTCTGCAACATTTTATTTCCTGAGAATTTCATGTCCGAATTTCCTTCTTTTTTATGATTTTTTTCTTTTTTCTTGTAAAATAAAAATAAAAAAATTAGTATACAAATATCCACATCGAAGACAAGAATTTCTAACTTTAAAAAATTATTTTCTTCTCCGATAATGGCGCCAAAAATTGATGTGTACAAAACTCGTCGTTAAAAGTAGTGCCACAATTTCAAAAATAACCGCACTCACTCACTAAAAAGATGTAAAATTTAAGTAGAGTGGTAAGAACTGGCCGATCCCACGGAGAGGAATATTTTCAGTTAAGCAAGTTGGAAAAAGCCTAATGTTTTGAAAACTGAATTTGAGTGAGTTTTATGCTAAAGGAAAATAAAATTGCATAGAAATAAACCTATCTAAAGAATATGAGAGGATTAAGAATAGAAATTTGGAAGACGATAGAGAGAGAGAACTAGAAAAATATAATTGTAAAAGATCGAATTGTTATTACTTAAGATGAAAGATTACAACTCTATGAAAACTAAAAATTACAACTTGAAGTAAAAGAACAAGGGAAGAAATAGATCCAAGATAGTGAAGAATAGCGTCGCCCTCGCCGTGCCGAGTCTTTGATTGGATCGCCCCGTCTTGAAGAGGTACGCCGCCTTTAGAGCACCAAAGAAGAATCTCTGCCAAAGGGATGTTTAGAGGAAAGTAGAGGACGGAGAGATAGGTAGAAGAAGAAGATTAAAATCAGAATAAAAATAGAGCAAGAAGAGAATTGAAATAGCTTGAAAACGGAGAAGAATTAGAAGATGAGACAGAAGAGAAAGTTGAAGATCTAGAAAATATGAAGAAGTTTTATGAAGAGTGAATAGGAAGAAAACGTGAAGAAGAGGGTGAAATAGAGGGAAGAAGAGAGAGATGAATAGTAAAAAATGTAAAAGATAGAACCTTACAAAACTTTAAATAGCTTTAAAACGAGAGAGAATTAAAAGAAGAGAAAGAAGAAAAAATTAAAGAGCTTTAAAAAACAAAGAACTTTTGTGAAGAAAGTAAGATGAAAAGAGGAGAAGAAGGGGAAGAAATTGGGAGAAGAACAGAGAGATGTGCAGAGCTTCGAAAAATGTAAAAGGTAGAGCTTTAAAAAATTGGAAGTATCTTAAAAACTAGAGAGACCTAGCTAAAGGTGAAGAAGACGAAATTAAAGATCTTTGAAAAATGAAGAAGTTTATTCAAGATAGTAAATTGAAAGGAAGAATAGAAAGTAATGAAAAAGGCTGGGCTCTCTGGTTTGGTTGCTCTAGGGCGGATTTTATAGTGTGTAGGGGACTTCAATCCTTCAAATCCTTGGAGATAAAGCTCAAATCCGAGTTTGCACCATCAAGCTCTTACTCAAAGTAGGTCTCTTTTCATAGATAGAGCCCTCCTTTCATCAAACAAGGGGAGATAACTCCAAACATAGCAAGATAACTTCGTTTGATTCTATCCATTTCTATTTCTGGTTTGAGTGAAAATGGCGACCGCCTAAGTTATCGTTTATTCTTTAATGAGCAACTCTCCATGCGGGCGCACATTCCTCATTTCCTTATTTTAACAGTTTCTTCACTTTTCGTGAAGAAGAATAGGTGACTTTTTGAACGGTCGCTTCTTCATAAATGGACGCCTTTCTGGATAGCCGTTGTTTCTTTCCCAAGGAATGGACGCCCGAGCACATGGGCGCTTATTCTTTTCTTTTTTTTAACTCTTTTTTCTTTTTATTTTCCGATCAAAAGGATTGAGCACCCGTGTAAGCGATCGCTAATTCATCAATGAACGACAACATGAACAACCGCTGATTCTTTCTTCTCAGAACTGGCTTGAAAATGGTGCCTTCTTGTGAAGTCATTCATTCCTAAATGGGCGCCCTTCTGCTTGGTCGTAAATTCTTGAAATTTCAGAAAATTCATATAATCACTATTTTTGAACCCAAAATGGTTATGCAATCTCTTGACTAAATCTCACATTGTCATTTTGACTCAAAAAGTGATGATAAAATACATGTAGACTCAAATTAAGTGTGAGAATAGAGTTATTTATCCAAATTGCATAACTATGCTCTTTAACACACAAAATTGATGAATGTGATGCTCGTTATGATATGAAATATGACACTTATCATGTCACGTGTCGTGGCTTGTGGTCAGGGTGCTCCCGGGTTCGCCCGAGTGGCTTGGTTGAAGGTGGGTAAACCCGCAAGCTAGGTGATCGAGGGTGGCCCTAATCAACTGTTGATGATGCCGTTGGTCACGGTGAGCTGGTTAGGACCCTTGATTGGGCCCGGTGTGTCGTAGAAGGGGCTGGGTTAACAACGCCTTAAAGGTGTTTGGGGAAATCCCCGAGCCCTCATTTCTTGTTATTTTGCTGGGAAAATGTCTGGGTACAACAGTCGTCAATTAATGTAGGTTGTGACCGGATATTGGCAATATGCACCCTTTTTCTTCTTTATCAATATCTTGATTCAAATGAGCAAAATCTTCTATAAGATAAGTCATACCTTTCTTGAGACTTGCTAGAGTTGCTAGAGGTTTCTTGCTGAGCGCGTTGGCTACAGCGTTTGCTTTACCAGGATGATATTGAGTGGAGAAGTCGAAGTCCTTGAGATACTCCTACCATCTTCTTTGCTTCATATTCAAATCCTTCTGGGTGAAGATATTCTTCAGATTTTTATGGTTTGAAAATATGGTGAATTTCTCTCCGTAAAGGTAATGTCGCCAGATCTTTAGGGCGAAGATAACAGCAGCTAACTCCAGATCATGCACGGGATAATTTTCCTTATGACGCTTCGATTGTCTAGAGGCATAACAAATCACTTTTCCATGTTGCATAAGGACACAACCAAGGCCAATGCCAGATGCATCCGTATAGACTTCAAAGCCACCACCTTCGACAAGTAGTGCCAGAATAGGTGCCGTAGTGAGATGTTCCTTGAGAGTCAAGAAACTTGCTTCATAATCCTTCGACCATATAAAAGGGTTCTCCTACCTTATAAGCCTAGTCAAAGGGACAGCTATTTTTGAGAAATCCTTGATAAACCGTCAATAATAGCCAGCCAGATCAAGAAACTTCTAACTTCTGAGACAGTCGTTGGACAACTCCAATTCCTAACAGCTTCAACTTTAGAAGGATCCACATCGATACCTTCCTTTCAAATAATATTGCCAAGGATAGAAACCTCCTTTAGTCAAAACTCGCACTTGCTGAGCTTCGCGTAGAGTTGATGTTCTCTTAATATTTGCAAAGCTATTTTTAGATGTTGTTCATGTTCTTCCTTGGTCTTGAAATATATAAGGATATCATCAATAAAAACGACCACAAATCGGTCGACATAAGGTCTAAAAATATTATTCATGAGTTGCATGAATGCTGCAGGGGCATTGGTTAACCCGAACGGCATCACTACGAACTCATAGTGCCCATATCTGCTGCAGAAAGCAGTCTTGTAAATATCTTCATCTTTAATCCTTAACTGATGGTAACCAGACCTGAGGTCGATCTTCGAAAAATATTTCACACCAGAAATCTGGTCAAATAGCTCATCGATACGCGACAGTGGATATTTGTTTTTGATTGTGAGGTGATTTAACTGCCAGTAATCAATGCACAGCCTGAAAGATCCATCCTTCTTCCTGACAAATAAGATTGGCGCACCCCAAGGGGATGTGCTGGGTCGAATGAAGCCCTTGCCTAATAACTCCTGAAGTTGTTTCTTCAATTCTTTGAGTTCCGTGGGGGACATCCCGTAAGGAGCTATTGAAACAGGTGCTACTCCAGGAATGAGTTCTAAAGAGAAGTTTAATTCCCTTTCGAGCGATAAATCGGGCAAGTCGGATAAAAAGACATCGGGAAATTCTCGTACAATAGGGATTTCTTCTAAGATGATTTCCTTAGACTCGGTAATGATCACGGAAGAAAGAAAAGCTTCTCAGCCTTGGGAGATAAGCTTGTAGGCGTGAAGAGAAGAAATAAGAATAGGATGCTTTCTATACTTGATACCAAGGAAGGAGAACCGTGGGAGATCCAATTTTTGAAAAGAAATCCTCCTATTGCGACAATTAATATTGGCATAGTGGTCACATAACCAATCTACGCCTAGGATAGCATCGTAGCTTTCCATATCAAGGCATACAAGATTTGCCAGAAGATTATGGCCTTCTATGGTTATCTCACTATCCGGGTAGTGGGTTGTGAGTTTAGCTCAAGGACCTAAAGGTGTTGTGATTGCTAGGTCCGAAGGTAGAGGAACAGGTGAAACTGGCAAGGTTTTAGCAAAAGCACTAGATATACTAGAATGAGAAGCACCAGTGTCGAATAGTACAAAAGTAGGATGGGAATATATTTGAACGGTACTTTCCATCAACCCATTATCCCTGGGTGCTTCTTCATCCAGCACGGCATTGAGACGAGCCTACCGCCTATGCTCGCCATTAGAAGATTGTTCTTTCATAAGGGGGCAATCCAGCATGCGGTGCTCCCGGCTTCCACATCGTAAACAAGTGCTGAGACGCTTCCAGCATTTTTCGGCCGAGTGACCGAATTTCTCACAAAACGAGCAAGCCGTCATGACTTGCTTCTCTTCCTCCTTGACCTTCTTGCTTTTGTTGTTGCTGCCATTCCCATTATGGGACCTCTTCTTATTGTCACGGAATTTGTAAGTGCCCGTGATGTTGAATTTATCTTCTTTCTTTCCTCGTTTGTCAAACCTTCGGCCTGACTCCTCTCCCTTACCTTTGAACTTCTCGACCTTCTCCAAGGTCCTTTTGCATAAATGGGCTCGATGGACCATCTCTGTGTATGTGCGGATATTTTGAGGCCCAAGTTGTTGAACAAAGACGGGATGCAACCCATCCATAAACCTGTTGGCCTTTAAGATGTCCGTAGCCACTAGGTGTGGAGCATAAGGGGCCAGGCGAGAAAATTGCAATTCATACTCTGCCACGGACATCATACCTTGCCTTAAAGAAGCACATTCCACAGCCTTCCGCCCACGTACAAGTTCGGAGAAATATTTCTCTTAAAAGAGTTCGAGGAACTCCTCCCAAGTAATTTGCGGATTTTGAAGATGTGTCAAGGTGGCCTTCCACCATGTACGCGCATCTTTGTTAAGTTGAAATGCGACTAATAAGACCTTTTCTTGGTCTGAGCATTGCATGATGTTTAAGATTCGGTCCATCTCGTCGATCCCATTTTCAGCTTCATTGGGGTTAGAGGAACCCGAGAACCGTGGAGGATTCATACTCTGGAAGTTACGATGTAAATCACCAGCGCCAGCCCGCTCGCTAGCTTGGGCCACAGTCTGAAGGGCCTGGGTGAGACCTGCAACAGTTTGCTACATCGCTTCCCAATTTGCGCGGTTAGCGGCCATTATGAAAGTGAGGTGCCTGAGAAAATAAACATTTTGTTATTTTCTATGGAATCCATAGGGATTAACCTAGAGATTAATTTCTAAAAAACAAGCTCATCCCGGCTCTACCCAATCTCTCTTGGGTTTGGAATTTCTTCCTTAATTCATAAGTGTGGGTCCTTAAACCATGGACTTAACTTATGACATGACATTTTCCTAGGACTTACTACTTATGCCTAGGCTCTAATACCAACTTAACTGTCACGCCCCGAGATATGCAGCGGAAACAAGTCAGGAACGTGAACAGCTAGCAATACGTCTCAAGCTAGCAATATAATCAGAGCACAATAATACAACCACATAAAAGATTAATGCACAAGGTTATATACTCAAAATCCAACTTTATTGAATAATAATCAAAGTACACTTATTTTCGACACTTCAATTCACTAGACTCAGTAAAAGAAAAATTACATCATCATGACTCTAAATAAGGCACTACTAGGCTTTACTCGGATCATCATTCACTCTCGGACCCGTCACTCAAGTTGTCTGAATCCCCATTAGAATTTTTTGAAAAGATTAGAAAGTAGGGAATGAGCACACTTGCCCAGTAGATATCCTCGTATCAATATGAAGGCAATATTAAAGTGATTATCATTTTAGCTCTAGAAGGTAAGATAAAAGAAAAATGGGATAAAACATGCGAATAAAACCAAAGTAACACAAGTAGCATGATGTGACAAGATAGGGGATATGAGAACTCATTGAATAAGAGAGAGCATGATCAAGTAAGAATATAATGTGGCTGAGAATGTACTAGAATGTAACGAGAATGTACTTTTTATAACCATGTAGGCTATGCACTAGAAAGTCATGTAACAAGAATGTAATAATTTCATGATGAGCCTCGTGATTTTCACCTGTTTATAAAAAAAATACTCCCGCCACAATGCGACGCCAGTGTTCATCATACCCCATGGTTTATAGCATGTTTCTGGCCATCTATCAAGGGGGATAGTGTCGAGCCCTTGGACACTGTCCGTGCCCGCTCTTGCATCTTCAAGTTATAAATTAAGCTACTTCCACGAGAAATATGAAGATTGGCCAATAATGTAAAGTTCAAACAATAGCTTTATGATAACAAAGATCAAGGTAAGAACGTACCAAAATGAAATCATGAGATCAAGAATGATTTAATTGGATATTATGCCACGGAGGAATTCCAACAGCATAACGGTATATTTATTACTTTGCATAATTTTCCAATAGCTTATTGAACATAGTGTTAGGTTCCAGACAATCCAAGGACCATCTAGGAATGAAATTTAACCAACCCTTGGGTCAAACCACAGGTTAGACATAATCTGGGAAGACGCGATCACGTGAAGACTGTTTCTTAAAAGTAGCGGTTTGATAGGGACCGCTATCATGTGGAGTCGACGCATGAAGAGTGAAGGGTCGACGCAGGGATAGGCCTGGAAGAACGCGGTCACGATCCGATTGCTATCATGAAGTAGCAGTCGCAGTAAGGCCGCGTCTAGGCCAGTCACAAAAATTACAAAATTCATTAAGTGCTTTCTAGACCAATGGACTTTTAGGGTATAACCAGAACGGCGTCCTAGTGGGAATCTCAGGCTCGCGGAGACTTACGGAGGCCTTGAAATATGATCACCTAGTCCGACAGAAGGAATATCCGACAGAGAGGATCATAAGTCGAAGACATGTTCCTATCATGTGCAAGTGTAACTAATAGCAACGTACCGGAATACACGCTATATGTGACTTATAAAACATAAATAAGGTGAGAAAGGAACATGTCAAAACATAGATCAAAGTGCAATCAATTCATGAAAATTCCTTTAAGTATAAAACTATAGTGTTTTGGAAATAAATTAGCATAAGATTTAAAATAGTTTCTAAAACATGAAGGTCATGAAATCTACCATGATTGATGCACAATATAACCAAAATCATGAATATAAGGACATAACTAGGAATAGGACCTAAATACTTAGGCTTATGATATATTTATAAGGGATGATCAACGTTTTGTTTAACATAAAACATAACGCGGTTTAGAGAGAACCGCCTATTGGAAACTGCGGTCAATCCAGAACCGCCTCTTGGAAGACGCAGTTTCTGTAGAACCACCGTCTGTGTGTAACAGACAGAAGCAACAGTCCATCGTGCAAGGCCTATCTAGGGTCATAAATGCATAGAAACTATGAAGAATAGAAGGATAACATATGGGAACATGTTTAGAACGTTAAAGGTGCATGGAAAGACAAGAATCATGCTAAAATTCTTATCTTTTAGTTATAAGGTGCAGGGCTAATATGCAGAGAAAAGTATGCAGGTGCAGTCATGTAAAAAACATCAAATACTCAATGTGGAAAGCATGAAATTGAGCAAGATCAAAGGGATTTTAATCCTAACTTGATATTTGAGCCATTTATGAGATAACCTACCTCTGATTTGATCCCTAAACAGAGAATTTCTCCTTGGAAGATGGTGCTGGTTCCTACGCGTCTGGCGTAGAAATAGTAACTTCCAGTCCTTCTATCTCCTTAACCTCTTCACCTTAATTCACGAGATTTGGAGGGAATTTAGAAGACATAAAGGGGAATAATAAACTTAAAAGACTCAACTTGAAATTACCTCGGTTAGGGTTCCTAAATCTCTGATCCTTCTCGGAGAAACACACTCATTCCTGTGCGGTCTGCAGAGGAACAACAACTTGCAGGTCCTCTAACTCTCGGGATGCTTGATCTTCTGTCACGAAATTTAGAGGTATGTTAGACAACACTAAGGGGAATAAAATCCTCCAAAGGACTAACCCAAGATGCAACGATCCTTTACCTTCGAAACATGCGCTCCAAAACTAGGGTTTGCGGAGGTCGAAGTTGGTGGGGACACACAACGCAACAAACGCCAGGAAACGGGGACACGCCGGAGTATCTGTGGCTCGAGGAAGATGTGGATGCATAACAGAAGCTATCTATCTGTATTTCATGCTTCTAGGCCTTATTGGGCCCCTTTTTAGTCCTTACATGGACAATTAGCCATTATATTTTATTGGACCTATTATAAAGAATGGGCTGGAGGCTAATGGGCCTTTGGGCTTTGAATGGGCCAATGGGTCAAGAGTGATCTAGTGTGAATGAGTGTGAATGGGTCATGAGAATATAAGTGTGAAAGGGTGGGTTTTTTTTTCTTTTGAACATGTGGAAGGGGCGCCCCCCTTCTTGGTCCAAGGAGGTGGCTGCCCCCTTCCTTGACCAAGGAGGAGGAAAGCTACCTTCCCACTCCTCCTTTGGTCGACCAAGACCTTCCTCTCCCTCCCATACGTGGCCACCCCCTCCACTCTCTCTTGGCCACCCTCCTCTCCCCATGCCCCTCCCATGTCATTTCTATATAAACCCATGTATAGTGTCTTGTGTAAGCAAATGAAGAAATTGAAGGAAGAAAGAGTTATTTTGATAGAGAGTGATTCTCTTCCCTTTGGTGTGATGCTCAAGATCTAGTTCCTATGATAGGATCTAGCCGGGGTGCGACTCCCCATGCCGAGGTGCGACGCCGAGGCAACCATTATCGCCGTGTTCGTGTGCCTATTCTGATTCTGTTCATCCAGATCTCATCTCTGGAGTATGAATATAACACAGCTATTTCTTGAGAAGTTAAGGCTCTAGTGATTTTACCAGAGGTACTTCCGCAAGTCAAAAATAATCCAACGCTGGTTTCATCTCAATCGGAGCTCCAGATCTCCGGCAACAATTCCGACTGTGAAGCCGCGCAACGCTATCTGATCCTGCATGCCAGATCTCCACTTCCCTGATATGAAACTTCTGTACATCTACTCTCTACACCTTTGGGCCTGATATTTTGAGTGTTTGTACCCTTTTCTGTGTTCTTCGCATCACCGCCAATTTCATGCTGATCTGAGATCCGTGCTAAGCGTGGCGTCGATTTTGGTGAGACTACGCAGGCCGATCTGTGTAGATCTGACCTGGATCTAGCTTCAACTTGTGGGAGAGCCCGAGCCATGCTCCTCTTAGATCTGAATGAACCCTTCTTGTCCAAACCTTCCCCCAGGCGTCGCCGACGTTCACCAGTAAGCGGAGATCTGATCCGACATGAACATCAATTTTCCTTAATTGTTTATGCTTACTGTGCAGTTCTATGTGAGCAGAACATGAGCCTTCGTGTAGACACTATCGTGCCCATATCAGAGCAGATTTGCTCGCACAGTTCGTACCGGGCATTCTTCAGCCAGTCCTCGACACGCCCCCACAAACGGCATCCTATTTGGACGCCGGAGTAAGCCGTGCCACCACCTGTAAACTCCCTGCGCAGGGTGATCAGCGCAGGCAGAATCGATCGAAGGCCGATCATCGCCTACGGTCGGCTTCAACTTGCCTTCCCGCCTTCCATCAAGTGCTGCCCATCAACCCGAGCTCTAGCAGCCCCGAAAATTGTGCTTGTAGCCTGTTATCTCTCTGCGAGGAGTGGGCAACGTTCTGAAATTGTACTATTAATCATTGTCGTGTATCGGGGTTGTCGGATTCAGCCGGGGTTTCTTCCCCATGCGCTAGTCATGGAGGTACGCGCGACGTTCCTATCCAAGCATTTGCTTATTTAGTATATTTTCTCATATGCTGCATTTGTGAGATTAGGGCTATAGCCAAATTGCAAATCACCGCGGTTGTGAGTGTGAGTATCTATCCTATAGCCCAGTCAAGCACCGAGCTTTAATTGCATCACCCTAGGCGATAGTGGTTCCTTAACCGTTGTGATCCCGCGCTTCCCTCACAGGGACGATCATTGGGCTAGGTAGAATTTCTTGTTGAGAGACGTCTCCAACTCGAGAACGCCACGGAGGTCAGCCGCCCGGTTTACCTTAGCATGCAAGTGCTGGCCGCACTTCGAGTCAGTCGTAGGTCTTAGCCCCGTTCGAGTCTTGTCCCGCATCAAATTGGTCTCGAGTCTCATTCGTCCCGCATCAAATTGGTATCAGAGCATGGTTTAAGTCTAGGGTAGTCTTGTCTTAGGTGTTGCATTCCATTCCTATATCCGGTATATTAAAAGGTGTTACTGGAAAGATATGTTACGCCTATTGGGAAGGTAGCATCCTTGCGTAAGTTCGATCTTCGGATCATATCTCCGCCACGTACTGGGTATTGGTCAAGTCTCTGTTCTTCATTTAGCATTAGTCAGTGCATTCCAACCTCTGTGTCTGCATGCCCACCCGAGGTGTCCCTGTACCTTCGCCCCTCACCCATGGGGGACCCATGATATGCCGCCCCTGGAGCCCGTGATGCCTATGATAGGCCACATAGAGGTCCCCTCTTTAAGGACCGTGTTTTGGAGAGCGATCGAGATAGGAGAGGGAGTTACCGACCTGCCCATTTACAGAGCCAGAATCTGGATTATGATGGTCACGCTCTCCGGAACGTTCGAGAGGACCCTCCCACCCAGGGTGACATGTCTGTGTCGGACTACATTGCTGTGTTCAACCTGTATCGTTTGAGATATGGGAGCATGAAGAAAGATTTCTAAGCATTCTCGCGATTCCTTAGTTGCTTACAGCCGGGTTATCAGTCTGAGCTCGACCGCAGGCTCGTGACCACCTTAGAGTCCGCGTATTAGACGGCGCTGGAGGTAAAGCAGTTCTGTGCCAAGTATGCGTCTCCCTAGCACCCCAGCATCACCAGTCAGCGCAGACCTGACACCGAAGCCGGTCATACATGAGGTTTCCTGTGGTGCGCACTCCTGAGCTACCTAGGTATGATTTTAGGGACTAGTGCCCATAACCTCCTCTTCAGCGGGAACCCACCCACTCCCAGTGGTCCTCCCCACCACCGGACTCACACCTCTCACCACTCCCATCGCTCGCCCCCATGGCGCCCACTATAGTGAGACCACCCTAGCTTCCGAGGCAGGACCTTTGGGTCCCACAGCCCCATCCTCTGGTCTTCCCTCCTTGGTCTGCACCACCACCAGCCACTCACCCAGAGCCTCCCGTGGCCCCCACTCACCCTAAGCCTTCTGCCCCGCAGCCCTATCCCAATGACAAGGGAAAGCGCCCCTCTTTAGGTGAGTCTAGTGGATCTCACCAACAGTGCTACCACGGCAGTGAGTTTGGCCATGTCACTGATCAGTGTCCTCCCCACTCCATTGTTATTGAGGACACACACTCTGAAGATGCCCCACCCGGGCTTATTCTAGTGCGTTATGAGGCTGGCTAGGAGTTGGCCGAGGAGTACCTAGCTGAGGTTGAGGGGTTAGATAGCAATACCATGGAGCACCTATCCGCCGACCCCACGCAGTCAGCCAGTCCCCTCTTGACCGAGCAGCCGATCATCACGGTCGCACAAGTCGTCCGAGTTCCTCCAGTTGCCCCAACCTTGCCCATCATTCAGGAGCCCGTAGATGACCCCGGGCTTCTGCCCATCCCAGCTTCCCCCAACGGTCCTGACCAGTCTGTCACCTCTCTTTGGCCAGTCACCCCTAAGCAGCAGTCAGCCATCCCTTTGTTAGCACAATCGCTTATTATTGTCATACCGCTGTCGACGCCTTACGTTGACGTAGTATGGTCTGATTTCTGCCACCCATGTAAGAGATAGCATCCAGACCCCATCATTCTCTTGATCCATGTTCGGCGTCCGGATGACTTTCCCATCACCCACCTCCTTGTCCTCCCACACTTCCATACCCGAGGGCGAGTTTCTAGAACCGGAGACTGTTGGCCAGGGTTCAAACTCACGACATTAAGTTGTGGGTCAGTCTATCTTTACACTTGGTGTATGCAGACGATGTCCATCATTCATACGGAGTCTTCCTTAGTGCGTCCCTTGTGTTTGTCGTCAGTCATAGGAAGTCATTAGGTTTGGTCTTGTGTGTCTGAGTCAGCTGAGTCCTTTGCTGAGCATATTAGGCAGTTGCATGAGCATATGTGTCGTCACATAAAGGCCAGTAATGCACGTTATAAGGAGTTAGCTGATGTGCACCGACGCGTTCGTGAGTTTCGAGAGGGAGAGTATGTCATGATCAGGGTTAGACCTGAATGATTTTCCTCGAGAGCCGTGAAGAAACTCCAGGCCCGCGGTGCCAACCCTTTCCGAGTCATGAAGCGAGTGGGATCCAATGCATACGTTATTGAACTACCAGACCACTATAGTATCAGTTCAACGTTTAATGTTTCAGATCTGGTAGCATATCGGGACCCCGCGGTGATCCCTAGTGAGTCTTTTGGGCCTTCTCCTCATGTTGTGAGTGACACACCACCCGAGAGTCCACCTCTTCTAGCCCCATTACAACAGCGTAAGTATATAGATTGTATACTGGATGAGTAGGTGACCACCACTAGGAACGGAGCCTACCAACGCTTCTTAGTGCGTTGGAGGGGACGCCCCACGACGGACGACGCTTGGATCACACGTGGAGAGCTCAAGCGTCAGGACTCATACTCGAAAGGGTCGAGTTCCTCCCACCCGGGAAGAATTGGTGAGGACACACGCCGCAACATACGTCGGGAAATGAGGACACGTCAGAGTATTTGTGGCTCGAGGAAGACATGGATGCATAACGGAAGCTATCTATCCTTATTTCATGCTTCTAGGCCATATTGGGCACCTTTTTAGTCCTTGCATGGACATTTAACCATTTTATTTTATTGGACCTATTGTGGGGAATGGGCTGGAGGCTAATGGGCCTTTGGGCTTTGACTGGGCAATGGGTCAAGAGTGATCTAGTGTGAATGAGTGTGAATGGGTCATGAGAATACAAGTGTGAAAGGGTGGGTTTTTTTCTCTTTTGAACATGTGGAAGGGGCGCCCCCCTTCTTGGTCCAAGGAGGTGGCTGCCCCCTTCCTTGGCCAAGGAGGAGGAAAGCTACCTTCCCACTCCTCCTTTGGTCGACCAAGACCTTCCCCTCCCTCCCATACGTGGCCACCCCCTCCTCTCTCTCTTGGCCACCCTCATCTCCCCATGCCCCTCCCATGCCATTTCTATATAAACCCATGTATAGTGTCTTGTGCAAGCAAATGAAGAAATTAAAGGAAGAACTAGTTATTTTGATAGAGAGTGATTATCCACCCTTGGATGTAATGCTCAAGATCTAGTTCCTGCGATGGGATGTAGTCGGGGTGCGACTCCCCACGCCGAGGTGCGACGCCGAGGCAACCGTTATCGCCGTGTTCGTGTGCCGATTCTGATTTGGTTTATCCAGATCTCACCTCTGGAGTATGAATGGTCCATAGCCGTTTACTGAGAAGATCGAGCTCTGGTGATTTTATCAGAGGTACTTCCGCAAGTCAGGAACGATCCAACACCAGTTTCGTCGCAATCGAAGCTCCAGATCTCCGACAATAATTCTGACCGTGAAGCCGTGCAACGCTGTCCGATCCTGCAGGCCAGATCTCCACTTCCCTGATATGAGAATTCTGTAGATCTACTCTTAGCACTTTTGGGCCTGAGATTTTGAGTGTTTGTACCCTTTTCTGTCTTCTTCGCATCACCACCAATTTTGTGCTAATCTTAGATCTGTGCTGAGCGTGGCGTCTATTTTGTTGAGACTGCGTAGGCCAATATGTGCAGATCTAACCCGGATCTAGCTTCAACTTGTGGGAGAGCCCGAGCCTTCCTCCCCTCAGATCTGACCGAACCATTCAGTCCAAACCCTCCCCCAGGCATCGCGGACGTTCTCCAGCAAGTGGAGATCCGATCCAACACCGACATAAATTTTCCTTAATTGCCTATGCTTACTCTGCAGTTCTATGCGAGCAAAACTTGAGCCTTCGTGCAGGTGCTGTCGCGCCCAGATCAGAGTAGATCTGATCGCGCCGTTCGGACCAGGCGTTCTTCAGCCAGTTCTCGACGCGTCCCCACAAACGACATCTTATTCGAACGCCGGAGTGAGCCGTGCCGCCTCCTGCAAACTCCCTACTCAGGGTGATCAGTGTAGGCAGAACCACTCGGCAGCCGATCGTCTCCTCCGGTCGGCTTCAACTCACCTCCCCGCCATCCATCGAGTGTTGCCCATCAACCCGAGCTCCAGCTGCCCCAAAAATTGTGCTTGTAGCCTATTATCTCCCTATGAGGAGTGGGCAACGTTCTAAAATTGTATCATTAATCACTGTCGTGTATCAGGGTTGTTAGATTCGGCCGGGGTTTCTTCCCCGCGTGCTAGTCATGGAGGTACGTGCGACGTTCCTATCCCAGAATTTGCTTATTTAGTATATTTTCTCATATGTTGCATTTTTGAGATTAGGGCCGTAGCCAAATGACAAATCACCGCGGTTGTGAGTTTGAGTATCCGTCCCATAGCCCAGTCGAGCACCGAGCTTGAATTGCATCACCCTAGGCAACAGTGGTTCCTTAACTGCTGCGATCTCGCGCTTCCCTCGTAGGGACGATCGTTGGGCTAGGTAGAGTTTCTTGTTGAGAGACGTCTCCACCTGGAGAATGCCACGGAGGTCAATCGCCCGATTTACCTTAGCGTGCAAGTGCTGGCCGCACTTCGAGTCAGTCGTAGGTCTTAGCCCCATTTGAGTCTCGTCCCGCATCAGAATGGTCTTGAGTCTCATTCATCCCGCATCAGAAGTTCAGGTCTATTTTTAGGGTTTGGCCTAGGGCTACTAGATTAGATCAAATTAGAGTCCTATTTTGGAGTAGAATCGATCTCCAAAGAGTCCTAAACAAGTTTCTATGCCAGATTGCATCGAACTCTTTCAATTGGATGGGATAAAAATCTATTTTTTTGTGGGGTTTATCGAACCCCGTTACGACAGTCATAATGCTGTTACGTCCCAACCACCTTCTACATAACATGGTTGCTCGATAAACTGCGTTCTGGCCTTTAATCCAAAATTTTTAATTTTTTCCTATTATCCCTTATTTATCATATTTATCTAATTTAAATTCAAAATTAGCCCTAATTACATCTCTAGAAGTGGGCTTGGGCAAAAAGGGTTTAGAAATTGGTCTATGGGCGCAATTTAAGTGGGCTTAACCCTTTGGTTAATATAGGGCCTTCAAATTAATTTATGTAACCATAGTTCATTTAATAACCCATTAAGCCTTTTGAAATGCTTAATAATTCGATTTAATTACAAAAAATTTCTAGAAAATTCTAGAGTGTTACAATCTAAATGTGGCCTTTATGGCCACTGTGTTCAGACAGAGAGTACGGGTGATGAAGATTGTCCTCTTCCTGGCTTTCCACCCAGCCAGAAAGCAAGGGCCTCGTACTTTAAACCTTCCCAGACTTGCGAAACAAGGCAAACAGAAGTAGAAAGCCAATTAGAATTGATGAGAGTATAGCATCTATCTCTCAAATAGATAGAACATGCAATATGGATGGGAGAATACCTGGGGGTGGGTTTTTAACCCCTGTAGAAGGGAAAACAATCAGTGTGTGTTGTATGTAATGCAAAGAGAAAATGGAGTATAAAGAGATAGTAAAAGAGTGTGTGCATGCATGCAAGAGTGTAATGAAAGAGGAGTGTAAATAGAAAGAGGAAATATGGAAGAGAAGAAAGGAAACCCTAGAGGAAAAAGCGAGTATTGATGCTTCCCTGGTTGGCTGGGGTCGAAGAGGTGAGTCAGCAGTGCGGCATGGGTTCACCCCAGATCCCAAAATTGCCCCACCTTGGAGCCCTAGGCCATGGGAGGTATTTATAGGGGTTTGGAAACCCTAGGTCGGAGTTAGGAGATAAACCCAAAAAATATGAGCCAAAAAGAGATAAATCTACGAGAAAATTGTAGGATAGGCTCTCTAGGGTGACTAGGAGTCGATCTAGCACGAAAACCTTGGAGAGAAATCCAGAAATAAGGACTCCTTGGCAAGATAAGGTAGAGTATTGGCCAATCTGGGACTCTCTGAGAACGCGGTCAATCGGGTGACCGCGACTATGATGATCACGGTCGGTCGACTGACCGCGATCAAGAAATTTAGCCAAAAATAGAAAATTCATGAAAAATGAGTTCTAGTGCTTAATGGGCTAGCAAAATGGACAGAATGGGCTCATAACGGGTCAAAGAATGGCTCCAAAGCGATGGATAATTCGGGACATCATAAAAGTGAATAAGGCTCAACTTGTAGGCTAAAAACGGGTATCAACAAATAGCAAACATCCACCAGAGCCTATATAAACTCCATGGTGAGCTGACGGTCATAAAATTTGGAGTTGAAAATTTTTATGAATATGTTAGTGATGTGGTGGAAGATGTGGAGAAGAAAATACTAGAGTCTCATGGGCAGATTGAAGCAAAGTTGGTTGAGGTTAAATTTGATTTGACGGAGAGTCTTAGTACTCACCATGAAGATATTGTGCTTATTAAGAACCAACATCTTTTTTGCCTCAAGTGCACAACAGTTTGCCATTAATCATGTCAAAGCTGCCCAAATTTCTCATGAGGCCAGATTGACTACACTAAAATTACAATTTGGATAAGCAGTTCAAAATCAGATAACACAGATTCAGGAGGTCAACAATATAGTTAGGACAAACTAGAACCTCCTCATTGTCATGACGGCACAATTACAAGGGATTGCAACTTAGCTATCTAAGCAAACACCTCCAGAAGCTGCCCCTATGTAGGACATTGTAGCAGGTTCACAACCTGTCCCTGAGTCTTCTCTTATTCCATCTCCTCCTACTTTAGTTCCATCTCCTCCAATTCCACCTCATGCATCTCCTTAAATGTCACCTCCTGCCTCACCTCAAGTTCCTCCTCTTTTCATACCTTGCATAGGCATAATTGTATATACTCCCCCTACTACTTTTGTGCCAGAGGTAGGACTTTCTCCTCCCACTACTTATCGTAGAAAGTGCCAGGTCTCCTCCATTTATATGAGAATCGCTACGACTACAGGTCCTCTTCTGAACCTCCTTTACAGGTCCAGTTCAAGTCAAAGAAGAAAGAGAAGATATTGATCATCTAGTGGCCAAAGATCTGCAATATACTCTCTTAGGAAGGCATGTTACTACTCCTGCCCAGACTAGAAAAGGAACCAAATGAAAAGCTACCATGCCAGCTAGAACTTCTTCTTCCATCAGTCAACCTGCACTTACTCCTCCTCTAACTGTACCCTTCTCTACCTCTATTTGGCCAAAAATTCATACCAGAAAGAGAGTGTAGTTTGTTCCTCATCTGAAAGATGAAGATCAGAAATACCCCCTCTTCCAAATCACATTCACCGAGCACAAAGGCAACAGAGAGTTATTTGTGAAAATGATAAGGTTAACACTGCACTCAAAATTTAAGGCTAGAGCACACAAGGAATCAATCACCTCCTCAGCATATTTGTACATCAACGACTTATCAATGTCCTAGAGATTCAGGAAGTTAAAAGCTAGTACTTGAAGTATACCATCAAAGAATAGGGTAGAGTATCCAAGGATGTATAGTTATACATGAAGAAAATGGAGGCAAGTATGGAAAATAAACAAGACCCAATTCTTTCGCTGAATGGTCTTTGCTCAAGGTCTTGTGGACACTCAAAATATGACGACATTAATAAGCGAAGTCAGCTGAAGCAAAGGAAAAGATCCCTGGACAACATACTGCATCGACGCGCCTGAGGACAAGCAAGAAAAGATGCCTCTGGATAGATGATTGCATCGACTTAGCTCCCATCCTACGTCGACACATCTGAAGACAGTAGAAGCGAGAGCCCCAGGCAACGGGCAGCGTCGACGCGCAACAACAGTGGCGTTGACGCCACTAAAGGTAGCAAGAAAAACAGAGGCTCCTGGCAGAAGAAGACCTCGTCGACGCAGCCTGCAACTTGCGTCGACGCACCCTCAAGACGCATCAAAACCGTACGGGCGTGTGTCACGCCTATGGCATGTGCTCTTCGAAAAGCTCGATCAAGATGCCTTTTAGAAGGTTGTATGATCGTACAGGGCATGTGGATCAATATTCTCTAATCATGGGAGAACATTCTGGCTCTCCTCTGCCTTGGAAAAGAAGAAAGGGGCGGCTGCTCCTATAAAATAGACCCAATACCTTGAAGAGAAGCCTCTCCGGCAGCCCTGTTTTTCCTCTTGCAAGTGCTGTGTGAAAATCTCAGAGTTCCCCTCTGCTGCTCCTGTGTGTGAAGAGAAGATAGAGAGGAAGAAAAGAGAGGGAGGTGTTATACTTGGGAAGGGAGAGGGGTCAATGCTCCGCCCTTCCCCCCCCCTTCTTTCTGTTTTCTTCTGCTTTGTACTTCTGTAATTCTCTTTTCGTCGTTTGGTCATTTCGCAGACCCATCGACCTTGGGATAATGTATTTCCTTCGTCTGAGATGAATAAGAATGAGTTTTTGTTGCTTGGATGTGAATGTTTGCATTTCTGCCATTCTTTCTACCCCCGTTCCCCAGTTCGCTGCTGTTGACACCGGGTTTAAGCCTACGAATTGAGTTATTTCTTTTATTCACCCTTTATGCTGCTCTGAATTATCCATTATTTTGGAGTCTTCTTTGACTATATTTCGATCCCATTTCTTGACCATTTTTTGAGCCCATTGAGCTTTGGAAGCTATTATCTTCAATTCCCCCACTTTCAGTTCACTTTCGGGCCGTTTGGAGCATCGAACGGGCGTCTGGGCAAACACTGAGAAGGCGGTCATGAATAGTACCCTCTATTTATTTTTATTTTATTTTTATCCGTCATGGTAGTGGTCTCCTACGAGACCGCTTTCATGAGAAGGCGGTCTCCTAGGTGACCGCGTTCTGCCCAATTTTATTTTATTTTTATTTTTATTAATTTTTAATATAAAATGACGGTCTTCATGAGACCGCCACCTTCAGGTAGCGGTCTCTTGAAGACCGCCATCTTCTTTTTTGTGCCCAAGGTGTGTCGACTCCGTCTCCCAGTGTGTCAGCTCCATTCCTATGCCCTATCAAGTTGCGGTCGTAGGGTGACCTTTTTCTGAAGGTTGCAGCCTCGCGACTGGCCGCCTTCTCAGAGTCGAATCTGGATCATTCCGGGCTCCGATTTCTTCGCCCAAGGACTCTTCAGAGTCCTATTTGGCACTATTTTCGAGGGAGATAGGCCTCCACCTCAATTTCCATCCATCTAGGACACTTATCCCCACTATTATCTCAAGGTTTTGCCAATCAAAACTCTTATTTCAAGGATTTATCTCCTAATTTCAACCCTAGGGTTTCTGCACTCTATAAATTGTGGCCTGCTCGCAGTGCGCAAAGGGGGGGGGCTCTTTCTTGGTTCGGGGTGAAGCCATGCCACATCGTGAACTCGTTTCTTCGACCCCTACCTACTGAGGGGAGTATTAACTTCAATTTCCATCACTTAGGGCCCGTTTTCTTCATTCCTATCTTTTATTCTATGCTTCTACTTTCTCAATTTCATCACAATCTGCACTTTTCTGCACATGCATGCACGATTTGCACTTTTGCATCTCCATTTTCCACAGTTCTACTGCGTGTTAATTCCTCATCTTTGTTCTATTCTCATCACAACACACACATCTATCTGTTGCACCCTTTTACAGGGGTTGAAAACCCTCCCCGGTGCATTCTTCCCTCTTGTTTTCATGCTTACTTTATGCACACGGGATATGATACTACACTTGCATGTTCTAATGGGTTTTTCCCTTGTTTCTTTGGCTTTGTTTTGCAGGAAAGCAAGTACAACGTGAGGCCCTCTTCTTCTAGCCGGCTGGAAGGCGAGGAGGTCAGATTCCACATCATTTCCCGCCTCCCTCTTCCACGCGCGATCAAGTCTTAGTGGTCTCTTTTTGGGGCAACATCTTCTTTCCTTTATTTCCAAGGTACGCGGTGCATGTTACTACCTTTTCCTTAGTATTTTGTGCACGGTTATACTTGGTGGCGATCACGATTAGTTTCTTCATCTTCATCGCCCATTTTCCTTCATGCTATTTCATGCTTTCATGCATATTATATATTTGCTTAGTTTGGGGCGGGTAGATATAAACATCTACAACCTAGCTTTTTTTGGAAATCACGGTGGGATGCCTAGTGCCCATCACGTTATTCATGCTCTCCTGCAAGTTTGGTGTGTATGTGTTCATGTTTAGATAGCATTGTCTCATTTTTTCCATAGTTCTATCAAGTTTTCAGGTTCTGGGATCAAAAAATGGTCTGTAGGAGGCCACTACCAGAAGGAGGTCTTCCAGGAGACCACTACGTCGAAGAAACGGTCTCCAGGAGACCTCCTTCTATTTCTGGCAGGCCCAGGGGCAGGCTCTCAGGCGCGTCTTTGTTTGGTGATTTAATTCACCTTCCCGGGTCTAATCACTCTGTTTATGGTCCCATATTGTTGTCCTTTATAGTGTCTTCATTTTCATATATCATTTGCATTCATTGGGTCATGTTTGCATAATTTAATCTTATCTTGATTTTTGATTTTTCTACAAGAAATCTGTAGGCAGACCCGGGAGATACTCTAAGGTATGCTATTCATTGAGGATTTAAATTGCTTTCTAGGGTTTGATTATGCTATTTTCTGGCTCTATCACTACAAGAAAATTGGCTTTTACTTACGTTCAGAAAATGTAGGTATAGGTCTAAAAACGTAGGTAAAGCCTTTAGCCACGTTTGCTTCCCACGCTTTCAAAATGTGGCGCTTGCTCGCGTGACTATAGGTTATACCTACGTTTCTATGAAACGTAGGTATAGCTCGACCTATCCCAATGCTTTCAAAGTGTAGGAATAGTCTAACAAAAAGCGTAGGTAGATATCGACCTATACCTACGCTTTAAAAGTGTAGGAATAGTCCAACAGAAGCGTAGGTTAAAAACATGTATATACACGCATATAAGAGGCTGTACCTACATTTCTAAAAACATAGGTAATACTTTTAGCCACGTGGTGAAAGAAACGTATGAAAAAGTATTAGCATCATTCTCTTAAAAACGTAGGAAAAAGCACTAGTCTCATTTTTTAAAAAACGTAGGTATATTATTCTTTTATTTTTTTATATACTCATTGTGCAATCATATTACACCTATATACATTCAAATAATGTTTCCTACATGAATCTCACATTGAACACATCAATATTAACATAAAAACTCACAATTAACAAATCAATATTAACATAAAAAATCACATTCAACAATGAATATCAACATAGATCATACACGCCCTTCGAAACACCACTATCATATTACACCTCCACAGCATAAATTTTCTACTATCAAAAAAATTCCCATGACAAAATGAAACTGCATTGCATGAAAGAAAAAAAAATCTTGCAAAATTTTCCCAAATCTGTACCATAGTCTTCCTTCACCATCAACTACAGAGTGTAATATCTTTTCAGCATTATAATAGCAGTCCTTAACAGCAAATGCTACATATTCATCCTTAGAAATTTGGTTCCATAGGTCAGCATGTGCGTCCTTGCAGTTAAAAGCCAAGTCTATTGCCAAAAATATCTGACAATGTCAAAAGTAGTAAGCATAAGCTAGAGAACTGATGTTGCAAATGTAGGCATGTAAAAGAGCAAGAAGGCTGACCTTACTACAAAGAAGGAACAAAGGCCACTAAACTAGCCCCAACCACCCATAATTACTTGGCATGGAAAGCAAGTCCATCTCACTGCATGCTCAAGGAGTTGAAAACAAGATTAGCAAGTTATATATTCAGTGGAGGACACAACAAAAAAGTATTAATCAAATATTTATTTTTCATAGCTAGACAACAACAGAATTAGCTTTTCATCCAAGATTTAAATAGATGTGTGTTATAAACACATGATCTTCAAATTAACAACATTTTTCATCTAGTATTAACAACCCAAGGATATACATGGCGTTGATAAACACATGATCTTCAAATTAAAAATTCCACAAACTGATGAAAGAACCCCCTTCCATCAGGAGATTTCAAGTCAAGCACGTATGATGATTCCAATCGATGAAACTATATAAACTCATTAACTTTTACAACATTTCAATAATCATAGTTATAGGAAAGATAAAAACATCCATATTATTGAGGACAAAAGCATGATGGATGTAACACATTTGTTTTTCTATCAATATGATCATAATTGGTATTCATAAGCATAAAGACTGCATAGCCATCAAGTGTCTAAACCAATATGAGACAAACATAGAATCACCCACCCACCCCAAAAAGAGACAGGAAGAAATAAACAAATTTCTACTTCACAAGGAATCCATATATACTTTGTCCAATGATGATGCAACACTGGCAAAAAGACCCACTGGTCAAACATAAAATACATATACAAATTGAATTGCATCATATTCTTTCACTGAGACTGCGTGAACCTGGGCATATCTCCCTTTCTACTCACTTTTCAGATTTAAACATGGCATTCGCCCTCTTATGCAAGTTCTGATATGCATGCAGATTGAATGTGATAGAATGAAATGATGAATTCAGTTTGAAATCTGCTAAAACCAGATTGAATGTGACAGAATGAAATGATGAATTCGAACTCCTAAGCTTCCAGTTTAAGACTAAAACTTTTGCCCAATTGTATTTGTATGCGTTCTATGTTGGGTTAGATGGACGCAGTCTATCTCCACATATTGTGGATCTAGAGGGGGGTGAATAGATCAACTTGCCTAATTTAAAATTATTGTAAGTTCTAGCGCAGAATTTAGGAACGTCAGTTAAGCTAAACAAAGGATGCTAAACAAAAGGTCAAAAGCTAGACATGAGCATAACCGATGCAATCAAATAAGCTAAGCAAGAATTTCCCATCGCACACAGATCACACAAAAACACAAACACACTACACACTCAATTTTTAGGTGGTTCGGTCAACGACCTACGTCCACCCCACACTCAACCGAGTATGGCTTCCTGCTGCGCAGCACAGCTTGCGTTCGCTGGGCTTTACAGCTTGGCCAAACAACCCGCTGATACACAGCTTCGCTGGGCACTACAGCTTGCCGACCAGAGGATCTAATCCTCTGCAACCGCTGGGGAAATACAGCTTAACCCGTCCAGTGGAGACCACCACTGCAAGACCGCTGACACACAGCTTGAAGAAACAGCATTCAGAAATGAAAGACAGAATCAAAACAAAAATAGAAAAGCTCAAAAAATAATGTAGCTCTAAGAGCAAGGCTCAGCTCTGGTTTTGAACCACGAGACTGAGATACAACCACTCTCACTCTCACTCTCGATCAGTTCTCTCTCAACTCAATCTCTCTCGATCTCTTCCTCTCTCTTTTTCTCCTTCTTCTTCTCTTCTTCTTCTTCTTCTTCTCTGTATCTTCTTCTTCTCTCTTTTCTCTCTGTGGATCGAAGGCTCACTGCTGTATAGACTTTCTCTTCTTTTCTTTTCGATCGACCTTCATCTGAGGACGAAGGCTTCAATATATAGCAGCAGCAGGTGGATAAGGTACAGAATGCGTGTGCCTCCCACACTCAATTCAGAACCTTCTTTCCACGTGCCCTTATAGCATTGGTTCCTTTAGTATTGGATCACGTGCAGCCCAGTTATTGGGGAATAATCTTCCTCGGACCTGCAAAGAGATAAAAACCATTAATACTCAGGGTTCGCTATATATATATATATATATATATATATATATATCTACCTGAAATGAGTCGGTTGACACTCAAGCTGAAACTGCACGAGGTATGTAGGAACAACAAGAGGTGCACTGCATTGAGGATGACACGAGATACAGTGGTGACAAAACAAACACTACAAAGAGAACGACACGAGGTTCAAAGGTGACAAAACAAATACTACAAAGAGAACGACACGAGGTCTCATGAGAGTAGCACGAGGTTAGAAAGAAGTCTCACGGAGCGAAACGGTAGACAAACACGCGATCAGAGGGAACCTGGACGAAGATAGAAACAAACAACACGAGGACATAAACACAAGAATAACATGAAGACACGAATACAAAAAGACTCGAAGACATAGGGGTGACACAGATGGAGCGACACGAGGTGGCACAGAAAGCAGCACGAGGTGCTGCAGTGTTCAGCACGCGATGGAACAACAACGACACGAAGACGAGGACAACACGGACTGAAACCAACTCGAAGATAAAGAACAGAACCCTGCACGAAGTGTGGTCACAAAGAAAAAAGGACACGGGGTCTAAGAAAAACAACACGAAGACAGAAGACAGGAACGGCTACAACGACACGTGATAAAATAGTGAAAGCAAGAAAACATCTCGAGTAACTATAGTAGATGATACGAGAATAAGACTCGAAGACAGACGATGTATAGAGTTCTCAGTTCACCCGTCAGTGTGTAGACTTGAACAGCATGAGGTACAGTATAGACATCAACTCTGCACATCGAATGTATGGACTTCAAGTGTGAAGACCATTGTAGAGACTTTGGTTTCGAAGACAATGTGCAGACATCGAGTTTGAAGACCAATGTCCAGACTTCAAGTAACAGTGTGGATGTACAGACTTGATGGAGCGAAGCAATGTGTAGACTTGAAGCTCCTGATGGGTGTATAGACTTCAAATATCAAGACGCTAAGGAAGACAGACAAAGTACAGACTCTGAGGTTCAAGGCCAACGGCTGTACAGACTTGGAATATTGAGACAGATGTCCAGACTTCAAACGTTAACGCTGTACACACTTAACCAATTCAATTGAGATGCAGCGTGTGGACTTCATCTTGAGCGAAAGGTAAGTGAAGAATGTATAGACTCAAGAGAGCAAGAAATTGCAGACATCAGTGTATTAAATACTAAGAACACATAGTCAATCTGATAGACCAATTTCATCAAATCAAAAGTAGTTGCCAATCAATCAAAACAATGGTGTTGCCAATGAAATAAAGCAAGTGTCAACATCATCAACATAGTGGGGTCACAACAATCTCCCCCTTTTTGATGATGGCAACCCCATATGAAGTAGAAGAGCAACATCCTGTCATATAGATATATGTTTGATGAAAGACATGATGTGTTATGCAGATTGACATGCAGATGCTATGAAGGCATGCAACTAACTGCCTCAAACTCTCATGCAACTAACTGCCTCAAACTCTCCCTTGGAATGAATTCAGAATTGACACAGATATGTATTCTCCCCTAGACAATATTCTCCCCCTTTGCCATCAACAAAGAGGAGGGAAAAGTTAAATACAATGGAGGAATCAAGAGTAGAGCTGACTGGCATTTTGAACAGGTAGTTCATGAATAAGCATTCTAAAGCATAGAGTCTTCAGTCATATAAAATTAGAAACTGCTGTCAGAAAGAGTTCTGGTTTAAGGATGATAAAATTTGGAGTTCATGTACTACAAGCAATAGATAAGGTCACTGTGCATGATAAAATATAAACCAGAATCATATTTGCATGAAAGATTCAGTTTCATAATATCTTACTTTCATAGTCTCATAAAAATATTGAGAGAAATCAAGTCATGTATTGAAGTTAAACAAATTGACACTCATGAAGTTTTCTTTTGAAGGAGTAGCATTATCAATATTAGATTATATTGAGCATTCAGGTACCACAAGTCTTTCTGCGTAAGGGTATACGTTTATAAGACGCCAATACCCCTAGATACTCAACAAGATGGACCATTCTGCATATGATCAATTTCAACAGAACTGAGTTACACCTTTTTGTGTGAGGGTACATGTTTATCAGACGCCAGTTACCCCCAGGTACTTAGTGAGACCAGCCTGCTGTTTTGAACATTTTAAATAGAGATAGCTGATACACTTCATGACATGAGTGTTGTCCACTTCTTTGATGGATCACTCAGTTTCTCAGTGATTTATCAGTCATTGCTCTGCCAATATTGATTTTCAATGATTTTCAATATTTTCAATAGCTTTCTTAGCTGTCCTTTTTATATTTCAGAATGACTTGTTCAAGAACAATACACATACTTAACCTTTCTAACATGATTTCAGATGAGTTTTCAGATTTCAGATATGATTAGCTTTGTCTAACATGAAATAAGAAAGAGGTTGAGAGTTTCATCAATTTTCAACTTTCTTATATACTGATTGCAATCTTTAAACTCCAACCATTATAAGATTTAAACCATTACATCAGTCTTTGAACAATTCAAATTCTTATAACTGAAGAAGTCCATTTTCTACTGCTTAGAAATCAGAACTGGCCAACAGATTACCATAATGTCAGAGACAAGTATTCAGAATTAAAGGTTGAATGACTTCAAGAAGGTTGAAACCACTATGAATTTCTAGCAATACTCCCCATGTCTGTATGCATGCAACATGGCAAGAATTAATTGAGAGAGAGCTTATGCATAGATCATGAATGAATGATTTACAAAGACATGCAAAGACTCTACAAGCTCCTCCTGAATATATGCAATACAGGACAGTTCTACATCCGCATTCACATCCACATGATTTATCCAAGCAATCAAAACAAGTCCACATCAGAGATTTTATTCACAACAATTAAACAATCATTCATCATGCTAAAATTTACATAAGACAAGTTCTCTTCTAAGAAACTTAAATTTTTCATTCGCAAGAGGCTTAGTAAAAATATCAGCAATTTGTTTTTCAGTTTCTATGAAGTTCATTTCAATCTCCTTTTTATTTACAGCATCTCTAAGAAAATGATGTTTTATCAATATATGCTTAGTCCTAGAATGGTGAACAGGATTTTTAACAAGGCATATAGCACTAGTATTATCACATAAAAGTGGAATGCATCCCAGATTTATCTGATAATCCGCCAGTTGGTGCTTAATCCAAAGTACTTGGGCTGCACAATTACATGCTGCAATATACTCAGCTTCAGCTGTGGATAATGCCACAGTGTGTTGCTTCTTAGATGCCCAAGACACTAGACAGCCACCAAGGAATTGACAGTAGCCACTAGTGCTTTTTCTATCTACTCGACACCCAGCATAGTCTGCATCAGTGTAGGCTAGAAGCTCTAACTCACACTTAGCAGGATACCAGAGACCTAGTTCTTGGGTGCCTAGTAAATACCTAAAAATCCTTTTCACAGCTTTAAAGTGAGTTTCTTTAGGACTGGCCTGAAATCTAGAGCATAAACACACAGCAAATTGTATATCAGGCCTAGAGGCTGTAAGATAGAGAAGAGATCCGATCATACCTCTGTATAGCCTTTGGTCCACAGGTTTACCTTTGGAATCTTCATCCAAACTGGTTGATGTACCCATTGGAGTGGCTATTTCCTTGAGGTTGTCCATTTTGTACTTCTTCAATAAGTTCTTTACATACTTGGACTGAGAGATGAAGATGCCATCTTCTGTTTGTGTAACCTGCAGTCCAAGAAATAGTTTGAGCTCACCCATTGAGCTCATTTCAAATTCATCAGTCATAATTCGAGAGAATTCCTCACACAATTTGGGGTTAGTTGACCCAAACATAATGTCATCCACATAAATCTGAATGATAAGAATATCTGGATGGCTTACCTTGGTAAACAATGTTTGATCAACTACACCTCTTGTGAAGTTCTTGTCGGTGAGGAATTGCTCAACCTGTCATACCAAGCTCTAGGAGCTTACTTTAAACCATAGAGAGCTTTATTGAGCTTGTAAACATGATTAGGGAAATCTAAACATTCAAACCCAGGAGGCTGTCTCACATATACATCCTCATTAATTTCTCCATTTAGAAAAGCAGATTTCACATCCATCTGTTGAAGGTTTATTCCTAGGGAACATGCATAACCCAATAAAATTCTTATTGATTCTAACCTAGCTACATGGGCAAAAGACTCTTCAAAGTCTATACCAAATTCCTGATTGTACCCCTGAGCTACAAGTCTGGCTTTATTTTTAATAATATTCCCCGCTTCATCAGTTTTGTTTCTAAATACCCATTTAGTCCCTATGACTGTTTCATGATCAGGAGGTGGAACCAAATGCCACACCTTATTCCTGTCAAACTGATTGAGCTCCTCATACATGGCATTAATCCAATGCACATCTTAGAGAGCACAGTCAATGGACTTGGGTTCTATGTTTGAAACAAAAGCATAAGCATTCAGTTCATGTTGAATTCTTAAGTGGCCTCTAGTCCTAGGGGGATCATTCAGATTTCCAATGACATTATCTACAGGATGATCCTTGAGATATCTAATATTTACAATTGGACTATCATGAACTTGATTTACCTCCCCCTGAACTGTAGGTTCCCCTTCATTAAGCTCTTTATGTTCTTCTTCATCCTCGGATTTGTCTGCAGGATCTCCTTCCTTCAGAATTTCTCCATTGTTTTCATTCCTGCATTGACTAACATTAGAATTTGCCAAGGATTCATCAAAAACTATGTGTGGAGATTCTTCAATAGTTTTAGAGTTCAGATTGTACACTCTGTATGCTCGGGTGTTTTAAGAATAGCCAAGAAAAATTCATGGTTCTCCATTAGGTTCAAATTTGTCAAGGTCCTTTTTATCATTTATGTGAATGAAACATTTACAACCAAAAACCTTGAAGTGAGCAATAGAAGGTTTCTTACCTTTTAATATCTCATATGGTGTTTGCTGGGTAGAAGGTCTTACCATGGCTCTGTTAATTACATAACAGGCAGTGTTCACTGCTTCAGCCCAAAATTTCCTTGGTAGACCACCTTCAACAAGAAGTGTACGACCCATTTCCACTAGGGTTCTGTTTCTTCTCTCTACAACTCCATTCTGCTCAGGTGTCCTTGGTGAGGAGTACCTGTGGTTGATTCCATTCGACCTGCAGAATTCATCAAATTGTGAGTTTTCAAACTCACCTCCATGATCAGACAATATGTTTTCAATTTTCTGAGTTGTTTTAACATAGAACTCCTGAAATTCTGAGAAAGCATCACTCTTATTAGATAAGAAATAAACCCAAGTATACCTAGAAAAGTCATCTACCATGACAAACCCATACCTCCTCCCTGATAGGCTGACAGCTCTAGTTGGCCCAAAAAGGTCCATATGTATCAGCTCATAGGGTTTGGAAGATAAATTTTCTGTTCTAGACTTAAATGATTTTCTAGTTATCTTTGATTGGGTGCATGCATCACAGATTTTGTTTTCTTTCTTGAAAGAGACTTCAGGAAGTCCTCTAACAATGCCATGCTTATTTAATTTGTGCAAAACAGTGTAGCTAGCATGACCTAACCTACGATGCCATAAAAATGCTATGTCTTCTCTACTGGCAGTAAGGCAAAGGTTAGTGTGTTGAATGGCATCTAGATTTATCATGTAAGTATTATTTATTCTTTTTCCAGTAAATTTGACAATATCAGAATCAGGTTCAAAAACCTTGCAGCATTGAGAATTAAATAGAACATTGTAACCATTATCACATAACTGGCTGATGCTAAGTAGATTATAGGCTAACCCTTCAACCAGCATAACATCATCAATGCAGCAGGTGGAACACTTACCTACCTTACCTGATCCGATAATCCTACCCTTTGTGTTGCTTCCAAAGGTGACAAGGCCTTCTACTTTCTCAGTCAGTATGCAAAATTTGGCCTTATCTCCTGTCATATGCCTGGAGCAGCCGCTATCCATGTACCACAAGTTGTTCTTGGTTGCCAGGCATACCTGTATACACAATTAGGTAGAGAAGTTTGGAACCCAAGACTGATTGGGCTCCAATGTAACTGAATTAGCAGCAAAGCAGGAGAGCAATTGTTTCGGAATCCACATTTGTTTGAATGAATTTTGTTCAGTGGATCTTACAGATTTTCTTCTGTTGTTGTTCCTTTTCTTTTTATTGTTCTTTTTCTTGTTGGCAGCAGCATGATTATTGACAGTGTTGTTATTTCTGTGCCATTGCCTTGGCCAAGGTGTGTTCACAAAGTTTTGGCCATAGTTGTTCCTGGGCTGGCTATGAAAATATTGATTTCTAGATGTCCAGTAACCATACTCATTTACCCAATTTCTACTGTAAGGTCTTTGATATTGAGCACCCTGGTGTGCAAGACCTGTAAACTTACCCTGAGTTCTAGACCAATTTGACCTATAGAAGTAGGTTGGCTGTGCATTGTAGTGGGTCTGAGCTCTGGATTGATAAAAATAATTGGGTTGACTCCTAGCAGCACTTTGTCTCCCCTTTACTTTGGACCCTGCTGACCTATACACAGGTTTGTATTGGGTCTTCTTAAGAGGTGGAGGTGTTGTGGAGACTAGGTTACCTTGACCTGGGGTTTATCAGACTGTGTAGGTTGACCCCTAACCTGAGTCTGAGCCCTAGGATTCTGCTTAGATGTGCTAGCTCTACTAGGCTCATTAACCTTTCATTTGCCCTTCTCCTCAGCACTGGGCTTTTTCAGATTAGCAGTTTTGTTCATCAAGTTTGTTGAGTTCATGCTAATTAGAGGTCCCTTTTCCTTTTGAGCAACAAATGAAATTGTTTTCATTCCGAATGTTTTTTTTTGCACTAGAATTAAAACCTAGGCCCTCTTTTCTAAAATTAACCTTTGACCCTAACAAAGCATTTAAGTTATCTGTTCCTTGGGTCATTTTCTCAATGGTCTTCATTTTATCCTCATTATCTTTCTGAAGTTCATCAATAGCCTTTTTTAGCTCGTTGTTGACATTGAGGACATCTTCATATTTTTCAGAGATAATTTTGACTTCACTTTCACATTTCTGAATCTTCAGCTTCCATTCATCAATTTCATCTTCAAGCCTTAGATTCTCTTCCTTAGAAGCTTTTAACTCATTTTTGATTTTATCTTCTTCAAAACATGTGAGTTTCAATTCATCAATCTCAGATTCCAAACATGCAATTTTATCAGTTAGTGTTTTATCATTTTGCATGGAATTGATTTTTCTTCTAAGATGCCTATTCTCTTTTCTAATATCATCAGCTCTATCAGCTATTTCATGATAAGCATCTACCCAATCAGCAATTGTGAAGTTTTCAAATCTAGTGATTACCTCATTTGTATCCTCCTCTCTATCTTCGGAGCTTGTTGCCATAAGGCAAATGGGCTGTTAAGATTTGGCTTCACTATCTGAGCTGCTGCTGAAAGAGCCTTCATCTTCATCACTCCATGTGGTGATCATAGCTCTTCCCTTCTTGGTTTTCTTCTTTGACCTGTCCTTATGTTTCTGATTGTGTGGACAGTCAATTTTCAGATGCCCTGGTTTCCTGCATTGATAACAGACATTAGCTTCATTTTTCTTTGCAGGTGTAGATTTATACCTTTTATCCTTTCGGCCATCACTGTATTTCTTCTGATTGAACCGTCCTGCTCCCTTTCTGAGAAATCGCCTGAACTCTCTAGTCATCATGGCTATTTCAGATCGAGTCACATCTTCTTCTTCATTTAGGCTCTCCTCTGATGATGAAGAGCTGCTGGAGCTGGATTTTGTTATTTTGCTGGAACTAGCCTTCAGCGCTATCGGCTTCTTCTTCCTCTCGGCTTCATCTGTCCTTGGCATGTTTATCTCATATGCCATAAGTGAGCCAATCAGCTCATCAGATTTTGTATTACGCAGGTCCCTTGACTCCTCCATCACAGTTGCTTTGGTGTGCCAATTTGGAGTCAAGGAGCGCAAAATTTTCCTTACTACATCATACTCTGCCTGAGGTTTCCCAAAACCTCTGAGGCCATTTGTTATGACAGTCAGCCGAGCGTACATTTCGCTGATGGACTCGTTCTGCTTCATCTTGAAGGCTTCATACTCAGATACAAGAAGATTGGCCTTCTGCTCTCTTACTTGAGATGTGCCTTCATGAATTACTTCCAGCGCATCCCACATCTCCTTAGCTGATTTGCAAGCAGATACACGGGAGAATTCTGTAGGATGCAGAGCGCACTGGATAGCATTAATAGCACTCCAATTTAGCGTGGACCTTCTGATCTCCTCCTTGGTCCATACATCTTCATTCGGGGACAGCTCATAAGGTCCCTTGCTGACAATCTTCCAAATCTCATAATCCTTAGCCCTGAGGAACACTTGTATACGATTCTTCCAGTATGCGTAGTTTGATCCGCCAAAGAATGGGGGCTTCGTTCTTGAGTGACCTTCGGCAGTCATCCCTCGAACATCCATCTCTGCCTATTCTCCTCGGGCGATGAGTCCCTGCAGAAGAGTTAGGCTCTGATACCAAGTGTTGGGTTAGATGGACGCAGTCTATCTCCACAGATTGTGGATCTAGAGGGGGGTGAATAGATCAACTTGCCTAATTTAAAATTATTGTAAGTTCTAGAGCGGAATTTAGGCAAACGTCAGTTAAGCTAAACAAAGGATGCTAAACAAAAGGTCGAAAGCTAGACATGAGCATAACCGATGCAATCAAATAAGCTAAGCAAGAATTTCCCATCGCACACAGATCTCACAAAAACACAAACACACTGCACACTCAATTTTTAGGTGGTTCGGTCAACGACCTACGTCCACCCCACACTCAACCGAGTATGGCTTCCTGCTGCGCAGTACAGCTTGCGTTCGCTGGGCTTTACAGCTTGGCCAAACAACCCGCTGATACACAGCTTCGCTGGGCACTACAGCTTGCCGACCAGAGGATCTAATCCTCTGCAACCTCTGGGGAAATACAGCTTAACCCGTCCAGTGGAGACCACCACTGCAAGACCGCTGACACACAGCTTGAAGAAACAGCATTCAGAAATGAAAGACAGAATCAAAACAAAAATAGAAAAGCTCAAAAAACAATGTAGCTCTAAGAGCAAGGCTCAGCTCTGGTTTTGAACCACGAGACTGAGATACAACCACTCTCACTCTCACTCTCGATCAGTTCTCTCTCAACTCAATCTCTCTCGATCTCTTCCTCTCTCTTTTTCTCCTTCTTCTCTTCTTCTTCTTCTTCTTCTCTGTATCTTCTTCTTCTCTCTTTTCTCTCTGTGGATCGAAGGCTCACTGCTGTATAGACTTTCTCTTCTTTTCTTTTCGATCGACCTTCATCTGAGGACGAAGGCTTCAATATATAGCAGCAGCAGGTGGATAAGGTATAGAATGCGTGTGCCTCCCACACTCAATCCAGAACCTTCTTTCCACGTGCCCTTATAGCATTGGTTCCTTTAGTATTGGATCACGTGCAGCCCAGTTATTGGGGAATAATCTTCCTCGGACCTGCAAGGAGATAAAAACCATTAATACTCAGGGTTCGCTATATATATATATATATATATATATCTACCTGAAATGAGTCGGTTGACACTCAAGCTGAAACTGCACGAGGTATGTAGGAACAACAAGAGGTGCACTGCATTGAGGATGACACGAGATACAGTGGTGACAAAACAAACACTACAAAGAGAACGACACGAGGTTCAAAGGTGACAAAACAAATACTACAAATAGAACGACATGAGGTCTCATGAGAGTAGCACGAGGTTAGAAAGAAGTCTCACGGAGCGAAACGGTAGACAAACACGCGATCAGAGGGAACCTGGACGAAGATAGAAACAAACAACACGAGGACATAAACACAAGAATAACACGAAGACACGAATACAAAAAGACTCGAAGACATAGGGGTGACACAGATGGAGCGACACGAGGTGGCACAGAAAGCAGCACGAGGTGCTGCAGTGTTCAGCACGCGATGGAACAACAATAACACGAAGACGAGGACAACACGGACTGAAACCAACTCGAAGACAAAGAACAGAACCCTGCACGAAGTGTGGTCACAAAGCAAAAAAGACACGGGGTCTAAGAAAAACAACACGAAGACAGAAGACAGGAACGGCTACAACGACACGTGATAAAACAGTGAAAGCAGGAAAACGTCTCGAGTAACTACAGTAGATGATACGAGAATAAGACTCGAAGACAGACGATGTATAGAGTTCTCAGTTCACCCGTCAGTGTGTAGACTTGAACAGCATGAGGTACAGTATAGACATCAACTCTGCACATCGAATGTATGGACTTCAAGTGTGAAGACCATTGTAGAGACTTTGGTTTCGAAGACAATGTGCAGACATCGAGTTTGAAGACCAATGTCCAGACTTCAAGTAACAGTGTGGATGTACAGACTTGATGGAGCGAAGCAATGTGTAGACTTGAAGCTCCTGATGGGTGTATAGACTTCAAATATCAAGACGCTAAGGAAGACGGACAAAGTACAGACTCTGAGGTTCAAGGCCAACGGCTGTACAGACTTAGAATATTGAGACAGATGTCCAGACTTCAAACGTTAACGCTGTACACACTTAACCAATTCAATTGAGATGCAGTGTGTGGACTTCATCTTGAGCAAAAGGTAAGTGAAGAATGTATAGACTCAAGAGAGTAAGAAATTGCAGACAGCAGTGTATTAAATACTAAGAACACATAGTCAATCTGATAGACCAATTTCATCAAATCAAAAGCAGTTGCCAATCAATCAAAACAATGGTGTTGCCAATGAAATAAAGCAAGTGTCAACATCATCAACATAGAGGGGTCACAACATTCTATCCTTTGAACATTTGCCGCTCAAAGACTAAAAAGGGGAAGGAATAATGATGCTGACAAATGGGCCGAGCATTGAGCAAAAAAGGGGATTCACCATAGCAAGCTTATGGACAGCAAGAAGGGAAAAAGTGTGCAATGCTCAATATAATTTCAGAAAAACACTAATAACAGAGAATTGATAGAAACAATGAGAAGAGGAAGCAAGGAGTAAACATCCTCACATCAACTTTTTAATTCGTCTAAAAGTTTATCTTTGGCACATTTGTCAAGCTTTTCCTTTACCTTAGCTTTTTGCTTATCATGTGAGCATGTTAAAAATACACCTTGCTATACCTTAACATCTTCAAGATGTGTGGATGTTGATATTTTCCCAATATAGGATCAAAAAATGGCTGACTACTATGATTGCAACCTATCAATATCCAAAAGAATAAAGAAAATAGCCATCTCTAGAGTTCAAACTGAGTCACAAGCCATGTGGGGCTGCAATTCAATAATGATAAATGAGTGAAGACTTACTGCAGCGTGTCAACTAGATGCCCCCATTCCATTAAAAACTCCCTCAACTGCAGCACAAGAATAAAAATAAACAAGTGAAAAATCTAGCGTTGATAAGAGGAAAATCTTCTTATAATTTCAATCCAATCTTTTTTTTGAAAAGGGGGGATAAAGATCCGGTCAACTAGTATTCAACTTAACACAGATATTGCTGCTACATCACATGCTTATAGCATAGGGGAGGAAATATCTAATGTTTCAATGGTTCCAACATCAGAAAGCATGCAAATCATTCTATTTTACAAAATTTAGATTTTATTGCAGCAAATACTCTAAAAACATGTGAATCTCTTTTATGCCAATCCTTCGATATACCTTCAAATTTTCCCCTGCATCTTTTTGTAGCTCCTTAAACTCCTGAACCACCCGCTCCATAATCTCCTGTTGTTCCATGTGTGCTTTGTGAGCATGTTCTTCTTTCTCCAGCTTCCCCTGCTCGGCTTTGATCCTTTCTCCCTCTGCGGTAGCCAGATGGACTTTAAGCGACTGGTGGATCTATAAAAAATTGCACACGAATGTCAGAGAATTAGCTAATATTTCCACAAACATTCATACATTTTTTATCAAATGGCCTCAAAGCACAACCAAATCAGTTTCACTTTGAAAATGGACAGGGAGAAAATCATAAGAAAACACATAGTACATGTTAACAGTTCTATTCCCAATGGAGCTGCCTCTTATCTAAATCAGCCAATAGTAAAAAAGAAACACCAAATCATATGAATAGAAAATAAAACAAGAATTTAGCACCTCTTCAATGATTACAAGAGAATTACATCTCTGATCAGACAAACTAAGAAGCCGAGCCTGAAGTTCCCTCACCTCAATTGCCAGTATGGACTTCTCACCATAAACCTCACCAGCATGCTGCAAAAGGTTGAAATAGCTCACACCTCTAGTTCATGCAATTGAATTAGAATGAGACCGTAGAAACCACACAAACCATATTGTTTGCTTCTCTTCCATGCTTCAGCATAACTTTAAGGTCTTCAACTTTCTCAAGAATATCTAGACCAGCTTTGGAGGCTGCATCTTTAGCGAGGCTAGCTTCCTTCTCACGGAGATCTACTTCTTTCATCATATCCATTACCGACTCCATAGCAGAAACTAAAGTATTTCTGAATGCATTGTTGTAAAAGATTAAAAATATTCAACAATGGATGTCAAGATGCAAAGGAAGTCACCAATTAGCAAAAGAATAAATAACCAAAAAAATCAAAAGAGAAACAATAGTAGAAACTTCAATGTGATGGAGTAAACAACAACAATTGCTTTTTCGCACATATATTCTTGCTCTTCATATGCAAGTTTACTTTCCTTTGAATGTGGCTCACACCCAATTTTTCAACGTAAGGAAAATAAAACAAGTACTATAGGAGAAAGTTTAGGTCTTACAATCAACATGAACCAACCAATCAAGCAGTAGATACTGCATATTCATATGTTCTAGCCAAACCCACCACCACCCACTAAACATAAAGGACTACGAATGGTAAGAGCAACTACATCACAGTTCATCTATGTTCATGCAGCTCTTCACGTTTATGTACGTTCATATAGTCCATTACATACAAATATGTTTTCCCATAGAAAAACTATCTGAAAAGCCATGAAATCAGCAGCTCTGCACGTTCATGTAGGTCGGCATCCTTCAGCAATGATCAAAAAGGGTACAAATATGTTTTAACATAGAAAAAATATCTGAAAAGCCATGAAATCACTAGCTCTGCATGTTCATGTAGCTAAACATCCTTCAGCAATGATCAAAAATGATTTCATCTACATCATTCTATATTGGAGATCGCATACTCCATGGCCTCGAAACATCTTCTACATATGGTGTCTTCCACTCTGCAGTTAATGATATATGGAAGTAATACCACTTATTAGAAATAATTATATTTAATTGGCTGCACAGCTCAAAATAGATAATCAATGGTTCCATAGACAAGGAGGACAAGGAGGATTATATAAAAACCATTAGGCAGGGCATTTCACTGCATGAATATAACTGATCAAGCCCACCAGTATAGATAAAATAGCTTAAGATATCAAATAATCTACATCAACAAAGCTGAAGACTTCAAACCATGAATTCCATTGGAGCACCAGTATAGATAAAAAAGCTTAAATTCCGTTGGAGCATATCTCTAAACAAGGAATAATTATGCAATGTATAAAAGCAACAAAAGGATTCACTGGCAACAACATTAAGAAGCTAGTATTTTCCCATATTAATCAAGACTTTGTTGGACAAAGAAGTCCATATATGACCAAAAGCTAAAACAATGTAGCATGTTTAGAAAAACCAAGTATAATTGACTAGATACATACCAACTATAATTAGATCTCCTAGAACTAGATGGTACAAACATCTGATCCTAATGCAGAACTTGAAATAAATCTTCTTAACATGAGGTAATTGTGTGTACCTTAACAACATGTGTTTGGCCAGAGATTGTCTCTAAACCAGTTTTCAACAAACAAATTTCACCACAAAAATAAGTTGATACTTGACAGAGCCTTGTCTTGTTGCCTTGCTTCAATGTTTCAACAACCCACTTAAGAATAGACATTTCTCCAGCCAGAGCCTTCTAGCCTCCATAAAACTAGAGGGTGGGAGAGTGGCCTCCATGGAGAAGGTGAATCTTTGAATCCTTCTCCTAACTAATCTGCTGCCTCCCAGAGTGATAGGGCTAGCAATTGATATTTTGGCTCTTCTTCTGTACTGTCAAGAAGATTTGCTGCATTCATAAAATTCCAATTGATATGAACAAATGGAGAAATAAAAAGGAATTGCATCCCCACAAAACTTATAATACTAGAAAAAAGGAATGGAGAAAAATGGAGGACAAACCTGGAGGAAGAATGTCCAGTTGCCCCTGCTGCGGCAGTAAGGTAGTAACTAGTGGGGCCTTTTCCCATGCCCAAACAAGAAGAGTTGTGCATACTACATTAATCAATGTAAGTGAAAGTTGTTTACCCCTTACACTAGTAAAAACGCTGCTGAATATCTTTGCATAAATATGCTACCAAGTGTTTCGGACAGGGTAGTATAAATCAATGCATGCACATGGATTTGAACCCCTCCCTTTATAAAAACTAGGCAGATAATTAAGCAAACCAAAATTAAGTCAATCAGTTGAAATTGATCATAGTCCATCCTTGAAATTACGAAATTCATGAGTTCCACATGCACACACATAAGGATTAGATGAAAAGGGCAAGGTATGAAGCTCTCAAGAATGATAATCCAAGTGAAACAGGTTGAAAGAAATTTAAGAAACAACAAAAGAGGTCATAGGTTGTCGATTTGGAAAGTTTATGATGTACCAATTAGATTATGCAAACTTTAGAACACAGGTCAATGATAAAGGATGCAATCAAATATTTAAATTTTGGTACCGGAACATGGCAAAATCGTGAGAGCTTTTCCTTGACATCGACCTCCGGTGCCTATCCACAGCATCGAATGAAGGCTATCCACATCTCAAAACGGTCGCAAGGCTTGCCATGTTGGGGAGAATGTTGTGCTAAAGTTGAGCATGTGTGGAACGTGAGTGTTTCTATTGTTTCGATGATGTCTAACTATGACTCATATAATGATTGGTTCTATTATTTTGATGTGATTCCAACTATGTCTCAACTATGACTCATTTCTAGTGTTTTGATGATGTATGTCTTTAGAGTCAATTTGCTATTCATTATGCATTTGCTATGCATTTGATAAAATCACTTTGATATGCATTTTGCTTTTGCTATGCATTTGATAAAGTCCATTTGCATACAATTCAGGTCATTATATTGCCAATTCAATATATCAAGAATGGCTTGCAATGCTTAGCCAATTGGCCGCACAGAAATCAAGATAGATCCAAAGGCTCCAAGATCACTCAAGATGCAACGTGGAAACTCATGATGCCAAGTGCACTTGCAGATCAAGAATGGCTTGCAACACACAATTCAAGCATCAACTGAAGCCATTCAGTCATCTTCCAAAGCCAAGGAGTTCCAATCAAGCAAAGATCTCAAGAAGAGCTCAAGGGAAGGCTGTCCAAGTGAAGAGCTTAGTAGAGACATATGTGAAAGCTCAATGTTGCGCCCTCTCACGCGGATCGACCTGCGCGGTCAGGTTGCGGGGGTTTCCGGGGGCGGAGCCCCCGGAACAAAATTCTGATTATAGGAATAATATAATCAACGGAATTCTTCAAGACAGTCAAGGGAGATGCCACGGACATGAACGGGTTGCAAGAGAAGTCAAGCGACGGAGCTAATGAGGTTCATGGACCGACCCGGGCAAGAATGGGCTCTGCCCAGCTGGCGGTCGACCGCCAGCACAGGGGCGATCGACCGCCCCAGCCAGGGACCGCCCAGGCCGAAAATCTTTCAGTGGCGGTCGACCGCCAGCCAGTGGCGGTCGACCGGAAATCCCAGGAGCCATTCGTTTACAGCATTTTACAGTAGCGGTCGACCGCCAGGAGCTGCAGGTCGACTGGCAGCCCCGAGCCAACCATGTTTGACTTCGAATTCCACCTCGTGGGCTGCCTAATTCTCATGATTTCTTTAATCCCAAAGAACCCCAAAGTCTCCCAATCACCCACAAATTGTGGATCTGGTCTAGGGCTTCTCCAAGGACCATTCAAGGTCTATAAAACCAACACATTGGTGGAGGCAAACCCTGATGCTTCATTTGGGATTAAGGGTGGCTGCAAGAGGGGTTTTTCAAGAGAGAGGAAACGAAACTGTTCATATGAACAGTAGTTCGTGAATGAGTTCTTCATCCACTCAAGAGTTTCAAGTAAAGATCTGAAGCAATCCTGAAGCAATCACCTTCTACTCTTCAATCAACTTTCAAGAAGGAGAAGAAGCAAAGCTTTCAAGGCGATCCAAGAAGCTCATTTCTCAAAGTGATCTTCTTCATCCTTTCAAGTTCATCCAAGGTGATTTTTGAAGCAATCAATCTCCTACAAGCTATTGAAGAAACAAGTTTCAAGGTAGAATCAATTACTCTCTTCATCCACTTCAAGAGGATACAAAGAGGAGATTGAAGAAAGAGTTACTGTTCACATGAACAGTACTCCGTGAAGAACATCTTCATCCAATCCAAGGTATTCAAGCTCATATCAAAGAGATCATCTTCCAAGATCTGTGAAGAAGGAAGCAAGGATCAAGGTAGCATCTATTCACCTCTTCATCCATTCAAAGAGATCAAAAGGAAGATCAAAAGAGGAGGATTGGAAGAACAGTTACTGTTCACATGAACAGTACTCCGTGAAGAACATTCATCCATTCAAGGGTGAATCAAGAAGATTGATTTGCAAGAAGAATAGATCCCTGTTGCTGATCAACAAATCATTTCCATTCAAGGGCCAATTCCTTCTTACTCAATCTCTTGTTTTAGTTCCTTCACATTTGTTTTACTTTCAATATTGTTAAACATTGAAGTCGTGATTCGTCCCTACCGGTGGTTAGTAGGAAGGCAATTGGAGGGTGTTCCAATTTTCGGTTGACGTCCCTACCAGGTGGTTAGTAGGAAGGCAATCGGGAGTTCTCCGATCTGCGGTATAGCCGTCCCTGCCGGCTTTGTGTGTAGGAAGACAGAAAGAGGGTTTTCTCTATTCTGTGGTTTGGGGCGTGTCCCCAGGTCAAGCTGTGAGTCAGCAAGGAAGCCTCACCGGGTTTTGGTGAGGGATGGACGTAGGTTGCGGGGTTGCAACCGAACCACCTTAAAATCCCTGTGTTGTGGGTTGTTTATTTTGTGTGATTGATCTATATCTTCTAACCCCATTCACAGGTTCGTGTGCTTCCATACTTGGTTATCTTGCTCACATACATATGCACTTTGAGTGATCAACATAGCATACACACACACGCACGGTTGTTGCAAGCTATTGCATGTTCATCTATGTGTTATGCTTTGTAATTCACTTAAAGAAGTGTGGACGTTTCATAGCTTGTAATTCAAGTCTTTTTATTTGAGCCACTCTACTTAATTCCGCTGTGCATTGTGCCTAAGTGATTCATTCACTTTATAAGAGTTGTTTAAGCTTCCGCTAGCTAAGAGTTTTTAAATAGGCCAAAGCTTTTGATAGGATCTATTCAACCCCCCCTTCTAGATCCATTTACACCTCACAGGACCCAACATGCCATCCCTAAAGATGATGAATGTGGGCAGTGCCTCTATTCGGTACTTGTTTGCGATAGTTTTCTCCTTCTGAGTGTCTATTTTCACTATCTATATTTTGTTTTGCAAAATAACACTAACTTGATCAAGAACGAGCACCATGTATTGGCATGGACCACACCTGCAAAATGATATAATAATGGAATTAGAACCCAGAGTTAGTATCTTCAGGATTGTAAGGGCCCATAGAAATACTCTAAGAAAACACAGAGAAAACCAGAATAATTAGACATATAGAACATTTTCTACTGATTTTGCATAAGCAAAAGAACATGCTACAGAACATTTAAACCTTGAGAAACGATGCATCAACACATAGGAAGAACAAAAAGGGAACTAATGTCTTTTTAAGTATACAACAATATATTCTGATCAAGTGGAAAAAGGACTCTCCATCTCTGGTGAAGCACAATGGGTCACCATAGTGCAACGTCACTGAAAAGTGGAGAAAGCCCCATAAGCAAGGTCTTTTGAGTAAATAAATAATGTACAATTACTTGCATGAGAAATGATTATCTTTCTGTAAATTAGATCCAAGGATTTATTTCTAGTGGACGTATGTCCCTCACAAACATGCATGAGTATAAATAGTTCAGTGAAATGGACAGCTATAGAGTGGTTTCTCAGCCTGTTAAGGTGAGTCTTCTATTCACTTAACAAACACTTTCAAAAGGAAGAACTAGAAAATAATGTTCAAGGTTGGAGAATGGGCAGATAGTTGTCTACTAAGTATTGACATTGTTGCACTCAATAGTATATAAAATGGCATCATCTACAACCAGAATACACTCCTTACTAAGTTGCATAAAAATCAACCAAAATAGGCATGTCAGATGTTTCCAACAATTCATCGAATGAAGAAGATGTTTGTTTCATTGCTTCGACCTGTAGAATGGTAGATGAATTTGAAATTTGTGTCAAGCAAATGCTCAAACTTAGTGAATCTATAGAAAGAAATGTGAAACTTCATCATATAGGACTACATGCAAATTTGTTATGGTATCTTCTTTTAAAGGTTAAATTTATGTGATATCTAAATATATGAAGGCTACCCACATCTCAAGCAATAAGATGATAGCTTTTCTAATTACCACAAGAGAGAAAAAATGTAGTTAGTCCTTTAACAACAAGAAAGTGATAGATTGACAAGCAGATCAGACCCCTACTGGATGGTGCATCTACTAGCTATAATGAATACAAAATTATGATCCATAAACTTATACTGAAGCATTGGTAAATAAGAAGTAAATGAGACCAAGATCCAGAAGCCAGGGAATCCATGTAATTCATTGGAAAGAAACATCAATATTTCATGCAAGAAATATGCATGCATTTGAGATAGTTTGATGATTCATAATAATACAACCATGTACAATATAGCTTTTAAATATGTAATACACTATAGAAGAGCATGGATATGAATAGTTTGTTTCATAACTTGAAGATGAAGAAGACAGAGGACAGCTACATACTGTGGGTTCTACTTTTCTTGCCGCATGCCATTTGCTAAAGCATATGGAGGGAATGCCAAGGATTGGTTATTTAGGGGAGCAAAATTCGGACTACGAATACTTGTATTAGAACCTCTTCTTTCATGTATAACTAGATTAGGTACATCTTTAGAATTTCTACTTAAGTGTGATAGAGGCATTAAGGGATTTGTAATTGCCACTCTTTCTATTCTTACGCAGTTTGAGTTGGTGTTTGCTGCACAGGGAATCCCCCTCCAGCCTCGTCTGTACCACCTCTATTTTTTTTGAAAAAAAAAAGTGGTAGTACAAGCCACATCGCCCTATTTGTTTGAATCAAATACAATATTAATAGGGGTACACCAAGCAACAACACAACAAAGGTAATATGATTGGAAACTCCAAGAACTGGTCTCTCTCTAACAAAATTAATCATCTTCCTAGACTCAACCATTATGATGATTCTCCAGAAATCAGAATATGCCAGCTAATTTTATTTGGGAATTAAAGTTACATCATTTTTCCTTCAGTGCATACCTATATTCAAAGAAAAGCTTTCTTCCATCAACAATAAGACCATCATTCCCAATGCCATCCATCATGCTTTGGGCAGCTTCCTGTACATCATATGCATATCTTAACAAAGAGGTATAAGAGAAAAAAAAAGAGGGGGGCTTCTGAAAGCAAGTGATAAATTGAATATGCATCATAGAAGGAAAATCAATAAATGCAAATCCATGGGAGATGCCAGAACTTCGCTCTTTAATAACACAAACATGATGAAGTGGTCCCCATTTAGCCTGAAAATTAGAATGCATGAGAAAATGACCAAATAGAATAAAAAGCATAATTAGTAGTGCACGTCCTTCACCTGTTGGTTGCAGGTGCAAAACCTTGGATGCTTATGAGAAAGAACCAAATGTTGCTCCTGTGGACCTCTATCCATGAAAGGAAGCAGATCCTACATCAAATACAACATTTAAACTTTTTCAGAATATGGCAAAGAAAATGAGAAACCTGCACTAAAAAAATAAACAAACACTGAGAAAAGCACTAGGCCCACACGAAATGCCCTATCTTTGCTGCTATAGAATTCATAAATTACAAAGGAGGTAACAAACCAAAACCCAAAAAGAGGTTCAAAACGGGGCCGAGGAAGATGCAGGAGACGCCCCAAGGGCACCCATCGACGCCGAAGGTGAAGCCGCAAACGCGGGAGGCTGGAGGGAAGTAGAGGCAGGAGGTGGCTTAGGGCCATGGGTGGTAGCGGCCGGCGTCGGCAGCAGACCAGAGGCCAAGGGAAGAAATGCCAACGGGGCGGCAGAGGGCGGGGTGACACCTGCGGAAGGGGCTAAACGACAGGAGGTGACGGGCACAGAGCCTTCCGCGGGAGGTGGCGTGAGGAAGGAGGCAACAACGTGTCGACCACCTAAGGTGGGAGGAGCAGTCGGAGAGCTGAAGGTGCCACCGGAGGGACCCCCAAAGAGGGAAGGAGGGACTGCCAGGGGCCCAGAGCGTGAAGGAGCAGCCCCGACACCGGCCACATCAGTTGGAGGGGGCCGGAACACCACGTCTGTACAACCGAAGCCATGAGCTGAGGACGCGGCAAGGAAGACGAAGGACCTACCGGCGACGGCAAGCAGCGGCAGGCAGGAGGGACCAGAAGGGGATGGGGGGCACACCCCCCCCCATCGGCCATGGCCAGAGCTCAGGCAGCTAGCAGGCCACCGCGAAGGAGAGAGCGGGGGTGGGAAGAGAAGCAGGGAGAGGATTGGTGTGATCGGAGGAAAATCGGGTGTTAAAATGAGAATACATGAAAAGTATCGAGCGGTAATTTTGCCGCCATCCGGGTCGCCTGCAATTCCTACGTTTATAGATTTTTTTATTATTTTTTTAAAGTGATCTATTCTTACGTTTTTTCTAAAATGAAATAATATCTAAGATCTATTCACACATCACTCACAAAATCATAGGAATACCTTACATTTTATGACGCTTTATAAAAAAAACGTAGGACTAAGGTAGGCATAAGCCTACATTATAACAAAACGTAGGGAATTTACCTATAGATTTTTAAAAACGTAGGAATAAACTATATATAGCAATGTTTTTCGAAAACGTAGGTAAAATTTGTGGCTATAGGCAAATTTTAATGTAGTGTATCTTGTTGTCCTTCGTATTATCTTCAATTTCATATATCATTTTCATTCATTCAGTGCTGTTTTTATATTTTAAAAGTGTCATGATGTTTTAGTTTTACGCTGGAAATCTTCACGTAGACTCACAGGTGTGTTGTTCTTTGTTGATTTAATATACCTCCCGGGATCTAATTGTGTTGTTTTCTGGTCCTATCTTGTTGTCTTTCATATTATCTTCATTTTAATATATCATTTACATCCATATTGTTGTGTTTGCATAATTTAATCTTGCCTTGATTTTTCAATTTTATGCTAGAATTTTGCATGTACTCCGACGCACATAGGGCCATGCATTGCATATTATAGTTACATTCCTACCTTGGTAAGTGACCCTCTCGCCTCCATATTCTTTGGAGTCGACTAGGTGATATTATCTGGGACCTCCGTAAGTCTCCGTGAGCCGTGGATTCTCACACGGACGTCGAGCCAGCTGTACCTTTTCACCCCTTAGGTTTACATTTTTCATACGTGTGAGGGAGTTAACCTTAGTCAACCCAAAGTTTGGACCTTATTCCCATAGATCGTTTGGTACGGGGTTAGAGCGGGGATATCCCCGCTCTATCCCCGTTCTAGGTTTGGTATCGTTAAAATGGACGGGGATAACCCGGGTTAAGAAAAATAAGGTTAACCTCGATTTTGGGATTAGAAACGGGGATAAGTCATTCCAACCTTTTGTTGGAATGACTTATCCCCATTTTTCTAACCTCATTTCACCCATTGTGTACCAAACGTATACGAGAATAAGACTAGACATAAATTATCCTAGAATGACTTACACCTATTCTCCTCAAAATTTATCCCGATACCAAACAGCACCATAGGATTCCTATCTTGAAGGAATTATTCTCAATTCAAAACATTAAAAGGTCCACTAAAACACTTAAAAAAATCTCGTATCATATTAACTAGTTTGGCTAGGGTGAAACCTCTCACATTTATATTGTTTGTGTCATTTGGGCTTGTCCAAGCCCATTTGTGGTGTTTGTCCTGCATTCTCGCATTATCCATATAGTTTTGTGTTGATAGACCCATTTATTTGGGCCCTTCCATTGTCCGGTTCCATCGTCCTAGGTCATTTTTGCATTGGTTCTCGTGCATTAGTCTGTCTGTCTCGGAGTCTCCTAGCGGTCCTCCCAGGACCGCCTCTCTCTAATAGCGGTCTCCCCAGGACTGCCACTTTCCCTGTGGCCCTCCCTTCTTCAGCTCTTTGTGCCCTTGCTTCCCTGGCTGTATTCCTTTGATATCCTTGTATTAAGTCTCCATTTCTCCCATGGAGCGCCATTTTAATCTCATGTACCCTTCTTCTGCCCAACTTTCTTCCTACTCCTGCGTGGAATCATCTTCCCACGCAGGCCCATCTTCTCATGGTCCCTCTAACCCTTCTGAAGAACAGGTCAATCTCATGGCCCACCTATCAGGCCTTATTCGCTAAATGGACCCATCCCAGGCCCAAAGGCTCATTGCAAATCACCTTAATGAGCCTTCTTCCCTTAATGGGCCTTCAAATAACTTTAATGGGCCTCCCTCTTGTGCCCATGTCGCTGCTAGCCCAATGGGTCCTTATGTCCATGTCCCTTCCAGGTCCATGTACCCTTCCACTCCTGGAATGAGCCCTTCTTCCTCTCAGCCCGGATCTTTTTATCCGGCCCATTATCCTAATTATGGTCCCAATTCACAACCTATTGCTGAAGTTGGCCCATATTTCTCTCAATCTCTCCCTACCTAGGAGATGATTGCTCAAACCTAATGCCAGCTTGATGAGTCGTAATGTCGGATTGATCTCGAACCCTCCTTAAGTGTTCCATTAGCTTTCCAAAACCTCCGACTTTGACCTCCTTCATAAATCCCTAATTATCATCGTTCCAGTGGAACCGACCACCCGTATGTGCACTTGAAGGGGTTCATTTATGAGTCGGCCCAATTTTGACATGACCAACGCTTGATGGCATATTTATTTGGTCTATCTTTAGAAGGCTCGGCCCTAGATTGGTTCTTCTCTCTCCCGCAAGACCAGATTGTGAATTTCCAAGTTGTGCAAGACAAGTTCATTCAGCAATTTCAAGACCAGGTTGGCCCCAAGTTCTCTATTGTTGATCTGGCCCATGAGAAGATGAAGCCCGACGAGGAGTTCTCTACCTTTACCGATCGCTGGCGTCACCTCGCCACGCAAGTCTCGGGGCACGTTCCGTAGGGAGAACAAATCAAAATGCTTATTTCTAATGCAACGCCAGAATATCAATTTATCTTAGCTTTGAATGACATCATCTCTGGGCAGCAATTATATAGCTGAGCCCGCTTCGTGCGCCAACAACTCTACAATTCCCTTGACCCCTAGTCTCCTTCACCTTCTACGCCCACATACACCTGGTCGTCTACATATCCTTCCATGAGTTAGCCTTCCACCACCTACTCGCCATCCACGAGTCAACCTTCCACCACATATTCCTCCACGAGTCGGCCATACGCCTCCACATATCAGCCTTCCATGAGTCCCACATATCAACTTTTCACAAGTCAACCTTCTGCTTCCCCGTACCCCCATGTGTCCCCGCCTGCGTCTCCACCTCCAGTCAAGGGAACACCGAATCTTGCGCAAGTGGATGCCATCCACCACATACCTCCCCATACCACTCCTCATGTGCCTTCGCCTAGTCCTTCCACTAGTCGCCACGTGCCCTTACCTACACAACCTCTGCTTCCCTCTCCAACACCTTCCCCTCGGCATCCGCCTTGCCCAAAGCGGGCTCCTCATCCTCCGTTGCCAGAGTCTTTTTCAGATATTTTCAGGGCTTTGATGGTCACTCACGCGTTGTAGCTTCCTCTGGTTGTGCCCTACCAACCTGCGGTCGGGAATTTGCTTCAATATTGTGATTATCATTGCCAGCAGGGGTATTTGGTTGAGGATTGCCCCGAGTTCTGGAAGTATGTTTATGACTTGGAAGACAAGAAGAGGATCGATTGGCCCGCGATTCACAAAGTCATTTCATATCTTCGCAGCAAGTAGCAGTAGTAAGCGCCGTCCAGGCAGTCATCTCCATCATTGCAAGGCCTGGGGCACCCCCGTGATCCTTTATCTAGTGTTGCACCCGCTCCGTCGCCCTATTCCATCACCCATACCCTCATCTAGGCCTTCACCTACCCCATCAATATCTCCATCTACCCCGTCATCTTTGCCATCTCCTACCCCATCTTCACAACCACCACAAACACAAGCCTTTGCTCAGGCTAGTGCCTACACTTCCTCCACTTCCGTTACCACCCCCGCTTCTACTCCCGACACGGCCCGACGTGTTGTATCCATACACCGTCCGTGGGAGCCGCGCTCCTCCTCTTCATCCTCTCCTTCGCCATCACTACCTCCACTACCCCCATTGCCTGCTTCACCATCTCCACCATCTTCACCTTTGCCTTTACCTCTGCCTCCACCTGCATTGCCTTCGCCACCACTTGACATCACCATCCCCATTGAAGCCTCCGCGCCATTTGAACTTATTCTAATTCCCTCCACTTCTTCATCCACTTCCACACCATGGAGTGGGTGTGCGCTACCTTTATTGCCCCTTGGGTCTAGTCCCCAGGGTGAGAAGGGGCCGAGTCAAGACAATTCGGTGCCAGTTGTGCATTTCGAGATTCAAGATTTCATCTACCGCATGCCGATCCGCGTCTTGATCTCCAGCTATTTTGGGGTTGATGAGCCTACGCCTCCCATGACGGTTGCCAAGTAGAGTTCTCTTGCACTGATGCTAGTTTCTTCAAAAGCGAGACCGGTGGTAATCTCTTTGCTTGCCGGAGGATCTGTTATTAATGCCACTATTACCTCTCGCTCTGTTGCCATTCAGATGACTGGTCAAGAAGGGTTCTCCACCCGCATTGTGCTAACTCATACGCCTACCAAAGGATTGATGCATTCCATGATCAAGGGGTAATTAGTTGTATCTTCTACATTTTCAAAGGATATTCTGCACATTCTATGCAATCTCCCTTGGTTTATTGGTAAACCGGCCACGTCAACGCCACGCATTGACCTCTCTCAATTTCATCCGTACCCTCTATCAAGGGAGTTATGCTTCAAGGCTGATTACCGATTGGAGTTGTCGAACCTCATGCTCCTTGTCTCGAGTGACAAGACTTCATGGTTTTGCAATGCTGATTTGTCTAAGGAGTCACTTGTTCAAGAATGTCCACATGATGTTAGCACTGTACGTTTAGGGGCAACCGCCCCAGCCAAGCTGCATGATCATAATCGGGCCAGGATGTCTGCTAGGTGGGCCCGCTATTTGAGAAGATATTTCAAGTCAAGAAGCCCGAAGGTCCTAGTCCGTGCCAAGCGGGTCCATTCTCCAGATGTTTCTACTAAGAAGCAGCGGCGACGCAAGTTCAAGGACCGTCAATTGTGCACTCTGAGGACCATTTCTCCTTTCTTTCATTCATCATTCCTTTTACTCGGCTCCCACCCTTGGGTGGTGTACTTTCCTCTTCCTAATCATATTTCTATGATTTTCTCTCCTCTTTCTTGGTCCATGAACCCCCATTCCTATCCTTTTCATCTGGAGCCTCCGTATTTTCCTTCCTCTCGCAATTCTAGGCCTCGGCTTATGTCCTCCTTTCACCGTGCTTTCGGGATGTATTCTGATTCTTATCCTCCGGAACTTTCGGGTTTCATCTTTGTTCCTTCTCCAACCCTGTCGGATGACCATCATTATTCCTCTCTGACCCTGTCGGATGTCAATCATTCTCCTTCTTCGACCCTATCGGATGACTATTTTTATCCTCTTCCGACCACGTTGGATGATCACACTTCTTATTCACCTTCGTAGCAATTCAATCGTTATTTTTCTATTCTTTCTTTCTCACCCATTCGGGGTCCTCACCCTTTGCTTGCTATTTTCGAGACTTTAGTCCACCTTGATCTCAGTTAATCTCTGTTTATTCTGTATCTGGTTCCTTGTTATCAGGGTCTCTACGCCCTAGCGAGGGAGTTCTAGCCCTCGTCTCTCTTCCTTTGATCCGTCTTCGTCCAGTTTGGTGCCCGCCGCTCCTCCGTGTAGAGGAATCTTCAAACTTTTGTTATCCTTTCATTATCGATCCTATCAAGTAAGGAATATGAAGCTCATGTTGATCAAGATCGCTTCAGGATGCTGGTTTCCATGCTATGGATTTTCAAAGGTATCTTTTGTGCAAGAATATGCTTTCATTTCCGTTGTTTCTATGTTTCATGTGCATTGCTTATAATGTTGGTTCCTCCACATGGTTAAGTTGCATTAGGAAGTTTGCATATTTTAGTTAAATTTCCAGCTTGCTTCTGCAGCACTTTAGGCTGGTGATAGCTCCGTGCCGAGAGTTCAGTTCCTTTGCCCGATCGTTGAGGGTGTCCCTTTTGTATAGGTTTTTCACACACTACACGGCGAGCCATAGCCGATCTCTCTTAGGCAACACCGTTACTACTTTGGCCATACTTTGGGTATGCACAAAGGTATTTTTCTTTTCTCTACTTGGCCAAGTGCAGGGGCAAGAGATTGATGGATGAGATGACCAACCTAGGCGCTCGCTAATACGAGAGAGGCCTCAAATAGGGGCAATCTTGACCCTTAAATGTGAGCTTTCACGCTAAATCTAGCCAGTAAGGGCTATGAAAAAGAAAAATATGAAAATCAATGTAAAATTATGAATCAAAGGCATGGCAAGAGTGGTAGTACAGTTCCCCGAAAAACATCATGAGCCCAGTTGCATGAGTGTCTGATAAGAATGGGTCCAAAAATTAAAGACACAAAGCCCCGGCGCAACAGACTGTATCTTTGAGGGGTAGTGCCCGGGAAGAAATTTAAGTCCTGATATCTCCTATCATGTATTAAGGTTATCTCCATCTTTTCTTCTGTTTCTCCCTCTTAGGCTGGGTTGTATCCCGGGTATGGCCTTAGTAGGGGCACCGTTCTTTAGAGGCGGTTGGTTGGGACGAGCCACCCTCAAATGCACGTCCTGCTCAAGGGAAGTCTTTAATGAGAGCCGGAGGAGCGACGACCCCTGGTCAGTAGTTTGAGCCCGTCTATGGGTGATGTCGATTACTTTGTCAAAAATCCAAACAAAAAAATTAAATATTGTCAAAAATCCAAAAAAAATCAAATATCTTCAAAATTCTAAAAAAAATCAATCAAATATTGTCAAAATTTCAAAAAATTAGAAAATAACAAAAATCTAAAAATATTTATCTTTTGTTCCTTTCTATCTATTTATTTTGAGAACGAATATGATCTGTTTGTTAAGTGTGTAGGTTGCAGGTATTCGAGTTTCCTTGATCTTCATCTTTCACTTTGCCTCCTGCCCCCATATCTTCTGATTTGTTCTCCTTATTCAATCCACTCCTTCGATCTTTCTGGAGCTTATGTCCTTCTTAGCCTTTGCTTACCTCGCTTCATCATGTCTCCATGAGAGAGCTATGCCTCACGATTATGAACCTGACAGTTCTGCTTCATTTTGATCTTGGGTTTTAGTTAAAAAGCGTATTTGTTATGTTGTTGTCCTCTCCCACATTACTGTCGTCCCTCCGTGTTGTCCCACGGTGTTATCACATGTGTATTTTGTCCCCCGTGTGGTTGTTATCTCTCTATGTTGTCTTTTGTCCCCCGTGGCTGTCGTCCCACACATGCCTTTTGTCCCTTGTGGTTTGTCGTCCCACGTGTCTTTGTCCCACCATATCCTTGTCCCACCGCGTGTGCTATCCCACATCATGTGCTATCTTGCTCCACCGTGTTTTCAAATCCCACGCACGCTTGCCATTTATTCTCGTGGTGTTTGTTATGTTGTTATGTTTTATTCATCCTCATTATGTCATGTTTAGTTCATTTTCATTATGTTTGTTCATCTTCGTTGGCATGTCTTATTATGTTTTCATCTTTGTTCACTGGTTGTTGATTGTTGTGGTTGTCTTATTTGAAAACCCAAAGAAATCTAAAAATGTAAAAAAATCTAAAAAATGATGTTTTGCTTGGCAGGTAAGTCAGGTATGGCTCCCTATCCTTGCTCTTTGTTGCATTACTATACGGTATCTACATTATTATAGCCTCTCAAGGACCAGCTAGTTGTCCGTGTGTTCTGGGATCTGATGTTCCCCTTTACCAAAAACGATGATGATCTAGGAGCTTGCGGTTAATCGTTGGATAAGCCGTTAGTTTGAGTCAGGTGGAGGACGATGGATTCTGTCTCGCACGTCGTGGTTGCAAGAAGACTCTTGACCCCGTCTTACTCGGTCTAGCAATATTATCCTTTAGTACTTTCTACTTTATCTTTTTTTGTATTCATTTTGATGATTTGTTTATTTTAGCCCAGCATGCATCATGTCATTTTGAGCACTCACGTCATGTGATCTTTAAAGGTTTCTGTAACGACCCTAGAATCCGATTACCGGGATAGCCCGATAACCCGAGACTCGCACCGCCACCCACAAGTCCGAAGACTCGGAAGGGTTAGAAGGATGGTGTGGAAACTACGCAAGTATCACAAGTAATTACATAAATTAAACAATTATAGTATTAAGCAGGAAATAAATTAACAGTTTACATGGTCCACAAAGAAAATGACAACAACAGTAGCCCACAACTAGTACAAGACAAGAAGAAAAGTACAGCTACACGGGGCATATCCCGACTCTGACCTCTGGCACTACCTATGGGCACCCGCACCACGCTGCACCCCAGAGGCGCTCCCCTGGGGCGGCACCTCACCTGAAACACGGTGAAAACACGCAGGGAATGAGTCTCAGAATAAGACTCAATAGGGATCACTCGAACCCTACCTCGTAAAACGAGAAACCACTACGCTAGCGGTAGGTAGGTACCTCGGAAAGGAAAGCCCTGTGCTCTACAAAACGAAGGCCCTACGGCATGTAAACCGACACACGTGCCACGGTGAGATAACTGAAGCTCAACGATCGACCCGGTAAACCCGAAGGTCAGAAACACACGACTGACAATCTGTCACTCCGTACTCGATAGGAGTATCTCCTACTAGAAGCACAGCCGGTAGCGTCCCCTTACGTCTTACACCGCGCCGCAGGTGATCTGCCTGGCGTGGTAGCTCCTACCAAAGGCGCAAACACCGTACAAGTAACCACAAACAAGTGACTAGCTGGGGTCACGCCCATCGACGTAGGTCTAACCGCCCCCAACCATGTGTGCACACACAGACCGTGCGTCCCTAGTCTGGTCCTCTGAGCGGTTTTCCCCTCAGCTGGACTCTGGCTGCTAGACGCGGGACCCGACGGTAACCGATCCACAAACCGTCTCAGAGGGTGAGTGCCCGTACACCACTCCCAGGTGAGACCAGCACCCCGTACTGGTGGGCTACGACTAGTGGAGGGTCACTGAAGGAGTAGACTCTCAAGTCAACGAAAAACAACGTCACAATCGTAGGTACGCGGAACGCTCCTTGTACCAACATCGTCACATAGCGACACAAGCCGAAATCACCACCTCCCGGGACCCCACCGCACCCTCACGTGTGGCCCACACAAGATGCCCAGCATCAGTCAGACCACGGGTCAGCTCTGGGATCGAGACTCGCTCATCCGGGACTCGAATCGGCAAGGGATGGGAGACGCGGTCACCGAAGGACCGCCTCCTATAGTCGCGGTCTGCTCTGGACCGCGACAACACAGTCGCGGTCCTCCTTGGACCGAGACCACCCTGGTGCAATAAAAATGAACGCGGTCACCTGGTGACCGTGTTGACACAGTAGCGGTCTCCAGGAGACCGCGACTAAAAACCAACGGTCAAAAATGCCTCGGTGTCCATGCCGGTCCCCACGGTGAATGCGGTTGCCACCAGACCGCGACCAACAGTCGCGGTCTGTCGCAAGACCGCATCCGTCCGCCAACACTCTAAATCCCCAACGGTTCAAAACCTGATGAAAGTGGTCCCCGCCTGACCGCGACCAGTGAAAACGGTCACTGGTGGACCGCGATCACCTTGAAAAACCAAGAACGGCGGGAAACGGCCGAAAACACCATTCCACGCCCCAATCACCCCCGGGTGATGGGGAAACAAAGGGGGAACTCGTCTCCACGCCCTAGAGCATAGAATGATGCCCCAAAACTCCAAATGGTGTAGTAAAACTCTAGATCGGCACTCAAACCCCCAAAGCATGCATTTCCCGTCCTGAGCTCAAACGAACCCCTCTCGGCTCCCCGCCGGCCAAGAAATCACGGGAAAGGAAAGCACGGAGATAGGGGATCGTCACCCTACCTCGGGGTTGTCCGAAACGTGGCGAATCGCCGTCGATCCTCAAGAATCGCTTGAAACTTCACGAACTCCCCACGCCCTCACCGAGCACTGAACACCGCCACGATCACCAGGCCGCCTATGCCACGACGCCGTCGCCTTGCTGCGTCCGCAGCCGAAGGGGATGGCGCCGGGGCTAGCACCGGAAGAGGGGGGCCGGTCACGGTGGAAGCGCTCACGGGAGAGAAGGGAGGAAGAAGAAGAAGAAAGAGAAAGGGAAGAAGAAAAAGAAAAAGAAATGGGAATATATAGAAAATCCAATTTTTCAGAAAAATATCGAAAAATAGAAAAATATGTTTCCGGAATCCTCGGAACGCACTGGTCACAACGGTACCACTCGTGTCTAGGTGAACTACCCGGTCCACCCGCAGCGAGCTTCCGAAGAAAAAGCCGAAACACACACTGGAAATCGGAAAACACGCATGGAAAAGCCGCGGAACGCCTCCGGGCCTCATAAACGACTCCGAATCGCGCCGATCCGAACACGAAAGATATCCGAAACGAAATTTCGGACACAACGGAGCCGGACATTCCGAAAACTAGATCCGGGACCCAAAAAGAAGTATCCGAAAGGTCCAAGATATTACAGCCCTCCCCCCTTAAAGAAATTTTATCCTCGAAATTGAGAACAACTCAAGGGGAAAGAAGAGGAAGACTCACGCAAACAGGTATGGGAACTGCTGACGTATCTCATCCTCACGCTCCCAAGAAGCCTCACAACCAGAGTGTCGCTGCCACACAACCTTAACCAAGGGGATGACCTTGTTCCGCAGGCGCTGCTCTCACCTATCCTCCACGCGGATCGGAAACTCTGGGAGAGAGAGATCTGGAGTCACCTCAGGCCAAACGAAAATCTCGAGCACGTGAGAGTCATCGGGCATATACTTCCACAACATCGAGACGTGGAACACGTCATGCACCGACGCCAACTCAAGGGGTAACTGCAACCGGTAAGCAACCTCACCGATGCGCTCCAAGATCACAAAAGGACCAATGTAGCTGGGACTCAGCTTCCCATGCCATCCAAAACGCATCACCCCCTTCATCGGAGAAACTCTCAAGAACACATGATCGCCCACGGTGAACTTGAGGGGCTGCCTCCTATGGTCAGCATAGCTCTTTTGCCGACTCTTGGCAGCCAACATGTTCTGACGAACTAGGTGCACAACATCCATACATTGCTGCACCAATTCCGATCCTGTCAATACACGCTCACCCACCTCAAACCAATCAAGTGGAGTCCTACACGGATGCCCGTACAAGGCCTCATAAGGAGCCATGTCGATGCTCGAATGATAGCTGTTGTTGTAGGTAAACTCCACCAACGATAGGGGATGAATCCAACTCCCCTACCACTCCAGGGAGCAGGATCTCAGCATGTCCTCCAACGTCTGGATGGTCCTCTCAGACTGACCATCAGACTAAGGATGATACGCCGAGCTAAATCCCAACTCCGTGCCAAGAGCTCGCTGAAAACTCCTCCAGAATTCAGAAGTGAAGCGCGGATCCCGATCCGACACGATCGAAATGGGAATCCCATGCAACGGCACGATCCGCTCCACATAAAGACGAGCCAACTTGGACGTGCTCCAGCTGACTTTGACCGGTAACAACCGCATCACCTTCGTCAGCCGATCTACCAACAACCAAATACTGTCCTGCCCACTCGGGGTCCTCGACAATCCCACCACGAAATCTGTGGTCATGTGGTCCCACTTCCAAGCAGGTACATCCAAGGGCTGAAGAGTACCTCCTGGTCGCTGATGCTCCGCCTTCACATGCTGACAGATCAGGCACCTGGCCACAAACTCGGTGACATCTCTCTTCATGGCAGGCCACCAGAACTACCTTCGCAAGTTCCGATACATCTTCGTCGCACCCGGGTGTACGGTGTACCTGCTCCCATGAGCCTCGCGCAACACCGCACGACGAACCTGCTCCTCCGCTGGGACGTACAGCCTGCCACGAAACATCGCAGCACCGTCCTCGCCGAGTTCCACATTAGCCATCGCCAGAATCCGGGGCAACTCAGGGTCCGCATGCTGAGCCTCTGTCACCTGACGACGGATAGCAGGAGTGACAGTCAGACTCGCAACCACCGCCAACACTGGCTCCTGGGGAATCTTGAGCCTGAAAGATACTTCGGGCACTTGTTCCCAGAGCCTCCATTTCTTCAACATCAAGGCACTGACCGTAACCTTCCAACTCAAGGCATCGGCAACGACATTCATCCTGCCCGACTGATAAGACAGGGTGAAGTCATAATCCTTCATGAATTCCATCCAACGCCTTTGCCTGAGATTCAGGTCCCTCTGGGTAAACACATACCTCAAACTCTGATGGTCAGTGAACACCTCGAACTTCTCGCCGTACAGATAATGCCTCTAGATCTTCAGCGCGAAGATCACCGCCGCCAACTCAAGGTCATGGGTAGGGTAGTTCTCCTCGTGGGGCTTTAGCTGTCGAGATGCATAAGCCACCACTCTACCATGCTGCATCAACACAGCACCCAATCCAACACCGGAAGCATCTGTACACACCACGAAACCTCCCGATCTAGAAGGTAAAACCAGCACCGGAGCCGAGGTAAGCAATCTCTTCAGTTCCCTGAAGCTCTGCTCACACTCCTCAGACCAGACGAAAGGCACATCCTTCCGCGTGAGTCTAGTCATCGGGGACACAATGCGAGAAAAATCCTGGATAAACTGGCGATAATAACCTGTAAGCCCCAAGAAACTCCGGATCTCCGTCACCGACATCGGCCTTGGCCACTACATTACTGTCTCGACCTTGGCGGGATCCACGGAAATGCCATCACCAGAAATCACGTGCCCCAGAAAGTGCACCTCGCTGAGCCAAAACTCGCACTTGCTGAGCTTCGCATACAACTGGTTATCTCGCAACGTCTGCAGTACCACACCCAAATGGTACGCATGCTCCTCGGTAGACTGCGAATAAACAAGGATGTCATCCACGAAAATGACCACGAACTGGTCCAAATACGGATGAAACACCCTCTGCATCAAGTCCATGAAGGCTGCAGGGGCATTGGTGAGCCCAAACGGCATCACCAGAAACTCATAATGCCCGTACCTCGTACTGAATGCAGTCTTCTCCACATCGGACTCGCGAATTCTCAGTTAATAGTAATCGGACCGCAGATCAATCCACGAGAACACTCGCGCAGACTAAAGCTGGTCGAACAAATCATCAATCCGCGGCAACGGATACTTGTTCTTAATGGTCACTTCATTCAGCTACCGATAGTCAATGCACAGGCGTAGACTACCGTCCTTCTTCTTCACAAACAACACGGGCGCACTCCAAGGGGAAAAGCTAGGATGAATATACCCCTTGGCCAGCAGCTCCAGCAACTGCGCCCTCAACTCCCTTAGTTCAGCGGGGGCCATACGGTAGGGAACCTTCGCCAACGGTCCCATACCAGGCACAACCTCGATCACGAAATCGATCTCCCGCTGGGGAGGCAATCCAGGCAACTCCTCGGGAAAAATGTCGGGAAACTCGCACACCACCGGAATGTCCTCGACATTCGGCTCCATCCGGTTAGACACAATCACGGACGCGAGAAAACCCTGACAACCAGAATCAAGCAATCGATGGGCTCGAATAGCAGAGATGAGGAATCAAGAAGAGGTGGAATGGATACCTTGGAAATAGAAGGTCCGCTTGCTCGGATGCTGGAAGTAGACCCTGTTCATTCCACAATCCACCACCGCTCCATGAGTCTCGAGCCAATCCATGCCTAGAATCACATCGTAATCCCGAAGCTGCAATGCATACAACCTGCCTGGCATACTCCGACCATCGATCCAAACTGGAACCTGATCGAAGCAATACGGAGTGATCATAAAATCACCCAAAGGTAACTCCACTGCCAAGTCACAGGACAACTGGGTCACCGGCTCCTCGATGCTCAGCGTGAAATCCTCCGAAATAAACGAATGAGATGCGCAAGAATCAAACAAAACCTGAGCCGCACAACTCAAAATCTGAACGGGACCTTCTACGAGCTACGACGCCACTGCCTCTACCCTAGTCATGTGCGTGATCTGGCCCCGAGCTCTCTGCCTGCCTCCCACACTAGTGACCTGGGTAGCGGCGGATACTGTCCCTGCTGCTGCTGTTGCTGCCTCTACTGTTGGGGAACCTGCTGCTGCGGCTGCCTCTGAGGACAGTCACGCGCTATATGCCCTAGCTGGTCACACCGAAAACAGATGATCGGCGCCGTGCACTGCCTGCCTGGGTGGGTCCCACCACACCGTAGACACGGTCCTCGCGATCCACCCGCTGATCCCTGGCACTGCAAAGGAATCGGCTACTGTACACTGCCTGATGAAGCCTGCCCCTGATCTTTGTGCTTCTTATGGAAATTCTTCTTCAAGAACTTCTTGACCTTCGAGCCGAAGGACACAGATCCTATTACCGACGCTGCCGATGTCGGCGCTCCTGAACCACCCGACGCATGTTGGAAGGAACCCTGCTGCTGGGTAGCCGACGGCTGGCTGTGACCTGACAAAGACTGCCCCTGTCTGATCGGTCCTCGAGTCCTCTGCATATCCATCTCCAAGGAAGCCGCAATACAAGACGATGTCTCTATATCAGTGGCCCCGTTCGTGATCAGATGGTGCCTCAGCTCCTGCCTCAAACCCTGAACGAACTGCGCGGTCTTCACCCTCTCATGCTCCATGATGTGAGGTGCATACTGACCCAGCTCAAGAAATCGGGTCCTGTACCGCAACACGGACATGTCGCCCTACACCAGCTCCAGAAACTCCCGCATCCGCTGTGTAGCAATGTAATCTGGACAGTACGTACGCTCAAAAGCACTGACGAAGTCATCCCACTCGACCTGCTCAAGTGGACGAAGCTGAAAAGACGTCTTCCACTCGGAAGACCACCACTTCCGAGCCGTACCCTGCAACTGGTTGTAGGCCAACACCACTCTGTCCTCGGCAGCAGTTTTCGCAGAACTGAACACCCGCTCCATCTTATCAAGCCAATCACGAGCCGCATCAGGGTCTGCCTGGCCGCTGAAGTAAGGTGGATGGAACTGCATGAAGTCCCTCACTGCTCGGCCTGACCCACCCCTAACTGAAGAGCCCTCACCAGCCTCTCCGCCGAACTGCTGAGACATAAGCTGGTACATGCCACGGAAGAAATCCTCGGTCCCCGGAACTCTCGCGGTATCCGCGGCCTCGGTGGCCCCTGGTGGCGCTCTACTATACTCCTCCTGGTCCCTCTGGACCCCCTGTTGGATCTCCTGACCTCCAGCCGACTGTCCCTGCTGAGAGCGAGAGCTCCTCCACGGCGCCATGCTCGCTCTTGAAGCAAAAGACAGAAAACACAAAAAACGGCAAGGTTAAAACAAACATGCAGTGCCCAAAGCCAGCGTCACCGGTACATCATCGCTGTGGACTAGTGGACCACTACAATTACCAATGATTCTCATGTAATTCCACAATCGCGCTCTGATACCAGCTGTAACGACCCGAGAATCCGATTACCGTGAAGGCCCGATAACCCGAGACTCGCACCGTCACCCACGAGTCCGAAGACTCGGAAGGGTTAGAAGGATGGTGTGGAAACTACGCAAGTATCACAAGTAATTACAGAAATTAAACAATTATAGTATTAAGCAGGAAATAAATTAACAGTTTACATGGTCCACAAAGAAAATGACAACAACAGTAGTCCACAACTAGTACAAGATAAGAAGAAAAGTACAACTACACGGGGCATACCCCGGCTGTGACCTCTGGCACTACCTCTGGGCACCCGCACCACGCTGCACCCCAGAGGCGCTCCCCTGGGGCGGCACCTCACCTGAAACACGGTGAAAATACGCAGGGAATGAGTCTCGAAACAAGACTCAGTAGAGATCACTCGAACCCTACCTAGTAAAACGAGGAACCACTACGCTAGCGGTAGGTAGGTACCTCGGAAAGGAAAGCCATGTGCTCTACAAAACGAAGGCCCTACGGCACGTAAACCGACACACGTGCCACGGTGAGACAACCGAAGCTCAACGGTTGACCCGACAAACCCGAAGGTCAGAAACACACGACTGACAGTCTGTCACTCCGTACTCGACAGGAGTATCTCCCACTAGAAGCACAGTCGGTAGCGTCACCTGACGTCTTACACCGCGCCGCAGGTGATCCGCCTGGCGTGGTAGCTCCTACCAAAGGCGCAAACACCGTACAAGTAACCACAAACAAGTGACTAGCTAGGGTCACGCCCGTCGACGTGGGTCCAACCGCCCCCAACCACGTGTGCACACACAGACCGTGCGTCCCTAGTATGGTCCTCTGACCGGTTTTCCCCTCAGCTGGACTCTGGCTGCTAGACGCGGGGCCCGACGGTAACCGGTCCACAAACCGTCTCAGAGGGTGAGTGCCCGTACACCACTCCCAGGTGAGACCAGCACCCCGTACTTGTGGGCTACGACTAGTGGAGGGTCACTGAAGGAGTAGACTCTCAAATCAACAGAAAACAACGTCACAATCGCAGGTACGTGGAATGCTCCTTGTACCAACATCGTCACACAGCGACACAAGCCAAAATCACCACCTCCCGGGACCCCACGGCACCCTCACGTGTGGCCCCCACATGATGCCTAGCATCAGTCAGACCACGGGTCAGCTCAGGGATCGAGACTCGCTCATTCGGGACTCGAATCGGCAAGGGATGGGAGACGCGGTCACCGGAGGACCGCCTCCTGTAGTCACAGTCTGCTCTGGACCGCGACCACCCTGGCGCAATAAAAATGAACACGGTCACCTGGTGACCGTGTTCACACAGTAGCGGTCTCCAGGAGACCGCGACTAAAAACCAACGGTCAAAAATGCCTCGGGGTCCATGCCGGTCCCCACGGTGAACGCGGTTGCCACCAGACCGCGACCAACAGTCACGGTCTGTCGCAAGACCACGTCCGCCCACCGACACTCTAAAGCCCCAACGGTTCAAAACCTGCTGAAAGCGGTCCCCGCCTGACCGCGACGAGTGAAAATGGTCACTGGTGGACCGCGATCACCTCGGAAAACTGAGAATGGCGGGAAACGGCCGAAAACACCATTCCACGCCCCAATCACCCCCGGGTGATGGGGAAACAAAGGGGGAACTCGTCCCCACGCCCTAGAGCACCGAATGATGCCCCCAAAACTCTAAATGGTGCAGTAAAACTCTAGATCGGCACTCAAACCCCCAAAGCATGCATTTCCCGTCCCGAGCTCAAACGAACTGCTCTCGGCTCCCCGTCGGCCTAGAAATCACGGGAAAGGAAAGCACAGAGATAGAGGATCGTCACCCTACCTCGGGGTTATCCGAAACGTGGTGAATCACCGCTGATCCTCAAGAATCGCTTGAAACTTCACGAACTCCCCATGACCTCGCCGAGCACCGAACACCGCCACGATCACCACGCCGCCGCCTATGCCACGACGCTGTCGCCTTGCCGCGTCCCCAGCCGAAGGGGATGGCGCCGGGGCTAGCACCGGAAGAGGGGGGCCGGTCACGGTGGAAGCGCTCATGGGAGAGAAGGGAGGAAGAAGAAAAAGAAAGAGAAAGGGAAAAAGAAAAAGAAAAAGAAAAAGCAAAAGAAATGGGAATATATAGAAAATCCAATTTTTCGAAAAAATATCAAAAAATAGAAAAATATGTTTCCGAAATCCTCGGAATGCACCGGTCGCAACGGTACCACTCGTGCCTAGGTGAACTACCCGGTCCACCCGCAGCGAGCTTCCGAAGAAAAAGCCGAAACACACACCGGAAATCGGAAAACACGCACGGAAAAGCCGCGGAACGCCTTCGGGCCTCCGAAACGACTCCAGATCGCTCCGATCCGAACACGAAAGATGTCCGAAATGAAATTTCGGACACAACAGAGCCAGACACTCCAAAAACCAGATCCGGGACCTAAAAAGAAGGATCCGAAAGGTCTGTGATATTGCAGCTTCTCCTCAACAATGGTTAATTGTACTTCAACTCTCTTGGATAAGAGATCCTTATTCCACTCTGAATTTGAACGTTTTCTCTGATCTTTCCGCTTGGTCTTGTTGGCCAGCGTGATTCCTATCTGGATTTTATCTCGACTTTACTTTCCTTTTTCTAACTTTTCAGTTGTGGCTCTTCCGATCCCCTCATTGGCCCTGGATTGTGTCCCCTAATGAGGTTGATCGTGTTTCCTTTTCCCTTAATTAGTTCTCCAGACATGTCTTATCTGTGTCAGCCATTCCTTGTGGTTAGTTTGACGTTTTCGAGAGAATTCTTGTCGCTTGTTAGTTTTGACGGATGTCTTTTGTCTTGATGTCCACTTTTCAGTTCTCTCCACTTTATCTCTACTTCATCTCCATTCCACGTTGATAAGTGTGTATTTTACTTTATTCATTCATGATTATATACATTTTTATGAGGTTAAATAACAATAAATATACACTTCTCACACTTATTGTTGATTTTGTATCAAATGTTTAATTTTCTAAAATTAAATAAATTTTTATGATAATTTTTATGTATTTATGCAGGCACGCAGTTCGAGAAAAGCTCCAAGAAAAAGAAAAAAAAAGAATAACAATATATATGTTCAACTGGGCCAAAAGCCCAGAAACTTGTTTAAAAAGATAAGAAAAAAATTAGAAAAAAAATAAAATTATTTGAGCATTTTTTAGAATTTTTGACTAATATATACTAGCTATACACTAGATATATATATATATATATATATATATACGTTTAAAAAACCCGCCCCCCACCCTTCCCGCCTTCGCCGCCCGCACGGGCGACGAGGTCGGCGGGCGAAGGCGGAGGGGGGTGCGTGGCGGACGAAGGAAGGCGGCCGGGGGGTGGGGGGGTCGTGGCGGCCGGAGCACGAAGGCGCGGGCGAAGACGTGGCTCGCGGGCGGCACGCGTGCGACACGCGGACGGCGGAGGCGGTTCGGGCGCACCAGGGGCCCACGGCAGGCGGCCGAACCCGGCCTAACCGGTCGGCGCAACGCGCCGGGGAGAGAATAAGAGAGAAAGAGAGAAGAAAAGGGGCTATAAAACTTCCAAAAAAATCAGGAAAAATGACAAAAGATTCAGCACATTCCAGCCTACCAAGTTGGGTCAAAATTAGGTGCATTTGAGTGTTTTATATGAGCAAGAAGAGATTGTAAACCCTATATAAAGGGGGTATCACTTGTAAGCAAGAGAGTTGGTTGTTAGAGTTAGAACTAGATGGAGTTAGGGAGAGAGCTAGCTATGGGCACTTGTAATGTAAGTTAGTTCTTTACATTTTTGAAGTTTTTGATTGTTGAAGTTGTGTTTTTCCAAGCTTTTGAAGTCAAATTTGTAAGTTGAATTTATTGCAATACAAGTTTTATTTTGGAATTCAGTCTTTTCATAGCCTTATTTCTCATTATTATGATCCTCATTTCAAATTCTTGTCTTCATAAAAGTTGTTCCTTTTTACGTTTTCTTCAACTTCTCTGTTTAGCATTTCTTCAAATTCGTCCAAATTCATAGAGGTAATACCCATTTTCTTAAGTGCTGTCCTGTGCATTTACTGTTCATCCGTGGTGATACCTTCTTCCATTCATTCATTTTGAAGTCTTTCTAGTCCTCAAATAACTCTGAGTTCTTCATAAGAGTTGTTCCTCTCTTGTATCTCTAAGTTTTATTCTTCTTGTACTTTGTCAAATTCCTCTTCTTTTGAGCTTTAGAATTAAGTTTTCTAGGTGCTAGTTTTCTGTCAATTACTGTTCATCTGAACCAATAGGTCCTAGTTTTTTAAGTTTTTCCTTATCTTCCTTTCATTTTCTGTTTCTGTGTTCTTCATAAAAGTTCTTCCTTTTTCAATTCTCTACAACTTTCATGTTTTCAACTTTTTCCAATTCCATTCAGATTTCAAGTTATTTCATTTCTTCCAACCCCCATTTCCACTTGAATTCTGTTTTGTTTTCACCTTAAAGTTTCAAACTTGTTATATGCAAACCCGTTCTTCTTAAGTGTTTCAAACATACCCGAAGCGGTGATTCTTCTTCAAATCCTCTCACGGCGTCGACTTCCTAGGCGGAACGATCATCATCAAAGGCTCGGCGTGGAAACGACGACGTTCTTCACTCAATTGGCTAAATTTTCTTTACTTATCCCTTGTCATTTCAAGTTGTAATTTCATTTCCGTTAGTTGTAATCGCACTCAAAACCCAAAAATTGGTTTTTCAAAACACAAGAATATTTTCCAACTAAGAAAAACAACCAAATTCCTTCCCCGTGGGATCGACCCGTACTTACCATTATACTCATGTTTTCAAATCCATAAGTGAGTGAGTGCGGTTATAAATATTTGAAATTTGTGTGGCACGGTAATTTTAACAACGACTGTCGAGCGAGCATCAAATTTTTGGCGCCGTTGCCGGGGATGGAGATACTTTTCATAGTTGGATACTCTTATGTTTACTTTGTATATTTGTATATTGATTTTTGCTTTCTTTACTTGTGCAGGAAAATGAAAAAAAATTTGAAAATCAAAGAAAGAGGAATATCAAATCTGAAATTCCAAGGATATGAAACGTCGTTAAATAGCTCGGCAGCATTGCTAAAGGGCTGAAATCAAGAAACAGGTTCTATCTTTCCACTTTCTGAAAATTTTTTTATAAAAATCTGAAAATTTCTTGAAAACTCTATAAAAATAAAAAAACAATCAAAACAAAAGAAAAATTTTCATGCTGGTTAGTTAGGTTCATTAACTAAAAATAAAAATAAAAAAAAATCTTCATTTGTACCAAATAAAAGACCTCATTGCAAGAGTAGAAACTACACTTTCATGCTCTAGGTCATGCATCATTTAGCTTAGAATTTATCTTTGTTTAATTTCTGCATTGCATTTTGAAGATCGCGAGGGGCAAGGTACGTTCTACTGATCCCAGTCTGGCATTCATTTTTGCATAAAGAACCCCTTGTTTGAAATTGTGGTGTGCATTTCATTTCAAAATACTTTAAGGGCAACAACCCTAACAAGATAAGGTGGGGATTTCATCACCCTCCCTTAACCCGAAAACCACAATTTCCTTGCATCTCTGCATTACCTAGGCCTTAATAAAAGCCAGTAGACGTTGGCCCTAGGATCACACTGTGATTCCTGTGATATTTAGGTTTATCCTCTTATGAAAACTGGTGTCTAAGGCAAGACGGTCGGATGGCAAACGCCTTAAGTGGGATTGTGGTTTTGTATAATAAGGTCCCTACGAAAGTAGGGGGAACCTCCCACTTCCCCACCCCTTACCTGGCCAGTGGACATACTGAGGGTGAATTTAAGTTCATTTTAATCACTTTGTGAAACCACATTTGTAGGTCTGAGTCGCATCTAGGTCATAAGGATAATTTGTGTTAACTTGTTTGTGTTTGCATAAAAAAAGTTTTGAAAAATTGAAAAAAATATATATATAATTTGAAATACTTAAAAAAAAAATGTAAAAACAAAATTCATTATGGCCATTCATCTTGGAGGGAAACCCACGCCTATGAAGGAGCATTTTTATCCTTCTTCTTACAAGCCCTCCACCTGTATTCAACTTCCCGATATTCACGTTGATCAACATGAGATTCGCCCTAGTCTCATCCAGATGCTCCCATCTTTTTATGGGAATCTCAATGAAAATCCTTATAGGCATCTAGATGATTTTCTAGAAGTTTGCTCACTGATCAAAATTCAGAATTTTAATGATGATGCCCTTAAATTAATTTTATTTCCATTCTTGTTAAAAGATAAAGCAAAATGTTGGTTAAGGAGTTTTCGAAAGATTATCAGGACTTGGGAAGATATGCAGTCAGAATTTTTAAAAAAATTTTACCCCATAGGCCAAACCAACATGATGAGAAGGGCGATTACAGGATTTACTCCACGTCCGGGAGAGCAACTTCATGAATCTTGGGTGAGATTAAAGGAGCTAGTAAGTCAATGTCCACATCATGGGTTGCCCAGATGGCAAATTATCTTTACATTTTATGAGGGGTTATCCAATTTTGATAGGCAGATGCTGGATATATTTTGTGGAGGGGCATTTTTAAGCAAAAGTGAAGATGAGGCATATGATCTATTTGAGATTTTGAGTGAAAATTCAATAAATCGTGCCTCCATCTCATCTCATCAACAACTTGTAGGACATGTCAAACATGCGAAAAATCCAATCCACACTTTCATGAAAGTGTGTGAATTCTGTGCCAGTCTCACTCACCATGTGAGTGAATGCCCTACTATAGCCCGACTCTCTCCCGTCATCCAAGCACAGGTCCAAAATTTCCTAGGATTCTCTCAGCTCAAGCATGTTGCAGATGATGATAATCTTGGCTGGAGTAATCACACAAATTTGCCTTGGATGGATTCAACAATCCAAACCCATTTGTCTACACCTCTACCCCAAGCAATTCACGAGCAGCCCATGTATACTCAACTTCATCTCAACTCATCTCACCCCGATTTCAGACTCAATGTCTATACTAAGGGTGATTCACCGAGCCACTACTTTGAAGCTCAAAGCGTGTACTCTCAGTCTACTTACCATGACCCTTCGTCAAAATTCAACCAACCCCCTCGATACGTGAATGATGATGATGATGATCCGATGCCTGGCATTTTGGCTCAAGATATCATTATTGGGAGTGAGGGGGAGTGCGCAAGCCATACCATGATGAAGGAAGGGACGGAATTAGGGGATGAATTAAAGAACACAAATGAACCTATTGATATCATCACCCCATTCTATGAATGTTTTGAGATTGAGAATATCACTGAGAAAATTAGTGGCCCAAACAACTTAATTGAGGATCTACATGTCGAGGAGGATTGCTTTATGATTAATAATCATGTTGATTTAGTGGAACTTAATTCTCCTCCCTCGGAAGAACTTGATGATGGGGCCTTGTTCGAAAAGTTTATATTATCTATCAACCCCATTTTTGGAAAATTTGATTGAGAATCTTCAGGTGAGTGATGAGTATGATGAAAGCTCTGTCTTTGAAAAATTCCCATTTGATCTTACCTTTGATGAAGGGGCCGAACTGGAACAATTTACATTTGATCTTCCCAGTTCATTATTGGGAAATTTGATTCACAATTTTCTATTAAATGATGAGTGTGATAAAGGGGTTTTATTAGAAACTTTCAAATTTGATCTACCCATTGAGCCCGATCCCCTCATGTTTGAATCATTGGATCAATTTGATTCTGGGCTCGTGCTACCCCTACCAGATGAGCCTCTTCCATATGACATTCTGGGACCTGAGGGGGATGGACCAACAATATTCACTTTTGATTTAACTCCCCATCAGGAAGACAAGTTGATTAATACCCTTCTAACACATGAGGCTGTTACTGGGAAGACTGTGGCTAATCATGACACTCTTATCCCTAAGCCACCGTTTGATGACCAAGTTCCCAAGGAGGAAGCAGTCAATAAAGAGGTCATCAGGAGGGACGATACAGGTGAAGAGGACCGATGGATTGATATCATGCAAGGGTTATACCTTGATCTTGACAAATTATTGGCCATAGATCATTTTTTGATATCTAAAGCAGAAAACTGGATCGCACACAGGGTTAATGTTACAAACAATCATGTGCGAGTCCTGCCTCTTTCTAGCCCCGGTCCATACATGTCTACTCTTGTCTTCCAATGGATTAAGGGCTGGAATTTGAAGGAAGACAAGATCACGTGGTGGCTCATTCTGAATGCCACGCGTTGGTTAATGAGCTACATGGTGTCTGGCTGACGACATAAAAGTTAGCGCTTCTTAGGAGGCAACCTAAGTGATTTTTGTGTGGTAATAAATTGTTGTGGGAAATTAGATGTGTTTAGGGATTCGAGAGATAAGGACAACGGAGAGCCAAGCAAACAGTATTTTATTACACACAAAAGCAAACAAAGAGATTACATCGGAATCCACCTTCTTTTTTCACATTCCTTGTCTTGCCACTCTCTGGGGCAAGATTCTCTAGAGGGTATTCCGAAGCCGAGATCAGCGGTATTACTACCGCACTATGGACGCCGATCTGAGGGGGCAGCAAAGAAGCTACTGACACGAAAGCCACGCTCTCGTGCTCTTCGATAGCGCTCCTCGCCATCCTTCAGCCATTGCTCGGCTAGGCCAAGACTAGTCCTCAATTCAAAAAGTTGGGCCTCCAGGGCCCTCTTTTCCTCTTTCTCGACCGATCTCTTGGCTTTCTCTCTATCTCTGTCCTGTTCTCTCTCAGCCCGTTCTCTCTCTCTATCTTCTCTTTCTAATTGAAGGGTGATTCTCAACTCCACAGCGTCCCTTGAAGAATCCTCATCTGGACGACGCTGTAGTTCTTCTTCCAGCTCAGTTATTCTAGCTTCCTTCTGAGTGGCATTTGCAAGTGCCTCTTGTGTTTCTTTCTCCTGCCACACATTTCATCTCAGGAAAATAGCAATACTTGAATAAGGGAAGTTAAATGGTGAAATCCTCACCTGTACAGAAAGCATCCCCTCTGCCTCTGCAGCCCGTTGTGTGGCATGAGCAAGTTGCTCGTGGAGTTGATCCAGCTCGGATGTGGGAATCCATAGACTGGAAGAAACACCATCTGCTCCCATCGCCGAAGAAACTGCATCAAGCTGAGCACTCTGCACATGTGGTGACATTAAGTGGTTAGCGCCCTGAATCTCAAAGCCTACCCGGAATATGTACTGAAATACTTACTGATGAACCTAGAGCCGCTCTGGTATCACTCAGCTCTTGCTCCGTGTCCGCCAGACGAGCTCGTAGGTTCGTTATTATAGTATCACGGACATCCTACAGTTATGGCTTTTAAGTTCACAAACAACGAAAAAAAAAATTTTAAAAACAACAAAATGTAGAAGATACAAACATGGTTTCCTTACCTCTACAAGCCCTCTAGGCTGGAGCCTTTCTGCATACATTGCTCTGTAGAGGCGTAGGTAATCATCGCTATCTTGTGCTTGAGATTCCACGAGTGTGCCTCCCCGTTGCCAATCTTCATATTGTTCGGGGAAGCGCACTCTCCAATCAACACAGGTGGCTGGTCCACGCGTCTGCCTTCCGACGCTAGGTGACATGGTCATATCCACCCATTCTTGAGCCAGCCCTAAGGTCCGCATAGCTAATCGCAGCCTGAGGGGCTCGATTTCATTTAAGCAATGGAGCCAGAGGTCCCGTCCAAACCGGGCGCGGCTTCCAATTACCCAAGGCTGGTCAACATCGACCATGTTCATGAAAGGCCTCCAGTTCACCTTTAATAGGTTGCACGTATCTTCTCAGTTAAAAAAAAATGATGAAATAAATGAAAAAAAAATAAAATAAAATTGAGAAAACAATTATCCTACCATCGTTGCAGGGAACTCTTGCAACTCTCGCCTGAACACCATCAGTTGGTAGAGTAAAGGTGCAGTGCTCATGATGGGTTGCCACCGTCGTGCTAGAGGGACCGTCAGTGGTCGACAGTGTCGAGCCCTCCCCATTGGAAGGTAATAGTAGCTCCACAGCTACACCATCATGTGTCATTGATGAAAACACAAACAAAAATCAGAAAATAAAAACAAAACAAAATTTTTCATTACCTAGATTAAAGGCGTAAACCCATTTAGTGTCATCTCTTTGTCTGTCCTTTGCGACAGACTTGTAAACAGATGTGCCAGCACAGCAGCTCCCCAGGCGTATTGTCCTACTCTTTCCAAGTCTACAAGCAGTTCTACGAAATGACAGTGGATACTGTCTCCCTTGGACCCCAGTAACAACTTGCCTAATAGAAAGAGGAGGAACCTCCTCAGATCCATATTGGTCCGCTCCCAATTGCTGGTATCCATACAATACATAGTACGGGCACCTCTTTCTGCCCTTTCCATAAATTCTTCTATGGACTCATCATCACGCGGACGCATGTCAGTAAGCCCTAAAGCTTCCATGATCGATGCCCTGGCTACTGACCTGTTCTTCCGACTATCTAAGTCCATCCCCAACAAATTATGGGCACCTTCACGGTAATCCGCGTAGGTGACACCAGTCACTGCTTCCCCATCCACTTTGAGGCCCGTGATTCGGACCACATCTTCCAAGCTGGGTACCATATGCCCCCACGGCATCAGGAATGCCCTACTTACCGGGTCCCATCTTTCACGTAGAGCTTGGATCAGGGCAAGGTCGATCTTGAGTGGCTCAATTCTGAGAAAGGGCCCGAATCCCATCACGTCTAACCTCACTTTCTGGAAGTCCGGGAGCCCTCGATATGCAGCCACGACCAGCTCCCACGAGATGTGTGACTTCATCACACTCTGCACATACGCCAGAATTGAGAAAGGGGAAGCTTTCCAAAGAAAGAACAGAGAAGAAGAAAGGAATGAAAGGAATCACTTACAAGCTGTGGTAGAGTCCTTTCATTCACAAGTCCTTCAACGTCAGAGAATCTCCTGGCACTACTGCCCGATCTACTCCTCTTCGAGGAGCGAGACGACTCCCCTTCAGCTCTGATGCTTGATTCACCCTCCATTCTGAACTTTGAGCAACACTCACTACTCCCCTTTGCAACCTTTTCACTCGACTCTACTCTCACAACTTCGATGTTCTCCAGTCGAGTGGGAAGGGGGGGTATTTATATGATTGGAAAGCAAGGGATCTACATCTCTCACCATCACATCTAGCCATAGCCTTTGCGACACGTCATCCTCCCGTTAATCTCGCACCCACTCTACTATGTGGAGTGGTCAAGTCGGAGACGTGCTTTATTGACTTTCTCTCTCTTGTTGGTCCAAAGATTCGTTATGTTTATTGTCCCGTTGTGGCCACCTTTCGCATAACACACGCATTGAGGGGACATTTCTGCGGGAAATCTGGCTCCGTAACTCACATTGCCATCATTGGTCGATTCCCTTTGAAATTCATGAACCTTGGGTCCCACTCCTTGTGTTAATAACTGGCTTCTGATGTAATTTATTGTTTTAGTGTGTTTGCTTTTTCAGTTGTCAGGCCAAGCTGCACCGACGCCCTCGTCATTTTACCCCGCCATCAGGTTGTATCCTTCCTTCCCAACCAAATTATCTTTTTTTTTCATGTCCTCTGATCTGTCTACTGCTTATGCCATTGCGGACAATGTCATTTAAGTTGGGGGGGGAGATAAAATTTCAAAAATTTCAACAAATTTTTTTTTTTGCTTTCTTGAATTGTCATGTTAAACAACAGTTTTCCCCGCGTTGAATTTCTTGATTCATGTCGCATGAAAAGTGATTCTAAATAGAAACAACTGGGAAAATGATGATGGATAATTTATTTACTCTAGCCATGGAAAACTGATTTAAAGAATCTCTTTAACATTCAGATGCACTTAGAAAAAAGTAAATCACGTTGCACGCTAATGAAACAAGAAGGACAAGCCTTCTGCTATTTTAGACATACTGTCTGATATTCTGCACTTTTGAAAAAGAGATTTGTTATACGCTTTCTGCCATAGAAAAGTATGAGAAAAAAAAGCACCATGAAAAATGCTCCGATTCTGAGTAACCGGGCCTACTTCACCTAAGCCGTGTTGAGGTTCGCGTAAAAAGGAAAAGGGAACTCTGATCTGTAGAATCGGGCCTACTTCACCTAAGACGTGTTGAGGTTCGTGTAAAACAGTGAAGGGTAGTGCAGCATCATGTGTGGAAAGAAAAAAAAAGAGAAAAGTAGAAAAGAAAAAATATAGTGATCCCAAAAGGGACATATCAATAAGGCAGACAAAAAGCTAGTGTGCATTGAACGCTCTAAGTAAGAAGTGCAGAATTGAAAGACATTTTTTTCAGAATAGCAAGTGGAGGATGCAATTGTCTTCACTGTGGACTTAGCATTACACATGCACAAGTGCTACTGAATTTTGATTAGAATTCTTGATCATGTACCTGAATTTTCGATATATGGCTAGTCTGTGGTAATTATTCCAGATTCCTGATCTTTAGTTGACTCTATGAAAGATGATCTGGAAATTAAGCATGAATACGTTAAACTCTTGTTAGTCCTTAAAATTTTCATTATGTGCATTGCTAAGGGACTAGCAATGAGTAAGTTGGGGGGTGTGATAAGTGTGTATTTTACCTTATTCATTCATGATTATATACATTTTTATGAGGTTAAATAACAATAAATATACACTTCTCACACTTATTGTTGATTTTGTATCAAATGTTTAATTTTCTGAAATTAAATAAATTTTTATGATAATTTTTATGTATTTATGCAGGCACGTAGTTCAAGAAAAGCTCCGAGAAAAAGAAAAAAAAAAGAATAACAATATATATGTTCAACTGGGCCAAAAGCCCGGAAACTTGTTTAAAAAGATAAGAAAAAAATTAGAAAAAAATAAAATTATTTGAGCATTTTTTAGAATTTTTGACTAATATATACTAGCTATACACTAGATATATATATATATATATAGATATACGTTTAAAAAACCCGCCCCCCACCCTTCCCGCCTTCGCCGCCCGCACGGGCGACGAGGTCGGCGGGCGAAGGCGGAGGGGGGTGCGTGGCGGACGAAGGAAGGCGGCCGGGGGGGGTCGTGGCGGCCGGAGCACGAAGGCGCGGGCGAAGACGTGGCTCGCGGGCGGCACGCGTGCGACACGCGGACGGCGGAGGCGGTTCGGGCGCACCAGGGGCCCACGGCAGGCGGCCGAACCAGGCCTAACCGGTCGGCGCAACGCGCCGGGGAGAGAATAAGAGAGAAAGAGAGAAGAAAAGGGGCTATAAAAATTCCAAAAAAAATCCGAAAAAATCAAGAAAAATGACAAAAGGTTCAACACATTCCAGCCTACCAAGTTGGGTCAAAATTAGGTGCATTTGAGTGTTTTATATGAGCAAGAAGAGATTGTAAACCCTATATAAAGGGGGTATCACTTGTAAGCAAGAGAGTTGGTTGTTAGAGTTAGAACTAGATGGGAGAGAGCTAGCTATGGGCACTTGTAATGTAAGTTAGTTCTTTACATTTCTGAAGTTTTTGATTGTTGAAGTTGTGTTTTTCCAAGCTTTTGAAGTCAAATTTGTAAGTTGAATTTATTGCAATACAAGTTTTATTTTGGAATTTAGTCTTTTCATAGCCTTATTTCTCATTATTGTGATCCTCATTTCAAATTCTTGTCTTCATAAAAGTTGTTCCTTTTTACGTTTTCTTCAACTTCTCTGTTTAGCATTTCTTCAAATTCGTCCAAATTCATAGAGGTAATACCCATTTTCTTAAGTGTTGTCCTGTGCATTTACTGTTCATCCGTGGTGATACCTTCTTCCATTCATTCATTTTGAAGTCTTTCTAGTCCTCAAATAACTCTGAGTTCTTAATAAGAGTTGTTCCTCTCTTGTATCTCTAAGTTTTATTCTTCTTGCACTTTGTCAAATTCCTCTTCTTTTGAGCTTTAGAATTAAGTTTTCTAGGTGCTGGTTTTCTGTCAATTACTGTTCATCTGAACCAATAGGTCCACGTTTTTCAAGTTTTTCCTTATCTTCCTTTCATTTTCTGTTTCTGTGTTCTTCATAAAAGTTCTTCCTTTTTCAATTCTCTACAACTTTCATGTTTTCAACTTTTTCCAATTCCATTCAGATTTCAAGTTATTTCATTTCTTCCAACCCCCATTTCCACTTGAATTCTGTTTTGTTTTCACCTTAAAGTTTCAAACTTGTTATATGCAAACCCGTTCTTCTTAAGTGTTTCAAACATACCCGAAGCGGTGATTCTTCTTCAAATCCTCTCACGGCGTCGACTTCCTAGGCGGAACGATCATCATCAAAGGCTCGGCGTGGAAACGACGACGTTCTTCACTCAATTGGCTAAATTTTCTTTACTTATCCCTTGTAATTTCAAGTTGTAATTTCATTTCCGTTAGTTGTAATCGCACTCAAAACTCAAAAATTGGTTTTTCAAAACACAAGAATATTTTTCAACTAAGAAAAATAACCAAATTCCTTCCCCGTGGGATCGACCTGTACTTACCATTATACTCATGTTTTCAAATCCATAAGTGAGTGAGTGCGGTTATAAATATTTGAAATTTGTGTGGCACGGTAATTTTAACAACGACTGTCGAGCGAGCATCACACGTCGCTGTCGCTTTCACTCCATCTCCTTTTCATTTCACCTCTGCGCCGCTTCCGCCCGTTCCCTTGTAAAGAGTACATCAAGGAGGGGCATATGTTGACACCCGTTTTAAGCCTACGAATTGAGTTATTTCTCTTATTCACCCCTTATGATGCTCCGAATTATCCAATATTTTGGTGTCTTCTTTGACTATTTTTCGAGCCCATTCCTTGACCATTTTTCAAGCCCATTGAGCTTTGGAAGCTATTATCATCAATTCCCCCACTTTCGGGTCGCTTTCGGGCCATTCGGAGCATCAAACGGGCGTCCGAGCAAACACTACGCAGTTATATGAAGGTGGTCTAGGAGGCCGCCTTCTCAAGTGAACAATAACTTTTTTACTTATATTTTATTTTTATCCGTCATGGTAGTGGTCTGCTAGGAGACCGCTTTCATGAGAAGGTGGTCTCCTAGGTGACCGCGTTCTGCCCATTTTTTTATTTTTATTTTTAGTAATTTTTAATATCAAGTGATGGTCTTCATGAGACCGCCACCTTTAGGTAGCGATCTCTTGAAGACCGCCATCTTCTGTTTTGTGCCTAGGGTGCGTCGACTCCGTCTCCCAATGCGTCGGCTCCATTCCTATGCCCCATCAAGTTGCGGTCTTAGGGTGACCGTTTTCTAAAGGTTGCGGCCTCGCTACTAGCCGCCTTCTCAGAGCGAAATCTGGATCATTCCGGGCTTCGATTTCTTCACCTGAGGACTCTTCGAAGTCCTACTTGGCACCATTTTCGAGAGAGATAGGCGTCCACCTCGATTTCCATCCATCCAAGACTCTTATCCCCACTATGATCTCGAGGTTTTGCCGATCAAAACTCCTATTTCGAGGATTTATCTCTTAATTTCAACCCTAGGGTTTCTGCACTCTATAAATAGTGGCCTGTTCGCAGTGCGCAAAGGGGGGGCTCTTTCTTGGTTCGGGGCAAAGCCATGCCACATCGTCAACTCGTTTCTTTGACCCCTACCTGCTGAGGGGAGTATTAACTTCAATTTCCATCGCTCAGGGCCCGTTTTCTTCATTCCTATCTTTTGTTCTATGCTTCTACTTTCTCAATTTCATCACAATCTGCACTTTTCTGCACATGCATGCATGATTTGCACTTTTGCATCTCCATTTTCCACAGTTCTACTACGTGTTAATTCCTCCTCTTTGTTATATTCTCATCACAACACACACACCTATCTTTTGTACCCTTTTACAGGGGTTAAAAACCCTCCCCGATGCGTTCTTCCCTCATGTTTTCATGCTTACTTTATACATACGGGATATGATACTACACTTGCATGTTCTAATGGGGTTTTCCCTTGTTTCTTTGGCTTTCTTTTGCAAGAAAGCAAGTACAATGTGAGACCCTCTTCTTCTAGCCGGCTGGAAGGTGAGGAGGTCAGATTCCACATCGTTTCCCACGTCCCTCTTGCACGCGCAATCAAGTCTTAGTGTTCTCTTTTTTGGGCCACATCTTCTTCCCTTTATTTCCAAGGTACGGAACGCATGTTACTACCTTTTCCTTAGTCTTTTGTGCGCTGTTATACTTGGTGGCGATCACGGTTAGTTTTTTCATCTTCATCACCCCTTTTCCTTCATACTATTTCATGATTTCATGCATATTATATATTTGCTTAGTTTGGGATGGGTAGATATAAACATCTACAGCTGCAATGCTTGCTATCATGTTATCTTCTCTTTGTCTTTGTTTCCTTACTTGGAAGAGAATGTTGCAACGTGAGGAAAGGCTAGGCCTAGCCTATCCAACCATAATGGATTGGGTTGGGTTCTACCCCTCTCCTTCGCCAGATGAGGATCCACTCTTAGGCCTCATTCTATGCTTTTGGCGGGGTAGGTGGAAGCACACCACCCCAGCTCCTGCTGTGGATAAATGCCCTCCTGGGTGACATTAAATGGCAATAAGCCCCTTCCCCAATGCCGCTGGGCAGGTCAATTGTTTACTTCGATTCCCTTTGTTTTCCCTGCGCATATACATTACATGCAATTGTGTATGCCCGTCTACTGTTTGATGCATAAGACCCTCCAAGGGATGGCCACTTGCCTTCTCACCAATGCCATGGGTTGTTGAGGCTCGAGCTTAACCCTAAATATCGCAATAGCCTATAACTTCTCTGTTATCTATTTTCACCAGATATTGGCTCCTCAAGGAGCTGCTGCTCCCTGCATGGAAATCACCTTGGTTTCCATGCCAATCACACACTAGCACACTAGTGTTCGCTTAAATGCCTATTGGAGTTGGTCTCTTTAGACCTTATGTTTTCATCTCTTGATGAGAACTGCAAGCTATAGCCTTCAGCCTCCCTCTGGGACAGAAGCTTGTTAGTTTCATAGCATGGCCTGTAGTCTCATTCATTGGGGCAATAAGGTGTTTTCTATGGGTTGTCACCGATTTCGATGATGGGCCTGCAATGGAGAAGGGATACATTGTGATTTCACATCAGTGGATTTCCATTCTTTAACCACTCTCATACCCCCAAGGGATCTACTTCTTTATAGTATGTTCTCTGGGGAATGTTTCACCAAGAGTGGGATATTAATGGCCATAGGGCTAGCATAAACAATGCAAATTTCAGAGATGGAAATGCTGCATAACCCTGGGTTAATGGAGCTCCTTGTAGGCCAGCCCTCGGAGTGTTCCATCCCCAAATTCAGGTTTTAAGGACGTTGCCGCTTCCGTGCGCGTCCTCGGATGTTGCCGCTTCCGTGCACATACTTATATGTCGGGGCCATCCCAGAATTTTTGGGGATGCGCTCCTATTTTTCACCCCCAAAGTCTTGGTACGGGGGAGGTGCTGCCCAATTTTTTATCAGAATTGTGGACTTAACCAAAACTGAATTAACGCTTGAACTCGGACCGAACAATCAACATAATGCTGAAACTAAAAGCATCAAACATACAAAAAACACACAAGAGCCAATGCTGAACCAAAAAGAATGCTAAAGAGAACACACCCAGACTTAACAAACTGTAGGTATGCTTCTGCAAGCAATGTGATTAAACTAATCAAGATGCAGATTTGAACAACACCTAACCAAATGAAAGGAATGCCATTCTAGCAGCAGAACTAAAGAGAAAACAACCTACTCAAAAAGAAAGAAACAAAAAGAATGAAGAAAATTGATGGCAATCAATGAGTTAATCAAACAGGCATGTTATTGCATGACCATATAGCAAACATGTATTTCTCCATTTGCATTCGCATGCTTTCTGAAGGTCAAGTCCCCTTGAGATTTGCTGTGAGGGGAGTCGACTCACAGAGTCGACCCCCATTTTTCCATGCTCTGCCCGCCATCTATTGCATCAGGGGTCGACCCCAAGGGTCGACCCTCCCCCTTTGTCTGGCCATTGTCCAGTGGTCTCCACCCTACTGCAATTCAAACCAAACACCCTTGCTCACTTCATGTAGCTTGCACTAGCCCTCACTGCAGTCCATGGGCATAACCCATGCTATTTCCTCCTCCCTCATGCATTCCTCAACATGAGGTAATCCACTCGCATGCATATTAAGTCATGTATGCATTTGTTTGCAAATTAACCCCATGTGCGGGCTAAGTTTAGTTTTCGATCAACCAATCCTTGGATTTGGTAGACCAATCTTCAATTTCGGTCGACCGAACCCTCACTGCCTCGACAAATCCCTCTGCCGCATCAACACACTGTTCAGTCGGCCTGCTAAACTACCTTCTCGAAGCCCCTGCTAGAGCCTAGCTATTGCTTGGCAACCAGCCAGCTAAAGACAATTGATTTCTGCTCTGAAGGAGTCAATCCCTAGGGTCGACCCCCCCTTTCTGTCCAAGTTCTGTCTGCCACCACTATCAAAAGCTCCTAATTGGCCTCGCCCAGCCGCCATCGCGTCGACACCAAGACCACTGCGTCGACGCCACTCTCTTTTATCTCCCTTTTTCTTCACCCAAACTATCACTATTGATCTATTTTCACCCCTAAGGTGCTATTTATCGCTATTATATAGTATTTGTCACCCTTCAGTTGTATTTTTCACCGCTGCAAGCTACCTATCACCCCAACAAACCCATCTGTCACCACTAAAAGAAAGAAATCAAAAGAATAAAATTAAAAGAATAGATCCAAGAAAAGAAGCTGGAGTTTAGCATCCCCTGAACTTCCAAGATCAATCTGTAATAAGAATAAAGCAAATAAACAATAATCATTTGAAGAGCAAAGTCTGGGGGCTTCTGCCCACTAACGTAGGCAGCGTCGACGCAACTCTACTCTGTGTCGACGCTGTGCTCTATGTTTGGCCCAGCCAGGCCTCATGCGTTAATGCGCCCGTGCCTGGGGTCGACGCAGTGTTCAGCGCTTGGCCCCTGCTAGGGCCCTATGCATCGACGCACTGAAACCCAGTGTCGACGCAGTGACCCTGGCATGCTCTGCATTTCAAGGGAAATAAAAGAAAAAGAAGAAATGATATTAACAAAAGAATAAACGATAAATAAGATATTAAAACAATAACTTTATTGACATAAAACATTGATAACATTTGATAATGCATCAAGAATAAAAGAAAATAAATGAACATACAACAAAATAAAAGAAGAAATGCTAAAAGCTCTCACCTCTCTTGGACCCTACACATGGGGATATTGATAAGGCCTCCACAGGTCATGCTTGAACCTCGGGATCACCCCATCATGGTCAAAGCTTGACCCCGCTCTTGGCCGATAGCCCGTTGTGTTTTAACCGAATTTCCATTGGGATCTACTCCTGGATATCAAACTTGCCATATCTCTAGCAGACATATTTACAATTTGGGGGTCTCCTCCGGATATGAATTGGTCAATTAATGGCCAACCTTGTTCAGTTATTTACCCCTCAATAGGGGATGTTTTATTGAAGTTCAGAACTCTCATTTCTTTCTTTAATTAACATTGATTTAAGACTCGAGGGCCCCTTCTCCTAGTATTTAATCAAAGGTTTTCCCCTCTCCGAGGGGATGTAATTAACGTCGTGACCTTTTTGGCACGGCGGGTTCTTAGTCCTGACCCGATATTCACAATCTTCTGGTCGGTCAGACGGAGCGCACCCGTGATTTTATACCCTCCTAGTCTTGAGACCTGAATAAATGTCACTTCAGTGACTGGCACGCCTTCACACTTAATAAAACCAAACAAACCCCCTAATAAACGAAAAAAAAAACAAACGAATCAAAAGATGATTGCATCATAAGTGCGTCCGACATGTGTACAGCAACTTTGAAGATAAAGTCTCTAGAGCTCCCAAGTTCTATGAAGTCTATCTAGAAACTGGCAAGGAAAGAGAAAAATGGGGACTCGAGTCAATCACTTTTGACACCTTCTTGGACTAGGAAGAACTCTATGAAAAAGAACTCACTACAGTAGGTGCCTATCCTCCACCAAATACTGATCTTCCATCTTCTTCTAAATAATACATTAGGAAAAAAAGAACATTAAACATTGTCTTTTGTGCTCACTATGTATATGTTTTTGGCCTAAGCATTTCTATGCTATAGGTTTTAAATTGTTCATCAAATATCATATTGTAAACAATGTTCTCCACTATTTATGAAATACAAATATATCTATTGTTCTGTCTCCATCTTTTACTTTCTACATACTTTATCTTTTTGTTGAAATGACAAAAGGGGGGAGAACAACACTAGATGGAGATGAATAAGGGGAATTAATGAATAGGGAGAGATAAATAAGGGCATGAATTATTTGAAAACACTTGAAATACATCAAACAAGGGTTCTTATCATCAGGTTTTCAAAGCAGATCATTAAAGGTTTTGTCATCACCAAAAAAGGGGAGATTGTTGAGCTGATCTTTGAACTTAGGTTAATCTTGGAGATCATTAGACTGAAACCTAGTTATTAACCTTTATAGTGATTTTGACAATAACAAAACCTTAAAGGAAATTTTAGCAATACCAAAATCTTAACAATAGTTTTGGCAATAACAAAACCTTTGAATTAATAAAAAACCTTGCAAGAAGAAGAAGAAATAAAAAATTAATCTAAGTATAACTTAGGCACTACAAAACAAAGCTAAGTATCACATAGGCGCAGGAAAGTAAAGCTAAGTTTAACTTAGTCGCAAGAAATCAAAGCTAAGTTTTACTTAGTTGCAAAGACTTAGTGTTATGCATAAAAGCTAAGTTAACTTAGGTGCTGAAACTAAAAATTAAGTTTCACTTAGTCGCAAAACATAAAAGATAAGTTAACATAGGCGCAATAACATAGAGCTAAAATTAATGTGTTATTTGATCAGATTTCTGGAGCTAAGTATTTCTCCAAGATTGGCCTCAGGTTGGTTTATCATCAATTAAGAATTAAGGAAGAAGATATATATAAGATAACATTCACGAGTAGATATGGACACAATGTGTTTATGGTCATACCTTTTCGGCTGACTAATGCACCTGCAGCATTTATGCAACTGATGAATGGTGTGTTCATACCATATTAGATCAATTTGTGGTGGTATTTATTGATGATATATTGATCTACTCCAAGACCAAAAAAGAAGATGAAGTTCATTTGAGGATTTCCTTACAGATATTAAGGGACAACTAATTGTATGCCAAATTGAGCAGATTTGAGTTTTGGCTGGAGGAAATTTCATTTCTTGGCCATGTGATTTCTAAAGAAGGTATTAATGTCTATCCTTCAAAGTTAGAAGCTATAAACAATTGGGAAACACCTACTAATGTGACTAAAATCCGAATCTTTCTAGGATTGGCTGGTTATTATCAAAGATTTATTAAGGATTTCTCTAAAATTGCTGTGCCATTGGCTAGATTAACAAGAAAGAAAAATTCTTATGTATGGGCTGAAGAATGTGAAAAGAGTTTCCAAACTCTGAAGGAGCACTTAACAACTGCACCTATTTTTACTCTGCCCATTAAGGGAGGAGGATTTGAGGTATATATTGACGATTTAGGAATTGGCCTAGGCTATGTAGTAATGAAACAAGGCAAAGTGATAGCCTATGCATCTTAGGAGGAAGCCGATGGCTCTATTAGCAAGTTTGATGATTAGTGAGTGAAGTTTATTGAAATAATTTGCGAGTTTAAACTTATATATGGAGGAAAAGATAGGGAAATTCTTGATTGCCAGTATTAGAGTACAACCTGATATGCTTTCAGAGATTAAGGAGCACCAAGGTAATGATCCCCTACTAGTTGAAGTTAAGGAGAACTTGAATCAAAGATCTGATTTTCAACATGCCAATTATGAAAGACTATTATTTCAAAGAAGGACTTATGTGCCTGATTGTGTTGAGATCAAGAAGAAGATAATGGAAGAAGTGCACTAATCTAGGTAGCAAACCTAGGGTATTGTTGGGCGTTTGACCATTTGGGTGTCGACCTGTCTTGAGGATTGTGCCGACCTATTCCAACATTATAACTGTTCCTTCTTTTGGGATGTTCAGACTTAGGCTTAGACTGGTGTCGGCCTGTTTGGGATTGTTGGTGAACCTTTTTGGGTTGATGGGAAGTTTTGTTGATTGATTCTCCTACCTTTACTTTTCCTTTGTTTTCAACATTTTCTTGGTGTGTTGATTTGGAGGTTGATGCATCGGAAGATGAGATAAAGGTGGTAGTTTTTAGCCCAAATATTTTCTTCTTGGTTGGCTCATACCCTAGCCCTTCCCTGTTGAGGTTTATTTTAGTTCCTAGTAGGGCGTTCAAGTTCTCACTTCCATCAACAAATTTTTCAAGAGCGGTTTGTTTATCTGCAAGATCCTTTTGAAATTTTTCATTTTCTTTCAACAGTTGAGAGTTGACTTGTTTAAAGGCATCAGACTTTTCATTGCACAGATTGTTGTCTTTCACATAGCCTTGCATTTTTAGTTTCAACTCATCAATTTCATCTCTCAGGCTTTCATTTTCATCCTCCAAATCTTTCATCTCTTTTCTTCCTTCTTCAAGATTTTCATTCATTTTTCTTACATCCTCAATCTCAGTTTTTAGGGAGATTATCTTTTCTTTAAGAGTTTTATCATGCACAAAGGAGTCAACCTTCTTTTTTAAGGTTTTATTTTCTTTTCTGTACACTTCGCAGTTATTCATAAATTTGAAGTAAGCATCTTCCCAATCATCAGTAGAGAAGTGCTCAAAGGGAGAGCTCACCTCGTTGTCATTTTCTCCTTTGGTCATCAGGCAGAGATCATCTTTCTCCTCTTCAGAGGAATTATCTTCAGTCTCTTCCTCATCTTCATCACTCCAGGTGCACACCATGGCCTGTTTCTTCATGCCCTTCCACCTGGGCATTGCTTTCTTAGCTCCTTCTGGACACTCAGACTTGAGGTGTCCTGGTTTCCTGCAAGAATAGCAGACAAGCTTTTCAGACTTCTTAACATTTTTAGGTCTTGGCCTGAAACCTCTTTTTACCTGAGGCTTCCTCTTTGTGAAGCATGTACCTTCCTTTCTTAAAAATCTTCTAAACTTCCTTGTCAATAGAGCAACTTCATCCTCTTCTGTGTTGCTACTTGAAGGCTCTTCATCTTCAGATAAGTCCTTGGTGCTTGGTCCAGCTTTGAGAGCCAGAGGCTTCTTTTTACTTACCTCGGCCTCTTTGTTCTTCAGATTCATCTCATAGGTCATCAGGGACCCTATGAGTTCTTCTACCTTGATGGTAGTCAAGTCTTTAGATTCTTCAACCACTGTGGCCTTTGTATGCCAAACAGGAGTTAGTGATCTTAGAATCTTCCTTACTATCTCCTACTCGGAATAGGTCTTACCAAGCTCAGTCAAGCCATTAGTGAGCACGGTTAGCCTAACATACATGTCCGAAATGGACTCATCAGATTTCATTCTAAATTTTTCATATTCAGACACCAGCATGTTTGCTTTGGTTGCACGTTCCTGTTGTGTCCCTTCATATATTACCTCAAGGCGGTCCCATATTTCTTTTGCAGTTGCGCATGTTGACACCCTTGAGAACTCTATTGGATGAAGGGAGCACTACATAATGTGCTTGGCACCCCAGTTCAGCGTCGATGTCCTGATCTATTCCTTAGTCCATGTGTCCTCGTCTGGAGGCAGCTCAAATGGTCCCCTGCTGATCACTCGCCAGACTTCATGATCCTGGACTCTAATGAAAACCTACATGCGATTTATCCAGTAAGGATAATTTGTCCCAGTGAAAAGGGAGGTCTATTTATGGAATGCCCTTAGGCCATAGGACTCTTAGTCGACACATCACCAGTTCTCTCAAGGTCGTTAGACCACATACAGAGAGACTAGCTCTGATACCACGTGTAGAGTGGTGATAGGCCGATCTAGAGGGGAGGGGTGAATAGATCAGCCCCTTTTTGCCCTTCTTTGCGGAAATAAAAACTAGATCCAAAACTAAGACTAGTAAAGAACGAGTTAGTTGATAGCTAACATGCTAGATGCACATATGATAATCATGAACGTTCCTGCCAAGCATCAAGCGTTGGTACTCAAAGGGAAACAAACCACAAGACACAAGATTTAAGGTGGTTCGGTCTCTATCCAGAGACCTACGTCCACCCCTCACACAACTCGGTGAGGCTTCACTAGTGCAAAGGCACTACCGCTGATTCACAACTTCTATCAGAGAGATACACTCTCACAACTCCACTGCCAAACAGCTTGAGGTATTACACCCCAAAACTCACAAACCAGTGACCACACCGTCTGTCTTCCCACTCGCAGGTAGGGTACAAATATATGAGTATGTGTTTTGAAGAAAAGCAATCAGAAAAAGAACAGCCAGACAGAGTATCGTTATGAAGTTCTATGTGAAGGAAAAACTCATGTCTGGGAAGGAACTTGAGGACTCCTTGGTTCTCTTGTTGTTCTTCCTGGTTCGTCACCACAACCTCAAGAGGGAAGGACGATCTTGCTTCTGGTTCTCAAGGGAACCAGATGGAGCTTCATAGATCCTTTCTGCTTTGCTAAGAGACCTCCTTGAGTGAGGAAGAGAAGTGTCTTCTTTGTTGCACTAACTCCAGCAACACCAGGAAGGAGATGGGTTCGCGAGCAAGCTTCTCTATTGCTTCCTTGTATTCTTTTTCTCTTTTTCTCTTACCACCTCACTTGGAACTCCTCCTACTTATATATTGGTTGCACTCTCCATCTCCTGCATTGTCTACTGCAAGAAGAACGAACCAAGAAGGTCAGCTCCACATTATTTGATGTGCTTCCTTGTCAACGTTGACCCTTGCTTGTCATGCCTGTTGATATGTGGGTAGGTAGGAGACCATATCAGGAATGATACCATCCTTTTAGAGGATGTCTCTGCCAGAACAGGATCCTCTGACACAGTGATCTTCTTGACGGCTTTTTTCGGATCGAGCGGATCCTCCAGGATAAGTTCCGGATCTTGAAGAGCAGATTCTATCAGTTTCAGATCCATTCTGGACGATCATGAACATGTCGACACTTTACACACAGGGTGTCGACACATTCCATTAACATCTTGATGATCTGTGGCTTCCAAGCGGAACAGGTCGACACCTTGACGAGCAAGTGTCGACAATTGTGCCATACTCGCATGTGAATCGTGCCGACGTGCTGAGACGTCGCTGGGCGGTGTCGAGACCAGTGCGCCATGTGCCGAGTCGTCACCAGATGGTGTTGGGACATATGCCCCAGAGGGAAGTAAGGCTTGCTTCTTGGAACCGAGGTGTCGACACTTTTCACTCAGTGTGTCGACACTTTGGTCAATCCAGAGGTCAGACAGAAAACGGCTTCAGTTGGATTTCTTCTGTGGTGTCGACACTTTGGTTAGATGTGTCGACACTTGCTTTATGCTAGTGCTCAACTGAAAATGGTTCAACATGATCTCTTCTACATGTGTCGACACGTTGTAGGAGGTGTCGACACTCTTGGAGTGTAACTCCTGTACTTGTTCAGTCTATACATTAAACCAAACCTGTTAGATATTCCTCAATTATCTAAAGATGATTTATGGATTGTTATCATCAAAATCAGGGGTCACAACAAGGTGATCCTGAGTACTCAACACCACACTCACTGATTGAGAGCGATCTCATGCCCCTCACTTTTCCTCCTACATCCCTTCCAGCTACGCTCTATCAGTTTGCTGACTTAAGTATCAGAGGGTTTTCTCCGAGATCTCAACCCTGGGATCCTCTGATCTATTTCCTACTTTGTAGATCCTCAATCGTGGTGACGACGACAAGGACTCATCTAGGATCGTGTGACTCTGGATCCAACGCGAGATCACCCCTCTTCAATTTCTATGGAATATGATGAAAAGATGAGCTTTTAACCAAATGATAAATATAAGTACTCACGGTAGAATGGTGGAAAGCGAAAGAAATTTGTTTCCGAATAGAATTGATAAATACAAGTACTCACGATGGAATGGTGGAGATATGAGCTTTTAACATGAAGGGATATTGATTCTTTTAAACAATTCTATTCGAAAGTGAAACTTGATAATGAATTAGTATGCTGGATTATTCTCAGTTAAAAAGAAATTGTTGAGTTCATATCAAACACCATCCAAAAGTTAAATTTAAATATGTAAAATACGCCCACACATCTTTGCACGCTTGACGTGTACCCTACGATGACATGACCGATAAATGCAAAATGGTAAGAGACTTCTCATGTTCCCGAGAGAGAGAGAGAGAGCAACAATAATTGGTAAGCAAATTTCACCTAAATACGACAAAAAAGATACCTCTTATGCAACTAAAATTAGGTAAAGACGATAAATTTGAACGAGAAAGGCAACAACTAGGACTTGGGACAACATTTAAGTCCCATGCTTTTCTTTAGTCGAGCTTGGGACATGGGTCCCGATCTCAAACATGTCCCATGTTCCAATTCAATATAAACAAAAAGTGAATAAGAGATAACATAATACGGAGGAGATGGGTAGTCCACACCAAGTCTGGATGGAATAGGCTCCTCACTTGATAAGGATGTCAACGGATCGGATACAGTATGGATAGTGGACTATCCGTATCTATATCCGATAAGGAAGAACTGTATCCGTTAACTGTTGATTAAGTATTCGGAAAATAGTATATCTGAAATCGTTACCTACTATCCAAAAAATATGGTTAGCGGATGGTTAGTAGATAGTTATCGGTCATAAAAGTACGTACAAGACTAAAATTTAAGATGTAAATTAACTCAATTAGAAAAAAATTTAAATTAAAAATAACAATCTATATGTATCATAAACAAACACATTTCAATTTAGTTCTCATATCATAATCATCCATGAGTCAACATAGAATGAAATTAAAAGTATAAAAATATATAATATTATAATATCTCTAAAGAGAAGATGAAACATATTAAGTGAGAATAATAAAGTGAAATAACACTCTTGGACTTTAATCTCCATCATCTTTTCATTCTTTACATATTTTGCATGAAAATAAAGAATATATTAAGTTATAATTTAAAAAATTATAAAAATAGCTTATAATTTATAAATAATTTATCATCACTAAAATAGAAATGACTTAGATTATACGTCTATATCATCTTCAATGTCATTTTCCTAAGGACATTAAATTATTTGAGTCAAATCCAAACTTGTTTAACGGTAACGGAGGATACAGGTTCGGAATGAGGTGTATTTGTATCCGTATCCGCTAAGAAATCAGATATATCTGTATTTGTATCCGTTAATTTATCGGAAAGAAAAATACTATCCATTTGTTGTTCGTTAAACTAACAAAACGAATGATTATCGGATTTTCGGTTACCATTGACATTCCTACCACTTGGCAATGAGTTAATGTTGGCTTCTTTGGAGAGTTTCCCTGTCACAACCTGATCATTCAAAGATGGTGCAAGCTCGTTGGATGACTCTTTAGCAGATTGTGCTTCATCTTATCATCAGGTATGGTGGTGCCTGCCCTCTCAAATGATAACACATTCCCAAGCAAATGCAACCTGAAGCACCCAGGAATTAGGGAAAAGAATAAATTAAGAAAAAATATTTGTATACTCTTAAAAAAAATGAATTATCACTATATCCCTATCTTTATGAAATCTACTAGTATATCTTCAAATTCTCTTAACCCGAACCGTGACACTCTTGGGGTTATATTCACAGGAGACGACAATATTATTACACGTGAATCAACCGTTTTACCTCCGATGAAGAGAGAGAAAGAGTATGTTTTTTTAGGGAAATTGAGATAATGTTTCCTTCAACTTTATTATCTAATTGATTTAACGAGAATCCCAATTTCTCAAGTGGCTCTTGTACAACTTCGCGTTACAAAGGATTCCTGACTTTAAAATTAATCTAAGAGGTCATGTCTTTTGAAGTTGCTTATTATTAAAAGAGAATGGTTTATAATTTGGATAGTCAAGTATGAATATTTTGTTGGAACCGCCATGTGGAATCACATTAGTTCACTAAAAGTGACAAGTCTATCAAATTCCATGTTTTGAGACGACATCGTACCGCCATGATAACGCCGAATGAGAATTCAAAAAAGAAAATTTAACTTTTCCACCATGTTGTTTGTCACCCCTATTCGATTATTTGTCACCATTATTATGTTATTCATCTCTCTTATTATGTTATTTGTCACCCTTAATTGGAGATTGCTCATAGACATGAGTAACTTTACCTCCCTTAGTTGCCTATTTTAGCCTCTTAGATAATTATTTGTCTCTCTTATTATGTTTGACACCCTTAATGGGAGACTACTCTTGAACATGAGTGACTTTATATTTCCCTTAATTGACTATTTGTCATCTTTAGATAATTATTGGTCCCTCAATTTTTCCCTTTCTTTTATACAGACTCATATTCCCAACACAAAAAGATTATTTGTCGCTCTGAGGGTGCATTTGGGAAGAAATTCAATGGAGATTCTAATCATTGGAATCTTCGACAGAGTTTAATTTTTATCAAATAGAAACTCCACGTCTCGACTTTTGCAAGGAGTGGATTTTAAAGTTGAGAGAGAATGTGACACAAATGGGCCGAGCATGTGAAATCTTCGTAAGCATCATGAGACTTGTTTCCCAAGATTTTGAATCATTAAAAATCTTCTGATACCCTGCACACTGCACCGAAGAGATATTTTGCGTGAAGGAACGGAGACCATCTTCGTTCCAAATGTAGCCTTAATTAATTATTGGTGACACTTGACGCTAAGTGTGACAAATAAAAATTTAAGGAGAATAAATAGTGATGTGCTATGTGTGTGTTTTGACGACAACAAAACTTCATATATGCTTCAGGGAGTCAAAAAGCATTTACTGTCTAACCTCTTTTTAACCCTCCTTGAGTTCAGTCTAATAAGCATCCAAGAAGTTGCAAGTGCTCGATGAATTGCTGCTATGATCAATAAAAGGCTCTGACAAGCCAGCTAGGCCAACTTCAGTAATACCAACAACAGCAAGCAGCCTCAGCAGCATTTGCCACGGCAGCATACTTCATCAACAGCCAAAAGCCATCAACAACACAAGCTAGCAGCAGTATAAGTTGAAAATGGCTTTCCTCTTAAGGAAATGAAGTTGAAAATGATTGGGAAGAACATCAAAGGGCAAGGAGCTATGGATTTGATGAAAGATAAGATGCAAAGAATTGGGCAAAAAAACATGGAGTCAGAGCATTCAAAGCAGTGTCGACTCCATTGCTAACAAAAGAAAGAACATTCAAGGCGTTCTGCGAAGGCTACGTCAATCGCATTTCATTGGTGTGTCGACTCCGAAACACATTCCCACCAAGCACTGAAGCAATCTTCAAAGCTGTGTCGACCTCACCATCAAGCTGCGTCGACCTAATCAAGCTCTAGCAACAGTCAGATAGACGACCATCGCTAGATGCGTCGACCCCATTTTCTCAGGGCGTCGACACCAAGGCTCCTCCCAGAAACCATTATAAAGAGACTTCTCAAAGGATGCATCGATGCACCCTTGTAGCTACATCGACTCCATGAAGGTCTGGCACGCGAGCAACTCAAAGAAGCTGTGAAGCTGCATCGACTCTATCCCACCATTGCGTCGACGCACTAGAAGCTTTTTCAAGCCTATTTCTGTCAAACCTACAACATTTCAGAGATCATACAGAGACCAAAAATAAGCGACGTAAACTTCCAAAAATGCGCATTTCAAGGTCTAGAAAAGGTTCCTAGGATAGAGATCCTACCTTTCGATCATGAGACTTCAGGACAACCTTTTGGGAGGTAGATCTATCAGGCATCATATTTGGGAAAGGTCAGCTTTCATGGTACCCTACCTTTTCCCATGAGCCAATCAAATTACAGTCTGTGGAAGAACCTGGCAGAAGATCAGATCTGAAAATGTTTGTGCACCTGCTCTGCTATATGCTGGACCAATCATAGACCACCAAGGGAAAAGGTATTTGGTCAAAGAATTCTATTTTTCTTCTGACCAATCAAATAATGGTTTAGAAGACTCCAAGCCAATGGGAAGCCTCCATAGCATGCACCATGATCTGCAGAATCACGCCAAGGTGAGAAAACAAATTTCCCTTCAAACCACCATTCTAGGAGAAGAAGCTTGACGCCCCAAGACTTAAGACGTGTGATCTGGACGGTCCAGATTGCTTCCTTCTAATCAAAGGTGCAGATCCAAACTTCCACCTATAAATATGAAGCTTTTGCCATCTGAGAAAGGTTGGCCAAGCAAATGCCTTAAGTGTAAAATCAGTTTAGCTCGTCCCAAAGAGATAAAGAGAAAGAGAAGAGAGGAAGAAAATGAAGTCATGCGATCAATGACACCCAAGAGGGGGGGTGAATTGGGTGATTACAAATTTTAAGAAAACTTAAGCCGATTTAAACAAGTGTGAAAACCAACAACAAGGAAGTTCAGATCTATAGAGAAACTATTAGATCTAACAAAATCTATCACACACAACGAATCCTTGGTACCGTGATGGAGATGTGAATCCAAAGATTATACTCACGCAAAGTGTTATCTTCCTGACAAGGTTTGCCTTGTCTATCCGAACCCACCTTTTAATATACCAGAGAGTAGATGTGAAGATGATAAGTTGTGCTAGATCTAACTCACGAGATACAATAGATCTCATCTACGTGTGTGCTTGCATAGAATGAAGATAGGAGAAAATGATCAAACCACACAAAAGACAACGATTTTTAGGTGGTTCGGATGCAACAACTGCAACCTACGTCCACCCCTCACAAACTGTGAGGATTCACACACTATCCTGTAAGGGCTTACAGGATCTGAACACACACACATGTAGGGAGATAGGAACTCCCATGAAGGTGTAAACACACCGAAACACACACAAAACTGACAGAAATAAAACACACACACACAGATCCGAAGAGATCCACACACACAAATGTTTGAAGATTACAAAGAAACACAGTCTTGAAGCTCAGAGAATATGGAAGAAGAAACACAAAATAAAAGCTCCGATCTAAGCTCCCCCTGAGTAGGTGATGTAGATTTTGATGAAGTTTGAATCTCCACTTGATTTGGGGTTGATAGGCTTCAGTTTGATCTTGAAAAAACTTGGAGATGGATGAAGAATTCCTAGACGAAGCACTGTTCATGGAGCTACAATAGCAACCTTCTTTCTCCCCTTGATAGCCTCCTTGATCTCCCTTTTGTGATTAGGGTTTTCTTGGCCCAATGAGATGTTTTTATGAGCCTTGAATGGTCCAGGACAAGCCCAGACATAGATCCAGAATTCCAGGGATGTCTGGAGACTTTTGGGATTAAAAAATCATTGATAGATGCTTTCACCTTGTGAAGAAAATAAAGTCAAAGATGGAGGCTTCGAAGGGTTCGGTCGACCGGATAGGGCTAGGCGGTCGACCTAACTTTTACAGAATCTGCACTTTCAGCTCTGGGAAAATCAGTCTACCGGCCCTAGGTTGGCGGTCGACCGAACTCTGTAGATTTTCATAGTTCTAGGCGCTGGGAAGTTAGGTCAACCGCCCCTGCTAGCCAGGTCGACCGAACTTCTGAAAAACCTGCATATTTAACATTGTTAGCCCATGAATTAAGTCTAGACTTCAAGGTCTTATGGTTGAACACTTTAACATTCATTTTGGGGCTCAAATAACTCTATTTGTCCACTTAGAAGGCTTTTAGCATTATATTTGTTCCCAGGATGAAGCACGATCTAATTTTTATCCTTGAATCTCACTTCTGCAATTATGCACGGCACAAGACGAAAATGCAACCAGGGTTTTGTTATCATCAAAATCACTTGGAGAGACTCAACAATCTCCCCCTTTTTTATGATGACAAAACTGTAGAACATAAAAAGCATTAGCGTGCCTTTGAGTAAATTTGGAACTATATGACAACGCATTGTATCCGTGCACTATCCCACAGGATTCTTATACGAGGCGGAGTTTACACTCACGTATAGTGAAGGATTTCATACTGGCTAGCCCGTCTTTCATCCGACACCATTTGATATACATAGAGCCAATTTGAGAAATGGCAAGGCCAACAACCCACAAGGCGGTAAATCCAATAATCATTTCATTAAGCCACAGCCACTTGAGCCATTCAAACATTTTATTTGCTAAATATAGAGGAAATGAAAGATAAGAGCCAATCATGTAATGTCAAATACCAATTGCATTCAATTCATCATTCCATTTCATTACAAGTACATTGATGCTTGAGAGAATGCATGACTTATGACGTCTAGACGAAGGCAAACACAGATGCAAAACTAAAACTAACGCACAACATGAAATGTACTCATAGCATGATCCTCACAAATGAGCAGACACACAGACATAGAGACACACATGCACAAGCTATATAGACCTGCACTAACTACTTCTCCCTCTTTGGCATCATCAAAGAGAGGATGGGAGACAGAAAAGTGGACTCAAAAAGTAAACTGTAGGACCCAAAAACAATCACCAAAGAGATGAACCAGAAGCTCCTTAGACGCCATCTGCAGGAGGTGGAGGATCGTGGCTAGGTTGCGGGCCATGGCCAGAATTGCTGAGATGATGGATGATGGAGTTGAGAAGGTCATCCTGGCTTAGCATGTGGTGCTGGATGCCGACGAGAGAATGTGAGGTGGTGTGGAAGGCTTCACGAGTGTCGTCATGGTGAGTAGAGAGAGTAGCCATATTTTGAGTGAGTGTATTTAAGGAGTTGGAGAAGGTAGTCATCTGGCCGTGCATTGATTCAAGAAGGTTGCCAATGGAGGCAAAAGATGTATCAATGTTACTCCCAAAGTAGACAGTTGCTCCCCAAAGGTATCCACCTTAGTTTCTATGCTAGTTAGTCGCCTATTAAAGCCCTCAAAGTCTCCCCAAGAGGGTTGTCCAGCACCCCTGAGAAGAAGACTCCCTATGAAAGAATTGAGGTGGAGGAGGCATGATGCGGGACGGACACGCGACTCGACTCCAATTGGATATGCGATCCTTGAACTCTAAGCAAGCTCGCGATGGCCCCTAACGAGGGAAGTGTACGGACATGCACGGTTGAGAAACCGACAGTGAGCTAGGGTGGTCAACTCATAAATTCGTGCCCAGATCGGGTCACGGGATGCTCTCTCTCTCTCTCGCACCAGCGGTGATATAAAAAGTATAGTGAGCTACTATCCTAGCATGCTCTCTAGCAGCGGCATAAAGAAATATATACGAATAAAGCAAATGCCGGGTAAAGGAGCGAATATGATACCTCCACATGCCTGGCATGGGGAAGACGATCCCGACCGATCTCGTACTCCCGGAATAATAATACACAATAATTACAGCAAGACAAATTACTGCCCACTCTACGCAGGGAGGTAAAGGGCGACATAATGGGACCCGAGAGTAGCGGGTTCGGGTTGACGGGCGGCTTCTTGTGTAGCTTCAGTGGCACACGTACTCACGACCGTGGGACCCATGTGTTGGTCAGTGGGCCGTGTGGGCCCGGAGCGGCACCACTATGATGGGGACATCCGGAGGGACGCTCCCTGGGAAGGTGGTGCGCTGGTTCGCCTCGTGGAAGGTGAGTCGGCTCCGATCTCCTTGTGTGGAACTTGCTATCCACGGATCTGAGATCTGTCTTAGACCTGTGCGGCCCGACGAAAACTGCTGCTGTGATCAGCCTCGATGTCGGATCGACGCGAGACTGGCGCCTTTGGAGAGATAACTCAAAATCCTTCGATCTATGGTCAGAGAGAAAAAATTGGCTATCCAAGATCTGGTCTTAGTAGAATTTCCAAGCTGCTGACTCACATGATCTGAAAACTCAGGGCAGATTTAAGTTTTTTTAAGAGTTGGCGTTGACCGCTATGTAGACCTTCCATTCAGCCTTTGAGCCCTTTATAAAAGTTGTAGAGGTCGAAGAGAGGAAAATGGGGATATACCTTATGCAAGATTTGGTGGAAGTTTCGATTTTTTGGGGATTTTATACTGACTCGGGGTCGGATCTGGACAGCAGAAACAAAATTGAAGTTGGGGGAAAGACACAATTTCTAAAAATAGGTAGAGGGCTTTTAAAATTCGACGAAAATTTGTGGTGCATGGGGATTGTGGAAAGATCCTCCAATAAATTTTGGGATTCAAACAAAAATCAATAAGGGGGTCGAAAGGGGGAAGAACTAAGCTTCTACTACATAGATCTTAAAAGGGACAGATCAAGAAGATAGAAAGACACGAAAATAGAAAAATATAAAAAGAAGGTGAAATGACGGGATAAGTTTACTGGAGGTTGGGAATCAAGAGAGGAACCAACCCTGAAAATCTCAGCTCCAAATGATGTCGGAGTTGGGAGCTAAAATTTTCAGAGTGAACCCATGTCCAGTAAAATAGAACCTTGGACAGCACTTCGGAAGCGGCTTCGCGGCGGCTCGATGGCGGCACGAACGGCGGAGGCGGCACCAGAGGTGAATCTAGAGATAGAGGGGCTAAGATAGAAGGGGTCTACACCCTAAAATGCAAAGGGAGGAGGGGGAAGGAACCAGAGAGAGAGAGGGGGGCGCAAATTTGCTCCAATGCGCATAATTTTTTCTTCGTCATTAATTCTAACAAAATGTGGAATTACAAACATTTATACAAAATGTAAAAAGACTCAAAATGACCTCAGATCTAGGGTTGAAAGGGGCACTAAGGGGATAGAAGAAAATATTTCTCCCATGTGGTCAAAACACATTAAACAAATTCTAATCAAACTTATACTAATTCTATTCAAACTTCACCTACCTTGTCTAATAAGACAAAGAAGGGGGCGCCCCCTTCAGGGGCTTCTCTTGGGCCAAGCTGGTCCAAGGCCATCCAATCAAGCCCATTCAACCATGCTTAGCCTATGGACTCTCCCACCTAGATGGCTCATGAGAGGGAAAAGCCCACTTGGGCCTTAAGTGACTTTAAGGTCCATTATGAGGGCCTTAAGTCCAATATGATACAACCCCTTAATGGACTCTTCTAAATGCAAACCATTGATGTGTTCTACATGGAATGTGGCCCAATGGCTTGTTAAAAGCCTTACGAAGGAGCCCAAATAAAAAAATATCAAAAAAACACATAATTACAAGTCAATACACATTAATACAATCCATTAGCCTTTGATGCCCCCGTCAAGGCATCTCTGGATCGACATGTGCTGGAGAAGGTGGAGGGGGCTGGTCCTCCGCCTGAATAGGAGGGGGGCTTCCCCTTGACCCTGCTGTTGTTGGGGCTCTTCTTCCTCTTCTTCTTCAAATTCTTCTCCATAAAGGGGCACATTTCTGTGAAGTTGACCTTCTGGACCCCAAAAGTATCCAAAATCTATGAAAATTTTATGCTTATTGTAGATATCATCTTGTCTAACTCGAATGAATAGTTCATTAGCCAAATTTATCCCAGCATGTATAAATACTCCCATCAACTGAGAAGCAAAAGGCAAGGATCTTCTCATTTGGGTTCGGCATGTTCCAATCAAATCTGTCATGAGCCGACCCATGTTGACTAATATTCCATTCATAACATGATAAAATAGAAATTTGTGAACCTCTGCCACTTCATTTCTACTCCCACTCTTTGGATATATAAGTGAGGTGAACATGTGGTGCAGAATCCGCTGCAGTGGTGGAAAATAATTTGCATTTAAGATAATCAAATTACTAACACCATGCACATAGTCATAGTTCGTCATAGCAATAATTGTGTCCTCAGCTTCGCCATGACCAAAAACCATGCTAGCTCCCATGGCTGACACCCCTAAAGCATGTGCAAAAAGGTCCGGAGTAATATGAATCTCAACACCTCGAACAACTGTATATAACTCTCCACTTCTATCAACCAAATTTTCATAAAATTGATGCACTAGATTTGGGTAATATTTGGTATATCTAGTGACAAAATCGGTCCAACCTTGTTGAATCTCAAAGACAACACATAGATCGGGTAAAATTTCGTTCACCTCATTGAAATCGACCAGTCGAGGGTCGATAATGGGCCATGGAGGCAATCAAGGTGCACGAGGAGGCACAGGAGCCCACTGTTGTGGAGGATCCGGGGCCTCACGTCTCCGGGTACTGGGTTCCCCCTGGGCAGAACGTCGAGAGCTCCTTCTAGGCGGCATCCTAGACTTAAAAACTGCTGTGAAAGCCCTTGAATCACGAACCGCTATCCTCAGGAGTGGCTGGAGACCAGATGACACACCAATAGATGGCGGAAGAACCGTCTCCACAAGCAGGAGCACAGGGAGTGGTTGCAAGATCGCACAAGCCGCGGTGGAGATGTCATCCCGAGATGGTGACGAACATGCCGGATTTTGTGCAGATGGAAGAAGGATGAGGGTTTTGGGCTTGAGGGATGGAGGTTTGGTGTTTTAGGGTTAGGGAAGGATGTTGGAGAGAGAATGGGGGCGAAGGAATGAGTGAAAGGGGTGTAAAGACCCCTTAAAAAAGGGGTTCAGTCGAGGTTCAGCCGGGCCGGTTCGCCGCAAACGGTCGATCAGAACGGGGGCGGTGGTCGACCGAAGTGGTCGACCTAGCCCTAAAAACTCTTATATATATATATATCACCTTCACTTCCCTTCCTTTTTTTTATCACCTTCACTCATCATTCATTTTTTTTATATATATCACCTTCACTTCCCTTCCTTTTTTTGTTTTTATCACCTTCACTCATCATTCTTTATATATATATATATATATATATATATATATATATATATATATATAACTCCTTCAACCCTTTCTTTCTCAAACTTCACTTGCCCCCTTTCTTGTGTAGAGACGAGAAAGGATGGTTGATGCTTCCGAGATGGCTGCTTTAGCAGCATTTCTGAAACTCCCCCTCAGAAAGTGCCTCTTATGGGAATAACATTGGGCACTGACATTTTATTTTTGCATTTGTATCCTTTTGTTTGCATTTATGCCCTTGTGCTAATTGGGCTTGCATTTGTAAGGCGTTATAAGCCAAGGGGTTAGTCATTAGAAATCTTTGGGTTTCTTTGCAAAAGGCCGTTGGGTTTCTGTGTAAAATGCCAGTAGGTCCAGTAGGGGCCCCCACCTTATTTCTCATTGGTCCACCTAGACTCTAAGGCCCATGTGGGGCTGGTTCAAAGTCCAAGATTGGACTTGGACCAAGGGGACAAGGTAGGAAGAAAATTCAAAATTCTCCTCTCATTTTCAAAGGGGTGCCCTGTTGGGTTCGATGCAGTATTCAGAAGGGGGGGGGGTGAATGAATATAGCCATTTTAAATAAAATTTTTTTCGCCCAATTAAAATATGATGCTCACTAGAATTACTAGTTCACAAACTAGACAAGCTTAAAAGCTAATAATCAGTTGCAGAGCAAAACAAGCACACAGTGAGATCACTAGAATGCTAACTAGGCTGATTTAGACAAAGAATCGCTCAACTAGAATTTCGCTCTCTTGACAAAGTAAAACATTCTAAGAAGACTAATTAACTCTTCTTCTCAACCAAAAGCCAAACACATGGAGCGCCCCTATGCATTCATCTAGCGGAAGCACAATAGAACAAAACAAACCACAATGCACAAGGGGTTTTTAGGTGGTTCGGTCCAGCAGACCTACATCCACACCACACTCAACCCGAGTGTGGATTACTGCTGCGCAACACAGCTTGCGTCCGCTGGGAAATACAGCTTAGCCTACAACCGCTGGGCAACACAGCTTGCCGTCCGAGGAATCCTCCTCGCCCCGCTGAGCAACACAGCTTGCTGTCCAGTGGAATCCTCCACTGCAAACCGCTGGGCAATACAGCTTAGCCGTCCAGAGGCAGCACCTCTGCAATCCGCTGACTAACAGCTTGAACAAAGATGTAAAATAGAAAACAGAAAAGATGGAAACACAACAACTAAAGGCTGAACAATGAAGCACGAAAGGTAGCTCTAACAATGAGCAACCTCAGATCTGGTTTTGAACCAAAGATCTGAGGAACGAACTCCTTCTCTTTCTCTCTCTCTCTTCTTCCCTCGATCTCACTCTCTCTCTTTTCTTCCCTCGATCTCACTCTCTTTCTTCACTCTCTCTCTTTCTCTTTCTTCTCTGCTCCACTTCTCTTCCTCTCTCGATCTCTGTTCTCCTTATCTCTCTCTTTTTCTTTTTCTTTTCTTCTACTGGATCGTGGAAGCTCTCTCTCCTTTTTCCCTTTTTCTTCTCTCAGCTTCTGCTCTCTGGCTTCTTCTTCGATCAGCCTCCATCTGAAGACGAAGGCTCCATTATATACCAGCAGCAGCAGGGAGATAGGGCGTGTGCTTCCCACGCCTTCCGTCCAGAAGATTCCTCCTCGGATCACGTGCTCAGCACCCACCTCGGATCACGTGTCAGGTGCCAGCTTCAGGTCACGTGTCCATTCATCAGTACGCTCAGCAACTGGAGTTGAGGTGGCGTCAACACACTTGCTCCAAAGGGTTGACGCAGCCTTCAGAGATCTTCAACCTTTTTAACTGCTGCGCCGACTCCATCAGCCTGCTGCGTTGACGCATCGGCATCGGCAGTCCAATGATCAATGTATTTGGCGGATAGACATGCTGCGTTGACGCTGCTAGGCTAAAGTGTTGACGCAGTGGTGTGTTTCTGCAACTAATAGTTCGGCTTGTTTGCATGCTGCGTGGACGCTAAGAACTCCAGCGTTAACCTTCTAAACTGTCTCCGAGGTAGATGCCTATCAGGCTCAATGGCTGCGTCGACGCTGTCTAGCAATGGTGTTGACGCATGGATACGTTCCAGTGAACAAACAGCCTAGCCTTTTTAACTGCTGCGTCGACGCTTCCAACCCGTGGCGTTGACGCATTAATGATCCAGTGATCAAGTCTTCAGCAGATGGGCGTGCTGCGTCGACGCTCTCATCATGCTGCGTTGACGCATTAGTGTTCCAGCATCTGAACTTAGATGGCTTCAGCCCTCTCACGTTAAGGGGTTCATTAGCCTCTTCAGTCCCTGTCAGACAGATGAAACAAAGTCATTAGTTCTAAGTATATGCATTGCATTGTATAGACTTTACTGTGAAGGTGAAAGTAATGTAAAGTATGCACAATGCAATGTATAGACTTAATGAATATAAAGACATCATAAGACTCAGATGAACACAGGCGGTGTATAGACTTGATGAGTTCACTGGTGGATGTACACCCTTGCCCACTGTATAGACATTGTAGCATAAAGGCAATGTACAGACTTAGAAGGATTTGAACGGGAGTGTATAGACTTGGTTCCTGTAGCAAAAGATGTGGAGTGTACAGACTTGGCCTTAAAACGAATGTATAGTCTTAGAATCATGGAGGCCAATGTATAGACATCAACTCTGCACATCGACTCAGCCATGAACAAAGCGTGAAGCACACTAATGCAGGAATGTGTAGACTTGGAAGTCTATGTGCATGACAAAACCAATGTATAGACTCTGAAATGCAAGCGATGCAGCAATGCCTAGACATTGGGCTTTACCCTGCAGTGTATAGACTTTGCTACCCAACTCATGAACAGTGCAAGCCACAGTTCAATGTATGAACTTTGCAAGTGCACTGGCTGTACAGACTTCAAGACTAATGTATGAAGCAAAGCAAGAGCTCTTTCAAAACAATTCCAATGCGTCAACGCATTGAGTCCACTGCGTCGACGCACCAGTTGACACATTTTATAGACCAGCTCTGGGACAGACCAGTGAGTTGACGTAATAATCCCATGCGTCAATGCATCATGCAATACACATGCAAACTCATGCATTCAATGCTGTATATCAGACACAGTCCTATGCAATCATATCAGCAGCCATATTCAAAACACAATATCATAATGCACTGACTGTGTTGCAATCATCAAAACAAATCAGCATGCTATCATCAAAACACAATGCACATGCTTGTGCCTAAGAGGCACAACATTCTCCCCCTTTTTGATGATGGCAACACAATGTGACAGTGAGTCACACACAAGATTTTCTCCCCCTTTGACATGATCAAAAAGAGAAAAACAGTAAAAACAAAAGTGCAAAGTGCATTATGAATGCAAACACCCTTAGAGCAACAAACTCCCCCTATCGGCATGCAATAGTAGCTATTCTCCCCTTAAAAGCAGATGACCCATAACTCCCCCTGAAGCATAGGAATGAACCCTGGTTAACCAATAACTCAAGCTAAATTCTGCCAATACAAAGAATCTGAATTCTGGTTACATGAACAGAATGAAACAGAACCAGAGCTGATTGTGGAACAGGATGGAAGATTCCAACAGTGTGGATCAACTGAAAATATAAGATTAGCCAATACATCTCAATGAATCAATTAATAGCAAGATGTTGATCAGGCTATCTTGAAAGAATCTGAACATGAGGGATTGTAAAGCATCCATCATAACAATGAGTCTTAAGAAGATTTGACTCTTCTATCATAAGGGGTTATGAATTTGCAGCTTAACCAATCTGATTTAATTTTGCTGTATACCAAATTTGCCAAATTAAACTCAATACTCATATCTGAATCCAAGTTTTAATAAAAGTAAACCAAATAGTCAAAAAATACTCAAAAACAATCATCTTTTATCTTACACATATAATCTCAATTGCACAATTGAAAAATACACAGGTTAGTACTGAAGTTAAACACTTTTTCAAGAACATGAGTTGATAGATTTTTCAAGATAATTTTATTTGAAGCACATTATATTTTTTCCTGAGCAATTTAAGTTGATCAACACCTTTTTACATGAGGCACAACAAGTCTTAGTTGAAGTGACCCAGTTATTCAGTGTGATAACTGTCATTGCCTCTCACTTTCAGAGCAGAGTTAGCAATATGAGTGTCTTTTTACATGAGAAGACACCTTTATCAGAGGCCAGACTCCCCAGCTACTCAACACAAATAAGCTATTGCTCTGTCAGGTTTTGTTCCACTGAATTTTTATCAGAGATAACTATGGCACCTCATGACATGAGTTACTTTATTTCATTGATAAAGAACTCAGTTTCTCAGTGACTGAGTCATTGCTCTGAATACACAATTTTTTTTTATTTAGTCAACATTTTTCAAATTAATGTTTAACAACAATACACACTATATGCATCTTAACCAAAGAAGCCCTGAATTCAAATTTTCAGATATCTGATGAGGGAGTCTAAGGTTTACATGACACATGTGGTTAAAGTTTATTAAACATTATCATTCAGATATTTTCAATTCATTTAACTACAAATCTGAGAATACATTAATCTTATATCAGTCTGATTCAGTGATAATTCTTAAACCTATATGATAGAAATTTCTACAATGTTCTCAGACTGAATTGCATGACATGCAGCTTAAGTTCCTCAGATCAGAAAAATAAGTTTAGCTGACCAACAAATCAATAGTAGAGCCAATTCAGTCACACCAGCTGAGAAGAATATGAAAGGTGAGTATAGGCTGGTACAAGAGTAAATCAGAAATAGAGAAGAGCATCAGAAGAGATTTTATCATCAGACAGTTGCTGAGTCTAGAATACAGACTGATCAGTTATTTTAGAGATACCAGTAGAGAATTCAGTTGAATAGCGTATAGTCAAGAGAGTGAATCAGGTTACTTAAACAAAGGGAGTTCATGAGGTGAAGAAGATATGAAATAGGAATGCTCCCCCTGTCTAAGTGCAATGAATTTCCTTTTAGATTTTTTAAAATTTTATGATATGCACTATCCTACATATGCAGTATGCAACAATTCTAACAAGGAGAGCATGATGATCAATCAACAGCAAACAAGCTCCCCCTGACAAAATGCATGATGTGCAATGAATCATTTCTTTTCAAATTTTATTTTCTTTAAATTTATGATATGCAATACACTGCTCTATATGAAAACTAGACCCATGGTACTAGGCGGAGAACTCGATCCAAGGACCACCTCACACATGGCAGTAGCATCCAGACATACTCCATATGCCCTTCAGCACTGTTCCATTTAATATACCATGATGGTCATGCAAATGACATATGCAGTGCAGAGTAATCTCATTTATTTAGTGCAAACAATAGCATGACAAGAGCATCAAAAATCAACCAAGTAAAATAACAATTTTAGATAACAGACAGACACATCAGCATTTTCAGAAGATAAAATTTAAAGCAAAGTTCAGAACTGACCTGATAAGTAGAATCCTGGGGCTTCCTTTTTGAGTGCCTTGGCTAAATTACCCCTTTTATTTCTCTCACCAAGGCACACCTGCAACATATCAATCAATATGATCTTGCAGGAACCCAAGCTGCCTTGGGTCCTGTATAAGCCCTAACAGGTGTTCTGACTGGTCTCTTAACAGAATTATCAACATAGCCCATCAACTTATAGCTGGACAAGGAATAGCCAAATTGACCAGACTTACCATGATAACTAACAGAATTTAAGTTCCTTTTATGCACCTTATTGTAAGTATTAAATTCATGTGCATGAACGTCAAAATTTCTGTTGTGTGCATGGGCATTTGTTTTCTGAACTCTGCCACCCAGCACTCAGAGGCTTTGTGGCCAGGTTTTCCACAAATAAAACAAGAAAATTTCATAAATTGTTTTGCATGGAATTTGACAGCATGGGGGTTAATATGATTCTTCTGAACATGCCAACAGTTTGCAGCAATATGGCCCAATTTGTTACAATGAAAGCAATGAAGTTTCTTTTTCAGATATGCATGATTCCTATCATGAAGCTCTTTAGCATTCAAATCATCTTGCTTCTTTAATCTACAATCATGCATAAAGTGGCCAATTCTATGACAGTAAAAGCATTGAATTCTCTTATTTTGATCATGAGAAGGTTTCTTCAATTTAGAATTCCTAGCATGAATTCTATCTGATTTCAGTTCATCCTCTCTCATGACAAAGCAAACATCCATCTCATGGCCAGATTTACCACAGTAGAAACATTTTACATTCTTTCTTTTAACCTGAGACAGTTTGGCCTGAGAAATTTCAGCATACAAATTTTTGTACTGTTTTGTTTTCTTTTGTTTTTCTATCTGATTCGCAGACAGACATGAAGGAGAAGCTGAAGTGCTAGCTAACTCAGAGCTACGCACAAAGGTTGTATACATTCTTTTTCTCTCTTCCTGTTTATTGCCTTCATCAGAGACCTTCTTCTTAGAAGCAGCCTTTGAATTTTCTTTGTTTTCAAATGACTCAGATAGAGAATTATATTGTTCAATTCAGTGATTTCATTTTTGAGAGAGGAAATGAGAATTTCAAAATCTGTGATCTTTTCATTAAGTAAGACATTAATGGCTTTGTAGCTATCAATCTCTTCTATTAATGCAGTCACTCTCTCACATTCATTTTCAATTGAACTTTTCCCTCTTTCAAGCATTAAGAGTCTCTCAGACATAGCAAAATTAAGCAGCTTCAGTTCTTCATTCTCCTTTCTAGTTTGTTCATTCTGAACTAATTCATTAGTTAAGATTTGATCATTTCCTAATGAATTCAGCTTATCTTCAAGTTCAGAAATCTTGGCAGTGAGTTCATGATTTTTGTTTTCCAAAACGGAACTTTGTTCCTTACTCACATTCAGATTAGCTAAGCATATTTCATGAGATTTTCTCAGATCTTGACATTTTTCACAATGAGCATTCGAATTAATCTGATCACATTTCTTTTTCAGCTTTCTATTTTTAGATTTCAAATATTTACATTTCTCAGAATGTTCCTCATACATATCCCATAATTCATAAATTGAAATCTCTTCAGATTCAGATTCAGAATTTACCTTGGATGAGGAATCTTCATTATCCCGGTTGGCCATCAAACAACTATCACTCTGTTGGTTATGCGCAGAGAGAATTTTGTCATATATCTCTTTTCCAGAATTGCACCTGAGAGCAAAAGAATATACATCAGTATTAACAGCAGCTCTCAAGATATTAAGAATTATGACATTATCACGGTTCTTAAAGGTGTCCTCACTAGACCACTTGGTCTGATCTTTGGGTAATCGATGTGGGCCTTTAGATAGCAAACTCCATAATTTGGGATCTATGGAATCTACATACACAACTAGGCCTCCTAGCCAACTTTCAAAGTTAGAACCATCATAAATTAGAGGACGATCCATTTGGACAGATGGCAGACAGATTCAACTCACTAAAGCAAATGACAGGAAATGCAGCAAAACCAGATGGGCAAGGTAAAGCACTAAACCAGTGAAACAAAACAACGAGCACAATATACCCACTCTGAAATGCACTAAACAGTTAGCAGGATCCTCTGCAGATTGTTAGATCTGTTAAGTCAGAGACCGCTCTCATACCAATTGTTGGGTTCGATGCAGTATTCAGAAGGGGGGGTGAATGAATATAGCCCTTTTAACTAAAAAAAACTTTCGCCCAATTAAAATATGATGCTCACTAGAATTACTAGTTCGCAAACTAGACAAGCTTAAAAGCTAATAATCAGTTGCAGAGCAAAACAAGCACACAGTGAGATCACTAGAATGCTAACTAGGCTGATTTAGACAAAGAATCGCTCAACTAGAATTTTGCTCTCTTGACAAAGTAAAACATTCTAAGAAGACTAATTAACTCTTCTTCTCAACCAAAAGCCAAACACATGGAGCGCCCCTATGCATTCATCTAGCGGAAGCACAATAGAACAAAACAAACCACAATGCACAAGGGGTTTTTAGGTGGTTCGGTCTAGCAGACCTACATCCACCCCACACTCAACCCGAGTGTGGATTACTACTGCACAACACAGCTTGCGTCCGCTGGGCAATACAGCTTAGCCTACAACGGCTGGGCAACACAGCTTGCCGTCCGAGGAATCCTCCTCGCCCCGCTGAGCAACACAGCTTGCTGTCCAGTGGAATCCTCCACTGCAAACCGCTGGGCAATACAGCTTAGCCGTCCAGAGGCAGCACCTCTGCAATCCGCTGACTAACAGCTTGAACAAAGATGTAAAATAGAAAACAGAAAAGATGGAAACACAACAACTAAAGGCTGAACAATGAAGCACGAAAGGTAGCTCTAACAATGAGCAACCTCAGATCTGGTTTTGAACCAAAGATCTGAGGAACGAACTCCTTCTCTTTCTCTCTCTCTCTTCTTCACTCGATCTCACTCTCTTTCTTCACTCTCTCTCTTTTCTTCCCTCGATCTCACTCTCTTTCTTCACTCTCTCTCTTTCTCTTTCTTCTCTACTCCACTTCTCTTCCTCTCTCGATCTCTGTTCTCCTTATCTCTCTCTTTTTCTTTTTCTTTTCTTCTACTGGATCGTGGAAGCTCTCTCTCCTTTCCCCCTTTTTCTTCTCTCAGCTTCTGCTCTCTGGCTTCTTCTTCGATCAGCCTCCATCTGAAGACGAAGGCTCCATTATATACCAGCAGCAGCAGGGAGATAGGGCGTGTGCTTCCCACGCCTTCCATCCAGAAGATTCTCCTCGGATCACGTGCTCAGCACCCACCTCGGATCACGTGTCAGGTGCCAGCATCAGGTCACGTGTCCATTCATCAGTACGCTCAGCAACTGGAGTTGAGGTGGTGTCAACACACTTGCTCCAAAGGGTTGACGTAGCCTTCAGAGATCTTCAACCTTTTTAACTGCTGCGTCGACTCCATCAGCCTGCTGCGTTGACGCATCGGCATCGGCAGTCCAGTGATCAATGTATTTGGCGGATAGACATGCTGCGTTGACGCTGCTAGGCTAAAGCGTTGACGCAGTGGTGTGTTTCTACAACTAATAGTTCGGCTTGTTTGCATGCTGCGTGGACGCTAAGAACTCCAGCGTTAACCTTCTAAACTGTCTCCGAGGTAGATGCCTATCAGGCTCAATGGCTGCGTCGACGCTGTCTAGCAATGGCGTTGACGCATGGATACGTTCCAGTGAACAAATAGCCTAGCCTTTTTAACTGCTGTGTCGACGCTTCCAACCCGTGGCGTTGACGCATTGATGATCCAGTGATCAAGTCTTCAGCAGATGGGCGTGCTACGTCGACGCTCTCATCATGCTGCGTTGACGCATTAGTGTTCCAGCATCTGAACTTAGATGGCTTCAGCCCTCTCACGTTAAGGGGTTCATTAGCCTCTTCAGTCCCTGTCAGACAGATGAAACAAAGTCATTAGTTCTAAGTATATGCATTGCATTGTATAGACTTTGCTGTGAAGGCGAAAGCAATGTAAAGTATGCACAACGCAATGTATAGACTTAATGAATATAAAGACATCATAAGACTCAGATGAACACAGGCGGTGTATAGACTTGATATGTTCACTGGTGGATGTACACCCTTGCCCACTGTACAGACTTTGTAGCATAAAGGCAATGTACAGACTTAGAAGGATTTGAACGGGAGTGTATAGACTTGGTTCTTGCAGCAAAAGATGTGGAGTGTACAGACTTGGCCTTAAAATGAATGTATAGTCTTAGAATCATGGAGGCCAATGTATAGACATCAACTCTGCACATCGACTCAGCCATGAACAAAGCGTGAAGCACACTAATGCAGGAATGTGTAGACTTGGAAGTCTATGTGCATGACAAAACCAATGTATAGACTCTGAAATACAAGCGATGCAGCAATGCCTAGACATTGGGCTTTACCCTGCAGTGTATAGACTTTGCTACCCAACTCATGAACAGTGCAAGCCACAGTTTAATGTATGAACTTTGCAAGTGCACTGGCTGTACAGACTTCAAGACTAATGTGTGAAGCAAAGCAAGAGCTCTTTCAAAACAATTCCAATGCGTCAACGCATTGAGTCCACTGCGTCGACGCACCAGTTGACACATTTTATAGACCAGCTCTGGGACAAACTAGTGAGTTGACGCAATAATCCCATGCGTCAACGCATCATGCAATACACATGCAAACTCATGCATTCAATGCTGTATATCAGACACAGTCCTATGCAATCATATCAGCAGCCATATTCAAAACACAATATCATAATGCACTGACTGTGTTGCAATCATCAAAACAAATCAGCATGCTATCATCAAAACACAATGCACATGCTTGTGCCTAAGAGGCACAACATGCCCCCCTTTAATGTATTTTATTCATTGTTATATTTTTTTTTATTTTGGTCATTTGACCACATGGGGGATTAATTATCCTATCCCTTGTTTACCCCTCCCTAACCCTAGATCTGAGGGTAGTTTAGATCTTTTTCCATTTCTATATAACCCATGTGTTTTGTGAATTCCATAGCAATTAATGAAGAAAAACCCCATTTGTTGCTCCATGCCCAAGGGCACAGCCCTCTCTGTCCTCTCTCCCCCCTTGGAGCAGTGAAAGCTCAAAATTTTAGAGGCGTGAACCCCCCTATCATACCCTCTCTGAGTGAGAAGCTCAGCATCGCCGCCGCCACCTCCATCGAGCCGCCATCGCACCACCACCGTCGCCTCGTCGGAGTTCTGTCCATCTCTGGAGAGCAAGCTAAGGCCAAAATTCTATCTCCCAATCATGAGATCTGTTCGACCCCAAATTTTGAGGGTTTGTTCTTCCTGTCATCCCCCATCTCCAGTTCAAATTTCGTGTCATTCTGCCTTTATTTACTATTTTTTCCGTAAATAAGTTTTCCCCCAGCAATTTGGTAGTTTACAGATCTGCGGGATAGTGTCTTGTTGTTGTATTTTTCCCGCCCCCTTAACCATCTCCAAAAATTCCCAAAAAAATCATACGTGTTCCTCATATCTCCCTCTTCTACCCATAATTTTCCCAGAGTCTAGATCTATCATTTTTATGTCGCTCAAAATTCAGTCTCAGGCAGATCTTGTTCTGTCCTGACTGTTAATAATCCGAGTCAGTAGAAATACCTGAGGAACAATCATTTTCATTTCTAATCCGTCTACTAGATGGACATAAAATAATTATATGTTCTAGCCCTTTGAGTCGTCTATCTAACGGGACTAATCTCGCCTTGATATGCCTCCGGATCTGGGCACAAAAATTCTTTTTGTGGAGGAGCGCAACTCTGTTCCGAGAACAGACCAGTAGATCAGTCCGCCGGCTAATTCCGATAAAATACGCCGGCTCACCTTCGGCGACTGCCGCTCTTCGAGATTGATTGGCAACCCTTCTGCAGCGTCCCAGCCAGCCGCTGCAGCAAGGAGACGTTCGGGCACCGCTGTCCCAGTAGTCGGACCCGCCTGCTATCTCGCGGGCCCAGCAGAACCGAGCCGGACCAGCAGCCCATCTTCGGCCCGAGAGTCTTCCGGCTTGCTGCTGTCAACCCGAGTTCGCTATTCCCGGGTCCCACGTGTAGCCCTTTACCTCCCTGCGTGGAGTGGGCAATTGAATTCACTACTGTAATTATTTATTCACTGTACAGCGGGAGTACGAGTTTCGGCCGGGGTCGTCTTCCCACGCCCGAAGCGTGGAGGTATGTTTCAGCTTCTCTCTTGGCATTTACTTTACTCGTATATTTTTAAATGCCGCTGCTAAAGTGATAGGATAACTAGCTCGTCAAAATTTTATCACCACTGTGAGAGAGAGCGAGTGTGACCCGTCCCGTGACTCAATCCGAGTACGCGGAAAAGCCGATACCCTCGACTCATTACCGGTTTCTCAACCGTACACGTCCGCACGTTTCCCTCCCTTAGGGACGTTCACGAGCTAGTGTCCCAGGTTCGCGTCCCATCCCGCATCAAATTGGTATCAGAGCTAAGTCGAGTCTAGGGTAGTCGGTTAGTCGGTCCAAAGTTTGCATTGCATTCCGATACCCGGTATATCAAAAGGTGTTCCCAGAACAATAGGTTACGCATATTGGAAAGGTTTCACACTTGCGTGAGTTCGGTCTTCGGATCATACCTCCGCCACGTACCGGATACGGGTCGAGTCTAGGTTTGTAGTCGAGTCTGCATTCCAACTTTGCATTGTAATTTTAGGGTCGTGTCTAGTCGGTTTGTCTTGCACCAAGTGTCGGCATGGCCATCCTATAGCTCCCCGTGTCCCATGGATCCCCAAAAGCCCATGTCATATGAATGGTGGTGACACACCCAAGGATGGGGAACCCAACCCCACCACCTCCGTAGGCCCGAAGCCCCGAACTTCTATGGCTCCAAAGTCCTGAGCGACTACCTAGAGTGGGAAGCCGCTATGGACAAATACTTTGAGTGTTACATTATGTCTGATGCCATGCAAGTCGACTTTGCCACAAGGTGACTTTTTTACGAAGCCACCGAAAAATGGAGGGACATAGAATACTTGAGGGAAATTAGGGGGCAATGGCCTATAGAGTCATGGTGTGAGATGAAGGGCGAGCTTAGAAGGGTCTACTTACCCAGCCCAGTCACCTCCAACTGACCCCACCCAATCACCTCCAACCAAGTGGGTCATAGTCAAAGGCAAAGAGCCCCACACGTAGATGAGCCTAGACCCAAGACTAGGCCGGTTGATTATGGTCGAGTCCATCACGATACCCCTACTCCAAACCCCACCATTGCCGAACTTTTCAAAATCATGTCAGATAAGGTGGATAGGATGTGTACCCAGATTGACAGACTCCTGCCCAAGTATGGGGAGGTCGTAGCCGGTAGCCTCAACCTGATGCCACCCCAAGAGCCTCTTCCCCTCAAGAAGGACACTCCTTCTCTGCCCGTGAGAGCTCCTTTATCCCCACCCTCACCTTCTGATCTTTATTCGAAGCCACCTCACTTGGAGCCACCTGTGTTTCTAACGGGAAAGTTATTCATCGCCGAGACCCTACTTAGTTGACTTAAGATAGGCTTGGTCCCTAGACCGCCTTGCTACCCATCCATGGGCCCAGCACTCCCAGTAGTCCCCATTAACTCCTTTCACACCACTTTCCAGTCCTTTTGCTTCGTAGAAAATGTGAAGGATCTACTAAGGAGTTTAGAATGTCAATGGGAGCTGACATATATGTTGGCCTTAGGGTTTGACCAAACCTATAGTCATAGCTTCATGCTCCCGGCTTTGGGGTCTATTACCTCGGTGTACACCTTGGGTCATATCACAACCGAGGTCCTATTGTTCTTCCCCGTTCCCGATGAGCTTGACTTTGCCCCCTCTTACGGTATTACCGTCCCGAGGGAGGACCCATATCTACTCCATGAGATCACCGTCCCTCTTACCATAATGGATGAAGGTGACCATCTACACCTTCAAGAACTTCAGACATGGGACTGTGACATGTGGGAACCCAGTTCAAGGGGTCATACCTTCTTTGATCCCTTCGACCCCTTCCCTAGTGAACCCCTTGACCCACCACATCTACTCCACTTCTTTGAGGGAGTCCACTATCACACCCCTTCCCCACGGGCCAGACCATCTACACCCATCAAGCCCGTTCACTGGCGAGATATACATACATATAGGGGTGATGAGAAAGGTGCATTCAACTCCCCTGGCCCACCCAAACCTCCCAAACCTCCCTAGTCCAATAGGAATTCCTTGCATGCATGGTGCATTTTGGGATGTCTAGGAGTCCATGATTCTACTGACATTTGGTTGCGTCTTGTGTATGCATGGCACACATTTGGATGTCCTGGTCCACCATTGCATATGTATGGGTCGGTCTAATAGTAGGTTTGTTTAGGGTCATATGTGAGTCCATGTTTTTCTTTATTTGTCCAGTTTGTCAAAAGTCTATACATACATGTGGCGAGCATATTAGGAGTCGCATAGTCGGTCTCATGTCAGCTCGTGATGGCAATCCCTTTCGAGTGTGAGGCAAGTCGGATCTCATGCGTACCTTGTAGACTTGCCAGAATTTGGGATCGGTTCTACTACAATGTCTCGGATCTAGTCACATAAAGGGACCCAACGGTGATTCCTAGCGAGTCATTGAGCCGTCTCCTTCCTTTGAGAGTGACCCCACCCTGGAGTGTCCACCACTAGCCTCATTCCTATAGCAGCATGTGCATATCGAATATATACGGGATGAGCAGGTGATGATTACTTGGAGTGGAGCGTACTCTGCGCTACCTGGTATGGTGACAGATCCGCAAGAGTCACACGAGTAGCCGCACCCCTTACTCGACGGGGTCGAGTTCTTCCCACCTGGGGAGAATTGATGGGAATAAACACCGGGCACTAATATTTTATTTTTATATTTGTATCCTTTTATTTGCATTTATACCCTTGTGCTAGTTGGGCTTGCAATTGTAAGGCATTATAAGCCATAGAGTTAGTCATTAGGAATCTTTGGGTTTCTTTGCAAAAGGCCTTTGGGTTTCTATGTAAAATGCCAGTAGGTCTAGTAGGGTCCCCCACCTTATTTCTCTTTGGTCCACCTAGACTCTAGTGCCCATGTGGGGCTGGTTCAAAGCCCAAGATTGGACTTGGACCAAGGAGACAAGGAAGGAAGAAAAGTCAAAATTCTCATCTCACTTTCAAAGAGGTGCCCCCCTTTAATGTAGTTTATTCATTGTTGTATTTTTTTTATTTTGGTCATTTGACCACATGGGGGATTAATTATCCTATCCCTTGTTTACACCTCCCTAACCCTAGATCTGAGGGTTGTTTAGGTCTTTTTTCCATTTCTATATAACCCATGTATTTTGTGAATTCCATAGCAATTAATGAAGAAAAATCCCATTTGTTGCTCCAAGCCTAAGGGTATAGCCCTCTCTCTCCTCTCCCCCCTGGAGCTATGAAAGCTCAAAATTTCAGAGGTGTGAAGCCCCCCTATCATCTCCTCTCTGAGTGAGAAGCTCAGCATCGCCGCCACCACCTCCATCGAGCCGCCATTGCACCACCACCACCGCCTCGTCGGAGTTCTATCTATCTCTGGACAGCAAGCTAAGGCCAAAATTCTATCTCCCAATCAGGAGATCTATTCGACCCCAAATTTTGAGGGTTTGTTCTTCCTGTCATCCTCCATCTCCAGTTCAAATTTCGTGTCATTCTGCCTTTATTTGCTATTTTTTCTATAATTAAGTCTTCCCCTCAGTAATATGCCAATTTGCAGATCTGCGGGACAATGTCTTGTTGTTGTATTTTTCCCGCCCCCTTAGCCATCTCTAAAAATTCCCAAAAAAATCATACGTGTTCCTCATATCCCCCTCTTCCACCCATAATTTTCCCAAAGTCTAGATCTATCGTTTTTATGTCGATCAAAATTCAGTCTCAGGCAGATCCTATTTTGTCCTGACTGTCTGTAATCCAAGTCAATAGAAATACCTAAGGAACAGTCATTTTCATTTCTAATCCGTCTACTAGATGGACATGAAATAATTATATGTTGTTGCCCTTTGAGTCCTTTGTCCAACGGCGCTGGTCTCACCTCGGTCAGCCTCCGGATCTGGGCACAAAATTCTTTTCGTGGAGGCGCGCAAGTCTATCCCAACAATACGCCAATAGATCAGTCCGCCGGCTAATTCCGGTAAAATACGCCGGCTCACCTTCGGCGACTGTCGCTCTCGGAGATCGATCGGAAACCCTCCTGCAGCGTCCCAGCCAGTCACCGTAGCAAGGAGACGCCCGGGCACCGCCGTCCCCATAGCCGGACTCGCCTGCTATCCCGCATGCCCCACAGAACCGAGCCGGACCAGTAGCCCTTCTCCGGCCCGAGAGCCTTTCGGCTTGCTGCCCGTCAACCCGAGTTCACTACTCTCGGGTCCTACATGTAGCCCTTTACCTCCCTGCGTGGAGTGGACAATTAAATTCAATGCTGTAATTATTTATTCACTATACACCAGGAATACGAGTTTCGGCCGGGGTCATCTTCCCACGCTCGGAGCGTGGAGGTATCGTTTCCGCTTCCCTCTTGGCATTTGCTTTACTCGTATATTTTTAAATGCCGCTGCTAGAGTGATAGGATAACTAGCTCATCAAATTTTTATCACCGCTATGAGAGAGAGCGAGCGTGACCCGTCCCATGACTCAATCCGAGTACGTGGAAAAGCCGATACCCTCGACTCATTGCCGGTTTCTCAACCGCGCACGTTCGCATGTTTCCCTCGCTTAGGGACGTCCGCGTGCTAGAGTCCCAGGTTCGCATCCCATCCCGCATCTGCCTCAGATCCCGAGATCACTTGGTCCACGCTTATTTAATTTAGGAGTATTTGGCCTTAGAAGAATTTCAAGGAGGGCTATATGTATAATTACATTCAGGCATGCAATAGTATATATATTCACAAGTTTATTGGAAATGATCACACAGTGTATGCATGGGAATCTACCCTTTATGCAAATGAGTTTCTGCAAGTGCAACTCTTAACCTAAGTGCAAACCTAGATATGTATGCTCTCACCCTTGCACATCCCAAGTTCTCTCCTTATTTTGCTGAATTGTTCCTGGTTAAGGGGTTTTGTGAAGATATCAGCTAGCTGATTGTGTGTGTCAATGAAATTCAATGCAAAGACCCCTTTTCCGACATGATCTCTCAGAAAATGATGTCGAACGTCAATATGCTTTGTCCTAGAGTGTTGAATATGATTTTTTGACAAACTGATCGCACTGGTATTGTCACACAAGATTGGAACACATTTCCTCTCAACATCTAAATCAAGCAATTGATTTTTGATCCAAAGTACTTGGGCTCTACCACTTCCTGCGGCTACATATTCAGTCTCGGCCGTTGAAAGAGCTACTGAATTTTATTTCTTGGAGGCCCATGAAACTAGGCACCCTCCGAGAAACTGACCGTATCCACTAGTACCTTTACGATCAACAATACATCTAGCATAATCTGCATCGATATATGCAATCAAATCAAATGAACTACCGATGCGAAACCATAAGCCAAAGTCTATTGTGCCAATCTAGTATCGAAGAATCCGTTTAACAGTCAATAAATGAGATTCTTTAGGACATGACTGAAAATAAGCACATAGACATAGGCTATATTGAATGTCAGGACTGCATGTTGTAAGATACAGTAATGATCCGATCATACCTCAAAATAGTGTGGGATCTACTATTTTACCATTTTCATCTTTGTCTAATTTCGTGGTTATGGCCATCGGAGTTGACAGGGGTTTTGCTTCTGCCATCACATATTTCTTTAACAGCTCCGATGTGTACTTGGCTTGATTTATAAAAATGCCTTCAGGCATTTGCTTCACCTGCAATCCAAGAAAAAATGTAAGTTCACCCATTAAGCTCATCTCGAATTCTCCTTGCATTATTTCTACAAATTCATCACATAAGGCATTATTAGTAGCTCCAAAAATTATATCATCAACATATACTTGAATCACTAATATATCTTTCCCTGATTTTCTCGTGAAGAGTGTTTGGTCAACCGTACCTCTTTTAAACCCATTTTCAGTCAGGAATGAAGTGAGCCTTTCATGCCATGCCCTTGGAGCATGCTTCAATCCGTACAAGGCCTTCTGCAACTTGTACACATGCTTTAGATGTTTTGAGTCTTCAAAACCTGGAGATTGTTCTACAAAAATGTCCTCTTTGATGTACCCATTTAGGAAGGCAGATTTAACATCCATTTGAAATAATTTGAAGTCGAGAGAGCAAGCAAAGGATAATAGAATCTGGACTGCTTCTAATCTAGCAACCGGTGAAAAAGACCCATCAAAATCAATGCCCATCTCCTAGCTATACCCTTTGGCTACAAGCCGGGCCTTGTTCCTAACAACCAATCCCGTGTCATTTGACTTGTTTCTGAAAACCCAATGGGTTCCTATTACAGGTTGATACTTAGTATGCGGCACAAGAGTCCACACCTCGTTTCTTTCTAACTGGTGCAGTTCTTCATGCATAGCTAGGATCCAGGATTCATTTTGAAGAGCTTCAAGAATATCCTTAGGCACTTCTTAAGAAATTAAGGCCATCAAATCCTCTTCTTCTACTTGCCTTAGAGAAGATCTAGTTCTTACTCCATCTTCAGGATTACCAATGATGTTTTTAGCGGGGTGATCTTTCAAGTATGTTGAAGCTCTAGGAAAGTCAGGGTGTTGTAGTGGTTGTTCTTGAAGTGTTTCAATGGAAGGATCTTCATCATTTTCATCATTGTTGGAATTTCCTTCAGTTGGTTCATCCTTAACCTCAGATGTTCCAGTATCATTTGATTGTTTAGGAGCTTCATCTACATCCAAGGTAGAAGAAATTTGATTTGTCAGTTTTAATTCAGACTCATCAAAAATGACATGAGGACTTTCTTCAACAACCAAAGTCCTTTTATTAAATAACTTGTAAGATCTAGAATTTAGTGCCTAACCTAGGAAAATTCTCTTGTCACTCTTTTAATCAAACTTACCTAGGTTAGATTTACCATTATTCAGGATGAAGCATGGGCATCCAAAGGGTTTAAGATATGAAATGTTTAGTTTCTTACCCTTGTAGAGCTCATATGGTGTTTTCTTCAAAATGGGCCTTACCATTACCCTGTTGATGATGTAGTATGTCGTACTTACCGCCTCGGCTCAAAAGTATTTGGGTAGGGAGTTCTCACTTAACATGGTCCGTGCCATGTCTATCAAGGTTCTATTTTTTCGCTCCACTACTCCATTTTGTTGAGGCATTCTGGGTGATGAGAAGTTGTGCATATATCCTTGCTCCTGGCAAAAACTGCTAAATTCATGATTTTCAAACTCACCACCATGATCACTTTGAATTGTGGTGATGAGGTATCCTTTATCATTTTGGATTTTCCTACAAAACACTTGAAACTCCATCAAGGCATCCCTTTTATTGGCTAAAAATAACACCCATGTAAATTTGGAGTAATCATCAACAATCACAAATCCATAAGATTTTTCTCCTAGGCAGGATGTCCTAGTCTGACCAAAAAGATCAAGATGCAGCAGTTCTAAAGGCCTAGTGGTAGAAACAATATTTTTATTTTTGAAAGAGATGTGTATTTACTTACCTTTTGTGCAAGCCTCACATATCTTATCACTTTCAAATTTTAATTTTGGCAAACCATTTATCAAGTCATGTCTAAACAATTTGGAGATTACTCCAAAACTAGCATGACTTAGTCTTCGGTGCCATAGCCATGCATTGTCATGGTTGTTTGCTACCAAGCACATATCTTCACTGGAAACATCATCAAGATCAATAGTATATACATTGTTGTTCCTTTTGCCGATGAATCTGATTTCATTAGAGATTTTATTCATGACAAGGCAGTGAGTGTAACAACCCAAGATCCGAATACCGGGAGGATCCCGATACCATTTGAATCCTGGCCCACCGCCCACGAGCCGGGAGGGCTCGGAAGGGCTAAAAGGAGTATGGAGGTATAAAGAAATAGGAAATAAAACAAGACAATTCAACAATTAACAGAAATAAATAAACAACTACAACAGTAGGGTCCAGTCCAATAAAAGTACAGTCTAAGGCAGAGAACGTACCCAACACCGAGTGAACACTCGGCCTGGCGAGCTGGCAGCTAAGGACCTCCAAACAGCACCCTCGAACCACTAGGAAGAATTGCCGCACCTGAAAAGCAGGGGTGAGCCTCCTGTCACTGGCTTAGTAGGGATCCTGCGGAACCCCAACCAAGAACAACTGCGGCAGCAAAAAGGAAAACAGCTACAACTACAGCAGGAACAGCGAACAGGAGGCCGGTCAAAACTCGGCACTATAGCTACTCCTATTGTACCAAGCAACATGTCCCGATCTCACAGTGAGGGGACTAACGAACTAAAGGGAGAACCTCTGGCTACGTCGCTAGAAGAAACGATCACGACCTCGTAGTCGTAGACCTAACACCATCTAGGGAAACCCTCAGTGACGCTCACCGAAAAAACCCCTAGACCTCTACCTCGGGAACACTCTCTGAAACTATCGGGGGAACCACGTCTCGCAGACGAGAAATGAAACCCGAAAATAGGAGAGTTACGACTCACGTGACAAGAGTACCTTCCCACCAGAAGTAAGGCCGGTTGCGTCCACTAACGACCTAGTCCACAGCCTCAGGTGTCTCGCTGCGACGCCTCAGGCGGAGACTGAGACACCACACAAGTAACCACAGAACACAGGACAAGGGTCTAGGTGGGGTCATGCTCGTCAGCACGCGTCCGAAGTCCCTGACCACGTGTACACACACTAACTGACTGCGCTACGTCAGGCCCTCTAGCTGGTATTCCTCCCGGCCCGAACTCGAGCCGCCACAGTGGGAGGCCCTACAACAACCAGCCTAAAGCTGTCTCTCTCATGTAAAGCCTCGCCACCACTCCCTGGTGGGACCACACACGTGTCGGAAGGCTACGACTAGTGGGGAGTCACTGATGTGACCACTCTCCGAGGAGAACTCTGAGAAACACACATGCACCCTATGCGAAAGTCGAGAAGAACCAAGTGGCGCCGAGCCACTAGACTCTAGACAGTCCTCTAGACTTACTAAATCCAACAGTCCTTGAGTCACAAGACTTGGGGTCAAGACCGCTGCACCGAACGGCTCCACGTCGTCAATCTGCCCTAGCCCTAGGGTCAGAAATCTCGGCATGATGACTCACGAAGTAGTTCACAACTGCTGAGATCATTCCCTCGAAAAGGGAACTAAGAAACCCTCCAGCCCCAGGCTGGGTAATTGGACTCACAGTCCACAGGCCACACACACGGCCCACATAGAAAACACAGAAGCATGATCCCCAAGGCAAGTCACAAGCTGCCAAGCCCTTTCCCCATCCCATGGAAAAGTAGGGAACCTCCAACCCCAGGCTGGGTAACTAGACTCGTAGTCCAAGGCCTTATGCATGGCCCACTCGGAAACCACCTTCCGGAGAAACCCACGACATGCTAGGGAAACCCCACCGCACGAGCATCGGTACACGGTGACTCGATCAAGCATAACACAAAGCCCGAAACACACACACAGGGTCGCCCGGGCCCTCTAAATCTATGGGTACACTAATCGAGGAAACATAGTACCTCCAGACACCCCAGAAACATGGTCACGGAACCCATGGGATGTCCGGGACACTCATAAGACCGACGTGTGAGCGACGTCACGCGGTTCGGGGTGCGAAGAGGACGCGGAGCGCGTGGGCTCCTTCTTTTTTGTTTGGCTGCAACACAGAAATAAGAGAAAAGAGAAGGGGCCACCACGGGAGATTGCTCCGGTGGGGCGAGCGGGGCAAATGTGATATAGCAAGATATGGGGGTTAAACGGCCATAGCGGGAAGTGACTCGCCGCGGCCTCGGGGGACGGGAATGGTGCAGAAATTAAATAACAAGAATTGAAACGGCCATTGGGGAAGTGACTCGCCGCGGCCTCGAGAATATGAGCAGATAATAAGATGACAGAATATAAAGAGAATACAAAGAGCGGGAATTTAAACGGCCATTGGGGAAGTGACTCGCCGCGGCCTCGAGAACATAAACAGATAAGAATATAACGTATAAGAACGTGAATTTAAACGGCCATTGGGGAAGTGACTCGCCGCGGCCTCGAGAATATGAGCAGAATATAACAGAATATAAAGAGAATATAAGAACGGAAATTTAAACGGCCATTGGGGAAGTGACTCGCCGCGGCCTCAAAAATAAGATGTGATCGCTAGGGGCCGAAAGACCCCAAAATAAGAAAGTGATCGCGCCTACCTCAAGAGCGGGAGATGGCGGGTTGCTTCTTCCTCTCCCTCCGGCCGGCCGACGGAGAGGGCTTTCCTCGGCTACCCTTGCAGAACAACGACAAACAAATGACAAGTGGATTAGAAAGATGGAGGTGTAGTATTCAAATCCTTGCGATAAAAATAACGAAATGATGGCAAGACACACACCTGCTTGGTATTATCTTTTAAACCCCTCTCGGACTCGAGTAGGAGGAAAATGAGATGATGGATGTAAGAAGTGTATAAGAAAAGGCGCCCTTATGAAGGGGGATAGGGGATGCAAGATGATGAATGCAAAAGAACTACGAAGAAAAGGAAAGAATTGGCTTATTGGATGTGCCGATGGTGAAATCCGGCGGAGCTCCGGCAGCGTAGGGATGGCGTGAAAGCGCGGTGGATGAAGACGACATTCCTCTCGCGAGCGTGGGCACCCGAGAAGCCGGTAGAACCTCCACCTACAAAAGAACCCACGGGTTAGAAAATGACTCCGGTAGCCTCTAGGCTCCGGCAGCATATCGGATCTCTTCTAAGCTCCCCCAGAACTGAGGGGGTGGGCCTCTATTTATAAAGCTACGGAGGGTGGAGGCGTCCAGGACCCTGGACACCTCCATCAGCGCCGAATTATGATTTTATTCTATTTTTATATATTTTTTTGGAATACTTTTATGGAGACGTCCAGGGCCCCGGACGCCTCAAACAGGTCCACCGAAAACCGACGACGGCCGCACGCGGTTTGGCACAACGCGTGGTTTTGTGAGCGGCGACTCGTGATTCAGAAATGGGCGCGTCCACGGGCCTGGACGTCTCTCTAATTTGGATTTTTTCACACACGACAAACCGTCGTTCGGTGGCCGGCGCCCGTGAGAGAGTTGATGGAGGCGTCCAGGGGCCTGGACGCCTCCAAAATATATTATTTTTATTTTTATTTTGTCTTTTTATGCTAGGGCTGGCATTTGATTTTTTATATTTGTTTTTATGGAGGCGTCCAGGGTCCTGGACGCCTCCATTAATATATATATTTTTTTATTTATTTATTTGTTTTTTATGCCAACTGGCATTTTACACACATTTTTTATTTTTGTTTTTATGGAGGCGTCCAGAGCCCTGGACGCCTCCATTAAAATATATATTTTTTTATTTAGTTTTGGGCCTTGGGAAAAAAATAAAATAAATTAAAAACATGGGGGCGTCCAGGGGCTTGGACGCCCTCATTAAGACCTACCCGGGTCCTCAGATCAGGCGTCGGCGGCCTCCCGGCAGACACCCTTCTTGATTCCGGAACCTCTTGGTGCGTCTGACTGGTGTTGATGCCGTCCGAATGCCGTGACGAGACGATTACGGATGCCGAAAAAGGTAGAAGAAGACCCAAGAAAAGGAAGTACTCAAGTGATTCGAAATGCGTAAGCCGTTGCGGGCCGTCGTATAGTAATATGAGACTTTCTCAGGAGACGTCAAGAATGGCGTGTCTACAGCTACCCCGCCTTGGCGTCTGCTTTGCAAGGGAGCGATACGTAGTGGAATGGTATCAAAGTGGAGTGAAATGAAGTGGGAGCGGACTGATAAGTTGATCCCAAGGTGTGATGAGACACGCTTTTGACGTTACTGTTTGGAATCTTTTCTGAAGTTTCAATGAGGCGACCTTGAAGAAGGTCTTTCAAATATTGACGGTTACTTGGACGGAGATCAAATAAGGGAGGGTGAGATGTGCGCTCAGGCACGAAACAAAAAGAGACCAACTTCTCGGTGTGGAAGTACCTGGGTCATAAACCGGAGGTTTCACCTTTGGGGAGCGGTTACCAGCCAATGTGGAAGTGCTGCAGCCAAGGTGGGTCAAACAAGGTCAAAAGTAAAGGAATATCTGAGGGTCTGTCCAAACAAGGATCTCCTTTGGAAGAGCAGCGTAGGGCTGTCTCAAGGAAACTCAGTATTTCATTCGGAGTGGAATATCTCATATTTGTAGGAATTGAGGCACAACGGCCTTCGCAATTGAATCACTTGAATGATCTTCCGCAATAAATCAAAATCCTATATGAATGCATGCTGGGTTAAAATAAAAATTTAAAACAAACTAAAATAGAAGATAGCCAAGGATAATATTGTCAACTTGTTAAGAACGGGTCAGGATACCGATCCGGTGAGCCGACACTGGGTTGGGGCCCGTTTATCCGCGCACCAACTCACTGAATGGAACCGTCGTCCCCATGCTACCATAAGTTAACGACCTATCCGTACAACCCAAATTCTTCCGGGATCATCACCGTTTTTGTTGAAGGGGAACTCAAATCCCAGATTTGTTCGGGTCGCAAGGTCCTTGATATGTTATAGTAGCGTAGGTATCGTATACTATGGTGCATGACATGGTGGGACCAACTATTGAAAGGTGGGACAGGAGACTGGACAAAGACGTCCGTTAGTAAAACCTGCACAGGACAGCATGGATTAATAACATCAGAAAGTAGCAGAATCATAGCAGAATCGCACCACAATGGGAAGGAGATCTAGCCAAAATCCCGACATTGACCGCTGATGTGACATGTTCTGTCCTGTAGCGATCTTCCCTTCCTATAAGAACTCCCCTTAGGCTAGTTCATTCAGATGCACTAAGGTGGGTTTTGGAAGCTCAGGAGAGGAAGCAGAGGAGAATCTAGAGATTTCAAGATGGAAGGAGAGTCTTCCCGCGTTATGAAGAGGAGCAGGCCTAGCAGCGAGATCAGGCGACTCTCCGACCTCGAGGGTCATTTGAGTGGGACGATCATGTCGCATATGGTAAGCTGATTCATTTCAAATTTTCCATGTGAACCTTCTTCTTACTTCCTTCATTTCTTCTTTCTTTGCTCTTCTAGCCATATCCACTCTTCCCAGGCCCGAGGAAGTTTTCCAAACTGCCATGGCTTTCAAAGCTAACTTCCAATATCTCCATTGGCATGAGGGCCATACTCTCGAAGTGGCATCTGCAGGGGCTCCTTATTCACGCCAAGCATTACGAGAAGATTCGTATGGACTGGGCGGCTATGGGCGCACTAGTGGAGATCTGACATCCCCAGACCCACACTTTTATCTTCCCGACCTTCGAGGTTACCATCCTCCTCGAGGAGGTGGAACTTCTGCTCGGATTGAAGAAATTCAGGAGTGACGGGAGGGTGAAGGCTATGCGGATGCTGACACGCGGGACTTCTAAAAGCGTCCTTGAAAGCTTCATGCCGCCTGACGCAGCCCGAAAAGTCCGTACTCAAAAGGGGATCGATCTCCAAAAGTTCACGGAGTGGGTCATGGACGCCCTGAGAGGGTCACCAGACGATGACTATTTGGAGGGAATCATGAAGGGGTTCACTATCTGTCTGGCGGGTGCACTCTTGTTTCCTCATACCGACAACATAGTGGAGGAGGATCAACTAAGTGCCATTCGCGGGATCTGGAGTGGAAAGAGGGTGGGACCCGCCGTCCTTGCCTATCTTTACAGCGGCCTTACTGCCTCGAGCATGGGTAAGCCTCCTTTTGGTTGCGCACTTGTCTTGAATTGCTGGCTTGATTTGCACTTCAAATTCGACCACCGCGAGGGAATGCCAACTGCTTCGAAGCTCTTGCAACAAAGCCCGATTCACTACATAGCCAACGTGTTAGGCTTCGGTGGTACTGTAGTGAACCGCGTTCCGTGGCTGAAGAAACGTGAAGACTGGCGGTCTCACTTCCGCACCGTGACACAAGGCTTCTTTACTTGCGCACCGGCATGTTTGCTTTCGCTAGATCTCCTCATGAGGCCTTCTCCCGAAGTTGATCTTCAACTGATCGGCGCGACCGAGTTTGTCCTTTATAATGCGCATCGGTGCTGCCTCCAGATTGGCATCCCACGCCATTAGTTCCCGCCACCGACTGGCATCGTTCCTTTGAAGAAAAGGGAGTTGGGCACTGAAGCAGATGCGAAGGAAGCGAAGGCCATTAAAGCTCCCTGGAAGACAAGTGTTGCGGGAAAGGCCTTAGCGCACGTGGTGGAAGAATGTGAGCCGTGGAGGGCTTATGTAACCGAACTGGGGAAGTTAAGGCCTAAGGCACCTAAGCCCCTGATGTAGCTCGTTTTGCTTTCTTGATGGAATAAAATCTGGCATTTGGATGTTTTGGGACCCCCGTCCTCTTAATTATTATTATTTTTTATGGTTTTTCTTTTTCTTTGTGTTTTTTCTTTTGTTTGGATTATATACAGACTCTTATCTTTTTTACTTTTATTATATATATATATATATATATTTAAAATTTTTTTATTATGGGGGCGTCCAAGGGCCTGGACGCCCCTAATTTTTTATTTTTGATTTTTTAAAATTTTTTGATTTGGGGGCGTCCAGGGTCCTGGACGCCCCAACTTTTTATTTATTATTTTTTTGGTTTTTTTGTTTTGGGGGCGTCCAGGCGCCTGGATGCCCCTAAATTTTTGAATTTTGAAAAAAAAAATAAAAAAAGGTGGGGGCGTCCAGGCGCCTGGACGCCCCAATAAAAGTGTTTCTTATATATATTGGGGGGGGGGGCCTCACCCCCTGCTCACTTGTACTATTCATTCTGACGACCCAGTCACCCCAGACGACCCATTCTTAGTCCCAATGGAGCGAGGAGGATCGAGCCAGGGTCCAGCGAAGCGGAAACGACGGGCTCATCGTCCGAGGAGGCTGAGGGATGATGCCGAGGAGGCTGCTGCGGCGGAGGAGATTGCCGCGGGTGAGGAGGCTCTTCCTTTGGCCTTGGAGGCTGCAGTGGATGCTGGCGACGTGGCAGAGGACGAGCATGATCCTGTAAGCCCCTTAGACCTCCATTCTATTGGTTCACTGGGTTAAAAGGGCGGACGAGAGGCTGTGTGAAGAACGCCGGGTGTGAGGGAAGGAGGCGTCCAGGGGCCTGGACGCCTCCACATTTTTTTTTGTTCTCTTTTTTTTTTAATTTATTTATTTTTTGGTAAATAATAAAAAAAGAATTAAAAAAAAGGAGGCGTCCAGGGAATGGGACGCCTCCATGATAATATATATATATTTTATATTTTTTTATTTATTTTTGTTTTTATTTTTTTGGGTTTTTCTAAAATTAAAATAAAGAAAATGAAATGGCGGCGTCCAAGGTGTTGGACGCCTCCAAAAAATATAAATATTTTTAAAAATAAAAATAAAATAAGATGAATAAGTAGTATATACAGTGTTATTGTTTAATATTATTCATGATGCTGATGTATTTTTTATTGATTTTGTGGTGTGCAGGGTGTGATGAAAGGACGGATCAGCTGGTCCCTAGTGGTGGCAGCATACCGTGGGCTGCCGGACTTCCAGAGGGCGCGTGTGGACGCCATGGGCTTTGGAGCTTTCCTTAGGATCGAGCCCTTCTGGCTCGACCTTCCTCTTATCCAGGCATTGAGGGAGCGGTGGCACGCGCCGAGCCGGGCATTTCTGATGCCCTGGGGGCACATGGTGCCGACACTAGAGGACGTGGCTCGGATTACCGGGCTACGAGTTGACGGAGAGGCAGTCAGCGGGGTCACCTACCCCGACTACCGAGAGAGTGCCCTGGACCTGCTGTGGTTAGAGACGAGCGTGACTGATAGAGACAGCAGGGTAGTCGGCCGAGTGGAGATCATGGAGGCGCTCGGATTCGTTGACCCGCGCCAGCGGGTTAGCGAGACTGGAGCGGAGTTTCTGGCACGATTGGAGGGAGATGCCCGTGCAGCTTTCACCCAGGATCCGAGCGAGAGGGAGCTGGTGGATCTAGACCTTCGGAGGTTTCTTTTCTTCTTCCTGGGCCGCCTTCTGCTGGGGACGAAGGGGGATGGCATCCACTACCGTTTCCTCGGGATCTTGGCGGATCTTGACAGAGTGGGGCACTACACGTGGGGGGCGGCTCTGCTTGCCCATTTGATTGCTGATCTCTCCCAGACTTCGGAGAAGGAGACGACAGTCAGTGGCTTCGCACCTTTTCTCCAGGTAAACATTTTATTTATGCATTCCCACAGTTAAATATGTAATTATTGTACTAATGATGTATGATGGATGCAGGTGTGGAGCTATTACTATTTCCCGATGGGGAGGGCTAGGCATGGGAACAGGAGGGCCGTGCCTCTGGCGCGGCGGTGGAGGCCGGTCGTGGTTGCAGCACCCCACGGCTACCAGCTGGCATCACTTCGTCGGGAGCTGAGCGAGTATCCCGAGGCCATGGTATGATGCGTATGGTTTTTTATGTTTTCTTATGCATGTGACTGAATGGTAACTAACATGATGTATGTATGGTGATGCAGGTGGTGTGGAGACCCTACCTGGGCATGGGCGACACTGGCCAGCCTTGGGTTGTAGCGGGTCTTCCTCGTTTCAGGCGGGACGTGTGGGTCCATTGCCTGAACGAGATCTAGCCGCTTTGGTTGAGGCTGGTTATGAGGACGTTGGGGCTAGCCCAGGAGTGGGTTGATGTAGAAGAGCCGGCTCGCATCGGGCGGAAGACCAAGGGGAAGGCGAAGATTGTGGACTGGCGTACGCGCTTCCCAGCACAGTACCAGGACTGGCAGCAGGGCGGGGTCCCAGTGGTGTCCCATGTACAGGATAGCACAGACTACATGAGACGGTACCGAGCTACGTACGGGGACCGCCTCTCCTTGGGTGGTATGGCATGGGTAAGTGAAATGAAACTGCTTCACCTTTCTATATGTATATGCATGTGGTACTAACTTACGTGCAATGCAGGATGCTCGTGATACCATGATCGCCGACCTGCGGGCCCAGTTGGCGGACGCCAGGCGGCAGTTGGTGGCCATCCGACAGGAGTTAGAGATCTTGGTGAGTTTATGCGATGCATTTTTTGTGACTTGGATTTTTGATGCTTAGCCTTTGACTGATGTTTGCCCCGTGTTTTAGCGGGCCCACCAGACAGCGGCAGCCAGGACGGCTGGTGGAGCGGGTTCCAGTTCGCGGGGCCCTCCTCCGGAGGTTTCTGCCCTCCAGGAGTAGCTGGCGTATGCGGTGGCTCAGGCTGAGGAGGCCGAGCGTGACCGCGAGGCCGAGTGAGTGCTTGCCTGACCTTGACTCTCTTCTGGCTGCTTTCCTTCTATCACTGTTGTTCTCTTACGGTGCACGCGTGCTTTGACAGGTGGCCGAGATCCGAGAGGCCCTGGCGCGTGCTGTTCGTACCAAGCAGGAGCGCGACGCTCGGGTGGCGGAGCGTGACGCCCTGATTGCAGAGCTGGAGGAGGAGCGTCGACGGGAGGCTGAGGAGCTCCCTCGCGACGTAGTGGATCTGCGGATCGCCCTCGAGCTGTCGAGGAGAGAGGCGATGAGGGAGAGAGAGGAGAGGGAGAGGGATAGGGAGAGCGTGGAGAGAGAGAGGGAGAGGGATAGAGAGAGAGAGAGAGAGGAGCGACAGCGGGATCAGGCCGAGAGGAGGGCTCTAGAGGCCCAGCTGCTGGAGCTCCGATTGAGTCTCGGCACGGTAGAGGGGAGGCTTCGGGAGAGCGAGGAGCGGTACCAGAGGGCGAAGGAACGCGGGGCGTGACTTCGTCAGTTTGGTTCTTTTTCCATGGGCAGCTATCTGGTTTCTTCGGCCGAGGAGCGTCGTCGCGCCTTCGAGGCTGGAGTGCCACCGCAGGGCGAGGCGAGCACGGCTTCTCAGGGTTCGCAGAGGCCCCCTAGGGATCCCTGACAGAGGAGGGAGGAGAGAGATGACCAGGAGGGTGATGGTGAGAGTTAGAGGGTTGCTTGTACACGTCACCCTTCTCACTGTATGATGTACTTTCGGCTATTATATGAAATGAAAATGGCTTTGTTACGTTGTGTGTACTTTTCTCTCTCCCACACTTTCTTCTTTGCACTGAGTTGTCCTTCGAGGCACGCTCCACGAGACCTTGCCCTGAACAGCGGGGAACTACGCTTTGCACGGGGGGATTCTATTTCCTTTCTCCCCCTTTTGGGCGCGTCCAGGCGCGAGGACGCATCTTAGTCCTTGAATTCAAATTTAAAACGTCGGGTGGCCTTTCTTCTCCCGTGCCTTACCCGCAAACGAGCCCGCCTTCCGCCGAAACTCGCTTGCCCCTTTTTCATCTTCCTCCTCTTTTGATTGATGGAGTTCGGTGGGCCCGATCATGGTGAAGGTGGAGAGGGACGAGGAACTCCTCGCCCGAGGAGGGACGCGCCAGAGCACGGAACGGCGTCTATGGAGGAGGAAGGGCCGCTTCGGGCCCCCGAGGGACCGGAGGGGCCCGATGTCACGGAGGGAGGTGAACACGGTCTGGTAGGTGCTTGGTTTTCCCTCTCTTTGATCCATTTTAAGTTTTGAAGCAAACGGTGCGAGGGGGGAAAGGGTTCGGCGAGTGTTGCACTTAAATGATGGATGCGTCCTAGACAGGGGACGCGTTCTTTTTGACTGATGTGGGACCCCTTTCTTGGTGTAGGATATGGCAAGGACCCTGGGCCTGGCCGATGAGTGGGCGAGTGCGGACGAGCCGAGCCGCGTCCGGAGGGAGAGTCGTGGCAAGGCGAGGCTCAAGGACAGGCCCGTATGTCTCCCTGGACAGGAAGGGGGTGTACTGGTGCAGGACAGTGCCGACTTCCTGCGGCGGCAGAGAGAGAGTTACGCGGGGCTTCCCCAAGCTGGGGACACGCATGGCATCGGCGGCTCGCGCGCCCAACTGTCAGAGACTAGGCGGCAGCTGGCCGTCGCTCAACATGAGCTGTCGCTCCTGGTAAGTTACGTGCCGCACTTTTAACTTCAGATTTTGGAGTTTCACTGACGGCCGTTGTTTATTTTGTTCCAGCGTGCCCAGTAGACAGCGACGGCGGGGATGATTGGTGGTGCATCTTCCAGTTCCTCGGCCCCTTTTCTCGAGATTGCCTCCCTCCGGGAGCAACTTGCCGGTGTGGTGGCTCGGGCGACCCGGGCGGAAGAGGAGCGTGATGCCTGGGTGGCGACTGTAACGGAGCTGCGATATCGTGGTGAGGAGAGGCCTTCTCCAGACATCCTGGAGTTAAGGGTTCTTCTGCAGATGATGAGGAGAGAGGCAGAGAGAGAGAAAGCCGAGAGAAGGTCCGAGCGACAGCGGGATCAGACCGAGAGGAGGGCCTTGGAGGCCCAAGTGAGGGAGCTCCAGCTGGGCCTTCAGGCCGTCGTACAGAGGCTAGGAGGGATGGAGACGCGCTACGAGAGAGCGCGAGAGTTTGGGGAGCGACTCCGTCAATCCGGTCGCTTTGCTGCTAGTGGCTTCTTCGCCACGCCAGGGGAGGAGCAGCGAGTCACTGCTGTGGAGCAGGCGCCAAGAGGCGAGGTAGGTGCTGCTGCACGAGGATCCCGGAGACTTCTGAGGGACCCTCACCTCGAGGGAGAGGAGAGGGACGCCTAGAGGGACGAGCATGGAAATAATGGCAAGAGCTGGCGAGCTAGTGGACCCGCCACCTCTCTATGATTGTAGTGTTTGTGACAGCTTATGTAGAATTATGAATGGAATGATTTTATTTTCTGCTGCTTGTTTGTTCTCTTGTGCGTTCCTTCTTCCCTACACTTCTTCTTTGGCACTGTTTCCATGTGATGGGTCTGCCGAGACTCCACCCCAAGCAGAGAATCGCGTCTTGTTGTGACCATTTTCCACGGGAATCTCCCGTCGAAGTCAATAATGACGGCCCTAGTCCCTTTTCCCGGATGTTGTGTCAAATTTTACGGACGCCCTCCAAAACATGATAGGGTTTCCCTAGATAACATAGGGGGCTAGTCGTCATATTCTTCGTCCAATCAATCACCATGTGCGAGCGGTGAAGTGACATACGGGACCGCATGGCAGGTTCCTCATTGCGAGGGCTATCATTAACAGGTGATGGAGGTAATCTTGGCCCGCACTCCTTCCATTTCTATAAATTCTTGTCCCTTTTATCTTCCCAAGTATATCGAGAGCTAACTCGAGGAGCACAAGTTCTCACGGGAGAGGAGGAGTTCAAAATTCTGAGAGTTGGATGGAGGGCGAATCTTCCCACTCCTCGAAGAGAAGCAGATCCAGTGGTAGTAGTTCCAGGAGGCTTTCGGACCTCGAAGGGCACTTCAGTGAAAGGGCTCAATCACAACTCGTAAGCCAAGTTTTCCTACCCCTCTTCTCATTCTTTCTTCCTTTCTTCTGACCAAACCTCACCTCCATTCCTTGTATGTGTAGGTTGTGATGAAATCACAAATCTTATGGGAGTTGGTAGTAGCAGCGTACTGGGGCCTCCCAGATTTTCAAAAGGCGAGGCTAGACGTGATGGGATTTGGTACCTTCCTTCGGATCGAGCCGATCAAGCCTGACCTGGTTCTGATCCAAGCCTTGTGTGAGAGATGGGACCCAGTGAGTCGGGCATTCCTGATGCCCTGGGGGCACATGGTGCCCAGCTTGGAGGATGTGGTCCGTATCACAAGCCTGAAGGTAGAGGGCGAGGCAGTGACCGGAGTCACTTACGCGGACTACAGAGAAGGTGCCCAGAAGTTACTGGGTTTGGACCTAGATGGTCGAAAAAATAGGTCGGTAGCTAGGGCGTCCCTCATGGATGCATTAGGGCTCACCGACACTCATCGGCGGGACGATGAATCCTCAGAAGAGTTCATGGAAAGGATGGAAATAGGATGCCGTGCCGTGTACTGCACAGATTTCGGCGACTGGGAAAGATGCAACATAGATTTGAGGAGATTTCTCCTCTTGATGTGACACAATCTTGGACTTAAGCAAGCAAGCACATTCTCATTCTAAATGGGCCAATTTGGGCCGCCGCTCTCTCGTCGCTCACCCAAGCCCGGGGTAACTTGGCAATGCCAAGGTGAAGATGTGAGGTTGGGCCCTTGCTGGTAGAGGGCCAGCAAGGCCAAGGCTTGATTCCCAAAAGGATGTGGAACCCAATTCAATGGGGCCGACAAAGTGCCAAGGGCACCGGTTTCACTCTTCCCACGGTAATCACTCAAGTTTGAGGGGCTTGAGGATCGGGCTCTTACTCGCATAACCAGCGGAATTAAGAACTAATATTGAATGACAAGCACTAATTGGAGAGAAGTTTTGAGCACTTACTCGACCGGTTTGAAGAAACCGGTCCCGCTCGGAGACGAGGGCGAGCGGGGAGGCGGTGGATCCCCACACGTCGCGGCGGTGTAGCTTGACCTGAAATTACAAACGGTACATCACTACTCCTCACGCAGGAGGGGTGATCTTGGGGTGGGGGTTATGCTTAATACATTCAAAACTACCTCCACACAGGGAGGGGCCTTCAGCCGGCCAAGCGGGGTGGGGAGAGATGCAAAGGAAACCGAGTTTCCGAGCTTCGCCGATTCTGTCTAACTTCTGTAATTCTGGATAGGGAGTCGATGTTGATGCAGCCAATAAATCCACCGAGCTCAGAATCTGATGAGACTTGCGCCAAAAGATTGCTAACCGGAGAGGGGTGCAGCCTGAATTTTTGGACGACGTTCTGATCTGGGGGCTGACTGCTCCGGCGACTGGAAGATGGATGCAGCTCTGGTCTCTGGCCGAGCTCAGTCTGAAACAGCAGGTTGCAGAAGCGGTCACGGTTGCTCCTGAGCTCCAAATCTGGTATCGCTGGACTCGTTGGAATCGTTGACGAGTCTACTTTGCAGCAAAACAAACAGGGAAGTCTTCTGATGTCGGAGATGAGCTGGGTATCCAGAGAAGTGGACGGTGGTCGGGGCAGACTGTGAGGAGGCAGACCGGCGTGGTTGTGGTAGAAAATTAATATCTCTGATTTTCGGATGCCGAACGGAGCTCCACCTTCTGTTCCTGGACGCTGACAGAGGGAGGAAGATCTTTGTAGAAGACCCTGAAGGCTGATTCCTTCAAGGTTCGTCATGGGAGAGTCTTCTCTACCGCTCTGGCTTTTGGTCTGAGAGGTTCTGCGCAGTCGGGGAAGAACAGCCTTCACGGACGGCCACGGACTCAGAATGGAGTGATTCGACCTCGCCTGCGAAGAGCACAGGGAGGCCTTTCCAGAAAGGTAGGCCACGCCACCAGCAGAACCAGGATGCAGTCGTGGACGTCGCTGCAACAGAGTGCTAATCTGTAGGTCGGCCTGCACACAAAGCTGGAGTGGAGAAGAGAGGAGGGGGGCGAACTTGACTTGAGGGGAGAGGAGGGGTGCGACCTAGGGAGCAAGGAGGGATGGGGAGATTCGAATTTGGGCTTTGGAATGAGTTAATTCAGTCTTGGGAAGGTGGAGATATGCTTAGGGAAGTGAAAGGGGTAGGTGGTGGTTGGAGGGTGGGGTTTTGAGTGGTGGAACTTCCTTGGGACTAGGTGAGGATTAAAGAGGGGTTGTGGGAAGTTGTGGGGAGTTAATGGAGGTAGGTGGGGGTTGGAAGTGGTTGAGAGGGGGAGGAGAGAGAAGAAAATTCGAATTTGGGTGTTGAGGAGAGAGAAAGTGGAGTGAAAAAGAGAGATTAAGAGAGGGAAGGGTGGGGAATCTCTCCCCTAGGGTTTCTCACCCAAAAAATGGAATCTCTCCACTAGATAAGGAGTGTAAACTCTCAAAATGGCAAGTTTTTTTTCATTCATTGATTCATTACCTCCAAATGAAGGAAATGGGGCCCTATATATAGGAAACCCACATTTTACAATAAGTCCCTTACAAAAGACTCAATAACAAATAACCGAAGGGGTAGGGGGGGCTCATGGGCCAAGCCCGAAGAATTGGGCCCAATAGCACATTACACAATCTAATGACACTCAAACTTAGGAAAATAAATGCAAGACCTAGGAACATGACTCAAATAAAAGGGAAAATACATCAAATGACTCAAATAAAATTACATAGGACTTAAAATTAAATGACTAAACCATGCCGGATGCAACCGGGGCGAGGAGACGAGCTGTGAACGTGGGCATGGGAGGTGATATCCCCATCACCTCTTCCTTTTGGGGAGATTGGTACTGAGCTCGAAAGGGGACGGTATCCAATGTTGCTTCCTGGAGCTGCTGTCAGACCTTGAAAGAGTAGGGTATTATGCCTGGGGAGCCGCCATGCTGGCACACTTGTTTGCAAGCCTATTCCAAGAAACGGATCGTGAGATGACTATGAGTGGTTTCACACCATTCATCCAGGTATTTTTGGTTTTGCTTGTTTTGTATTTTTTTGTGTTTTTGCAAAGTACTGATGACCTACGCCGAGCAGCTGTGGAGCTATTATTACCTCCCTATGGGGAGAGCTCGGCATTGGCGACCCGTGATGGTGTCGTTAGCCAGGCGGTGGGAACCCATCATGAGTGCGGCACCCCTAACCTACCAACTGATGGTGCTAAGGCGGGAGCTACAGGAGTTCCCTGCAGCGATGGTAAACTGGAGACCCTACTCAGACATGGTCGATGCCGACCAGCCGTGAGTTCTAGCAAGTCGTGCCCGGTTTGGACGGGAACTGTGGATGCACTGCCTGAATGAAATCGAGCCGCTTCGGCTACGATTGGTTATGAGGACTTTAGGACTGGCTCAAGAATGGGTGGATTCAGCTGCGCCACCTCGTGTCGGGAGAAAGACGCGAGGACCGGCGACCTGCATTGACTGGCGCGTGCGGTTCCCTGAACAGTATGAAGACTGGCAACGGGGTGGCACGATTGTAGAATCACAGGCACGGGATAGCGAGGACTACTTGCGTCTATATAGGACAAAGTACGCAGAGCGGCTCCAACCCCGGGGACTTGTGGAGGTAAGTTTCCCCTTTTCTCTTCTCTTCTTTCTCATTTTCTTGATTTTCTGGTGAAAATGCTGACTTGTAAGGCTGCAGGATGTCCGGGATGCCATGATAGCGAATTTACGAACTCGTTTAGCAGAGATGGAACAACAGTTGGGCGATGCCCGCGGAGCTACGAGCACCTTGGTAGGTGTACAGTACGTTCCTAATTAAAACCCCAGATTCCGGATGTTGGCTGCTAATTCACGCGGTCGTAGCATGCCCAGATTGGCGCGGCTTCCCCAGCGATGGGAGTGGGTGGTGTCTCTTCCAGCTTGTGGATTCCCACCTCAGAACTTGACTTGCTTCATGAGCAACTTGCTCGCGCCACGCAGCGTGCTGTGGAGGCAGAAGGGATGCTCTCTATACAGGTAAAAGTTTCAGTGTTGAGTTCTCTTGGTTTACGCCTTATCGCGTATCTGAGATGGTACACTTGGCAGGAAAAGGAGACGGAAGAAGCGCTTGCCAAGGCTGCGCAGAAGGAGGCTAGGATAGCAGAACTGGAGAGGGAACTGCGGCGTCATTCTGATGACGACTCCTCTAGGGATGCCGTAGAACTGAGGATCACTCTCCAGTTGGAGAGGGAAGACCGCGAGAGAGAACGTGCAGAGAGAGAAAGAGACGCAGAGAGAGAAAGAGCCAACAGATTGACTGAAAGGGATAAACGAAGGGCCATGGAGGCCCAACTATTCGAACTCCGAATCAGCCTTGGTCTTGCTGAACAGTGGCTGAGAGATGGTGAGGAGCGCTACCGAAGAGCACGAGAGCGTGGCTTTCGTGTTGGTAGCTTCTCTGCTGCTTCCGTAGATCAACACTGGGATGCGGGAATAGGAAGAGGAGTACAGAGCGGTAGGAGTACCGCTTTTCATAGTTGGGTAGCACCTTTGAGAGTGTTTTGCCCGGAGAGTAGTGGGACGAGTAATGCAGAGAGAGAGGGCGGAACTTGATGTAATTTTTTTGGTTTTTGGAATAAAACACAAGGTTTGGTTTGTTTGGTTTTCACCTTTGCTTCTGTTGCCTGAATCCCTGCACACATCACTGAAACAAACAAATCAGAATTTCTGTTCTGACTTGGCCCCTTGCTCAATAAGCAAACGGTCACTGTGACTGTCCTTGATAATTGGTCAAGGGGCCAAGCCTTTATTTTAACGAAGGCAAGGGAAAGAAGTGGTGATGATAAATGCGATAGGCAAGCACACGAATGCAAGCGGTATTAAAGTGAGATGCTGCACGCAAATATAATCATGCAAAATTGATTTGTTTTCTTTTTTTATATTTGGTATTTTTTTATCATAAATTTTTTTTTTGTTTTTTGTTTGCAAATATGTACATTTTCTCTTTTTCCTTTTCAATTTTTTTTGTTGCTAATGCCCGGTAAGCACCCAAATGGCACCTAACCTACGTGAGACAGGGGTTTCTTACTAACCTCCCAGGTATCCTAAGTGCACATCTAGGTTGATTTGGGCCTCTAGACCCCTCGAATGATGATCCCGCCGGCTAAGACTTACCCTGATGACAATACCGCCATGCCATGCTTAGGCTCCCAGTCGCTTCCGACCACAGGGATTCACCCAAAAGGTGTTTGAGGTAAAAGATTTGCCCGACCCGGGTCTATTTCCTCACAACTCTAGATGGTATATGATGGAACACCTTGGAACCCTAACGACCAACCGCGCGGCGCTGACCCGGAATCAGACGCCGTCGCACCCATAGGTGACGCGCTTGTATTGGCCTAAGCCCGAGGTTAAGCAAGAAGACATCAAGGTGGTAAACAGGGGTCTTGACCAGCCAGAAACGCAGAGACTCCTTCGCGGCGATAGCTTTTACTTTTCAAAGTAGGAAACCAAATGTGTATATTAAAATAAGGTCGCAGACCCTAGGCAATTTTCACCCTTCAGAAACTCCATCGAACATTCATCTTTAGGGGGGGAAGGAAGAGCGTAGGGGATAAACCTCCTGAGAGGATCGGCAAAGCCGTTAACCTAGCAAGCGAATAAGGGCCCATCAACTCTTTCCTTTCGGACAACTTCGGACCAAATCTCGAGCATTTACATTCCACGGCCCCTTTTGTGGATTCAGACTTTTGCTTTGAGGGGTTCCGTTTATCGCAACAGGCACGGTCACGACCAGGCTTTTCTCTTGATTTTAATTTTGTATTTCTTTTTGCGAGGGAGATACAGTCGTTTGACGTTTGTGGGTTCCCTTTTCGTATGCCTGCGGGGACACTGCCCTCTTCTCGTGCTCTGATCGATGCTCGAGGAAATGGATCCTACTCTTGCCTTTGGGGTTTGAGTTTTGGTTTCTCATGCTCAGCGTTTTAAGGGCGCGGACTGTCTCATTTGGTCGAAGAGAAAAGAATAAAGATTACAGCTTCCGGAGATCTTCTGGGTGATGCTCCACCGTAGGTGATGCTACCGACTTTTGAATAAAATACATAAGTGAGCACATGTTGGCTTCCTTCGAGCGAGCATAGGCCGACGTGGCCGGACAGGGATCTCCACGGTTCTGGCAAACCAAGACTCGGTGCCTACCAAGCCTCAATGGGCCCTATCCTAACATGAAGGTTAGATGCAGGGACTTAACTACATGGTGACTGCCAGGCATCGGCATTTTGAATCTTCCATGTTTTTAGTGGTTTTTGGTATTTCTTTATTTTTGATTTTTTTTTCTTATCTTTTCATCATTTTTTTGTGTGCTAAGGGTAGTATTTCTTAAGATAAAGCCCATTACAAGGGTGGGATAACTCGGTCCCTTCGGCGTTGACTAGCTTGTAGGCGTTGCCAGGGTACACGGCTTGAATTACAAATAGTCCTTCCCAATTGGGTTGGAGCTTAGAACGCGAACCTCCAGGTTTGGCAAAAATTCTTTTTACGACCATCTCACCGACTTTGAATTTTCTCTCAACGACTTTCTTTTGGTAAAAGCGAGAGAGTCTATTTTGATACACACGCGCGTGTTCGGCAGCGGCTAGCCGCTTCTCATCCAAGAGTTCCAACTGGGCGAGGAGTGAATTACAACGATCGTTGAGGGGAAATTCCTCGTCCAATTGTACCCTGAGAGAAGGGATCAGAGTCTCGTACGGGACTACCGCTTCCATACCATAAGTAAGGGCAAATGGAGTCTGCCCGGTGGGGGTACGGACTGAAGTGCGATAGGCCCATAGATCTTCGATAAGCTTTTCTGGCCAGTCTGAAAACTTACTAGACTCGCAGGTTTTTTTGATGATTTTGAGCAATGTTTTATTAGTGGCCTCCGCTTGGCCGTTACCTTGTGGGTAATAAGGCGATGAATGATGCAATGTAATTGCGTACCTTTTGCAGAGGTCCTGTAGGTCCTGAGAAATGAACTGTGGCCCATTGTCGGTGACGATCGTGCTTGGGACGCCGAATCTGGCGAGGATGTTCTTGATGATGAATTTGCAGACTGTTGACGCCTTGATTTCCACGTAAGTTTCAGCTTCGGCCCATTTGGTGAAGTATTCCGTCGCAGTAAGGCTGAAAGATTTCTGCTTGGTGAGGGAATTGGGATCACCTAGGGGACCAATGATGTCGAATGCCCACATGGAGAAAGGTCACGGGGAAGATATTGGATGAAGTGAGGAAGATGGTGAATGGATTTTATCGACGTGAAGTTGACACTCGACACACCTACGGACATAGACAGCATAATCTTCTTCCATAGTGGGCCAATAAAAGCCTTGGCGAATGATCTTCTTGGCGAGCATCTGACTATTTACATGGCCACCGCACACACCCGAGTGCGTCTCCTCTACACATTTCCAAACCTCATCGTCACCAAGACATCTTAACAGAATACCAGTAAGGCTCCTCCTATAGAGTAGACCTCCAACCAAAGTATATTTCTGAGCCACGCTTCTTATGGCTTTCTTGTCCTCTGTGGTGGCCCCTTCAGGATAAGACTGATCTTGGCAGTATTTGACAATTTCATAGAACCATGGTTTCTCTTCATCAGCCAGTTCCTCTTCGGCCTCTGCCAACATGAGTTCCCTCTTCTCAAGGCTATCTTCCTGCAGGATCTTCCTTGCTATCCTGTCTTTGATGTTTACGTAGGAAGCATCATCGATTGCAGGGGCGTGGAGTTTATAGATGGAAATGGACTTAAACCATCTTCCTAGAGGGAACCTTATGGATGATGCCAACGAGGCGAGGGCATCGGCGAGAATATTCTGATGACGAGGGACATGAACAAAGATCAGTTTGGCGAACAGTTTGGCAAAGGCAGTAGTGAGTTCTTGGTATGGCTTGAGTTTGGGATCGCGAGTGCGATATTTAGTGAGCACCTGGCGAAGGATGAGTTGACTATTACCTACGACTCACAACTCAGTGATACGAAAAGAATGAGCGAGTTCTAGGCCAGCTAGAAGAGTTTCATATTCGACTATATTGTTGGTGACTGGAAATTTGAGTTGGTATGCCAATGGGAATGTGAGGCCTTCAGGCGACAGGAGGGCGATGCCAATTCCTCTCCCTTGAGAATTCAGAGCTCCATCAAAATATAGTGTCCACATTGGCTCATCTGATTGGTTGACGGACTTTAGTTCCTCATCTGGAAACTCTGATTGGACGGGATCGAACTTGGGAAGAGGATGATGAGCGAGATGCTCGGCTCTGGCATAGCCTTTAATCACCTTTTGCTGGATGTAGGTGATGTCGAACTGAGAGAGAAAACTTTGCCAGCGTGCTAGCCTATCCGTAAGGACGGATTTCTCCAGAAGGAATTTGATAGGATTCATTCGAGCAATCAAGTGGACCTCGTGAGCCAAGAAATAGTGCTTCAATTTCTGCACTACCCAAACGAGGGCAGCACAGGTTTTCTCCATGCCGGTGTACTTCTGCTCACAGGGATTGAGAAGTTTGGACAAGTGATAGGTTGCCCGTTCCTTGCCTTCTTCATCAGCTTGTGCGAGGACGGCTCCCAGGGAGTCATCCAAGACTGAGACGTAAATGATCAGAGGTTTTTTCGGTTTGGGTGGAATGAGAACGGGTGGACTAGCCAGATATTCCTTCAACCCTTCAAAAGCTTTCTGACATTTAGAATTCCAGTGGAATTCTACTCCTGGCTTGGTCAACTCGTAGAGAGGTCTATACCTTTGTGAATGTTGGGACATAAACCGACGAATAAACTGTAACCTCCCGATTAAACCTCAGACTTCCCTCAAATTCTTGGGAGGCGGCATATCCCTGATAGCCTTGGCTTTGTCGGGATCTATCTCGATCCCTCTTTTACTCACGATGAACTCCAACAATTTACCTGACGACACACCAAACACACACTTCTTCGGGTTCATTTTCAATTGGAACTCTCTTGACCTTTGCAAGACCTTAGCCAAAACTTCTGGATGTTCCATCCTGGTCCTTGATTTCACCAATAAGTCATCCACATACACTTCCAGATATATGTGCACCATGTCATGAAATATGGCCATCATCACTCTTTGGTAAGTAGCTCCAACATTCTTTAATCCGAACGGCATGACCACGTAACAATATGTTCCCCAAGGGGTAGTGAATGACGTCTTTTCCTGATCCTCTTCTGCCAAACGAATTTGATTGTATCCTGAAAATCCATCCATGAAAGAGAGGGTTTCGTAGCCTGCCGTGTTATCAATCAGCACATCAATGTGAGGTAAGGGAAAATCATCTTTTGGACACGCGCGGTTAAGGTCCCGGAAGTCGATGCAAATCCTGACTTTCCCATCTTTCTTCATGACCGGGACAATGTTCGTCACCCATTGAGGATAAAGAACGACTCTAATGAACCTGGCTTTGTGGAGCTTATCGACCTCTTCTTTCATTTTCAAAGCCATTTGAGGGTGGAAACGCCTTAACCTTTGTTTTACCGAGACGGACCCTGGTTTTAGGGTTAAACGGTGTTCGACCAAGGTTGAATCCAGACCCAGCATATGCTCGTAGCTCCATGCAAACGTGTCCTTATATTCCTTGAGAACCTCAATTAATGCCTCTTCTTCAGAGGGTGGTAGGTTGTCACTTATGAGGATGATCCTAGGGTCTTCCTCAGTTCCCAAGTTGACTTTTTGGTGGATTCTTCTACGGCGGTTGACGGCTCGTCGAATCTCCTCATTCCACTAGCGTATGTGCCCACCGCATCCTCATATTCTTCACCCTCATCTTCAGTGGGGCATTCTTCATCCGTGATCTTGTAGACTCCATACCCTTCATCAGATGCACAGTCGCCCTCGCATTCTATTTCGGGTAGCTGGATGGGATTTTCTAACAACTGGGGGATGGCAAGAAGGGCCTGACACCTGGCGGCCAAATCCAGAAGGAATCGACGAGGGATCTGCCTACCCTTGGCTTTCTTCCTAGGTACTACCCTTGGCCTATCATTCCTAGATTGACTGACAATATTTACAGAAGAAGAGGAAGACGAAGAGGATGGTGTAGAATGTACAGGAGAAGACCCCTCAGAGGAGGGGTAGAAAAGGTCGCTCATCGGACCTTGGACGGGTGGTCCGCAAGGCGGTACGCACCCGTGGGAGATGTAGGAGGTTTCCTCAACGAAGATGTGTTGTTGGGGAGTTTGAAAATTAACGTTTTTTTTTTTCGTTTTTAATGACAAAGCAGTGAAAAGAGATTGGAGGAGAGAGGAAAGTGGTTATGGCTAGAGAATTGTGAGGCTCATAGAGCAGATCATGGTTGAAGACCTGGCGCGGGTTGAAAAGCCCGCGTAGTTATGTAAGCAAAGAAGGGGACCTGGGAAGATCATCAGACAATTGTCTGGCCCAGGAAGAAGATATCAGCAAAGGCTGAGACGAGTGGATGGAGAAGATGGCGGCTAATGAGCCGTCGATGGCAATGTTGAGGACGGATGAAGATCCGTCGATGACAGAGTCCTTCTGGCGAGGATGAGGATAGTTTGGAACCTTGGCAAGAGTGGTAATATTCTCTGGTGTTCCGGAGATCAATGGTGGTCCTTCAAGCTGCGGAGACGAGAACATCCTTTCCAGTGCAACGGAAATGTCCCGTATGTCGAACCATTTGTCCCACTCGCATTCCGGATCTTTGATCTTGCCTCTTTTGGTGATCCTCGGACATTTTTCAGCCAAATATACAGCATGTGATCCCCCATATACTTCTCGTGGGTAATCTCCCATCTAAACAACGGGCCCTCTGTTGAAGTGGTTTGATAGAGTCCATATGAGGGGCTTCCAATCTGCCTTGAACGGTCCTTTGAAGCCTAGGCCAAACCTGCGGTTCGGCCTAATTTCCTTTGGCGGTTTGAGCATACCCTGTAACTGTGCGCCCAGACCTTTTCCTTGTTGATAGCCGATGTTCCTCATAATCTCCCAACCTTTGGAGTGAAAAGGGAGACATGATGTTGTGGTTGCCCTGACCGGCTCCTTTGGTGCTAGTGGAACATGAGATGGATCACGTACGTCCAGCAGTGACAATATGGGCCGATGAGACGGCCAAACAGAAGGCAGAGAGGTGTTGATAGCATCCACTGTGTGAAGGACAGTTGTACTGACCACTTTAATAATTCTCCCATTGTAAGGAAACTTCAGGCACTGATGGTTGGTGGAAGGCACAGCGTCTATGGCTTCGATGTAAGGGCGACCCAGTATAGCCTTGAATGTGGGGTCCATGTCGAGGACATGGAATTCCGTGGGAATTGACATGGGGCCTAGTTCTACCTTCAGAATAATCATCCCCTGCGGCGGCCTTTTGCTATTGTCATAAGCCGTGACCGTGATCGAGGAAGGCCTTATTTGTTCCTCGTTGACCCCACACAACTGAAGAGTGCTCATGGAGATCACATTTATGGATGCACCCGTGTCCACAAGACACGGGTTTATGGATACCCCATTAATTTTTATTGAAATGCACAATGCATATTTCTGAGCTTCCTTGGGAGCGAGCTCGTAGTTGTGAAATATGATGGCTGGTTGTGTGTCTGTTGGGGTCAGGACGGTCGAAATCTTCTCCACGGGGAGGTCTTCATTAACCATGACCTTTTGAAGATATTCCATCAAGGCGGCCTGGTGGGATGTGGATCTTTGAAGTAGCTCCAGGATGGAGATCCGGGCAGGTGTCTTGTCCAAGTGTTTCAATAGATCATACTGTGTTCCAGGGATAGCTCTTTCTGGTTGTTCTGCATCATCCTTCTCTGGCTGAGATTGCTCGGGATTCTGACTGTTGTGGGGGAAAACCCTGTGAAAAATCCTTCCACTTCGGAGCACCATTGCCTGCGGCTTTTGTACCTCTGTGGGGGTAGCAGTGGATTTTAACAGGGGTTTGAGGGGTAGTAGTAGAGGAATGGTTGATGAAGCAGGGGTGATGACGGGAGCAGGGATTCTGATGAGGGGTTTGTTAGGTGGCGGCATGGAGGTAGAGGGGATATCGCGCGGATTATGAAGGATAAGGGGTCTAGAAGGTGGCGGTGGAGACGAAGTAGGAGTGGGTAGGGCTTGAAGTGGGTAATGATTTTGAGGTGGGTGATGGTTAATGAGTGGTTTTGAAGGCATTAGTGGTGATATGGTGGAGAAAGACGGGGTTATGTATGGTTGACGGATGATAAGAGGTTTAGAAGGCGTAGGGGTAAATGTGATAGAGGTGGATGGTAAAGTGGGGGAGTGAGAGAAGATGAGAGGGTGTGAAGGCCTAGTGGAGAGTGTCGGTTGATAGGAGGTCGGGGTGGGGATGAGAGGGCGTAATGGTAGTGGAAATGGTGATGGCAATATTGACGCGGGTTGATGAGAGAGAGGTGCTACCCGGGCAAGGCGAGGGGGTTGCATGACGATGGGGTTGGAGGAAGAAAGAATGGAGGTACTTTCCTGGTGCCACACCTGCTCTCTCCCGACTTCCGGGAAGGAGGAGATGGGGTTAACCTGATGATTGGGCTGTTGGTGCTCCGGTAATGGATTCTGGATTATGCCCATGTCGGGCTATTGTTGTGGGGCCTGCTGAGCCTGCTGTTGTTGTTGTGGTTGCTGTTGCTGTTGCTGTTGCTGTTGTAACTGCTGCAGTGGCCTATGAGGAGGTCTCCTAGCCTTGAGAGCCATGACGTATCATCTCATCTCATCCCAATCTATTTGATGTTCATCATTCATATCATGGATGTAATCTTTGAAATGGAAGCAGTAATCTACTGTGTGTCCCGGCTGCCTGTGGTAGACGTAGTATTTGGAGGTATCAACATTGGGGGGCCACGCGGGCCTTTCTCTGGGTAGGGCGAGTTAGTTTGATGCCATGAGGGCATTAAAAATGTCTGCTAAGGTTTTCGGCAATGGTGGATAGTAGGCTCTCTTGGGACCGAGCGGCCTCCTTTGTTGCTGTTGGGGACCATAGTTCCACGGGGGTGGAACTTGGTTGTACTGAAGCGGTGGTTGTTGTTGCTGAGGTTGTGGTTGTTGTTGCTGGGGTTGGCGTAATGGAGGCATATTATCCTGGGCTGGATTATTTTGGGGTGGAGGACGAAGAGGGAAAGGACCTGGTTGAAGGGGAAGTAGGGGCATTTGTGGAGGCCTTGGGTTGACCGCATAGTTGGCATTGTTGACCGCACCCACTTGCTCATTTGTCACGACCCCTTATGTGGCTCCGCCCGGGACACCAGCGCCTGTCTTTCTGACCACTTTGGGCTTCGACGACTCAAACATGTTCATAATGGGGGAGTCTTTTAGCTGGGTTTGGATGTACCGGGCCCTTTCATAGAGTTCCTCCATTGTAGTAAGTTTATTCATGGCCAGGACGTGTCTGAACTATGGGGTTGCATTAGACACAATCATCTTCACTTGTTCGGGCTCAGAGAGGGTATCCTTTATTCTTTCCGCCAGAGACCTCCATCTATCAGCATATCGGATAAAATCCTCGTCGGGTTTCATCTTTTCAGCCACTAGGTCGGTAATGGAGAGTGAGGGACCGACCCTATCCCTATATTTCTGCAAGAACCTTCTCTGGACTATTTCAAAATTCTCAGCCTCGCGGGGCTCCAAGGAATAGAACCACTCAAGCGCGGGACCATCCAATGATCTCCGAAAGAGGTATGCCAGGGACCTTTGATCATTTTGCAAATAGGAGGACTCATACATGAAGTCCTTGAGGTGAATGAAGGGGTTGCCGGTACCTTTGTATCTGCGGTACGTGGGCATTTCGGAGGGAGGAAGATGAATGACGGGAAGGATTGGCAAAGCAACCTCCGGGGTGGCTTTCACGTCCACCATTCTTCTCAGATTTTGAAACTGCTCGTCCATGCAATTGAACCTATTGAGGAGCGATTGGGCGAGCTCCTCTGGAGGTTAAGGTGGCACTTGCCACTGGGGGAGAAACTGTCTCCCGGAGACTTGAGGGGGGAACCCGGAATGAGAGGGAGCTGTCGGACCGCCGATAGTTGGCCCTGGCTGAAGCGGTGTGTGGGGAACAACGGGAGTTTGAGATTGTGACGGGAACTGGAATGAGGGTGGTTGTTGGCTCGCTTGACCTTGAAGCGAGGGAGACTAGATGGCTTGCGCCAATGAGGGAGATGGAATGGCCTGCATGGACTCTTGGAGAGGTGCGATGGCCGGAGTTGATTCCTGGGGCGTGGGGGAAACAGATTTTCCCTTTAGAATGGCCTGGAAGGCCCGGAGCTGTTCAGAGGTGAGCTCCGTGTTGGCGAGGATGCCCTGTAAAGAAGAGATATCCTGTGGTGGGGACGTGTCCCCGGCAATAACCTGCACCTCATGCGAGGGGTCATGAGAAGGACCCGAGTCCATAGCATAGACTCGCGGGTCGGCTGACAAACCACGACTAGGGTGGTTCTCCTCAAAAGACTCGTGAGACATGCTCACAGTTTTCCCAGAATGTAAAAACATACACTAGCAAGTAGGTAGCAGAGATTATCAAACAAGTGGATGCCTTTACACCCTTTTTTTTGTGTTTTGATTTTGATGATTTTTTTGTATTTTTAGCGAGATCCGAAGTTCACACAAAATGGGGACCCTAGTTTGTTTTTGTTTCACCGCCGTGTCAGCTAGGGTCTCTCGTCTCACCACGAATGAAATGACTAACTCCGGGAAACTTCAATGGTACAACTAGCCCAGTGAACGAAGAGGAGATTCTTTGATGTCGGGGACTTACGGAGGTCCCAGTGTAGGAGATTCTAGTCCGTTGAGAGGAATTCCCAAACGGAGAGTCCTTCCTTCACCGAGAAAGGGTGATCCTCAAAAAAAATGAAAAAAGGATAGAAAAGAGGAATGGATGTATGCAATGGAATGCTGATAGATATATAGAGTAAGAAAACAACAGAAATAACAGACATATAATAAACAAACAACCAATCACAACTGATAGTGCTGCCGTGAGCACAACGGGGGCGCGCGCGGGCGCCAAGGTGGAGAGGCACTGATGGTGCCGAACTTGCAAGGGTAGCCGAAAGGAAGCAGTAGAAGTCCCACCGTGATCGCCAATCTGTGAGCGACGTCACGCGGTTCGGGGTGCGAAGAGGACGCGGAGCGCGCGGGCTCCTTCTTTTTTGTTTGGCTGTAACACAGAAATAAGAGAAAAGAGAAGGGGCCATCACGGGAGATTACTCCGGCGGGGCGAGCGGGACAAATGTGATATAGCAAGATATGGGGGTTAAACGGCCATAGCGGGAAGTGACTCGCCGCGGCCTCGGGGGACGGGAATGGTGCAGAAATTAAATAACAAGAATTGAAACGGCCATTGGGGAAGTGACTCGCCGCGGCCTCGAGAACATAAATAGATAAGAATATAACGTATAAGAACGTGAATTTAAACGGCCATTGGGGAAGTGACTCGCCGCGGCCTCGAGAATATGAGCAGAATATAACAGAATATAAAGAGAATATAAGAACGGAAATTTAAACGGCCATTGGGGAAGTGACTCGCCGCGGCCTCGAAAACAAGATGTGATCGCCAGGGGCCGAAAGACCCCAAAATAAGAAAGTGATCGCGCCTACCTCAAGAGCGGGAGATGACGGGTTGCTTCTTCCTCTCCCTCCGGCCGACCGACGGAGAGGGCTTTCCTCGGCTACCCTTGCAGAACAACGACAAACAAATGACAAGTGGATTAGAAAGATGGAGGTGTAGTATTCAAATCCTTGCGATAAAAATAACGAAATGATGGCAAGACACACACCTGCTTGGTGTTATCTTTTAAACCCCTCTCGGACTCGAGTAGGAGGAAAATGAGATGATGGATGTAAGAAGTGTATAAGAAAAGGCGCCCTTATGAAGGGGGATAGGGGATGCAAGATGATGAATGCAAAAGAACTACGAAGAAAATGAAAGAATTGGCTTATTGGATGTGCCGATGGTGAAATCCGGCGGAGCTCCGGCAGCGTAGGGATGGCGTGGAAGCGCGGTGGATGAAGACAACCTTCCTCTCGCGAGCGTGGGCACCCGAGAAGCCGGCAGAACCTCCACCTACAAAAGAACCCACGGGTTAGAAAATGACTCCGGTAGCCTCTGGGCTCCGGCAGCCTATCGGATCTCTTCTAAGCTCCCCCAGAACTGAGGGGTGGGCCTCTATTTATAAAGCTACGGAGGGTGGAGGCGTCCAGGACCCTGGACACCTCCATCAGGGCCGAATTAATATTTTATTCTATTTTTATATATTTTTTTGAAATACTTTTGTGGAGGCGTCCAGGGCCCCGGATGTCTCAAACAGGTCCACCGAAAACCGACGACGGCCGTACGCGGTTTGGCACAACGCGTGGTTTTGTGAGCGGCGACTCGTGATTCAGAAATGGGCGCGTCCACGGGCCTGGACGTCTCTCTAATTTGGATTTTTTCACACACGACAAACCGTCGTTCGGTGGCCGGCGCCCGTGAGAGAGTTGATGGAGGCGTCCAGGGGCCTGGACGCCTCCAAAATATATTATTTTTATTTTTATTTTGTCTTTTTATGCTAGGGCTGGCATTTGATTTTTTATATTTGTTTTTATGGAGGCGTCCAGGGTCCTGGATGCCTCCATTAATATATATATATATATTTTTATTTATTTATTTGTTTTTTATGCCAACTGGCATTTTACACACATTTTTTATTTTTGTTTTTATGGAGGCGTCCAGAGCCCTGGACGCCTCCATTAAAAAATATATTTTTTTATTTAGTTTTGGGCCCTGGGAAAAAAATAAAATAAATTAAAAACATGGGGGCGTCCAGGGGCCTGGACGCCCTCATTAAGACCTACCTGGGTCCTCAGATCAGGCGTCGGCGGCCGCCCGGCAGACACCCTTCTTGATTCCGGAACCTCTTGGTGCGTCTGACTGATGTTGATGCCGTCCGAATGCCGTGACGAGACGATTACGGATGCCGAAAAAGGCAGAAGAAGACCCAAGAAAAGGAAGTACTCAAGTGATTCGAAATGCGTAAGCCGTCGCGGGCCGTCGTATAGTAATATGAGACTTTCTCAGGAGACGTCAAGAATGGCGTGTCTACACGACGGTCGACCACTGGGTCACAACCGAGTCGACCGGGGTCAACACAACGCAACAAAACACATCTAACTCGAAAAATGAAGTGGCGGTCCTCCCTAGACCGTCACAGTGCCTAGCAATCTACCCCTGGACCGCAAGGCACAGCCTAGCGGCCCACCCCAAGACTGCAAGGGCTGGCATGGCGATCTATCGCGAGATAGCAAGGAACCCAAAACACGGAACCCTCAAGCGATCACCCCGGGACCGCCAAGAGGGTGGTGGTCATCCACCTGACCGCTAGGCGTAGCCTAGCGGTCAGTCATGAGGCAGCTACCCCATCAATCTCAACTGACCAAAACACGGATATACGGTCACCCTCAGACCGCAAGGCAGAGCCTAGCGATCCTCACCAGGACCGCTAAGGCACCCTGGCGGTCCATCGTGAGACCGCAAGGCACAAACAGACATAAGAGACCCCCTAGCGGTCTCCACATGACCGCTAGCACCCTAGCGGTCACTGGAACGACTGCTAGGTCGTCCCGAGCCTGAAAATGACGAAAACGGCGAGAAACCCCATTCCATGCCCCGTTCACACCCATGTGAAGGGGAGAACAAGGGGAAACTAGTCCCCAACCTCTTTAGCACCGAGAGGACCCATTTAGATCTGAAAAATGTGGTCAAAACTCTAGATCGGGCTCACTCCCCAAAAACATGGATTTTTCCCTAAATACTCAAATAAGCCCGCTCGGCTCACCACGGCCTACAAAACTCGCGGGAAATGAAGTACACGAGCTGGGGGTCCATCTCCCTATCTCCACCGAAGATTTTGCGTACCGAGGACGCCGATCCGCCAAGAAAATGCCGTTAAACCGTCGCCGGGACACGAACTGGCGACCGAGCTTCCACACTCCACCAGCCCTCGATCCTCGACCCGTTCCTCATTCCTCACCTTGCCTCCTCGCCGTCTTGCCCTCCTCCGCCACTGTCAGCCGCCCGGGGGAGTGGGGAAGAGAAAGAGATGAGAGAGATAATGAGAAAGAGAGAATGGGGAGAGAGAGGGGGTTAGGGGGTTTATATAAAGAAAATCTAGAAATGACAGAAAATACGAAAAAATAGGAAAAATACTCCCTACGATCCTCGAAAAATGCACAACGTAGTGGTAACATCCCGGAGTCAGAGAACGCAATGGTTCATCCTACACGGGGTTCCGAAGGTCCAACATACAAAAATACTCGTAAACCGCTAAACTCAATCCGGGACCCACGAAAGTGATCCGAAACCCACGGATCCTGACCCGATAAATAATCCAAAAAATCTGGGGCGTTACAGCCCTCCCCCCCTAAGGAAATTTCATCCTCGAAATTCAGGACAAGCACAGAGAGACAGGGGAAGAACACCTCCATCAACTGATAACGCTGTCAGAGCCCCGAACCCAACTCGATTCTTACAAAAGCTCATATCCTGAGGGACACAGCTAGACTACAATCACGAACGACACCTCACTCCGCACGCCGCGCACACCGGTCATCAGAGTAGGCATACACCAAAAGACACAATCCGGCATCACCTCAGTCACAACAAAAACCAATCATGGCACCGCTGCCACCATCTCGCTCACCGTGAAGACACAATCCTCGTCACGAGAAACAGCTACCAATCCATCCTATGGTCGGCGAACAAAACCCACACCAGCTTCATAACTAGCTGACTTGTTTCACACCCTGCTCAAGGGAACAACCAATACAGAGCCTCCACCGGCTCACACCTGGCAAGCCAAGCGCTCACAATAGCACCGGACCAACTCTACCAGAAGGCAAACTTTGACAAAACCCAGATCTCAACCGGAAAACACACCACAGAAACGGCCACCCAAGGCCTCGCTGATACACGGCCTCACCGTTCACGATGCACAACCAATAGCATCTTCTATCTATGAAAGACCACACGCCAGTCATGAAATACTTGTCAATGGGAAACCTTCACCGGCCCAACGGGCATGTCCCCACATCGCGATAGGCCATCCACTGACTCTCACATAGACCATTATCACAACTCGAGCTAAATCTCGCTCGGACACCGCACCCGATCTCAAACCTCACGCCAACTCTACCACCTCAGGGGAGCACGGCAAAACCAAATGACAAGATCCTGGTGTCTTTAGTCTTCACCTCACTCGACTCAGACTTATAGGGGAACCATCCCATGCTGGTCACCAAACCAGGGATAACCACTCTAATGCCAACGTCCCATCAAGGACCTTCAACCACAGGCGTCACTCCTCCGACCTGTCTCATCAAATCCTATCTTAACTTATCCAAGTGGACACCTACAAATCCCGATTCCGCCCTCATCACAGAGCAACGGAACACCACCGGAACAATTCATGGCACATGACCCCAAAACAAAAAGTGCCACCTGCCTCCACAGCATCCTGGTCGACGACGCCGTGACCAAATGACATGGGTCCCCAGACAATACACATCTTACCGTGGTCGACCACTCAGTCAACCTGACCAGCAACTCACAGCCACCAACTGGGACCCATAATCTCTCAGAGATCACTTCTCCAAAACACGATCTCACCCGCAAACACAACCTCCGACACACGAACAGGGTACTTATGCGGCGCACTTGCCAACATATTCCCCAACAATCCATACTATTAGTGCCAAGAACCACAATACCTCGAGCAGCGGCACGGCAACAACACGTTTCACCCAGAGGAACCAATCCTCCAATGCTCAACGCAACCTCAGGAATCAGTCCGTAGTAGCCCGTACTGCGATCCTGGACCTGTGGGTCATGGGGCCACCAGGCTTCCGCTGCGCACTCTGATCCACACGCACAACCAAACATGGCAACTCGGGACTCGCCATCCTGACAATCCACAACTCGGCTGGCCAACTTCCAAAAATAGGGTGAGGAAAGCTCCCTTACCTCGAACCCCAAGCATAGATTCACTCCCAAATCTAGCAATCCTCTACAACTATGTAGGCTCTGAACTGCCACGCATCGGAAAGTTCCAGCACCAGCCAAGAATTCTCTCAAACATCGCCCAACCAGCACTCGTCCTTGCGGAGCAGTGCCAACACACCCTCACACAGCAAGGGAATTGGGCACGACCACTCACAGGCTACCACCTTGCCAAAACACAGGACACGTCTCGCATGGATTCCATGGCACACCAAGGCCAACCAATCCGGACATGTAATGCAAGATGACGAACCTTAGCCAAGTGTAATCTCTCCAACCCACGGAGAAACCAACACTCCTGTTGGGTCCCGTAGTGCAAGAATATGGATCTAGAGGGGGGGTGAGTAGATCCTTCTACTAAAAACTATGTCCAATTAAAAACACAAACTAGCACACAACGGAATTTACAAGATTGATCATATTGAGGAATTTAATCTAAATAGGTTTAAACTTAATTTACTCAATCTCACCGAGCTTACACAATTGCATAACAGGAAGGATACTGAAACACACAATCACAAGGAACAAATCACAAGACACGGGGATTTTTAAGGTGGTTTGGGACCACGACGGGCTCCCTACGTCCACCCCTCACCAAACCGGTGAGGCTTCACTACACGCTACAAAATGTCGCAACACGGGGACGAACCCCAACACCACACACACTGCTTCCGTAGCAATCCACACACGAGGTCTTGCCTCAAATTGCTGCCACAGCAGCACGCACACATACACACACACACACACACACACACCGCTGGGGAACACACCCCGCACTAAATACCTCACACGGAGACACAACTCCGTCCACACACACGTAGGACAATGCCTACACAACCACACGGGAGAAAACTCCCAACCACACACGCGGATATACTCCGCACAAATCGACACACATATGACAACACACACACTCGGAGACCCCTTTCTCCGAACACCGACACAAAGTATTCTCTCAAATGTATATGAATCAAAGACAAATGTATGCTATGACCCCCCAAACAAATTCTATAGATGAAAATTAGAAAGATGCATCAAGTAAAAGGCTCCCCCTTCTTCAACAAAATCTGATTCTCCTTGGCTCGTTGACGGATGATCATGATTTAGACATCATCTTCTTCCTCTCCTCGAGCCGATCCTCTTTTCCTTCAAATCCTAGCTCCAATCAAATCTTCATACATCAGAAAAATGATTAGCCTCATAAACCCCTCTCCTCTTAACCTTGTGGCTGCACTCCTCCTTCTTCTTTTGCAAGATAATGGAAAGCATTAGCTCATCTTATTGCTTAGGATGAAAAACACAGCACTAATAAGAGGGCAGTAAATAGATGGACAAAAGAACATGTATATATATATTGCACCTCTTAGGTAATCATTCAAAACCTTCTGCAATCTCAAACAAAATACACAGAAGTGAAAGATCAAGATAACTCCCTCAGATTTTCAATGAAATGCTTCTACAGGATGAGAAACTGTTCTTGAAGAAAGATGATCGATTCTTGCATGGACGATGCTTGTATCTTGATTTTCCACGTAGCTTCTAGTAGATGGTCATTTGGTGACTTGAAACCTCCTTCTTCCATTCACATACAAGCTCAGAACAACGTGGAAGAAGCCCTTAGAGCAACTGCTGCGACCCTGCACACACAAGAGTTAGAACCACATAAAATATTTCAGATTTTCAACACTTCCTTACGGTTTGTGACCCAAGAGATGGTTTTATATATTTAGAACAATCAAGGAACACTCCAGGGACCAGATCCATGAATTAGGGAGATATTTAGGCCAGTTGGAATGGATTGGTTGGACTTTCGAAGCAAGGACATGAAAGTCATCTTTCACGGCTCTACATAGGTGTCGACACCTGGTGTCGACACCTTGTGCATTCCAGAACACAAAAACCCAAAATAGAAGATCTGGACACTAGGTGTCGACACCAAGTGTCCACACCTGGTGTTCTGGCTTGCTGCCAGAACCAGGTTCAGGTAGGTGTCGACACCTTGTGTCGACACCTGGTGTTATGGCTTGCTGCCAGAACCAGGTTCAGGTAGGTGTCGACACCTGGTGTCGACACCTCCTCGGCTTCCTCCTGGGCTTAGCTTCTGAAAATGAGTTCTGGATGCAGGTGTCGACTCCTGGTGTCGACACCTGGTGTCGACACTTGCACCTGCAAAAAGCCTAGAGACCCATTAAGCTAAAAATGAAAGCTCCAACTTCACCGTGAGTTTTGGGATGATGAAAGAAGGTTGTGAGGAGTTCTTTCAACCTGCAAAACATAAAGAGAAAATTAGTTTTGCTTCAATGTTAATCTCATAAACCAACCCATATCATTTCACCTCCTCTGATAGAACCATAAGTACTTGTGAAAGAGTTCCAAGCATCAGTCACCATTTCATGAGGCAACTAATTTGGAGTTAGGTAACAATCCACTCAAACCAATTTTTAGTCACATTGCAAGCAAGCCACACATGTGTTGAATGCTTTGTTCAAGATTATGAAATCCAGTCCTTTTAAATAAGATTTAGCCAGGTTAAGTAACATGGTTAGAAGTCACTTCTAAAACACCATGATAGATTTGTTTGGCCATCTAAAGCACTTGAGAACCCATTTACCCAACTCAAGATTAGAAGTGTATCACCATGGATTTCAATATAAATTCTTACCTTGGAGTAATATTAACCTGCACTTTCTGGGAATGAACTCATAAGCAAGTTAATATTAAACCAACGAATCTGAAGATCCCAACTTCAACCCAATTCACCCACAAACCATTTCACAGCATTTAAGCCATATGGTCAGAATGACAAGGAACCATCATTTATACATTCATGATATGCAAGAACCAGAGGAAGTCTTCAACTCCTCATGGGAATGAATTTGCTATGCATTTACACAACACAAAGCCATGCAATCAATTTCAAATCCATAAGGACTTAACCATTCCACTGTAGTGCTTCTCAATTTAGTTGAGCAACCTGCAAGGTAAGATTGCAATATGTGAGTACAAGAAGCAGCATCAAACAAACACAATATATTGTAATAATCAAAACCATGATCAAAGATAGAGAGGGAGTGCACGAGCCAAATAACTCCTCCGACCAATCGGAGAAACTCCACGCTCGACCTGACCTCGAACCTTGCACACGTTGGGAACAGCACCTTCCAGCACCGAGAAAACCATCGCTTCCATCAAGTCAGTGCCTCCGATACACCCAGTGAGTGTCACATCAGACCACAATCACAGCATCTCTCGATGCACCATCACTGTAATTCCTCGAACTACAACACGCCACGCCAAGAGCCACACCCGAGCCATAATCGACAACCGTCAATGCTCATCCTCGAGTCCCGAACTCGCCACGGAACCTTCATATCTCAAACCAAATCCAGGGCAAACACAATCCATTCGCACGCAAGAGCGCAGGAGCAAGAACTTACTGGGACAACTCCGCCCAATCCTCCCTCAAAATATGCAAAACAATCAGGACCGACACGCCATTCCTGACGCCACAGAGCACGACGAGGACATAAGACTCGCAAATCAGTAACTCACCAAGAAGGTCCTCCGCTCACCCGAGTGCACTTCTCGATCAGAACACCTGCTCTGCCACCTTAAACCACAACCTTAAAACATCAGGGGCTGGGTAAACCTTAAGCTGGAGTGACCAGACTCAACAACAGCTCCTTTAGAGCACGCTCATGGCCACTTAACAACAACCAATCCTCGCCAACCACCTGACCTCGCTATAGATTCCTCGAATGTCATACCACAGCAACACACCTGTCGACAACCTCTGCCCAACGCAGCACAACTTGGGCCACCATCGATGAGGGAGAAAGCTCTCAACCTCGATCCTCAAACCCCACGCTGGCACTCTGATGATGATAGCAACCACCTTCACAGCACCAACACCATGCACATAGGCTCTTCTGCGAGAACCCAAGCAGAAAACAAGCACGAAACCCTATGCCAACTATCGACTATACTGGACCTTATGATCTCTGATCACTACAATATCTTGAATTCCTATGTACGTCCAAAACCACTACTCTGATACCAACTGTAACAACCCAAGATCCAGATATCGAGAGCATCCCGATACCATTCGAATCCTGGCCCCCCGCCCACTAACCGGGAGGGCTCGGAAGGGCTAAAAGGAGTATGGAGGTACGAAGAAATAGGAAATAAAGCAAGACAATTCAACAATTAATAGAAATAAATAAATAACTACAACAGTAGGGTCCAGTCCAACAAAAGTATAGTCTAAGGCAGAGAACATACCCAACACTGAGAGAACACTCAGCCCGGCGAGATAGCAGCTAAGGACCTCCAAATAGCACCCTCGAACCACGAGGAAGAACCGTCGTACCTGAAAAGCAGGGGTGAGCCTCCTGTCACTGGCTTAGTAGGGATCCCGCGGAACCCCAACCGAGAACAACGGCGGTAGCGGAAAGGAAAACAGCTACAATTACAGCAAGAACAGTGAATCGGCGGCCGGTCAAAACTTGGCACTACAGCTACTCCTACTATCCCGGGCAACACGCCCCGATCTCACAGTGGGGGGACTACCGAACTAACGGGAGAACCTCTGGCTACGCCGCTAGAAGAAACGATCATGACCTCGCAGTCGTGGACCTAACACTGTCTAGGGAAACCCTCGGTGACGCTCACCGGAAAAACCCCTAGACCTCTACCTCGGGAACACTCCCTGAAACTGTCGGGGGAACCACGTCTCACAGACGGGAAACGAAACCCAAAAATAAGAGAGTCACGACTCACATGACAGGAGTACCTACCCACCAGAAGTAATGCCAGACGCATCCACTGACGACTTAGTCCACAGCCTCAGGTGTCTCGCTGCGACGCCCTAGGCGGAGACCGAGACACCGTACAAGTAACCACAGAACACAGGACAAGGGTCTAGGCAGGGTCGTGCTCGTCAGCACGCGTCCGAAGTCCCCGACTACGTGTGCACACACTGACTGACTGTGCTACGTCAGGCCCTCTAGCTGGTATTCTTCCCGGCCCGGACTCAAGCCGTCACAGTGGGAGGCCCTACGGAAACCAGCCTAAAGCCTTCTCTCTCGGGTAAAGCCTCGCCATCACTCCCTGGTGGGACCACACGCGTGTCGGAAGGCTACAACTAGTGGGGAGTCACTGATGTGACCACTCTCCGAGGAGAACTCTGAGAAACACGCATGCACCCTGCACGAAAGTCGAGAAGAACCAAGTGGTGCCGAGCCACTAGACTCTGGACCATCCTCTAGACTTACTAAATCCAATGGTCCTTGAGTCACAAGACTCAGGGTAAAGATCGTTGCACCGAATGGCTCCACGCTGTCAATCTGCCCTAGCCCTAGGGTCAGAAATCTCAGCATGATGACTCACAAAGCAGTTCACAATTGCTGACATCATTCCCTCGAAAAGGGAACTAAGAACCCCTCTAGCCCAAGGCTGGGTAATTGGACTCACAGTCCACAGGCCACACACACGGCCCACGTAGAAAACACAGAAGCAAGATTCCCAAGGCAACTCACAAGCCACCAAGCCGTTTCCCCATCCCAGGGAAAAGCTGGGAACCTCCGGCCCCAGGCTGGGTGACTGGACTGGCAGTCCAAGGCCTTACGCACGGCCCACTCAGAAACCACCTTCCAGAGAAACCCACAACATGCGGGGGGAAACCCCACCGCACGCGCACAGGTACACGGTCACTCGATCAAGCGTAACACAAAGCCTGGAACACACACGCAGGGCCGCCCACACCCTCCAAATCTATGGGTACGTTAATCGAGGTAACATGGTACCTCCAGACACCCCAGAAACACGGTCACGGAGCCCATGGTTTGTCCGGGACACTCATAAGATCGAAGGTCGATCACTAGGTCACAACCGAGTCGATCAGGGTTAACACAACGCAACAAAACACATCTAACACGGAAAATGAAGTGGCGATCCTCCCTACACCGTCACAGTGCCTAGCGGTCTACCCCTGGCCCGCAAGGCATGACCTAGCGGCCCACCCCTGGACTGCAAGGGCTGGCATGGCGGTCTATCGCGAGACCACAAGGAACCCTAAACACAGAGCCCTCAAGAGGTCACCGCGGGACCGCCAAGAGGGTGGTGGTCGTCCACCTGAACACTAGGCATAGCCTAGCGGTCAGTCGCGAGGCCGCTACCCCATCAATCTCAACTGACCAAAACACGGATAAACGGTCACCCTCGGATCGCAAGGCAGAGCCTAGCGATCTTCACCAGGACCGCTAAGGCTCCCTGGCGGACCATCACGAGACCGCAAGGCACAAACCGACATAAGAGACCCCCTACCGTTCTCCACATGACCGCTAGCACCCTAGCGGTCACTGGAACGACTGCTAGGTCGTCCCGAGCCCGAAAATGGTGAAAACAGCGGGAAACCCCATTCCACGCCCCGTTCACACCCATGTGAAGGGGAAAATAGGGGGAAACTAGTCCCCAACCTCTCTAGCACCGAGAGGACCCATTTAAATCCCAAAAACATGGTCAAAACTCTAGATCGGGCTCACTCCCCAAAAATATGGATTTTCCCCAAAATGCTCAAATAAGCCTGCTCGGCTCACCACGGCCTACACAACTCTCAGGAAATGAAGTACACGAGCTGGGGGTCCATCTCCCAACCTCCATCAAAGATTTCGCGTACCGAGGACGCCGATCTGCCAAGAAAATGCCGTTAAACCCTCGCCGGGACACGAACTTGCGACCTAGCTTCCACACGCCACCGGCCCTCGATCCTCGACCTGTTCCTCATTCCTTACCTCGCCGCCTCGCCGTCTCACCCTCCTCAGCCACTGTCGGCCGCCCGGGGGAGAGGGGAAGAGAAAGAGACAAGAGAGATAGTGAGAAAGAGAGAATGGGGAGAGAGGGGGGGTTAAGGGGGTTTATATAAAGAAAATCCAAAAAATATAAAAAAATATAAAAAAATAGGAAAAATACTCCTTGCATTCCTCGAAAAACGCACAACGCAGTGGTAACATTCCAGAGTCGGAGAACCCAACGGTTCCCCCTACACAGGATTTCGAAGGTCCGACAGATAAAAACACGCGTAAACAGCTAAACTCAATCCGGGACCCACGAAAGCGATCCGAAACCCACGGATCCTGACCCGATAAATAATCCAAAAAATACAGGGCGTTACAGTGAGTTTCATGAAAATCAATTTTAAAACCCTTGTCATACAATTGGCTTATGCCCAGCAGCTTTTGATTCAAGCCTTTCACTAAAAGGATATTTTCAATCAAGATTTCAGAATTCTTACCGATGTTGCCTATTTCAATTATTTTACATTTGTCCTTTCCACCAAAGGGAACTGAGCCTCCGTCCTTATCTTGCAGAGTAGAGAACACCTTCTTGTCTCCTGTCATATGCCTTGAGCAACCGCTGCCCAGGTACCATTTGCTCCCCCTGGCTTCAAGGCATATCTATAAGAAATAAAATTCTCATCCAATTGATTTTGGTATCCAAACTAATTTGGGTCCATGAGAGTTAGTCCAATTCTGCATATATCTTTTCTTGGTCCTAGCAGCATAATTTCTTTGTGTGTTTTGTTTGAACCAATAATTTGCAATACAATGACCAAATCTACCACAATGAAAGCAATTGACATTTGAAAACCTTCTTTGGTATCTATGTGGTTTAGGTTGGACATGTGATGGCTCAGTGTGTGAGCATGATGTGCAGTTATTTTCTTTTTCATGAACATAGGATGTTGTGATCTTATGCTCAAAAGATTTTTTGTTCTGGGGAATATTCCCCAAACCTTCTTTTTGGAAATTAACCTTAACTCCCAACAAGTTATCTAAGTTTTCTTTGCCTTTGACAAACCTAGATAAGGTGGACTGCAGTTCAGCCACCTCTTCATGTAAACTTTCATTTTTCTTTTCGAGTTCTGAAATTATGGATATCAAAACTCCTTTTTCACTTTTCAATTTCTCAAAAAAAATTTCTATTTCAGATATTTTACATGATAATTCTTCTTTTGATTTTTCAATATCTAAAATTGTTTGAGACCAAATCTCTTTTTCTTCTGTTAGTTCAAACCATTCTTGCTCAAGTTTTTCAAACTTAATAGAAGAATCCTCATGTGTTAAATCATCAATTTTATTTTTGAGAGTTTTATTTTTAGATCTGATTTTTCTATATTTTGTATATAACTTTACATATTCTGACTCCCATTGTTCATTTGAAATAAAATCAGGATCAGAATTTATTTCGGTTGAATCATCCTCATGTGCCATGAGACACAAGCTTTCCACGAGCTCCTCCAGCTCCTCGTCAGATTGTTCATCCTCTTCATCGCTCCATGTGGCGACCATGGCTTTGGGTTTCTTGAATTTATCCTTCTTGAACTTTCTCTTCAATTCTGGACACACTCCTCTCATGTGCCCGGGCTTCTTGCACTCATAGCATATAATGCTATTTGGTTTGCTTGGCTCCCCTTTAGTTTGAACGGACTTTCTTTGGCCCTTTCTGAAATTTTGTTGAAAATTCTTCTTTCTTCTCAAAAGCTTATTCACTTGGCGAGTCAGCATAGCCAAGTCTTCTTCATTACTCCCTTCGCTGGACTCCACTTCTTGGGAATCATCATCAGACTAGTTGGCTTTCAAGCCCTCGATTTTCTTCTTTTTGGATTCCTCCTCCACAGTTCTTTTGATGTTAATCTCATAGGTCATGAGTGACCCTATGAGCTCGTCCAAGGAGATTGTGGACAGATTCTTCGAATCCTCAATGACTGTGGCTTTTGTATGCCAGGCATATGGAAGAGATCTTAACACCTTCCTCACGAGCTCGGAGTTGGTGTATTCCTTTCCAAGACTCTTGAGACCATTAGTGATTTCAGTCAGTCTTGCGAACATCTCAGAAATGGCTTCTTCGGGTTTCATTTTGAAAAGCTCGTAATCTTTGACGAGTAGATTGGCTTTGGTCTCCTTGACCTCCGAGGTTCCTTCATAGATAAGTCGCAACTTGTCCCACATCTCCTTTGTTGAACAGCACATGAATACACGAGAAAACTCGTTAGGATGAATAGCACATTGCATAATGTTCATAGCATTAAAATTAACTGTGAATTTCTTGATTTCTTTAGGAGTCCATTTATCCTCATCATCAGAGAGTTCATAAGGACCCTTGTCCACAACCCTCTAGACCTCGTACTCTTGAGCCCTTAGAAAGACATGCATTCTATTTTTTCAGTAGGAGTAATTCGAACCATCAAAGAATAGAGGATGGTTAATATAGTGACCCTCATGCATCATTCCCTTGTTGGCCATTGATCTGGATCTTACTCTTGATCATTAGATCTGAAAAAATATAGAGCCTTAGCTCTAATACCAATTGAAGTCCCGCGATCAATGACACCCAAGAGGGGGGGGTGAATTGGGTGATTACAAATTTTAAGAAAACTTAAGCTGATTTAAACAAGTGTGAAAACCAACAATGAGGAAGTTCAGATCTATAGAGAAACTATTAGATCTAACAAAATCTATCACACACCACAAATCCTTGGTACCGTGGCGGAGATGTGAATCCAAAGATTCTACTCACACAAAGTGTTATCTTCCTGACAAGGTTTGCCTTGTCTATCCTAACCCACCTTTTAATATACCAGAGATCAGATGTGAAGATGATAAGTTGTGCTAGATCTAACTCAAGAGATACAATAGATCTAATCTACGTGTGTGCTTGCACAAAATGGAGATAGGTGAAAAGGATCAAACCACACAAAAGACAATGATTTTTAGGTGGTTCGGATGCAACAACTTCAACCTACGTCCACCCCTCACAAACGATGAGGATTCACACACTATCTTGTAAGGGCTTATAAGATCTGAACACACACACACACACACACACACACACACACACACACACACACACACACACACACACACACACACACACACACACACACACACACACACACACACACACACACACACACACACATAGGGAGATAGGAACTCCCACGAAGGTGTAAACACACCTAAACACACACAAAACTGACATAAATCAAACACACACACACGGATCTGAAGAGATCCACACACACAAATGTTTGGAGATTACAAAAAAACACACTCTTGAAGCTCAGAGAATATGGAAGAAGAAACACGAAATAAAAGCTCTGATTTAAGCTCCCCCTGAGTAGGTGATGCATATTTTGATGACGCTTGAATCTCCACATGATTTGGGGTTGATAGGCTTCAGTTTGATCTTGAAAAAACTTGGAGATAGATGAAGAATTCCTGGACGAAGCACTATGCACGGAGCTACAGTTGTTGCATTCCTATGGTTTTGATGATGTCTCACACTATAAATCAATCTTCTATCTCTAGATTAATGTTGTTTCATCATGTGAGTGAGTACAGTTCTTTTGGTTGTCAGATAAGCATGCTATCATGATTTTATCTACACTCTGCTTAGCTAGTATTGATAGCAGTGGGTCGACCCACCCCTCCTGATGCGTCGACTCATCTGTTCATTCTTCAAGTCTATTCACTCTGTCTACACAGTCTTCACACCAGTGCGTCAACTCAGTGTGCTGATGCGTAGACTCTTCTGTTCAGGTTCTTCTTTTGATTAAGTCTATACATCATCAGTTGAACGTAATAGTAATACGTTGCAGCGTCAACTCATTGGACTGCAGCGTCAACTCAGCATGTTAAACACTGTGTTAAAAGCCTAAGTCTATACACTCGTTTGTGAGACTTTCAACTCTGTACACTGCTTGAGCCTCACCAAGTATGTACATCGCTTCAAGCGATTCTAGTCTAAACAGTTGGCCTTCAGACTAGCAATTCTATACATCGTCTCATGTTTGTAAAGTCAGAACAGTGTTCGTTGTCAAGACTTCTTGAAGTCTGTACAACGGACTGCTTATTGTGAAGTCTACACATTGGCTCGCTCACTTTTGCAAAGTATGCTCTTTAGACTGTGGCGAAGTCTATACATTCGGTTTCTTGGGCAAAGTCTATACATCGCATAGTTTGCACATTGCCTTCAGCCCAAGTGTTCAAAGCCAAGTCTATACAATGCCAACCCAACACATTGAACAGCTCTCCATGTCTATACACTAGACTTCATTTCTCTAAAGTCTATTCATTGCTGTTTGAATTGCAAGTCCATACACTGGAAACTCCTCATTTGATTGAGTCTGTACATTGAGCTCAACGTTAACACTAAGTCTATACACTTGTTTCTTATTGCTGAAGGGAGCAGGGTCAACGCCTGAAGCTTAAAAGGTCCACGCATCAGTAGACGAAGCTTTCATGATTTCTTCTATTGCGTCAACGCCACAAGCAAGTAGCGTCGACGCAGCAGTTAAAGTAGCAGAGACTCTTACAAGCGTTGAAGCCATCACGAAATCTACCACTGCGTCAACGCCATCAACAAGCAGCGTCGACGCAGCAGCTTAAGAGATGCCAGTATAGAAACGTACACGTTCGTGCATCAACGCCACCAACTGGCAGTGTCGACGCAGCAGTCCAAGAAAGGGACGACTTATCTCTGGCTGCCTTCAATACGTCAACGCTATATGCTGATAACGTCGACGCAGCACGCCTATCTGTTGAAGACTTGATCACTGGACTGCCGGTACCATTGCGTCAACGCAGCAGGCTGATGGAGTCGACGCAGCGGTTAAAAAGATTGAAGAACTCTGATGGTTACGTCAACTCTCTGGAGCCAGTGAGTTGACGCCATCTACCTCCAGTTGCTGAGCGTACTGGTGCAGGGCACGTGATCCGAGGATAAGGAGAATGCCCAGATGAAGACACGTGTTCTGATAGCTGCTGGATGCTGCCACGTGGTCCGAACTCTTAGAGCGGGAACTGTGGAAGCCACACGCGCCCTGCTGCTGCTCCAGGTATATAATGGAGCCTTCATCTTCAGATGAAGAGAGATCGAAGAAGAAGCCTGGAGAGCATATACGTCCTTCGATCCAAAAAAGGAAAGAAAAGTGCAGAGAGAAAGAAAGAGAAAGGAAAAGAGCAGAGAGTTCAATATCTGAGAAGAGTTTGGTCGAGAGAGAGAGAGAGTGTGTGTGCTGATTGATGAATTGCTTCATTTGAAGCTACATTTGTATTAGGTTTCAGAACTGATTCCTTCTCATTGTTTTTCATTTTCCACTTTGCTTTCGTTTATTTTTTGTCCTTCTATTCTGATCTGAATTGTTGTCCCTCCGGTGTGTGGAGGAAGGGAGTATCACTCCAGTTTCCCTCTGTGTTGCAGAGGAAGAGAGATCGGTGATCTCCGGTGGTGTTAGTGACTGGTTGTCATTAACAGTTTCCCTCCGGTGTGTGGAGGAAGGGAGAGGTTTCTCCGATCGTGTTCTAGCTGGGAGCTAGAACAGGTTTCAAGTTCTGTGGGTAGCAGAACTTGGTTGAGGGTTTTGTCGCCCTTGGTGTTCAAGCTGTGTGGCAGCGTGTTGTTCGCAGACTGAGTCTGCATTGATCTAGCATCGTCTAGTGGAATCCTCACTCTAGTTGGAGTGAGGGGTGGATGTAGATTACGGACTACAATCGAACCACCTAAAAAACCGTGTGCCTCCTCTGTGGTTTGCTATTGTTCTCTACGCTCTTCATCTGCTTGGCTCTTTGCTTCCATGTGATTCGCTCTTCATTCTCATTTACATCCATCTGTGTACGGTTTAAGGAGGTGCGTTAGCTGTAGAAAATTTATTTCGCTTAAGTTTCTACAAATTGGGAGTGATCTATTCATCCCCCCCCTTCTATATCACTCTTGCTGCGCTAACATTTGGTATCAGAGCGGGTTTACCCCATGTGGACGAACGGTCAAGGAAATGGTGGTGGTCCTAGAACCTTCATGGCCGAAGGTCAATCCATTAGTCACCCTCCTTATTTCGATGGTAGTAACTATCTGTTTTGGAAGAACAGGATGGAAGTGTTCATCAGAGCTCAGAGTCACAAATTGTGGAGAGTAATCACGGTGGGGCCAAATGAGCTGCCACCAAACGAGGATGCTTGGACAGATGATCATGTGAAGCTCTCGTCACTCAACTGGACGGCGCTGAACATAATCCAGTGTGCTGTTCTTCCAGAGGAATATGCTTGTATATCTGCATACAGAACTGCCAAGCGAATGTGGGATGAGCTGCAATTGATCTATGAAGGTACAGCTCAAGTGAAAGCCTCGAAGGTAAACCTCTACACTTCTAAGTATGAAATGTTTAAGATGAATGCAGATGAGAATATAACCAAAATGTATGCCAGGTTATCCTTGATCACTAACACTCTCAAAGGGCTAGGGAAGGATCTTGCTGAGGCAGATATAGTCAGGAAAATCCTTAGATCTTTATCCCCGGCATGGCACACTAAGGCCATTGTGATTGAGGAGTCAAAAGATTTGACTGTCTTAACTGTGAATGAACTCATAGGATCCCTGATGACCTATGAGATGAATTTCCAAGGAGGTGGAGAAGGAAGTGAGAGGAAGGGTAAAAATGTAGCCCTAAAAGCTTCCCGCAAAAAGGGTAGCAACAGTGGAAGCAGCAGTAGTAGCCCTGAGTCCGAGTCCGAGCTTGAAGGTCTGTCAAATCTCGACCAGGAGGAGCAGCCAATGCTCACTAGACAGTTCAGAAAATTTTTGAAGAAAAAGGGAAAGACCTTTAGGAAAAAGAAGCCACAACCCTTTAACAAGAATGCTGAATTTACCAGTTACAGGGATAGAAATCCTAAGAAACTGACTTGTTTTAATTGTAACAAACAGGGACACATGAGAGGCGAATGCCCAGACCTCCAGAAGAAGGGTCCCTATCTTCAGAAGAAAAATATAATGGTGCAGAAGAAGAAGAAGAAGCCACAGGCGATGGTCTGCACATGAAGCGAGGAAGAAGAAGACCCTGAAGATGCTTCCTCAGAGGAATATGAAGATGGAATTTGCCTTATGGCAAACAGTGAAGAGGAGGTAATAAATGTCTTTGAAAATTTCTCAATTGATGACTGGGAGGATGCTTATGGTGATTTGTTAGATAAATTTAATTCTCTTAGTAAAGAGCACAGAGTTCTGAAAAGAAAATTTAACACAAATGTTGAAGAACAAACTCTGGTATGTGAGGAAAATGAAAAGCTAAAAGAACAACTAGAAGAAATGACCTCACTAAGGAAAGAGAATGATAAGCTTAAGGGGGAAATTCAAGAAAGTCAAAAACAGCTCAATGAATTTAAAGCTAAAATTGAAGAAGGCATGAATGAAATTAGAGTAAACTCAGAGAAATATGAAGCTGTGAAGAAAGTAAATGCTGAGCTCCTAAAGAATTCTGAGTATCTTCAAAAGGAGCTGGAAGACAAATAGAAAGTCTTAGAAAAGTTTGTCCAAGGAAAGACTAGCCTAGATGCTATACTAGGGACTAGGGTCAATTTCAATAAGGAAGGTCTAGGCTATGACCCAACCAACAAGAAACCCTTGCAATTCAAGACCATCACCTTCTGTCCAGAGAAGGGAAAAGAAAAGCTGGACACACCATCCAGCTCAAACAGCTCTAAGGAAACTCAAAGTCCTAAAGAAAACACAAAAACTAGTATTGGACAACCATTTAAGATTGGAATGAACTTTATGAAAAATAACATTAAGTCCATTCACCAGAACACAAATGGTAGCTGGACCAAGAAAACAAATCAGAATAAAAGCTGGAATTATAATAATCAGATGGGTCCAAACAAGACCTACTGGAGGAATAACTTTCATGGTCAAAGATATGCCAATCAACAAGCCTACAGGAAATTTCATAGGAATAGGAAGACCAATGAAAGGAAGAGAACTCACCCCTCCAGTTCAGCTGGATTGAACTTTAAAAAACCAGAAAGGAAGGTGCCAGAGAAAACCATGCTGAAACAAATCTGGATACCTAAACACTTGATCAGAGATTTAAACAATGTCCTTGGACCCAACTCATCTTGGGTTCCAAATCACTCTGCTTGATATACTTGTGTAGGTCGGCCTGGCAGCTGAAGACAACAAGTGGTACCTCGACAGTGGCTGCTCCAGGCATATGATAGGAGACCGATCCAAGTTCAGCAAGATAGAGATGAAGCCAGGGGGTCTGGTCAAGTTTGGAGGAAAGAACAAAGGTAAAATAATTGGAGTTGGCACAGTAGGTAAGTCTTCCACAAATTCCATTGAAAAAGTATTACTTGTGGAAGGGCTTCAACACAACCTGATTAGCATTAGCCAATTATGTGACAGGGGTCACAGGGTTGTATTTGATGATAGTTCATGTAAAATTCTTGAAACGAATTCTGACATGGTTAAATTTGTAGCCAACAGGGTTAATAATGTCTACATTGTAGACTTAGATGAAAATTCTGAATCTACTATTTGCTTATCTGCCAATTCTGAAAATGATACCTTTGAATGGCATAGACGTCTAGGTCATGCTAGCTTTTCAACTTTAAATAAATTGGTCAAGCATGATTTAGTTAGAGGCATGCCTAGAATTAATTTCAACGCTATATCAAAAGCATGTGATGCCTGTGCTCTAGGCAAACAGACCAGAAACTCTTTTAAATTAAGATCTGAGCCATTATCTTCGAGACCAATGGAACTTCTTCATATGGACCTTTTCGGTCCAACTAGAACTCAGAGTCTTAATGGAAGCAGGTTTGGCTATGTCATCATAGATGACTTCTCTAGATACTCATGGATATTTTTCTTAGCAAATAAGAGTGATGCATTTCAAAAGTTTAATCTGTTTTTCAATAAGGTCAAACAAGAAGGGAAGTACAAAGTTAGTTCTATTCAATCTGACCATGGAGGTGAGTTTGAAAACTTAATGTTTACTGATCTTTGTGACAAAGAAGGACTAACTCACAGGTTTTCTTCTCCCAGGACACCTGAACAAAATGGGATTATGGAGAGAAGAAATAGGACAGTGGTGGAGATGGCCCGGACCATGTTGATTGAAAGTAAGCTACCTAGAAAGTTTTGGGCAGAAGCGGCCAATACAGCAACCTACATAATCAACAGGGCCATGGTAAGACCCATACACAAGAAAACACCCTATGAGCTTCTAAAAGGTAAGAAACCAAACTTGTTTCATTTCAAAATTTTTGGAGCAAAATGTTTTATTTATAACAATGATAAGAAAGATTTAGACAAGTTTGAAGCCAAGAGTTCACCTGGAATATTCTTGGGTTACTCTGAAGTGTCAAGGGCATATAGGGTATTTAACGTATCAGATCAGAAAGTGGAAGAATCTCCACACATTCTTTTTAGTGAAAAGAAAGATGTTTCTAATGTTGAAAATCTTGACAGGGATTCAAATCATGGTGGAGATTTTCTAGAAGACCAACAGGAAGAAGAGAACACTCAGCCAAGTGGGGAAACAAATTCCCCCAATCAGGAAGGTCCAAGAGAAACAGGTGAGTCTTCAACAAATATTAGACTTCATAAAGACCATCCTTTAGATAAAGTCATAGGCAATCCTGAAGATCCTCTTCGGACTAGGTCTCATTTTAGAAATGTGAATAATGATGACTTAATTGCATTAGTCTCACAAATTGAACCCAAAACAGTAGAAGAGGCCTTAGCTGATCAAGCTTGGGTCTATGCTATGAGTGAGGAATTAGGTCAGTTTGAAAGGAATAATGTCTGGGAGCTTGTCCCAAGACCAGATGGTATTAATGTCATAGGAACCAAGTGGGTGTTCAAAAATAAGATGAACGAAGATGGAATTATCTCGAGGAATAAGGCCAGACTAGTAGCCAAAGGCTACTGTCAAGAATTCGGTGTAGACTTTGATGAATCCTATGCACTTGTTGCTAGGATGGAAGCTATAAGATTGTTGCTTGCCTTTGCATGCTCAAAGAACATAAAACTCCAACAAATGGATGTTAAAAGTGCCTTTTTAAATGGAGTTATTAAAGAAGAAGTTTTTGTTGAACAACCTCCTGGATTTCAATATTCTTCTCAACCTAACCAAGTTTTCAGGTTAAACAAAGCCTTGTATGGTCTAAAGCAGGCTCCAAGAGCTTGATATGAAAGATTGTCTGAATTTCTGATCAGCAAGGGCTACAAAAGAGGTAAAGTTGATCAGACCTTATTCACCAAGGGCATGAATAAAGATCTCATCATAGTTCAGGTATATGTAGATGACATTGTATTTGGATCAACTAAGCATGAACTATGTGATGAATTTTCTACCATGATGTCTGCTGAATTTGAAATGAGCTTGGTTGGTGAACTAAAATATTTTCTTGGATTGCAGGTACAGCAGCTAGAAGATGGGTGCTTCATCAACCAAACCAAATACACAATGGAACTGTTCAAAAGGTTTGGCATGGAAAACTTAAAGCACATTACTACACCCATGGGCACCAATACTTCATTGGATGCAGATGAGACAGGTAAAGAAGTAAATGCCAAACTTTATAGAGGTATGATTGGATCACTACTTTACTTGACAGCCTCTAGACCTGATATACAATTCAGTGTAGGAATGTGTGCAAGGTATCAGTCTAGACCTACTGAACTACACTTAGCTGCAGTTAAAAGAATCTTCAGATATTTGTCAGCTAGTCATTCTCTAGGATTATGGTTTCCTGCATCTCATACACTTAACCTAGTAGCATACACAGATGCTGACTATGCCGACTGTAAACTAGACAGGAAAAGCACTAGTGGCCATTGTGAATTCTTGGGTGGGTGTTTAGTGTCTTGGGGCTCTAAGAAACAACATTCTGTGGCCCTCTCCACTGCAGAAGCTGAATATGTGACTGCAGGGAGTTGTAGAACACAAGTCATTTGGATTAAACACCAGCTTCAGGACTACCAAGTAGACCTGGGGTGCACACCTATTTACTGTGATAATACTAGTGCCATCAATCTTGCTAAAAATCCTGTTTTGCATTCAAGAACCAAACACATAGAGATAAGACATCATTTTATAAGAGATGAGGTGTCTAAGAATAATTTTGAACTGATTCATGTAGGCACAGATAATCAGATTGCTGACATATTCACAAAACCTCTAGATAATGAAAAATTTTCCACTTTGAGAAGAGAATTAGGCTTATACAAATTGTCTTAGTTATGGAGCCTGTTCTTGTTGTGAGGGGGAGTTGTGTCTATCTGCTGTTTAGCCTTCTTTCATGCTGGTTTAAGAGGGAGTTCTGAATCCTTATTGGTTAGCCTTCAGAATGCTCTAGGTAAGGGGGAGCTTTGAGATTTTTTTTGCTGGAATGGTTTTTGAGGTATGCTATGTCTTAGGGGGGGCTGAGTTGTGATGTGAGAAGAGAAGTTCTCTGACAGATTCAAAAGGGCTGTCCAGATGTGTACCTTTGCTGGTTTTTGCATGACTGATTTAGTGTGGTTCTCTCAGAAAATAGAGTGCCACTTATCTCTTAAGTCTATAAGTCTGTGACTCTAATTTTCAAGATTAGAATCCGTCCTTTGGTACTCCTTCAGAGATCTGGACTCATTGCATAAAGTATATCTTCCTACATTGTCATTGATTATGGTTCAGGCCAAAAACTTGTATGTCTTGTTATCTGACCCAATCAACTGAAAATCTAGACTTCAAGACTCAATTCAAGAAAAGTTCTTTTTGGTATTGTCTTCAATCATTCTATCTTTTTAACTCAAGGGCTTAATTGAACAAACATGTTCTGTTTTGATCACTGAGAAACTGGGAGTTTCATCAATGAAATGAATATTTCTCCCAAGTCATGAGGTGTCAAATGCTTAAAATGAATGAAAAGTTCATGACAGAGCAATGGTGGCTTGCTGGTGAGTAACTTGGGACTCTGGCCTCTAATCAAGGTGTTTCCCTAATGTCAAAAGCCACAGTTACTAACTCTGTTCCTTATTAAAAAAAAAGGGAAGTAATGAGGTACTCACTCTGAGTAACTGGGGATTCAGGCCTCTAATCAAGGTGTCTCCCTAATGTCAAAGGAAGTGAACTACCAACTTACTCATTGATCTTCTTGAAAATCATCTCCAACAAAAATTTCTTGTTGTTATGCAACTAATAGATTGCTTGTCTTCAATACCTTGAGAACACCTCTCTGATTTAGTCTCTTGCTGTCTTGTGAAATAGTTGAATGATCAGCCATATCTGGCCATACTTGTCAACTCCTGCTCTCAATCATCCACTATGTATGCTGATAAACTTGTCTATAACTCTACTTCTCTATTGTGTACTGAAGTCCAAAGAATCCTCTCTTGAGATTAGAAACTCACTTATTCTCTTAAGATCTACTCGTGACTTTCTGCACTAAGAAGCTACTTCCCTCAGTCCTCATGTTTCCAGCACTGTCATACATTCTGCAGTTCTTTTTGCTGATGTCAAAGGGGGAGAGTAGCTTGCAATATCTGCAATTTTAGTGAGAAGTTTGCAATTTCAGTGAGTTTGCAATTTCAGTGAGTATTGGTTTTTGTCTTGAGCTTTGTTGTCTTGAGCTTTGAGGGGAGTCATGTTGCTTCGTGGAAGAAATGGTTATGAGTTGTGGGGGAGATGAGAGTGTGCTATAGGGAATGTTTAATTCATTTGCATGAGCATGTCTTGAATTTATTCTGCTTGTTGTAGCTGGTATTAACTTTTTGTTGAAACTTGATATTGCATGATTCATAGTGTTGTCATCATCAAAAAGGGGGAGATTGTTGCATTCCTATGGTTTTGATGATGTCTCACACTATAAATCAATCTTCTATCTCTAGATTAATGTTGTTTCATCATGTGAGTGAGTACAGTTCTTTTGGTTGTCAGATAAGCATGCTATCATGATTTTATCTACACTCTGCTTAGCTAGTATTGATAGCAGTGGGTCGACCCACCCCTCCTGATGCGTCGACTCATCTGTTCATTCTTCAAGTCTATTCACTCTGTCTGCACAGTCTTCACACTAGTGCGTCAACTCAGTGTGCTGATGCGTAGACTCTTCTGTTCAGGTTCTTCTTTTGATTAAGTCTATACATCATCAGTTGAACGTAATAGGAATACGTTGCAGCGTCAACTCATTGGACTGCAGCGTCAACTCAGCATGTTAAACACTGTGTTAAAAGCCTAAGTCTATACACTCGTTTGTGAGACTTTCAACTCTGTACACTGCTTGAGCCTCACCAAGTATGTACATCGCTTCAAGCGATTCTAGTCTAAACAGTTGGCCTTCAGACTAGCAAGTCTATACATCGTCTCGTGTTTGTAAAGTCAGAACAGTGTTCGTTGTCAAGACTTCTTGAAGTCTGTACAACGGACTGCTTATTGTGAAGTCTACACATTGGCTCGCTCACTTTTGCAAAGTATGCTCTTTAGACTGTGGCGAAGTCTATACATTCGGTTTCTTGGGCAAAGTCTATACATCGCATAGTCTGCACATTGCCTTCAGCCCAAGTGTTCAAAGCCAAGTCTATACAATGCCAACCCAACACATTGAACAGCTCTCCATGTCTATACACTAGACTTCATTTCTCTAAAGTCTATTCATTACTGTTTGAATTGCAAGTCCATACACTGGAAACTCCTCATTTGATTGAGTCTGTACATTGAGCTAAACGTTAACACTAAGTCTATACACTTGTTTCTTATTGCTGAAGGGAGCAGGGTCGACGCCTGAAGCTTAAAGCGTCCACGCATCAGTAGACGAAGCTTTCACGATTTCTTCTATTGCGTCAACGCCACAAGCAAGCAGCGTCGACGCAGCAGTTAAAGTAGCAGAGACTCTTACAAGCGTTGAAGCCATCACGAAATCTACCACTGCGTCAACGCCATCAACAAGCAGCGTCGACGCAGCAGCTTAAGAGATGCCAGTATAGAAACGTACACGTTCGTGAGTCAACGCCACCAACTGGCAGTGTCGACACAGCAGTCCAAGAAAGGGACGACTTATCTCTGGCTGCCTTCAATACGTCAACGCTATATGCTGATAACGTCGACGCAGCACGCCTATCTGTTGAAGACTTGATCACTGGACTGCCGGTACCATTGCGTCAACGCAGCAGGCTGATGGAGTCAACGCAGCGGTTAAAAAGATTGAAGAACTCTGATGGTTACGTCAACTCTCTGGAGCAAGTGAGTTGACGCCATCTACCTCCAGTTGTTGAGCGTACTAGTGCTGGGCACGTGATCCGAGGATAAGGAGAATGCCCAGATGAAGACACGTGTTCTGACAGCTGTTGGATGCTGCCACGTGGTCCGAACTCTTAGGGCGGGAACTGTGGAAGCCACACGCGCCCTGCTGCTGCTCCAGGTATATAATGGAGCCTTCGTCTTCAGATGAAGAGAGATCGAAGAAGAAGCCTGGAGAGCATATACGTCCTTCGTTCCAGAAAAGGAAAGAAAAGTGCAGAGAGAAAGAAAGAGAAAGGAAAAGAGCAGAGAGTTCAATATCTGAGAAGAGTTTGGTCGAGAGAGAGAGAGTGTGTGCTGATTGATGAATTGCTTCATTTGAAGTTACATTTATATTGGGTTTCAGAACTGATTCTTTCTCATTATTTTTCGTTTTCCACTTTGCTTTCACTTATTTTTTGTCCTTCTATTCTGATCTGAATTGTTGTCCCTCCGGTGTGTGGAGGAAGGGAGTATCACTCCAGTTTCCCTCTGTGTTGTAGAGGAAGAGAGATCGGTGATCTCTGGTGGTGTTAGTGACTGGTTGTCATTAACAGTTTCCCTCCGGTGTGTGGAGGAAGGGAGAGGTTTCTCCGGTCGTGTTCTAGCTGGGAGCTAGAACAGGTTTCAAGTTCTGTGGGTAGCAGAACTTGGTTGAGGGTTTTGTCGCCCTTGGTGTTCACGCTGTGTGGTAGCGTGTTGTTCGCAGACTGAGTCTGCATTGATCTAGCATCGTCTAGTGGAATCCTCACTCTAGTTAGAGTGAGGGGTGGATGTAGATTGCGGACTGCAATCGAACCACCTAAAAAACCGTGTGCCTCCTCTGTGGTTTGCTATTGTTCTCTACGCTCTTCATCTGCTTGGCTCTTTGCTTCCATGTGATTCGCTCTTCATTCTCATTTACATCCCTCTGTGTACAGTTTAAGGAGGTGCGTTAGCTGTAGAAAATTTATTCTGCTTAAGTTTCTACAAATTGGGAGTGATCTATTCATCCCCCCCTTCTATATCACTCTTGCTGCGCTAACAACAGTAGCAGCCTTCTTTCTCCCCTTGATAGCCTCCTTGATCTCCCTTTTGTGATTAGGGTTTTCTTGGCCCAATGAGATGCTTTTATAAGCCTTGAATGGTCAAGGACAAGGCCAGACACAGATCCCCAATTCCAGGGATGTCTGGAGACTTTTGGGATTAAAAAATCCTTGATAGATGCTTTCACCTCGTGAAGAAAACAAAGTCAAAGATGGAGGCTTCGAAGGGTTCGGTCGACCGGATAGGGCTGGGCGGTCGACCTAACTTTTACAGAATCTGCACTTTCAGCTCTGGGAAAATCGGTCGATCGGCCCTAGGTTGGCGGTCGATCGAACTTTATAGATTTTCAGAGTTATGGGCACTGGGAAGTTAGGTCGACCGCCCCTACTGGCCTGATCGACCGAACTTCTGAAAAACCTACATATTTAACATTGTTAGCCCACGAATTAAGTCCAGACTTCAAGGTGATGCGGGACGGGACGCGACTCGACGCTAATTTGAATGCGAACCTTGGACTCTAGGCAAACTTGCGACTCGTCCCTAGCGAGGGAATTGTGCGGATGTGCGTGGTTGAGAAATCGACAATGAGCTAGGGTGGTCAACTCTCTTTCGTGCCTGAATCGGGTCACGGGACGAGTTTCGCCCTCTCTCGCAGCGGTGATTAAAATACTTAACGAGCTTGATTAACCTATCACATGCAAACAGCGGCATATAGAAATATATGAAGTAAGCAAAATGCTGAGTGAGGGAGCGGAAACGATACCTCCACGCTATCGGGCGTAGGGAAGGCGACTCTGGCCAAGACTCATACTCCCGGTATAAACAATTAACAATAATTACAGCAAGAGTTTTACTGCCCACTCCACGTAGAGAGGTAAAGGGCTATAGTCAGACCTGGGAGTATCGCACTTGGGTTGACTGGCGGCTTTTGGGCAGCTTCGACAGTTCCGACGCGCTACTACTCGGTGCGGCAGCTTGCTGTCCCGAACCTGTTCTACTATTTCAGCACTGCGCGACTCGGCAAAAATAATTACTGCGATTGGCTCCGACGTCGGATCGACGCGAAACTAGCGCCGTTACGAAGCTATCTTATAGATCTACGACCACCTGGAATCACAGGAATTTTCATGTTGTTGGAATCTTTGTGGGGAATTTTGGAACATGAAGGTTTCCTGTCTCAGAACCGATTGGGCAGACTGGGATTTGCCTAGTAATCAGGTTTGACCAAGGCTCAAAAGATGGATCTACGACTTGGGATTTTTATGGGAGATAGAGGGAGAAGTAAAGAACACGCACAAATTTTGTGGTATTTTTTTGAGGTGGTTTGAGGGGTGGGAAGGATTTTATGGCATGGGTGGTCGGATCTGGACTGCTGGGGACAGAATAGAAATCCGATTTAAACAGAGATTTTTCAGAGGGGTAAACAAACTCTAAAATTCATAAAAAAAACTTTGTGGAGAGGGGATTTGGTGGACAGAAAACATAGTCCAAATTTCAGATCAATCTGAAATTGGTAAGGGGGTCAAAGAGGGGATTTGGTGGACAGAAAACATAGTCCAAATTTCAGATCAATCTGAAATTGGTAAGGGGGTCAAATAGACGAAGAGGTGGGTTGCTGGAACACAGATCTGCACTGGGACATACTGTGTAGATCTGGGAAAACGTAAATGGAACGGGGTCAAACGAATGATTCAAGGCATGAATTTTTTTTCGGAAAGATGGAATTGCGTTGGAAACTCACCCTCAAAATCTCAGATCAATTAGATATGTGGATTGGGAGGAAGAATTCGAACACTGGGCTACTGTCCAGAGGTGGACAGAACTAATACGGTATGGCGGCGGTGGTGCGACGACGGCTCGATAGCGGCGGCGGCAGCGGTGCTGAGCTTCTCACTCAGGGAAGAACTGATAAGGAGGCCTCACACCTTAGATTGGGCTACTTTCTAAGCTGCAAAGGGGATAATGAGGATAGAGGGGGCTGCGCCCTATGGCTTCTTCACCAAAAAACTGATTTTCTTCTCATTAATTCTATGAAAATAGGAAATATAATGCTTTTATATGAAATGGAAACCCTAAGAAAAAGACCACTACTATACTCAGATCTCAGGTTAGGGAGGGGTACCAAGGGGATGTCAAATTCTATTTTCTAACCCCTTGGTCAAAGAAAATTAAAAAAAATTTAATGTGGAGACAAATAAGGGGGCGCCCCCTTTAAAGTAGTAAAATAGGAATTTTCTTCCATTTGGTCCAAGTCCAACTTGGACCGAGGACTAGCCCCTAGGGGCCCTAGCACCTAGGTGGCCCAATGGGAGAGAAGGTGGGGGGGGCCGCTGGACCTACGTGATCTTTTTACAAAGAAACCCAACCAAAACCCAAAACAAGCACACATTACACACCAAATACAATATTACAAATACACACTCCAAACATTTAATGGACTAGCCCCGATGCCCCGTCAATTCTCCCTGGGTGGGAAGAACTCGACCCCGTCGAGTAAGGGGTGTGGTGTTGACACCCATTTTATGACCGATAAGTCAGGTCATCTCCTTGTTCACTCTATGTGATGCTCCCAGTTATTCATTCATTCCTTGAGTCTCCTTCGTCAGTTTGAAGCTCATTTTATGGGTCTTCTCTCCTTGGTTGAGTGTGGTTCCTTGTGGCTTTTTCATTGGATGAAGCTTAGCAAAGCTCTCTTATAATTTTGATCCTCATTGTTTCTAACGGTCTACACATGGGGCGTTACTTTCTTCTAACGCATTGTCCCTAGGCCGTTACATCTTGAAGAGTCCTGAAGTTGAAGGCCTTTGTTCCAAATCCTTATCCTTTGGCCTGCCCATTGATTCTAACGGTCTGTCGTGCAGTCGTTACTTCCCTCCAACGCGTCCAGCCATGGCCGTTACTTATCTTGCAGTTTCCAACTTGTTTGATCTTCTTCCCGTTGATCTTATCTCTTTTGAGATAAGGTTAAATGTAACGGATGTTTAATGGTGCGTTATTTTCATGTGGTGGTCTGTCGAGTAGCCGTTACATCCAACAGAGAGTCCTGGTAGTTCAAGCCTTTCTCTGCTACTCCGTGGTCGAGATAAGAGTTTGAATTGGTGATTTCTCTTCCAAATCTGATCCTCAGAATCTTCTGTTTGTTTCTATGGACTCTTGGTGATATTATCTTCAAGGACTTTCTAAGAGTTATCTTCTTTTCTTGCTGGATTATCCTCTGCTCGACCGGAGAGTTTGAGGGCCTATAAATAGCACCCTTAACTTCATGGCCTGAAAGAGGAAGATCTGGAGTTTACGTCGATGTGCTGCCGCATTCTAGAGCCACATCTAACCAAGGAGAGTTGTCTTTCACGTCCATCTGCTTCGCGGTGAAGGGAGTATTCGTTCTATTGAGTTTCAAAGTTCATCATTGCATATTGTGTTCTTCCTCCTCCCTCTCATCATAGGCATTGTCCCTCTCCTTATTTCCACGTTCCGCATCTATTTTTCATCATCTAAACATCTTCCTGTTTTTTTAAAAATTCCCAGAGGGGTTAAAAAACCAAAACTTCCCTGGTACTTCCCTTTCCTTTTGCATGATCTTAAGTTCTTTTGAGAATTGATACTATGCTTGTTTAAAGGGCTAATCTGGGTCCGTTTTCTTGTGTTTTCACGTTCTTTGGCAGGTTTACAGGTTCATTACGTGAGGCCCAAGTCTTCTGGCCGGCTGGAAGAGTTGGAGTTAAAAGAGTCCACAAGCTATTACTGCAGGTTTTCTGATGGTCTTGTTCAGGCGCGTCAGGTTCATATAACGGCTCATCTGGAGACCGTCACATTCCTGTGACGCACGGGGTCTAGACCGTTACATTCGGTTGATCTGCAGATTTCACTGGTTTTCTCTCTCTCGTGGGCGGGTGCTTCATTCACCTATTTCCAAGGTATTTTCAAGTCTCTGGTTTGTGTTTACTTTGGTGGTGATCACGTTCTTTCTTAGTATTGGGCATTAGCTTTCTCTCCGTCTCATATCTCTTATTTCCTTTATTTGCTCCACCCTTGCGGTGTGTTTTTATTTGCTCTTGCTCCACGCCCTGGCGTGTGTTTTTCTTTATTCCCTTAGTTTAGCTTGATGGTTGAGATAGCATGCCCATGCTAGAGCTTGTTCTGGTTGCCTAGGTTCATGGTTCACATGTCCTTGGGTTGATTGAGATCTTTGATTTTTGCTTATCATCTTTATTACACATCAAAAAAAAAGAAGAAGGGAAGCAAAATAAATCAACAGATAATTTTTTGGCGATCACGGTGGGACAACTTGTGCCAATCGTGTCTTGATCTCTGTTTAAACCTGCCATCATTTCCTTGTTTAGTTTCCTCGGATTTCCCTCTTACTTCCTCTTGTTTCTGGTTCTCTGGGTAGTCTGACGGCCCTCTGTCCCTGCGTCACTCCACTTTGACGCAGGGGCTTTAGACCGTTACACTCCTCATCCTGCTGTTTGGGCTTTTCATGGATTTCCCTTCTATTTCTGGTTTGTTTTTGGCTCTCTGGCTCATACGACGGTCCTGGGTCCCTACGTTATATTGCTTCTAGTGGTTTGGACTCTGACCGTTATATATTTCTGACGCGGGTCTTCTAGACCGTTACACTCCAGATAGGTATGCATCCCGAGGTGCATTCTATTTCCGCAGTTTTTGCTGTGATATTCTTGCTTGGGTGTTATCTGACTTCCTCCTTGGTTGGTTTACATACTTACATCGTTGTGTGCATAATTATTGGCTAGATTCTAGGTTAGAATTTGCATGCACTCCGGTGCACATAGGTTCATTCATACTTTCATACATTAGATTGTATTTTCCTACCTTCGTGTGCGGACCTCTCGTCTCCATATTCCTTGGGGCCGACTAGGAAATCACACCAGGGACCTCCATAAGTCCCCGCGAGCCGTGGATTCCCACACGGATGCCGGGCCGGTTGTACCTTTTCCACCCCGTGTCTAGGATTGCATAAGTGAGGGAGTGATCACATTTAGAGTCAAACCAAGCTTTACACCCATCTCCTATCAGGGACCTATCGTTGAGAGCTCCCATTAATCAATCCACTAAAGTTCCAAAGGGGAAATCATAAGAATCTTGAAGCATCATCTTAAACAACTTGCTTGACTCTGAGTGTTTTCATCTCTTGTTACTTACATCTTTGTTATAAATCGTCCAAGTTTGGTTGCTCATTGTGTGTTGGTGTTGTGTTGTTTGCATCTTGTTAAGATTGTTCGTTGCATGTGGAGTTGTTTTCGTCAGTTAGAAGCACCTTCTAGGGTCAATTCCTTCTCCAGGTTCTACTCAAATCCGCTTTTCGAACCCACCATGGCTTCTTTCAATCCTCCCTGTTCCCAAGAGGATACCCTTCCTCAAGGGCTTCTTGAAAACCCTACTAGGGTTACCTCTTTCTCTTCTGGAGAGGGGACAACCCCTCTTCCGTCCTCTACCTCCATGGAAGGTGGTCAAGCTACGCCTTCTTTCACTACTCCTTCCGCGGGCTCCATTCTCCAAATGATGGCCCAATTGGATCCGGCCCAACTTCAAGCTGTCTATCAGGCCATGCAAGGATCCAATATCTCACCTCCCACGATTGTGCAGAGTCAATCCAATCCTTTCATCCAGCTCACTCCAATTAATCTTACTCCGGTCCAACCCCGGACCATCACATTCACTAGCATGGGGACGGGCCAATCTTCTACTTCGGCCCAGCAATCTTTTGACAAAGGGAAGTCTCCGGTCCCTTCTTTCGTTCAGGCGGATCATCATGTGCCTAGCCTGACGGTTCCGCAAGTCCTCATGGGCCCCTCTGACTTCCTGCACCCTCAATTAGGGGTTGCCCAAGCCCACTCCAATCTGGGTCAATCTCAGGTCCAATATCCTTCTTATGGGTCCCCTACTTCGGCCATTTATCCTTCTGCTCCTGCTTATGGGCTCCCACCTTCTACCACAATCCACCCTTCTGCTCCTTAACTTCAGCCATCATCTCTCACTACCCCTGCTCCATCCAGAGAGCAGGAACTACTTGATAAATGGGCCACCATGCAACAGCAACTCTATTTCCTCCAGAAGCGGGTTGACCCACAATCCTTGGCAGATGTTCCGGTTCCTAGCTTTCAGAACATCCGGTTCCCTCCACAATCCGAACTCCCCAATTATCGCAAATATGACAAGAACAGCAATCCCTTTATCCACGTGAGGGATTTCTTATATGAATCGGCCCAATTCCAATATGATGATCGCCTTATGGCGCACTTGTTCCGCCGATCATTAGACGGTGTTGCACTGGAATGATTCTATTCTCTGCCATTGGAAGAAGCCGAGAGCTTTAAGACAGTGAAGGATAAGTTTATTCAGCGGTTTCAAGACAGGGTCGGCCCGGAATATTCATTCATAGATCTGGTGGCCGAAAAGATGAAACCTGATGAGGAGTTTGCCACTTATGCAGATAGGTGGAGGCAAATGGCCGCTAGAGTGCCCGGCCATATTCTGGAAGAAGAGAAGGTCAAGTTACTTATTTCCAATGCTACTCCGACCTTCTGAAATATTCTGGCCATGAACGACATAGCCAACATGCACCAACTCTATAGCCGAGCGTGCTTCATTCAAACTCAGTTCAAGGATTCCCCCATACACTCACTATTTGAAAACCAAAAGCCCAAGTATCACAACAAACCTCAAGGGCCGGTCACCGAGGGGGTCCAAACAAACGAGCAAGTTCAAACTGTTGCTTTCCCTTTTCAAGCCGCACCCTTCCGCTTCCCTCAAAACCCCCGCACTCCCCAGAATCCCACTCCCCAAAACTACCAGACCACTCCACAAAACCCTCCACCGCCTACCTTCACCATTCCACAAAACACCTTCGCCGCACCACAGCAACCACCACCACCTCCACAATACCACAACGTTCCTCCACCCAATGGCTACAACAACCCTAACAACAAGCGCCCGGCTCCTAAAAGAGCTCAGTACCCACCCTTGCCAGAAACACTCACGGACATCTTCTTAGCCCTCATGTCGGTGAATGCCATAGAGCTCCCTCCGGAACGGCCCAACTAGAATCCGACCGTTGATCAGATGAAGTATTGTATGTTCAACAGGCAACCGGGACATACCATTGAAGGGTGTTTTCAATTCCGGGACCTAGTATATGATCTTCATGAAGGACAGAGGATAGATAGGGCCGAAATGCACCGGGCCATCACAGAAATCAAAGAGAAGAGAAGGCAGCCGCCGAGGCAGCAAGTACAGCAGCAATAGGTACCACAGCCACAGCAGCAGTAGCAACAACAGTAGTCGGTGCAAGACCTGGGGATTCATCAAAACCCAATGCCAAACCATCCTCCAGCTCCGCAGCCTCCGCCGCCGGCACCAGCTCAGGTCAATGTCGTCCAACCCCCGGCTCCTAACCCCGGGTGGTCCTTCGACGACGATAACTCCACGGCACAGGTCATGGCCCTTCACCACCACTACCATAATCCTCCCGCTTCCCCTATCCTTATACCTACACACCAAGCTCCTCCTCCACTCGTCCTCCCATTTACCCCTATTCTATCACACGCACCATCACCCGCGCCCCCGTCGCACTCACCATTGCTCACATCCGCTACTATCACCCCCTCTCCGCTCGCGCTTACATCCACTATCGCCATACCTCCGTCTAACCCTCCACTCATCACACCTCCGTCCACTTTTGTATCCCCACTGCTGCTCGCGCCCACTGCCACTAACCCCTCGCCTATCATCCTTTCCACCACACCCTCTTCCGCACCGCTCATCCATCCCACTGGGCCTACTAAATCACTTATCCTAATCCCATCTGAGGCCGCGGCAGCTTATAACTTCGCCCTTCGGAGCGGGCGCATGTTCCACCGAAACTATCCTTCCACTTCCAATCCCCAGTCTTCCCAACCGGCGGCCGAGCAAGAAGAGGCCGAGCCACTACCGGGGACCCAATATGATCTATTACATCATTTGGATAGGGTGCCCGTCAAGATATCTGTGCTGGAACTGATTAAGAGATCTACCCTTCACCAAGATGCATTAAGAGACTTTCTTCAAAAGGTGATGGTTAGTGAAGACATGGCAGTTGATAGCTTACCTATCGCACTGGCAACAATCTCCAAGGGGCCAGCCATTACTTTCTCTGAAACCGAGCTAGCACCACCAGAAGCTCAGAAAATGCCACTATGCATTACCATCATTCTGAACAAAGTCAGCATCGATGCGGCGTTAGTTGACACAGGGGCATCTATCAACGTATGCCCGCTCAGCACTCTAAGGGCTTGTAATCTGTCAGAAGAACTTCTACGCCCAACTCCCACTACCATAGCTGCTTATGACAACTCTCGGCGGGCATGTCACGGGATTGTCACCATTCAAGCTGAGCTTGGGCCTCTTACTATGCCCGTGGAATTCTATGTGTTGGACATTGACCCTATGTTCAAGGCTATCTTGGGCCGTCCGTGGATCGATACCCTCAGCGCCGTACCCTCTACTGCACATCAATGCATTAAATTCCCTTTCCAAGGGAGGGTCGTCAAAGTCAAAAGCTTATCCACGGTCCAATCAGTGAAGGCTATTTCAGAGTAAGTTCTTCCCATGTTGTGGCCAAGCAGTCGGCCCGTTATGTCAGTGCTAGATCTTGACTTTCCTTGGGCTTACGCACCTCGCAAGCCCGTCACCGCAGCAGTTGACATCAAGGTGAAGCCCCAGATCCGAGATTCCAAGGGTTGGGACATTATACTGAAGCTAGGCTACCAACCGGGGAGAGGCCTCGGTGCTCAATTGCAGGGATGAACTAAGCCCATTCCTAAAGGCAGGAAAATGAATAGAAGAGGTCTCGGCTACCGAGAGACTGCATTATCTATGATGGGTGATTCTGGGCTACTCACCTGGGACTACTGTCAACACTTTGTTCGAGGGCCTCTCCAGCCTGGCACATTAACTCCACGGCCAGCTCCGCCAAGGGAAGATACAGTCTGTCCGATTGCCAGTCCACCCCCAGTGCTAAGGGGGCCAGTTGATGATGTGATTGACTATGGTCCAGCCCTTCAGGGGCTATTTCATGAAGAAGACTGCCAGCAGCAGCAAGAGGTTCGGCTTGTTCAGTGGAGGCCGAAGATGCAGCCGGCTCAGCATCTACAGGAAAAGGGGAGTTCACCGATTGTCTTTTCTTGGTCTCCCTCCCGCTTTCAATCTCTCCTCCAGCAATGGGAATTCTTACCCCGTCTTCCTCCCATCATGGTAAATCCATCCTTCATTCATCCACCTGAAATTCTCTTTGTTCCCTGTGCTTGCGGGCATTGCCCGCCCATCGATCTATCCACTCTATTCACTCCTCCTTCTCCCAACGCCCAACTCCACGAGATGTGGTTCTCCTCCTCCGATCCCTTCTTCGATTGCATCTTCCCCGAGCTGTTCCCCATGCAGCTCCCGCCTCCTCCATGTTGTTGTGTAGTCTCCACTGATCTCCAAAAAAAACGTCAAATTTGAAACGGAGATTTCAGTGGAAGATTATGCTACCTTGTCTCCATCCTCCTCCCAGGGGCACGAGTCCCCTGCTCCTTCCCTTCCACTAGGTCTTCTTCCTCATAGGTTAAGATTAGGGTCTATCGAGTCTAGGGAAGTAGAGTCAGTTAGGTCTAGAGAAGTAGGGTCTTATTCTAGGTCATCCAACCCTTCCTCCTCTGAGTCGTGCCCACTTGCGCGTCCTCTCAAATCCATCCCTGATAGGTTCTTACAAGATCTAGCACAACGTTGTCATGCCCTTTTGAAGTGTCCAGAATTTGTTGCTACGGCAATTATGATTGAAGATGAAGAAGAAATAGAAGGGGTGTGGAGCGATGACGGACTCGGTGTCTATGAAATCTTGGATGGAAAAGATCCGATCAATGAGGATAGCGACGTAGATGACACTGCCGATTTGTATGCACAAGGACTTAAGAAATTTGACGAACCGCCGTCGGCAGTGGATGAACCTACAAAGGAAATCAACTTGGGAACTGAAGAAGACCCAAGGCCCATCATTATTGCCGCTAATCTCCCTCCACAAGTAGAAGAAGATTTAATTAAGGTTCTGAGGGAGTATAGTGATTCTTTCGCTTGGTCTTATGAAGACATGCCAGGTCTTGACCCCTCATTAGTGGAACATCGACTTGTGCTTAAACTAGGGGCAACACCTGTGAAACAACGGTCAAGGAGATTTCACCCCCACATGGCCTTAAGGATTAAGGAAGAGGTCAACAAATTGTATAAGGCCATATTCATTAGATTTGTTCTATATCCTCAGTGGGTGGCGAACATAGTCCCTGTTATTAAGAAGGATGGAAAGGTGCGTATCTGCATCGATTTCAGGGATCTCAACAAAGCATGTCCAAAAGATGATTTCCCGCTCCCTCATATTGATGTCTTGGTCGATAGCACTGCCGAGTACGAATCATTATCATTTATGGACGGTTACTCAGGCTATAATCAGATCCGTCTCACTCCGGAAGATCAAGAGAAAACCTCCTTCACCATGCCCTGGGCACGTACTGTTATGTGGTCATGCCGTTTGGTCTGAAGAATGCGGGTGCCACCTATCAAAGGGCGATGATGGCCATCTTCCATGACATGATGCATATCTATATGGATGCCTACGTGGATGACATTTTGGTGAAGTCAAGAACCAAAGAAGAACACCCCTCTATTCTGGCTAAGGTGCTGCAAAGAGCTAGGGAGTACATGCTCAAAATGAATCCAAAGAAGTGCGTATTTGGAGTCTCTTCAGGGAAGCTGTTAGGTTTCATAGTGAGCAAACGGGGGATCCAGATTGATCCTAACAAAGCACAGGCCGTCATGGACATGCCTCCGCCTAAGAACATTACGGAACTTCGAGGACTGATTGGTCGATTGCAATTCATTAGAAGATTCATATCCCAACTGTAACGACCCGAGAATCCGATTACCGGGAAGGCCCGATAACCCGAGACTCGCACCGCCACCCACGAGCCCGAAGACTCGGAAGGGTTAAAAGGATGGTGTAGAGACTACACAAGTATCACAAATAATTGCAGAAATTAAACAGGAAATAAATTAACCTTTTACATGGTCCACAATAGAAATAACAACAGCAGCAACAGTAGTCCACGACTAGTACAGTGACAAGAAGGAAAAGTGCAGCTACACGGGACATACCCCGGCTCTGACCTCTGGCACTACCTCTGGGCACCCGCACCACGCTGTGCTCCTGACGCGCTCCCCGAAGGTGGCGCCTCACCTGAAACACGGTGAAAACACATAGGGAATGAGTCTCGGGACAAGACTCAGTAGGGATCACTCGAACCCTACCTCGTAAAATGAGAAACCACTACTCTAGCTGTAAGAAAGTACCTCGGAAAGGAAAGCCCTGTACTCTACAGAACTAGACCCTACGGCACGCAAACTGAGACACGTGCCACGGTACGAGAAGACCGAAACTCAATGGTCAAACCGCCAAAACCCGAAGGTCGAAAACACACGACTGACAGTCTGTCACTCCGTACTCGACAGGAGTAACACCCACTAGAAGCACAGCCGGTAGCGTCCCCTAACGTCTGACACCGCGCCGCAGGTGAGCCGCCTGACGTGGTAGGTCCTACCCGAGGCGCAAACACCGTACAAGTAACCACAAACAAGTGACTAGCTGGGGTCACACCCGTCGACATGGGTCCAACCGCCCCCAACCACGTGTGCACACACAGAACGCGCGTCCCTGGTCTGGCCCTCTGACCGGTTTTCCCCTCAGCCGGACTCTGGCTGCAAGACGTGGGGCCCAACGGTAATCGGTCCACAAACTCTCTCTAAAGGTCGGCCCGTACACCACTCCCTGGTGCGACTAGCACACGCGTATTAGTGGGCTACGACTAGTGGAGGGTCACTGAAGGAGTAGACTCTCAAACCAACGGAAAACGACGTCCGAACCCGACGAAGTACGGGGGTCGTCCCACGTACCATCACCCTCGCACGGTGACCGCAGTCGGAAGAAAACGGACACACTGTCCACGGCCAAACACATGACCAAGGCAACCGAAATCTCCGGACACCCGAAGACACGGTCACGGAACTCCACGGCGTGCCCAGGACACACACGGCCCAAGGGGAACGCCTGACAACGGAAAAGATCGCGCTAGGGACACCTAGCGCGACAAGGAAGAACGCGCTAGGATCCCCTAGCGCGACTTGGAAGATCGCGCTAGGACTCCCTAGCGCGACAGGGAAGATCGCGCTAGGGAACCCTAGCGCGACAAGGACCATCGCGCTAGGTCCTGCTAGTGCGACAAGGCTAATCGCGCTAGGACCCCATAGCACGACACGAACCGCCCTACTGTTCATCTTCTCCGATGAACGCGCCCCGTCGGGGCAGCGCGACACTCAAGAACGCGCTACTGGAGTATAGCTGATGGGGTATCAAAGGCGATTTCCATACACGAGTGAAGTGTATTTGTGAGTTATGGCTTGTATGAGATTGTAATTGTGTATTTTCTTTCTTTTGGGCTCCTTGTAAGGCTTATATCAAGCCAATGGGCCATTTGTTATGTCAAGTCCAAGGTTAGATTGTCATTAGTAGAGTCCATTAAGAGTGTTACTTCATAGTGGGTCATTAAGGCACTTAAGGCCCAAATTGGGTTCCACTCTCTCATGGGCCATCTAAGTGGGAGTGGCCCAAGTCTAGCATGATCTAATGGGAGGCTCTTGGCCCATGAATGGCCTTGGCCCATGGAAGGGGGCGCAAGGTTCCTTGTCTTATTAGGCATGGTAGTTGTGGTTTAGGTGGTGTTTGAATAGATCTAGTCCAAGGTTGAATAAGTATGGTCAAATTAGATTAAACTAATGTATTAAATGTGTGATTCACATTGTATCCCAGCCCTTCAATCCAAACCCCTAGATCCAAGGGTTGAGGTTGAGTTTGGTTGGCATCCTATATAAGGTTGTATTTTTCATATTGAAGCAATTAATGAAGGAAAAAAAGGCATTTGCCCCCTTGGAGATTTGCGCCCCTCCCCTCTCTCTCCCTGGTTCCTCCACCCCCTCTCCCCTTTCTAGAGTGTAATCCCTTCCCCCTTGATCCCCTCCAGCATCTTAAGCAACTCCGGTGATCGCCGCCGACATCGTCTCGCCGCCGACGCGTCGTTGCCAACGGTTTCGGTGGTTCTGTCCACTCAGGACAGGTTCCTCTTCTCCGAATTTCTGCTATCACTCCCTTCATCTTCTGAAGCTCAAAATTTCAGGGTTGGTTCCCCTCTAGAACCCTTATCCCCACAAAAACAAATCACGTCAAAATTCATCCTTTAGCTATTTTTTTGATTTTCGTCCAAGTCCAAGTTCCAGATCTGTCCTGGTTCTGTTTACTGTTCATCAGCTCTGAGTTTACCCCATTCGAACAATCTTTTTATTTTTGTTGGGTCGCCCAAATTTATTGGGAGTTCTGTCCACATATATCTACCACCAGAAATTTTCTTAATTTTTGATACGGTCTCTAGGTATTTTTTCAAATTTCGTCCAAGTTCCCAAGAACAGTCTACCCATAGTTTCCCAGATCCTACCCAGGTCTAGTAAAAACATCCCATAAAATCCATTTCTTATCCAATCAAAAAACCAAAAATAGTCCCGGATTCCTCTCTCAGAGACCTTCAACTTTGCTGAAGAAATCATTTCCAGATTCGGAGGTCTTCTCCCCGGTCAATGTCGATCTTCAGAGAAGTCAGAACCTGCCCCTGCAGTTCTAGCCAGATTCCAGCAAGCTTGTAAAATACATCAATAGAAATATAGATCTGATTATTTTTTTTGAAGACCCGTATGTCGAAGTATTCTGAGACAGTTTTCCAACGACGCTAATCTAGTCGCATTCCGACGACGGGGCTGATCGCAGCAGTAGTTTTCTCCGAGTCGCGCTCCTGCAAACAGAACTTTCAGGTTCATGGCCGAGTTCCCAGCGAGCGTCGTCCGAGGGCCGCCCGGCGTCCGGCGGTCGTTCCAGCAGCTCGCCATCCCAGGGGAACGCTTTCCAGGTGTCTCCACAACAGAGGAGTCATCAGGCCCCACACGACCCCTCCGGTCAATACGTGGGCCCCCACTAGCACGAGTACGCGTGAAGCCGAAGCATTGCTCGAAACCGCCCGTCAACCCAAACTTGGTCCTCCCGGGCCCACTTGTGTCGCCCTTTACCTCCCTGCGTGGAGTGGGCTTATTTGTACTGCTGTAAACATAATGTACTAAGTTCCCGGGAGTACGAGCTTTGGCCGGGTGCCGTCTTCGCCACGCCGAGAGCGTGGAGGTATCGCCTTCACCCTTACACTTGGCATTAGCTTAATTCTTTATATGCTTTATATGCCGCTGCTAGAGAGCATGTGTAGGGATACCTAGCTCGCCTTCAATTTATAATATCACTGCTGCGAGAGAGAGCGAAGCCGTCCCGTGACCCGATCCGGGCGCAAAAGAGAGCCGACCACCCTAGCTCATTGTCGGTTTCTCAACCGCGCACATCCGACGCTTCCCTCGTTAAGGGACGATCGCGAGCTTGTCGTGTCCGTGGTCCCGTCCCGCATCAATTTGGTATCAGAGCCAGGATGAGTCTAGGGTGTCAAAAAGAAAAAAAAAAGAGTGTCATTTACATCGAGTCATTAGTCGGTTTAAGTCGAGTCTAGGATCATCATATTTTCAAAACAACAAAAAGAGTCGTTTTTGGGTCGCATACATCCCTTTACTCGGTATATCAAAAGGTGTTGTCCGAACGTTAGGCTACGCCTATCGGGAAGGCCGCACATTTGCGCGAGTGATCTTCGGATCGATTGCCTCCGCCACGTATCGAGTTTTGGTTAAGTCTAGGCGCATCATTTGCATTAGTGTGTTTTGCTTTAGTCGGCGTCTTCTAGTCGGTGTGTTTGCATGCCCACTCGTTGGGGTACTCAGTACTCACCCCCACCACCCCCACCTATGGCCAACCCACGGGATACCTCGGGAGACTTCCACTCCCTACAAGAGGCGATGATGGCCATTATGACTAGGTTGGACCAATCCGATGCTAACTTTCGGACTTTCTCCGATAATATGGATGGTCGCCTTAGGGCCATGGAGGGACGCTTGGAGACCTCCGATAGGTCGGTCCAAGACCTCGTTGGGCGGTTAGATAGGATGTCACACGGGGACCCTCTTGGGACAGCCCAAGGTCCACCCGCACCTCCTCCCGCGGTGGCCCAAGTCCAACCCGCTCCCATGGCCCAAGTCCAGGCCGCTCCCGCGGCCCAAAACCAGCCACCACTGGTTCCTCCACCCGCCCCTCCTCGGGCTCCCCAACTACCGCACCGTGACCTTGGTCTCGAGGACTATGGGTCCGACAATGCCTACGAGGGGTATGGTCAACGCCGTCGTGGTTTTCAGCCACAACGAGATGAGGATGATGATAGGGTCCTTAAGACCGTGCGAGTGGACCCTCCCGCTTTTTACGGGTCTTTGGATCCGAAAGTCTACCTAGATTGGGAGTTTGGCATGGACCATTATTTTGAATGGTATGATATGTCGGAGCGTCGAAGGGTCCGATTTGCCACCATGAAACTCATGGGGCAGGCACAAACCTATTGGAAGAATGTGGAGAGCCTGCTACTTCAGCGGCTAGAACCCCCGATCGACACATGGGCCGAGATGAAGAATAAACTTCGGCAAAAGTACCTTCCTCCCACATACCGCCAGCGACTCATCGATAGATGGCAAAGTCTTAGCCAGGGAGACCGGTCCGTCTCCGAATACATCGCGGAGTTTGATGAGTACTTTCTACGATGTGGTGTCACGGAGGAGAGTACCATGCCCGTGTCCCGCTTCCGACGTGGTTTGCGGCCACACTACCAGTATGAGCTTTTCCGCCGCAATGCCAAGACGTTGGAAGAGGCATACCAGGTTGCTCTCGAGATGGAGCAATTTGAGGGAGAGTTCGAGTCTAGCCATCGGTTGGGCCCCACCCCTCTCCGTAGTACCGAGCCCCGTCACTCTATAGGCCCACATCAGCGGCCTCCCATGGCTCGACCTCAGGAGCCCACCCGTCAGGAGCACTTCGCTCCACGGCCTCGCCCTCCTCCACCCCGGGATCTATTTCCATCCCAACCACCGGCACCCTTTGCCCGTCCCCCAGCTCCTATAGCCCGTCCTCTGGCACCGGCACCCCCTCCACTCTTGTCCAAGGCACCTACACCTCCCCCATTGTTGCCTACACCCCCTACCCGGCGGGATGATAAGGGTAAGGCCCCTCTTATCGGGGAGAGTAGTCGATCGCGAATACAATGTTTCCACTGTCACGGGTATGGCCACATTGCTAGTGAGTGTCCCGCTCGCACCACCCTAGCCTTAGGTGTTGGCGGATCCGCACCTCCCGAGCTTGAGCATGTCGATTACGAGGCCGATGAGGCACTGGCCGATGAATACTATGCCATGGGGGAAGAGCTGGGCGACCCTTCGGCCGCCCAGGATGTCGCCACCTAGTGGGTTTGATGCTACCACCTTAGTCTAGAGTCGTGCATGAGTCAGTGTGCTTTCTTTGTGTGGTTTGTTTGTGTGGTGATTTTGAGTCGATTGTTTGCGTGGTTTGCATTCGTGTGTCTGTGCATGGTGAGTCTGCATGTGTCTTGTGCAAGCTCGTTGTCGGTCTCTTACGAGTAAGAGGCGAGTGGACTCACTTGATGAGTATGGGATCGGTTTTACTTCTATATCCGGATCAGTCACCTATAGGGACTCAGCGGTGATTCCTAGTGAGTCTTCGAGCTGTCTCCTTCCTTTTGAGAGTGCCCCTTCGGAGTGACCACCTTTAGCCATAGCAGTACGCATATCGAGTATATATGGAATGAGCAGGTGCCGATCACTTGGAGTGGAGCATACCCGCGCTACTTAGCACGGTGACGGATCCGCCGGAGGACCGGAGCAGCCATACCCCTACTCGACGGGGTCGAGTTCCTCCCACCCGGGGAGAATTGATGGGGCATCAAAGGCGATTTCCATACACGGGTGAAGTGTATTTGTGAGTTATGGCTTGTATGAGATTGTAATTGTGTATTTTATTTCTTTTGGGCTCCTTGTAAGGCTTATATCAAGCCAATGGGCCATTTGTTATGTCAAGTCCAAGGTTAGATTGCCATTAGTAGAGTCCATTAAGAGTGTTACTTCATAGTGGGTCATTAAGGCACTTAAGGCCCAAATTGGGTTCCACTCTCTCATGGGCCATCTAAGTGGGAGTGGCCCAAGTCTAGCATGATCTAATGGGAGGCTCTTGGCCCATGAATGGCCTTGGCCCATGGAAGGGGGCGCAAGGTTCCTTGTCTTATTAGGCATGGTAGTTGTGGTTTAGGTGGTGTTTGAATAGATCTAGTCCAAGGTTGAATAAGTATGGTCAAATTAGATTAAACTAATGTATTAAATGTGTGATTCACATTGTATCCCAGCCCTTCAATCCAAACCCCTAGATCCAAGGGTTGAGGTTGAGTTTGGTTGGCATCCTATATAAGGTTGTATTTTTCATATTGAAGCAATTAATGAAGGAAAAAAAGGCATTTGCCCCCTTGGAGATTTGCGCCCCTCCCCTCTCTCTCCCTGGTTCCTCCACCCCCTCTCCCCTTTCTAGAGTGTAATCCCTTCCCCCTTGATCCCCTCCAGCATCTTAAGCAACTCCGGTGATCGCCGCCGACATCGTCTCGCCGCCGACGCGTCGTTGCCAACGGTTTCGGTGGTTCTGTCCACTCAGGACAGGTTCCTCTTCTCCGAATTTCTGCTATCACTCCCTTCATCTTCTGAAGCTTAAAATTTCAGGGTTGGTTCCCCTCTAGAACCCTTATCCCCACAAAAAAAAAATCACGTCAAAATTCATCCTTTAGCTATTTTTTTTATTTTCGTCCAAGTCCAAGTTCCAGATCTGTCCTGGTTCTATTTACTGTTCATCAGCTCTGAGTTTACCCCATTCGAACCATATTTTTATTTTTGTTGGGTCGCCCAAATTTATTGGGAGTTCTGTCCACATATATCTACCACCAGGAATTTTCTTAATTTTTGATAAGGTCTCTAGGTATTTTTTCAAATTTCGTCCAAGTTCCCAAGAATAGTCTACCCATAGTTTCCCAGATCTGACGCAGGTCTAGTAAAAACATCCAAGAAAATCCATTTCTTATCCAATCAAAAAAAAAAAAATAGTCCCGGATTCCTCTCTCAGAGACCTTCAACTTTGCTGAAGAAATCATTTCCAGATTCGGAGGTCTTCTCCCCGGTCAAACGTCAATCTTCAGAGAAGTCAGAACCTGCCCCTGCAGTTCTAGCCAGATTCCAGCAAGCTTGTAAAATACATGATCAGAAATATAGATCTGATTATTTTTTTTGAAGACCCGTACATCGAAGTATTCTGAGTCAGCTTTCCAACGGCGCTAATCTCGTCGCATTCCGACTACGGGGCTGATCGCAGCAGCAGTTTTCTCCGAGTCGCGTGCCTGCAAACAGAACTTTCAGGTTCGTGGCCGAGTTCCCAGCGAGCGTCGTCCGAGGGCCGCCCGGCGTCCGGCGGTCGTTCCAGCAGCTCGTCATCCCAGGGGAACGCTTTCCAGGTGTCTCCACAACAGAGGAGTCATCAGGCCCCACACGACCCCTCCGGTCAATACGTGGGCCCCCACTAGCACGAGTACGCGTGAAGCCGAAGCATTGCCCGAAACCGCCCGTCAACCCGAACTTGGTCCTCCCGGGCCCACTTGTGTCGCCCTTTACCTCCCTGCGTGGAGTGGGCTTATTTTTACTGCTGTAAACATAATGTACTAAGTTCCCGGGAGTACGAGCTTTGGCCGGGTGCCGTCTTCGCCACGCCGAGAGCGTGGAGGTATCGCCTTCACCCTTACACTTGGCATTAGCTTAATTCTTTATATGCTTTATATGCCGCTGCTAGAGAGCATGTGTAGGGATACCTAGCTCGCCTTCAATTTATAATATCACTGCTGTGAGAGAGAGCGAAGCCGTCCCATGACCCGATCCGGGCGCAAAAGAGAGCCGACCACCCTAGCTCATTGCCGGTTTCTCAACCGCGCACATCCGACGCTTCCCTCGTTAAGGGACGATCGCGAGCTTGTCGTGTCCGTGGTCCCGTCCCGCATCAATAGCGCGTTCTCAGTCCGCGGCCGAAAACGGTAGAAACGCCCAAAAATTCCAACCACGCCCCCATACCTCCACAGGAGAGGGGGAAAACAAAGGGGAAGACCCCTGGGGACCCCTAGCATGATTCTAGGCCACCAAAACACGAATCCGAGCATCAAATCCATAGATCGGGCGAGCTCTCCCCAAATCATGGAAAAACCCCAAAATGCTCAAACGATCCCCTCTCGGCCTCCCCGCGGCCTACAAATCACCGGAATTGAACGGCAAGAGGCTAAGGCACGTCACCCTACCTCAATGGAGCGAACGCTCCGCCGAATCACCCACGGATCGTGAAGAACGCTTTAAGCTTCACGAACTCCCCACGCTTCCCACGCTCGCCGCACACCCACGAGATCGCCTCGCCGTCGCCCACGCGTCCGCGCCGTCGCCCTGCCGCCGTCAATAGCCGGGGAGGGGTCCGCCGCGCCCGAATGGGAGAGAGAGAGGGAGAGGAGGGTGTCACGGTGGGAAGAAACGGAGGAAGAAGAAGAAGAAGAAAGAGAAAGGAGAAAAGAAAAAGAAAAAGAATTAGGGCTATATAGAAAATCCAATTTTTCAGAAAAATACCAAAAAATAGAAAAATATATTTTCGAATCCTCGGAACGCACCGATCGCAATGGTACCACTCGTGCCTGGGGGAACCGCCCGATTCGCCCGCAGCGAGCTTCCGAAGAGAAAGCCGAATCCCACGCCGGGAATCGGAAAACACGCGCGGAAAAGCCGCGGAACGCCTCCGGGCCTTCGAAACGACTCCGGATCGCGTCGATCCGAACATGAAAGATGTCCGAAACGAAATTTCGGACACAACAGAGTAGGATGCTCTGAAAACCAGATCCGGGACCCACGAAGAAGGATCCGAAAGGTCCGGGATATTACAGCCCTCCCCCCTTAAGGAATTTCGTCCTCGAAATTAAGAACAACCCGAGGGGAAAGAAGAGGAAGACTCACTCAAACAGATACAGGAACTGCTGACGCATCTCGTCCTCACGTTCCCACGAAGCCTCACCACCAGAGTGTCGCTGTCACACGACCTTTACCAAGGGAATGACCTTGTTCCGCAGGCGCTGCTCTCGCCTATCCTCCACGCGGATCGGAAACTCTGGGAGAGAAAGGTCTGGAGTCACCTCAGGCCAAACAGAAATCTCGAGTACATGAGAGTCATCGGGCACATACTTCCGCAACATCGAGACGTGAAACACGTCATGCACCGAAGCCAACTCAGGAGGTAACTACAACCGGTAAGCAACCTCACCGATGCGCTCCACAATTGCGAAAGGACCAATATAGCGGGGACTCAGCTTCCCACGCCGTCCGAAACGCATCACCCCCTTCATCGGAGAAACTCTCAAGAACACATGATCGCCCACGGTGAACTCGAGAGGCTGTCTCCTACGGTCAGCATAGCTCTTCTGCCGACTCTGGGCCGCCAACATGTTCTGACGAACTAGGTGCACAACGTCCACACATTGCTGCACCAACTCCGGTCCCGTCAAAACACGCTCACCCACCTCAAACCAATCAAGCGGAGTCCTACAAGGACACCCATACAATGCCTCATAAGGAGCCATGCCGATGCTCGAATGATAGCTGTTGTTATAGGCAAACTCCACCAACGGTAGGTGATGAATCCAACTCCCCTGCCACTCCAGGCAGCAGGATCTCAGCATGCCCTCCAAAGTCTGAATGGTCCTCTCAGACTGACCATCTGACTGTGGATGATACGCCGAGCTAAATGCCAACTCCGTGCCAAGAGCTCGCTGGAAACTCCTCCAGAATCCAGAAGTGAAGCGCGGATTCCGATCCGACACGATCGAAATAGGAATCCCATGCAACGGCACGATCCGCTCCACATAAAGACGAGCCAACTTAGACACGCTCCAGTTAACCTTGACCGGTAACAACCGCGTCACCTTCGTCAGTCGATCCACTAGCAACCAAATACTGTCCTGCCCAGTCGGGGTCCTCGGCAACCCCACCATAAAATCCGTGGTCATGTGGTCCCACTTCCAAGCAGGAACATCCAAGGGCTGGAGAGTACCGCCTGGTCGCTGATGCTCCGCCTTCACCTGCTGACAGATCAGGCCCCTGGCCACAAATTCGGTAACATCTCTCTTCATGCCAGGCCACCAGAACTGCCTCCGCAAGTTCCGATACATTTTCGTCCCACTCGGGTGTACGGTGTACCTGCTCCCATGAGCCTCGCGCAGCACCGCACGATGAATCTGCTCCTTGGCTGGGATGTACAACCTGCCACGAAACCTCGCAGCACCGTCCTCGCCGAGCTCCACATCAGCCATCGCAAGAATCCGGGGCAACTCAGGGTCCGCATGCTGAGCCTCTGTCACCTGACGACGGATAGCAGGAGTGACAGTCAGACTCGCAAGCACTGCCAACCCCGGCTCCTGGGGAATCTTGAGCCTGAAGGATACTTCAGGCACTTGTTCCCACAGCCTCCACTTCCTCAACATCAAGGCACTGACCGCAACCTTCCGACTCAAGGCATCGGCAATGATATTCATCCTGCCCGGCTAATAAGACAGGGTGAAGTCATAGTCTTTCATGAACTCCATCCAACGCCTTCGTCTGAGGTTCAGATCTCTCTGCGAGAAAACGTATCTCAAACTCTGATGGTCAGTGAATACCTCAAACTTCTCGCCGTACAGATAATGCCTCCAGATCATCAGCGCGAAGATCACCGCCGCCAACTCAAGGTCATGGGTGGGGTAGTTCTCCTCATGGGGCTTTAGCTGCCGAGATGCATAAGCCACCACTCTACCATGCTGCATCAACACAGCACCCAATCCAATGCCGGAAGCATCTGTACACACCACAAAACCTCCCGATCCTGAAGGCAAAACCAACACCGGAGCCGAGGTGAGCAATCTCTTCAGTTCCTTGAAGCTCTGCTCACACTCCTCGGACCAGACGAAAGGCACATCCTTCCGCGTGAGCCTAGTCATCGGGGTCGCAATGCGGGAAAAATCCTGGATAAACCGACGATAATAACCCGCAAGCCCCAAGAAACTCCGGATCTCCGTCACCGACCTCAGTCTCGGCCATTGCATCACAGCCTCGACCTTGGCGGGGTCCACGGAAATGTCATCACCAGAAATCACGTGCCCCAGAAAGTGCACCTCGCTGAGCCAAAACTCGCACTTGCTGAGCTTCGCATACAACTGATGACCTCGCAACGTCTGCAGCACCACACCCAAATGGTACGCATACTCCTCAGCAGACTGCGAATAAACAAGGATGTCATCCACGAAGATGACCACGAACTGGTCCAAATACGGATGAAACACCCTCTGCATCAAGTCCATGAAGGCTGCAGGGGCATTGGTGAGCCCAAACGGCATCACCAGAAACTCATAATGCCCGTACCTCGTACTGAACGCAGTCTTCTCCACATCGGACTCGTGAATTCTCAACTGATAGTAACCGGACCGCAAATCAATCCGCGAGAACACTCGCGCAGACTGCAGATTGTCGAACAAGTCATCAATCCGCGGCAACGGATACTTGTTCTTAATGGTCACTTCATTCAGCTGCCGATAGTCAATGCACAGCCGCAGACTACCGTCCTTCTTCTTCACAAACAACACGGGCGCACCCCAAGGGGAAAACTAGGACGAATATACCCCTTGGCCAACAGTTCCTGCAACTGCGCCCTAAACTCCCTCAGCTCAGCGGGGGCCATGCGGTAGGGAGCCTTCGCCAAAGGTCCCGTACTAGGCACAACCTCGATCACGAAATCGATCTCCCGCTGGGGAGGTAATCCAGGCAACTCCTCGGGAAAAATGTCGGGAAACTCGCACACCACCACAATGTCCTCGACATCCGGCTCCATCCGGTCAGACACAACCACTGACGCGAGAAAATCCTGACAACCTGAATCAAGCAACCGACGGGCTCGAATAGCAGAGATAAGGAATCGAGAAGAGGTGGAACGGATACCTTGGAAATAGAAGGTCCGCTTGTTCGGATGCTAGAAGTAGACCCTCTTCATCTCACAATCCACCACCGCTCCATGAGTCTCGAGCCAATCCATGCCTAGAATCACATCATAATCCCGAAGCTGCAACGCATATAACCTGCCTGGCATACTCCGCCCATCAATCCAAATCGGAACCTGATCGAAGCAATACGGAGTGATCATAAAGTCACCCGAAGGCAACTCTACTGCCAAATCACAGGACAACTGGGTCACCGGCACCTCGACGCTCGACGCGAAATCCTCCGAGATAAACGAATGAGACGCGCCAGAATCAAATAAAACCCGAGACGCACAACCCAAAATCTGAACGGTACCTTCCACGAGCTGCGACGCCACTGCCTCTGCCCTGGTCATGTGCGTGATCTGGCCTCGAGCCCTCTGCCTGCCTCCCACGCTGGCTGATCTGGGTAGCGGCGGATACTGTCCCTGCTACTGCTGCTGCCTCTGCTACTGGGGAACCTGCTGCTGCTGAGGAAACTGCTGCTGTGGCGGTCTCTGGGGACAGTCAAGCGCCATATGCCCTGGCTGGTCACACCGAAAACAGATGATCGACGCCGTGCACTGCCTGCCTGGGTGGGTCCCACCACACCGTGGACAAGGTCCTCGCGATCCACCCACTGATCCCTGACGCTGCAAAGGAATCGGCTGTTGTACACTGCCCGATGAAGCTTGCCCCTGATCCCTAGACTTCATCTTGCCGAACCCTCTCTTGAAGAACTTCTTGACCTTCGAGCCGAAGGACGCAGATCCTGTCACCGAAGCTGCCGATGCCGGTACTCCTAAACCACCCGACGCATGCTGGAAGAAACCCTGCTGCTGGGTAGCCGACTGCTGGTTGCGACCTGACAAGGACTGCCCCTGGCTGATCGGTCCTCGAGTCCTCTGCAAATCCATCTCCAGGGAAATCGTAACACGAGACGCTGTCTCTAGATCAGTGGCCCCATTCGTGATCAAATGGTGCCTCAGCTCCAGCCTCAAGCCCTGCACAAACTGCGCGGTCCTCACCCTCTCATGCTCCATGATGTGAGGTGCATACCGACCCAGCTCGACAAATCGGGCCCTATACTGCAACACGGACATGTCACCCAGCACCAGCTCCAGAAACTCCCGCATCCGCTGCGTGGCAACAATATCTGGACAGTACGTACGCTCGAAAGCACCGACAAAGTCATCCCACTCGATCTGCTCAAGTGGACGAAGCTGAAAGGACGTCTTCCACTCGGAAGACCACCACCTCCGAGCCGTACTCTGCAACTGGTTGTAGGCCAACACCACTCTGTCCTCGGCAGCACTCTTCGCAGAACTGAACACCCGCTCCATCTCATCAAGCCAATCATGAGCCGCATCATGGTCTGCCTGGCCGCTAAAGTAAGGTGGATGGAACTGTATGAAGTCCCTCACCGCTCGGCCTGGCCCACCCCTGGCTGACGAGCCCTCACCAGCCTCTCCGCCGAACTGCTGAGACATGAGCTGGTACATGCCACGGAAGAAATCCTCGGCCCCTGGAGCTCTCGCAGCATCCGCGGCCTCGGTAGCTCCCGGAACTCTGCTATGCTCCTCAGGGTCCCTCTGGACCCCCTGCTGGATCTCCTGACCTCCAGCCGACTGCCCCTGCTGAGAGCGAGAACTCCTCCTCGGCGCCATACTCGCTCCTGAAGCAAAAGACAGAAAACACGAAAATGGCAAGGTCAAAATAAACACACGGTGCCCAATGCCAGCGTCACCTGTACATCATCGTTGTGGACTAGTGGACCACTACAATTACCTATGATTCTCATGTAATTCCACAACCGCGCTCTGATACCAGCTGTAACGACCCGAGAATCCGATTACCGGGAAGGCCCGATAACCCGAGACTCGCACCGCCACCCACGAGCCCGAAGACTCGGAAGGGTTAAAAGGATGGTGTGGAGACTACACAAGTATCACAAATAATTGCAGAAATTAAACAGGAAATAAATTAACCTTTTACATGGTCCACAATAGAAATAACAACAGCAGCAACAGTAGTCCACGACTAGTACAGTGACAAGAAGGGAAAGTACAGCTACACGGGGCATACCCCGGCTCTGACCTCTGGCACTACCTCTGGGCACTCGCACCACGCTGTGCTCCTGACGCGCTCCCCGAAGGTGGCGCCTCACCTGAAACACGGTGAAAACACGCAGGGAATGAGTCTCGGGACAAGACTCAGTAGGGATCACTCGAACCCTACCTCGTAAAACGAGAAACCACTACTCTAGCAGTAGGAAAGTACCTCGGAAAGGAAAGCCCTGTGCTCTACAGAACTAGACCCTACGGCACGCAAACTGACACACGTGCCACGGTACGAGAAGACCGAAACTCAACGGTCAAACCGCCAGAACTCGAAGGTCGGAAACACACGACTGACAGTCTGTCACTCCGTACTCGACAGGAGTACCACCCACTAGAAGCACAGCCGGTAGCGTCCCCTGACGTCTGACACCGCGCCGCAGGTGAGCCGCCTGACGTGGTAGGTCCTACCCAAGGCGCAAACACCGTACAAGTAACCACAAACAAGTGACTAGCTGGGGTCACGCCCGTCGACGTGGGTCCAACCGCCCCCAACCATGTGTGCACACATAGACCGCGCGTCCCTGGTCTGGCCCTCTGACCAGTTTTCGCCTCAGCCGGACTCTGGCTGCAAGACGTGGGGCCCAACGGTAACCGGTCCACAAACCGTCTCTAAAGGTCGGCCCGTACACCACTCCCTGGTGCGACTAGCACACGCGTACTAGTAGGCTACGACTAGTGGAGGGTCACTGAAGGAGTAGACTCTCAAACCAACGGAAAACGACGTCCGAACCCGACGAAGTACGGGGGCTGTCCCACGTACCATCACCCTCGCACGGTGACCGCAGTCGGAAGAAAACAGACACACTGCCCACGACCAAACACATGACCAAGGCAACCGAAATCTCCGGACACCCGAAGACACGGTCACGGAACTCCACGGGGTGCCCAGGACACACACGGCCCAAGGGGAACGCCCGACAACGGAAAAGATCGCGCTAGGGACACCTAGCGCGACAAGGAAGAACGCGCTAGGATCCCCTAGCGCGACTTGGAAGATCGCGCTAGGACTCCCTAGCGCGACAGGGAAGATCGCGCTAGGGAACCCTAGCGCGACAAGGACCATCGCGCTAGGTCCTCCTAGCGCGACAAGGCTAATCGCGCTAGGACCCCATAGCGCGACACGAACCACCCTATTGTTCATCTTCTCCGATGAACGCGCCCTGTCGGGGCAGCGCGACACTCAAGAACGCGCTACTGGAGTATAGCGCGTTCTCAGTCCGCGGCCGAAAACGGTAGAAACGCCCAAAAATTCCAACCACGCCCCCATACCTCCACAGGAGAGGGGGAAAACAAAGAGGAAGACCCCTGGGGACCCCTAGCATGATTCTAGGCCACCAAAACACGAATCCGAGCATCAAATCCATAGATCGGGCGAGCTCTCCCCAAATCATGGAAAAACCCCCAAAATGCTCAAACGATCCCCTCTCGGCCTCCCCGCGGCCTACAAATCACCGAAATTGAACGGCAAGAGGCTAAGGCACGTCACCCTACCTCAATGGAGCGAATGCTCCGCCGAATCACCCACGGATCGTGAAGAACGCTTTAAGCTTCACGAACTCCCCACGCTTCCCACGCTCGCCGCACACCCACGAGATCGCCTCGCCGTCGCCCACGCGTCCGCGCCGTCGCCCTGCCGCCGTCAACAGCCGGGGAGGGGTCCGCCGCGCCCGAATGGGAGAGAGAGAGGGAGAGGAGGGTGTCACGGTGGGAAGAAACGGAGGAAGAAGAAGAAGAAGAAAGAAAAAGGAGAAAAGAAAAAGAATTAGGGCTATATAGAAAATCCAATTTTTTGGAAAAATACCAAAAAATAGAAAAATACATTTCCGGAATCCTCGGAACGCACTGATCACAATGGTACCACTCGTGCCTGGGGGAACCGCCCGATTCGCCCGCAACGAGCTTCCGAAGAGAAAGCCGAATCCCGCGCCGGGAATCGAAAAACACGCGCGGAAAAGCCGCGGAACGCCTCTGGGCCTCCGAAACGACTCCGGATCGCGCCGATCCGAACACGAAAGGTGTCCGAAACGAAATTTCAGACACAACAGAGCCGGACGCTCCGAAAACTAGATCCCGTACCCACAAAGAAGGATCCGAAAGGTCCGGGATATTACACCAACATTCTCAAAGGTGCCGTCCATTTTATGAATTGCTTAAGGCGGGGGTCAAGTTTGAATGTAATCAAGATTGTCAGAAGGCCTACGAGGACTTAAAGGAATAGCTATCCAATCCCCCGGTTCTGCAACCTCCTGTCCCTGGGAAACCCCTGATCCTATACATCTCGGTTATTGAGGACTCCCTAGGGGCGGTCTTAGCACAAGTAGATGATGAAGGGAAAAAGCGGGCTGCGTATTACCTCTCTCGATTATTTAACCCAGCTGAGTCCAGATACACCGCTATGGAGAAGACTTGTGCCGCCTTAGTGTGGGTAGCTCAGAAGCTTAAACATTATTTCCTTGCCCACCCAGTTATGTTGATCGCTAGAATGGACCCGATTCACTATCTGTTAGAAATGCCCGTCCTTTCTAGTAGGTTAGCTCGCTGGCAGAGCTTCCTCTCCCAATTTGATATCACATTCATCGTTCAGAAGGCGGTCAAAGGGTACGCCATCGCTAAGCATCTTGCCCATCTTCCTATTCCTCACACCGACTCTATTCAGGACGATTTCCCTGATGAGCATCTCTCCGTCCTCACCCATCATCCCTTCTGGTCTCTGCACTTCGATGGTGCACTCAATTCCCAAGGCCGAGGGATCGGCGCTGTTCTGCTCACTCCAGAGGGAGTGACTATTCCCTTCGCTTATCAACTTCAATTTCCTGCTACCAACAACATCGCTGAGTATGAAGCTCTCTTAGCTGGATTGAAGCATGCTATCTCCTAGGTGCGCGCTATTTGAATATCATAGGAGACTCTCAGCTCGTCCTAGGGCAAGTTCTGTCCACTTACTGCACTCGTGACCCCAAGCTCAAGCCTTATCAAGATTTAGTCACGCTCCTTGCTAGGCAATTCCGTAAGTTGATCTATATCCATACTCCTCGCTCTCAGAATATTCTATCCGATGCTCTAGCATCTCTTGCTTCCTCCCTATCTTTTCCTCTCAGTCGGAGCACTGAGACTATCGTCGTTCAGAGATTGGACGCACCCTCCCTCCAGGATCCTTGGTTCATCAACCTTAGGAAGGTTGTAGAGGCGAGGGCTGAGAAGGAAGATCTAAAGGAAGTATCTTTAATAGAGCTAGAAGAGATTCTGGATGAAGAAGAATTGCCTTGGTATCACGAAATCGAGTTGTTTTGCAAAAAAGGATCATTCCCAGAAGGGGCAAACGCCGAGCAACGCAAGTCGATAAGAAGAGCCACCTCAAGGTATACCATTGTTACAGGAGAACTATACAGGCGCGCTACTAATGGAATGCTCATGAGATGCTTAGATGATAATGAGGCTTGAAAAGTGACCGAAGCAGCCCATTCTAGTGAGTGTGGAGGTCATATTAATGGCCAGGCTCTAGCGAAGAAGATCCTTAGGCAGGGCTACTACTAGCCCACTCTAGAGGAAGATTGCTCCCTCTATGTCCGGAGGTGTCTTAAGTGCCAACTCCATGCTGATAAAATCCATGCTCCAGCTTCATCTCTCCATCCTCTCTCTGCTCCTTGGCCATTCTCTATGTGGGCTTTCAACGTTGTCGGCCCGCTCGGTGATCCTAATTCTCAGATCAAACAGAAATCCCTTATCCTTACCGTAACTCAGTACTTCACCAAATGGGCCGAAGCCGAGGCGTACGCAGAGATCAAAGCTTCAACGGTGTGCCGCTTCGTCATGAAGAATATCATCTCATGGTTCAGCGTGCCAAGCAGTATCATTACCGATAACGGACCCCAGTTTGTCTCCCAAGATCTCAAGGACCTATGTAAGAAGTTCAATATTGCATTGCATCATTCATCTCCATATTACCCTCAAGGCAACGGTCAAGTCGAGGCCACTAATAAAACCCTTCTTAAAATCATCAAGAAAACATGTGAATCTCATAAGTTTTCCGATTGGCCAGAAAGATTAGTGGAAGCTCTGTGGGCTTACCGCACCTCCGTCCGTACTCCTACGGCACAAACTCCCTATGCTCTTACCTACGGGATGGAGGCGGTGCTCCCATATGAGATCTTGATCCCTTCCCTTAGAGTGTAGCTTGATAAAGAACTTAATCTCGATGAACGTCGAGAGGCGTTGCTCATCCAGCGGGAACTCTTGGATGAGAAGAGGATGAACGCGGCCGATCACGTATCCGTTCATCAAAAGAGAGTTTCACGTTATTTTCAAAAGAAGGTAATTGAACGTAAATTTCAAAAAGGAGATATGGTTTTGAAACGTAAATTCATTCGGTCTGCAGGACCTAGGTCTAAATTGCAACCTAACTGGGAAGGGCCGTTTGTCGTAAAAGAGGCTTATCCAGGGAATGCTTATCGCTTAGTAAACGCGGAAGGTGAGGAGCTCTCTCACCCGTGGAATAGGTTGTACCTTAAGCGGTTCTTTCTTTAAGAGTCTAATCTGTGCCACCCCGGCAGTAAGATGTTCCTCCATTTCTCTAAAAAGGGGTCCCGAGTAAGGCAACCACACACTACACAACATCCCTGGTCAGGTTTTCCGCTTTAAAAGACACCGTTTCTCCTTGGTCATGCTTTGGGGGAAAGTTGAAGTCCCTGTTCATTCCTTCCATCGGCTGAATCTAGGGGCAATAAGTGAATAAGGAGGCGACAACCAATCCAGGCACCCTGACAAGAGGAGGTCTCAAATAGGGGCAATCCGTTATGACCTGATGCCACAAGCAAAGAAACAAACAGAAAGCAAAGGACAAAATCAAAAGCATCATCTCAAAGGTCTATTGAAGCTCCAGAAAGGCAAGAAAAAGAATCTAGGCATGACAAGAGTGGCAGTACAGTTCCCTGCGGGACGAATGAGCCCGGTCGCATGCATGCCTAGAGTGGACTAAGGTTCGATGACGGACACAAAGCCTTGGCGCAACAGACCAAATTTCTAATGGGTTGTCTGGAGAGGAACCCAAGTCCTGAAAGCTTCTAGATCTGGCCTAAGCTTACCCCCGTGTTCTATTTTCCTTTTTCAGGATTGAAACTAGTACCCTGGGTATGGCCCTGGTAGAAACACCATCATGAAAATCTAGGCCTTGGTCAGGGTTTGTCACCTCATTGCACGCCAACCTCGGGACTCTCAATACGATGCGGAGGGCTCACATTGCTAAGGGAAAGCACTGGTTTTCAAAATCCAAAAACAACATATATTTCAAAATCCAAAAACGACATATATTTCAAAATCCAAAAACAACATATATTTCAAAATCCAAAAACATCATATATTTCGGAATCAAAAAACATCAAATATTTCCAAAACTCACAAAAATTTAGATATTTTCCAAAATACAAAAAAATACCATCATGTGCATTGCATGCATCGCATTAGTTCTATTATGTTTTTTCCTGCCTATTTAATAAGGCTCCACCCCTTGACCAAATATCAAGAAACGGTCATTATCTAACTTGCCTCGAGGCAAGGGGTTGAGTCTAAGAACAGATCTGACTTGTTCCATGTTTAAGTGTGTGCAGAACGCAGGATCAAGAACAAAGCTGAAATCTCATAACTATGCAGGTTCAGGGCTGTAACGCGCCATTAGTGGACCGCCACAATCACATAATGGTCTTTGGTTAAATCGTTACTTTCCTTCAGAACGTTGGCTTTGATTCTCTCAGCAGCTCTCTCTATAACGGCCTAGGACACGACCGTTATTCTTCCCAACGGTCCATCGTTGGACCGTTACTTCCTCCAGAGAATAGGATTCTCAAAACATACACTCTAACGGCCTATCTCCCCACCGTTATATCCTTATAACGGCCCTGATCCGATCCGTTACATTCTCCAGAAGCTCTGTTCTGCTGATCATTCTAGCCAAATCAAAACACAAAGTTCATGTCCATTCAACTAAGGCAATCCCATCTTATTCAAATGAACTTAATGAAACACAAGATTAATAAAATTCCAACTCTGATTGCCAATTACATCATTCAAAAGGAAAATCAAGCTACATTCAGTTTCTTATTCGCAAGAGGGCAGATCTTCCTCAACTCTTTCACATAACTGCGGCGTGCTTTGTCATTCTCTTCTACCTCTTCTTGCCACGGACGCACCTTGCTGATCTCCCACATGGTCAGTGCATTCCGGACTACTCTCTCATCTTCCTCGGTCCCCATCTTCCTAGGTAGAAGGGGAGGGTAGTGTGATAGTGCAGGAACTTCAGTTCGAGGCAGTCCGATCTGAAGATTGCACCGGTGCGGGTTGTAGATCGCCATGGTAGTATTTTCCACTAGCTGGAGGTCCAGGCCTTGACGCCATGGTATTCTAAGAAGAGTGCTCCAAAGGATTCTTGGTCGCATGATGAACTTGTCTATTGGAAAGGTGTTGAAGAAGAGGCGCCATTCATCCCGAGTTTTCTTGTCCGCCGTCTTGCATTCAACCTGTGAAGAAAATTCAGATGCCCCTCCAATGAAGAAGAGAGGGTGGCTCCCGAAGATCCGGCTAGCAGAAGTTATCTCTTCCTTTGGTTGGAATTTGATTCTCACTCCCATCCAACACTCAAGGAGTATCATGGAACCGAATAAGGGTCCTCCTAGGCAAGCCCAGCTTAGTCCTTCATAGAGGTATGAGAGGATCGCTTGAGAGAGGGACATTCCCCTCCACAACCCACTGATTATGTTGAGATTTTGGGTATCTAAGAGGTGGTCGGTCGTGGCGAAAAGGAAAACTCCGCATAAGCAAACCACCACCGCCTTGGCTATTGCTTCATGTCTCTCCCACTTATTTTTGCAATGAGACACTATCCACTGTGCCAAGGGTATCAAGTGTATGTGGTGTGGGCTGATCATGGTCCTCACGTCCTTTGAATTATGGATGAAATCACTCAAGATCAAGGACGGGTCAATAGGCTCAATCGTGTAGCAAACTAGGTCCTCATCCCCCGCCTTAGTCTTAGGAAGGGCTAGGTAGGTTTCTACCTCCTCTAATAGGACTGTTGCTTCGAAGGAAGGGAAGATGAAGGTATGTGTTTGTGGATGCCACAATTCTATGAGGGCTGAAATACTAGGCCAATCTAATGTCAATTTCTAGAAATTCTTGCCTAAGACCAAGAGAGGTTGAAGGTGCCACGCTTTAAGAATTGATGTAACCTCTAAAGGGAGTGCCTTTACCATGGGAGCCACCCACTTCAGATTAGAATAGCATCTTGGACCGGGAAGGGGCTAAGAAGAAAAAGAAAATCATGAGGAAGAAGATGAAGTGCAGAAATTTCTGAACTTGGTTAAGTTATGGAAGCTTACCACTCTTTGAGCATTAGAGCTTAGATGCTTGGGAATTGAGGTTAGCCTTTTGCAACTCTCCATACTCTTTTCTTGCAGCTTTAGGTCCAGTGTAGACTCTCTCCTCCATAGCCATCACCTCGAAGCTTCTCTTCATCTTGTTTCCTACCCTTAGGAGGAGTTTTTTCAGCCTTCTAGCGGAGAATTCAGAAAGATACGATTTTGGCTAGGTTTTCAAGTTTTAAAGGTTTGGTTTTGGTTTTAAAGGAATAAGATTCGGATTGGAAGGCGTTATCTTAAGTTTGGGAGAAGTCTAGAACGGATCAAGGGCTTCTTATCTCGGGTTTTGCCCTTTACGGCTCAATCCGTCTCGGAGTACAATTCATGATATAACGGTCTGTCGTAGGACCGTTACTTGACTATGACGCACCATCTCTGGGCCGTCACATTTCCTGTGGGTTTAAATTTAGTCCAACCTTGTTCTGTCAATCTTAACGATCTAGCATCAGACCGTTATATTCTTATGACGCATTCTCTCTGAGCCGTTACATTCTTTGCTGATCAGTTTTGGTTTCTTCTTGGTCAATCATGCTCAATGGTCTTGCTCATGACCATTATCTATCTCCGACGCACTGTGCGTGGACCGTCACATTTCCTGCACATTTTGTTAAGTCTGTACATCCCATTCGTCATCCTAGCCTGTACATCATGTTGTTAAGTCTATACAGCATTTTTAAGTCTATACATCACTTTGAAGTCTGTACAGCATCTTGAAGTCTGCACATTCATACTTCGTGTTGAAGTCTACACATCATGTTGAAGCCTGTGCTTCACTTTGAAGCCTGTACAACATTTTTTTAAGTCTACACATCGTGTTGAAGTCTATATAGCATTTTGAAGTCTACACATCACTTTGAAGCCTGTACAGCATTTTGTTGAAGTCTATACAGCATTTTTGAAGTCTACATCATATGAAGCCTATACGTCCCATGCATTTCCCAAAGTCTATACAGTCTTCATCTAAAGTGCATACATTCCCCAAGTCTGTACAGTCTTCATCCAAAGTCTACACAACCTTAAGTCTATGCATTGTGTACAGTCTTCACCTAAAGTCCATACATTCCCCAAGTTTGTACAGTCTTCATCCAAAGTCTACACAGCCCAAAGTCTATACATTCCATGTCTCCCCAAGCCTGTACATTCGTTGAAGTCTATATGATGTAACACACTAAGGCAAATGATGAAGAATGCAGTAGGTGAATGTGGGCCCTTGGACCTTATTCGCAAACATAATCGAAAGACTCGAGGTTGATTGGAAATCGCCGACCCACCGTGCACACCCGTTACCCGTGGTGACTCGGTGATGCCGAGTCGAGGTGGTGGAATAAGACCCTTGCCGGTAGAGGGCCAGCAAGGCTATAGTTTTCCCTCCTGAGGGTACAATGCCCAAAATCAAGGGCGGACCAAGTGCCTTGAGGGCATTGGGTCACTCTCTCACTTTAGCCCACGGTGACCGCACATAAACTGGAAGCTCCGGGAACGAGCGCTCTCTCACAGACCAGCGGACTAGCTTCACATATATTAAGTGAAAAAATACAGAGGAGAGCAAGGGCAGAAGCTCACCTGGTTGGTTTGAAGAAACCAACCCCGTTCGGAGACGATGGGCGAGCGGGGAAGTGTGGGTTCCCCGCACACTACGCCGATGAAGCTTCGGCCGAAGACTTGCTAGTACAAACTACTCCTCGCACAGGAGGGTGATCGTGGGGTGGGGAAAATAGAGGTTACATTCAAACACTACCTCCACGCAGGGAGGGGCGCTAAGCCGGCCAGGCGGGGTGGGGAGATTTGCTTGAATTGCGCCGATGGAGCACCCTGCCGAATCTGCCGAGGTCTGGAACAGCAGGATAGGGAGTCGGTGTAGTCATCGCTGTGCACTCCCCCAAGCTCAGAAGTCACCGAAAGTAGTGCCGAATTGTTACTAAATGACCCTGGTACGCTGGTGAATTTTGGTTGATGGCTCCTTCGTCACCACCGGTCGAAGTGGACCCTGGAACAGGTGCCCTGCACTCTGACTTGTTCTGGTTCCAGGATGCAGTAGCAGAAAGATCTGGGTGCCAAGACCGCTTCCGAAGCCCGAACGAGGCGAGACCAAAACGAGAATGACCGCAGACGAGTCCTCTTCGTATGGATACCAGGGAGGGCACCAGAAGATGTCGGGGCAGAGAGGGAGAGCCCGTTGAGTGGGGAGGTGTCTGGTCAGGTCCTGAGTGGCCTGATCTGCGCACCCGGAGGAGAAAAATTGGAAAACGTTCCTCCGGATGCCAAACGCGATTCCGTCTTCTGCTGATGGAAGTAGATTGGATGTAGAAGACCCTAGAGGGACGACGTCTTCAGAAGTGATGGGGTGTGGCCGTGGGAGCTTCTGTAGTGCAGCTCTGGTCCAGTTTCAGGTCCCGGTTGCACAATCGGACGAGAACGAACCCTCCGGACAGTAGGGATGTCAAATGCTGGCGAGACCACCTAGGCTACGAAGCTATCTTGACGACCTTTCCGTCGATGTATGGTACGCCTCCAGACGACGCCGAATGACCTCGGAGCAGGTTCTGGAACTTGGGCTCCTGCTGCTGCCCACGAACTGGATAGAGCAGGAAGGTGAATGATGTTGGTAATGGTGGGGAGGGGTGAAGGGACTGCAATGGGGAGAGGGCAAATGGCTGTGGGGCTTGGATGGGGGTGAGTAGAGATGGTGGAGAGGCTGGAGAAGAGGGCTGGGTCGCAGCTAGTAGGTGGAGGGGGAGGGAGGTGCGGCCAAGGGTGGAAGGTGAGAGAGAGAGGGGGGGGGGCGCAAATGGGCTTAGGGGATGGGGAGATGGGTTAATGGAGGGGTTAATGGTGGCCTAGGGAATGGGAAGGGTTGCCTTGGAGAGGGGAAAGGGTGCTTGGGGGAAGGGATTCCCCCTTGGGAAGGTGAAAGGTTGTATGGGGAAGGGGAAAGGTTGCTTGGGAAGAGGGAGAGGTGCCTAGGAGAAGGGGATTCCACCTAGGGGTTGGAGGGGGATTAAATGGGAGGTATGGGGAAGGGGGAGGGGTCTTAATTAGAGGTGAATAGGGAGGAGAGAGAGTGAATTTCGAAATTGGGGTGGGGAGGAGAGAGAATGGGGTTTGCCCCCTTTAGAGAGAGAGAGAGAGAAATAGAGAGAGAGCTAGAGAGGTAGAGAGAGAGAGAGAGAGAGAGAGAGAGAGCACAAGGGTTTCAATATTCAACTCAAATTTTTTCATTAGTTACAAATGGAGGGTTTGGATTCCTATTTATAGGGAACTCCAAATTTACAAAAAGTCCATGCTAAAAAGACTAATGACACATTTCTAGGGGGAAGGGGGCGCAAGTGGGCCAAGCCCAAGTGATTGGGCCGATCACCCACATGATGACTACTAGACTTAGAAACATAACCACATAACATAGGTACTGGACTCAATTAAAAGACAAATTACATCAAGATGACTCAAAATAAAGACAAGAAGTACACCAAAGTGATCCATCAAAGTGCTATGGAGGCCTGGATGACATGGAGCTCAAGTCTGGCCCACATCGAAAGGAAGGGAGGTCCCGAGCCAGAGGGAATCATGGGTGATGCCCTCATCAATTCCCCCGGGCCGCGAAGAGCTCGACTCTGTCGAGTAGGGGCCCTCCCTGCTGCGATACTGCTCTAATAGGTCGGGGTCTAGCTGCTGGAGATCCTCCCGACTCACCCAGGCGTCATCCGACGGTGGCCGTCCCTTCCACCTAACCAGATATCGCTCATACGCCTTGCTCCGTGTAGTGGTGATCTGTTCACCTAATATCCGCTCTACTTGATCACGCTGGTTTCTCGGGCCGGATGGAGCTCTCGTTTGTGTAGGGACTCTCTCAAGGGGTGGGATAGGCTGGATCTTCTCACTGGGTGTCACCGTGGGACCCTTGTAGGGCACCAGGTCAGCTACATTGAAAGTGGGACTTACTCCGTATTTCTCGGGGAGGTCCAACACATAAGCATCAGTGCCAAGGCGTCTCAACACCTGAAAGGGGCCTGCTCCACGAGACTTCAACTTTGAGATATTTCCAGGGAATAATCTCTCAGTTCTCACCATCACAAAATCACCAACTTGGAATTCTAGGTGGCTGCGGTGGGAATCGGCTGACTTCTTATAAACCTCATTGCTATTATTGATTTGTTTGCGAATAGTGCCATGCAGTGTCATGAATGATGATCCTCTAAAGATGAAGTGAGGGCCTGGACAACCAAATTCAGCCCTATCAAGTGTTACATTGGTTTTGATGGACTTAAGGGGACCGGGGCATCCATAAATGGCTCTATCATGCATGGACTTTATAACAATGGTTGGAGGGCCGGGGCATCCATAGGGGAATCTATTGCGCATGGGTATAGCAATTGCGGGGGTCCCGGACATCCATGAAGGTTCGTAACATGCTTAAGGCCAATTATGAATGTGGGAGGACCTTTGGACCAATCAGGTATCCGACTTGACATGTGGGTGTCATGTATGAAAGGACCCGACTTTCTATTCATGCCAAGAGGTGTGATGTGCCAAGACATAGGAATTCCTTTCCCATAGGTGACTTCCTTGTGTGGGGTGGTGGGGTGGCCTTCGAGCTCCCACTCAAAAGGGTCATAGGAGTCAAAGAAGGTATGTGTCATGGAGTGGGGCACTTTCTTGTTTCCTAGGTATATTTCTCCCATGGTCATGATACCCTTGGTGTGGGCCGGGTCTAGAGAGAGGTGGGCTTGGTCTATCCTGGTGGGTTGGGGTAGGAAAAGGTTGGTGGTGAGTAAGGTGGGTGGGTATAGGAAGGGATCGAAAGGGTCATGGTAAGGGTCACCTAGGGAGAGGAACTCTAGGTCCTCATGGTCCTCACATAGTGGTGAGTCATCCTCCTCTAATCGAATAATTGGGTCAAAGTTCATGAATGGAGGGCTTGATGTTCTACCCGAGATAAGTAACTCTAGTTTGCGGATAGCATCGGGCTCATCGGGTGTAGGGAGGAATAGAAGAAGGTCGCTAGTGTAGCAACCCACAGTGTAAATCGAGGAGATGGACTCGACACATAGGTGTAGGAGGTCAAGGCTCCTAGGACGGTCGGCTACAGTGGTCAACATGCCAGTTAACTCCATTTGCCAAGATAGACCCTTAAGAAGATCCCCTAATGTTTCCACTTGATAGGATGATTGGATTGTGATGTGATAGGTGGATAAGGGTACTATAGGAAGGTTTTGTTCCATCGGAGGACAAACATGGGCCATGATATCTCTAATTGGGTTCTCCTTCAGCCAACATAAAAGGGGTTCTCCTAAGATGAGCTCGGCCCCAACTAGGGAGGGTGGTGTAGGGTGAAGATCACTGTGCGAGGTTTCTTCTTCAACTTGGACATGTGTTTCCCCCACAGTCGGGATGGTGACCATGGTGTTCTCCTCCTCTAGGTGGTCGGGTGTGTGAGCCAGGGCGCTTCTTACACATGGGATGGGAACTTCCCGGCCTAACTCATGACATTGTGACTCGTATTCTTCTTTTCAATCGGGGGAGGCCTCATGTACCTCAATCTCATTCTCATCCCTTTGGGGTGTAGAGGTTTTACTCTCCAAGGGAAATGGAAGGTCTTTTGGGGATGGGGTGATGATAGCTGGTGTGGGGTGCACCCGGGGTGGTGAGGGTGTTCGAACTTGGGTTGTGTTTGGGAGTGGAAGAAGTGGAGACCTAAGTTGGGGTAGGATTGGGGTTGGTAGTGGAAGATGGGTGGGTTGAGGAGGATTGGGTTGATTGGTTTTGCGGGGTGTCTCTCTCTTAGGGGAAGATGGAGGGGTGGTGGTGGGGACCGTGGAAGCTTGTGGGGTGTGGGTTTGATGGAGGAATTTGGGTTGGGTGGTGGCCAATTTGGTTTGAATGGTGGTGGTGATCGGGATTGGAATCATTTGGGGTGGTGGGGTTTGGGCCCTAAGGGAGGTCTTGGGTTGACTGGGAGGGAAAGGGGGAGTGGGAGTGCTCCTCGGGTTATGGTTCTCAAGGTAGGAGTGGGAAGGTCGGGGAGTGAAGATCTTCCTAACCTCAATATTTATCTCTTCCCATGAGTCTATGGGTCCTTTGGCTTCCCATCCAAATTCATCCCGTGGTGACCAAGCTCTAGGGCCGTGGTTCCTTTTTGCTTCGAACCGGTCAAGTCGGGTGGTGAGGGTATCTATATAGTTATGAATTTTGCTGATGACAGTGTCAAATTGGTCCATGGGTACTTGGGGCATCTCCCTAGGGTGGTCATGCAATGGAGTGATGGAAAATATGATGCAAGGGAGATTCAAATTTCAATGCCCTAGGACTAGACTCGTAGAGACAAGTCTAAAACTTGCTCTGATACCATTTGATGTGACACACTAAGGCAAATGATGAAGAATGCAGTAGGTGAATGTGGGCCCTTGGACCTTATTCGCAAACACAATCGTAAGACTCGAGGTTGATTGGAAATCGCCGACCCACCGTGCACACCCGTTACCCGTGGTGACTCGGTGATGCCGAGTCGAGGTGGTGGAACAAGACCCTTGCCGGTAGAGGGCCAGCAAGGCTATAGTTTTCCCTCCTGAGGGTACAGTGCCCAAAATCAAGGGTGGACCAAGTGCCTTGAGGGCATTGGGTCACTCTCTCACTTTAGCCCACGGTGACCGCACATAAACTGGAAGCTCCGGGAACGAGCGCTCTCTCACAGACCAGCGGACTAGCTTCACATATATTAAGTGAAAAAATACAGAGGAGAGCAAGGGCAGAAGCTCACCTGGTTGGTTTGAAGAAACCAACCCCGTTCGGAGACGATGGGCGAGCGGGGAAGTGTGGGTTCCCCGCACACTACGCCGATGAAGCTTCGGCCGAAGACTTGCTTGTACAAACTACTCCTCGCACAGGAGGGTGATCGTGGGGTGGGGAAAATAGAGGTTACATTCAAACACTACCTCCACGCAGGGAGGGGCGCTAAGCCGGCCAGGCGGGGTGGGGAGATTTGCTTGAATTGCGCCGATGGAGCACCCTGCCGAATCTGCCCAGGTCTGGAACAGCAGGATAGGGAGTCGGTGTAGTCACCGCTGTGCACTCCCCCGAGCTTAGAAGTCGCCGAAACCAGTGCCGAATTATTTCTAACTGACCCTGGTATGCTGGAGAATTTTGGTGGATGGCTCCTTCGTCACCACCGGTCGAAGTGGACCCTGAAACAGGTGCCCTGCGCTTTGACTTGTTCTGGTTCCAGGATGCAGTAGCAGAAATATCCGGGTTCCACGATCGTTCCCAAAGCCCGAGCGAGGCGAGACCAAAACGAGAATGACCGCAGACGAGTCCTCTTTGAATGGCCACTAGGGAGGGCACCAGAAGATGTTGGGGCAGAGAGGGAGAGCCGGTTGAGTGGGGAGGTGTCTGGTCAAGTCCTGAGTGGCCTGATCTGCGCACCCGGAGGAGAAAAATTGGAAAACGTTCCTCCGGATGCCAAACGCGATGCCGTCTTCTGCTGATGGAAGTAGATTGGATGTAGAAGACCCTGGACGGACGACGTCTTCAGAAGTGATGGGGTGTGGCCGTGGGAGCTTCTGTAGTGCAGCTCTGGTCCAGTTTCAGGTCCCGGTTGCACAATCGGACGAGAACGAACCCTCCGGACAGTAGGGATGTCCGATGCTGGCGAGACCACCTAGGCTACGAAGCTATCTTGACGACCTTTCTGTCGATGTATGGTACGCCTCCAGACGACGCCGAATGACCTCGGAGCAGGTTCTGGAACTCGGGCTCCTGCTGCTGCCCACGAACTAGATAGAGTAGGAAGGTGAATAATGTTGGTAATGGTGGGGAGGGGTGAAGGGACTGCAATGGGGAGAGGGCTAATGGCTGTGGAGCTTGGATGGGGGTGAGTAGAGATGGTGGAGAGGCTGGAGAAGAGGGCTGGGTCGCAGCTAGCAGGTGGAAGGGGAGGGAGGTGCGGCCAAGGGTGGAAGGTGAGAGAGAGAGAGAGGGGGGGGCGCAAATGGGCTTAGGGGAATGGGGAGATTGGTTAATGGAGGGGTTAATGGTGGCCTAGGGAATGGGAAGGGTTGCCTTGGGGAGGGGAAGGGGTGCTTGGGGGAAGGGATTCCCCCTTGGGAAGGTGAAAGGTTGTATGGGGAAGGGGAAAGGTTGCTTGGGAAGAGGGAGAGGTGTCTAGGAGAAGGGGATTCCACCAAGGGGTTGGAGGGGGATTAAATGGGAGGTATGGGGAAGGGGAAAGGTTGCTTGGGAAGAGGGAGAGGTGCCTAGGAGAAGGGGATTCCACCAAGGGGTTGGAGGGGGATTAAATGGGAGGTATGGGGAAGGGGGAGGGGTCTTAATTAGAGGTGAATAGGGAGGAGAGAGAGTGAATTTCGAAATTGGGGGTGGGGAGGAGAGAGAATGGGGTTCGCCCCCTTTAGAGAGAGAGAGAGAGAGAAATAGAGAGAGAGCTAGAGAGGTAGAGAGAGAGAGAGAGAGAGAGAGAGAGAGAGAGAGAGAGAGAGAGAGAGAGAGAGAGAGAGAGAGAGCACAAGGGTTTCAATATTCAACTCAAATTTTTTCATTAGTTCCAAATGGAGGGTTTGGATTCCTATTTATAGGGAACTCCAAATTTACAAAAAGTCCCTGCTAAAAAGACTAATGACACATTTCTAGGGGGAAGGGGGCGCAAGTGGGCCAAGCCCAAGTGATTGGGCCCATCACCCACATGATGACTACTAGACTTAGGAACTTAACCACATAACATAGGTACTGGACTCAATTAAAAGATAAATTACATCAAGATGACTCAAAATAAAGACAAGAAGTACACCAAAGTGATCCATCAAAGTGCTGTGGAGACCTGGATGACATGGAGCTCAAGTCTGGCCCACATCGAAAGGAAGGGAGGTCCCGATCCAGAGGGAATCATGGGTGATGCCCTCATCACTATGCATTCCATGTCTCCCCAAGTCTGTACATTCGGTGAAGTCTATACATTCTCCCCAAGTCTGCACGTTTGTCAAGTCTATACATCCATTCCTCAAGTCTGTACATTCCACAGTCTCAGGTCCATGCATTCTCCAAGTCTGTATAGTCTTCATCCAAAGTCCACATGTCATTCAAGCCTGTACGTTCTTGATCCAAGTCCATACATTGCCCAACGTGTGCACAGCCCCAAGTCTATACATTTGTCACGCCCCGAGCGCGGAAGATACCCGGAGATGCGTGACGTGTCTATATCAATCATGTCAATCAGAGTGGTCGTGTATTCGACACAAAGACAGAGATGCGCAAAAATAGCAAGATAACCCAATCCTTTATTTCATAATGGATAGACTATTACAAATCCAATACTCTGTTTAACAAAAAGGAAAAGAATACATATTTGACTCAAGAAACTATAGAAAAGACTAGATGACACTTGGAGAATCTCTATCTCTTCACTCTTGACAATTCCCATCCGATTGACTTCCATCGTCGTCGGACTTACCTGAAAAGTACAAAGGGACAAACGGAATGAGCGAACGCTCAGTAGGAAATTATATCTCAAGTACTAGCAAGTGGTTTAAGTAATTACATTTTCATGGATGCAATAAAGCTATGCATGCTCGCATGAAACGACAAGATAGAGAGAATGTAATATCAAAGAATTAAGATGAACTTTCATGAACAAGATACAAGTTATTCAAGATATTCAAGCAAGTACCATTATCGAGTCATGTCAAGAACTTTGGCTATCATGTATCAAGAAAGTAAATTACCCTTTTTCGGGCCACGCATTTCATGTAAAGTCAAGTACGATTCAAGTACAAGATGTGTGTGGAATGTCCAATCAAGCAAGTCAAGTACTCGGTATAATGCCAGATACCTTATCATTTTAACTCCCATGGGCACAAGTACTTTCGGGTGCTCCTCCCAGGACCAGATCGGGCCCTATATGCACAGGCATTTATCATGTATTTTTGACATCCACTCTTGTTTATATAGCCAATATAGAGTTTCAATATTCAAGCTTGTAGACATGTATGACAACTTTGACAGAATAGAGTCCAAAAATATGACAAAGGACATAGATTGGCGATAATAACGGTATAATCACGTTGTCGGTAAAACTAGGTAGATTATGGTTCCTTTAACTTAGGTACCATGACAAATCAATATGGACATTCTTTATATAGAATTGAGGTCCACATGAACAGTATATCAAGCAAGATACCCTCATTCTTATCATAGAATTGAGGTTTACAAGAACGATATGGCATGATATCATCATCCCATTAAGAATTTCTTATGATATACTCTTTGTATAATCATAAGGGCCGGTATACCATGTTTCTTTAGATTGACATGGCAAGGATCGTGTAATGGGTTTTTAGGGTACAACCAGCTCAGTCGGCCTTGAGGGAATCCAAGGCTACGAGGAGTCTTACGGAGGTCTCTATGACTAACTCGCTAGTCCAAAGGAACGGAATGTCCAATGGAGAGCTTGTATGTCAATGAGAGTTGAGTGTGATCGATAAATCAACATGAAACGTGGGACTATACTCACGGAGTGGAGAATAGTGCCGATATATATATATATGTATAATATATAAACCATCGGTTAGCAAATCAGAGGAAAAATCAGTTTACAGTAAAATAACGACTTAGGTCAAGTCGTGTCTCAAGTAATTAACGCCTAACTAAAGGGCGTTTACATATATTGCCAATTTGCAGAATTTCCATTATTTCATTAATTTATCAAAAACACGCCTTTACTGGGGGCGTTTCTTAAAATTTGACGACTGCAGGGGCAGGCGTCTCATCATTTACATATTCGACAGGATATAATTATTCTCAGAAATTTATCAAAAACGCGCCCTTGGAAGGGGCGTTACTTTTAATATTCCATTTTACAGAATATGTGAATTTCAGGATTTTAGCAGATACACGCCCTAGGAAGGGGCGTTACTTTTCAGATTCACGCCTTGTACTTGGGCGTTAGAATATGGAACACGACTTTGTCCAAGTCGTGAATTTCAAGGGATTTACGATATTTTAATAAATAATATTTCGAGAGACAGGAGACATGTCATGGCAGTAAGATTTAACAGGAATTCACAGAGTCATGCAAGATATTAAAAATCAATATTTCATATGTATTGTAATTTTTAAACAGGATCAATTATTAACCACGTACGATTCTTATGAAATTAACGCCTGCGTAGAGGGCGTCAAATATTAAATTGACGACCACTAGTATGGTCGTTTCTTTTAAATTAGCGCCCTAATCAAGGGCGTTTCTTTCAAAATATTTCAGAAAACGCATGAAAACTATAATAATCATATGCATGACATGCTTATATATATATATATCTTGCATTAATTTCATTTGGGCTACAGTAACTTGAGAAAACCTACCTTTAATGGTTGATTTGGTTTAATCGAAGGGACGAAGAATCCCGCTGGTAGTAGTAAGAAGAGAAGGTGATTGTATTTGATGAGGATGATGAAGATATTGATCTTCTGTCTTCAGGAACTTCACCCAACAATCGATCTGTAAGGAAAAGAAAAGAAGATGAGGAAGATGGGTACATAACCGTAGTTAGGAAAAGTTTTAGAAGAACCTTACCTATGTTCTTCACAGCGTGTGCTCTCTCTTCAACCTGTAAGAAGAGAAGGAGATGAAGAACGTTAGTTCTTCATACACTCCAAACAGAAAGAAAGGAATAAGAAGAACAGTTCTGTTCTTCACTTACCGTGGCAGAGGCTTGAATCAAATAGGTTTAGGGTTTGCTCGATCAAGACTATTTATAGGATTTTGGACGTCCTGTTAAGGTTAGTGTTCTAGTAGAAGCAATGCTTCCAATATAGAGTCCTTGCCCTATTAAATACTTACTGGATTAACATAATCCTTCCCTGGATAAGCTCCCGTGTCGAACGGAACTCGAATGGAATTAACGCCTTTGGTCAGGGCGTGTATTCTTGAATTAACGCCTTGCATAAGGGCGTTTCTTAAAAAGCGCCTTGAAAAAGGGCGTTTCGTGTTTTAAAACACGCCCAAGATAGAGGCGTTTCTTTTACTTACCCATTTGGTCGTGAGAGTTGACGACCGCATGTGTGGGCGTCCTTTCTTTAGTCACGCCTTTGATAGAGGCGTTTCTTTTTGAATTAACGCCCTAATAAGAGGCGTTATTTTTAATTTGTTTTATTTCGTCCAATTAACCCTATTCCTTTTATATATATTACTTCTGTAATATATATGTTTTTATTCATTTCAATTATTCATTTATTAGGGTTGCTACACCCTCCCCCACTTAAAAAGAATTTGGTCCCCAAATTCAATATATATATAATTATACATGCGTAGAGTGTAGGACATATACCTCTTAGAATAACTCGGGAAATCGTTTCTTCATAGATTCCTCGGTCTCCCATGTCGCTTTCGCGTTCAGGATTCTTATTCCATTGCACCTTGATCATGGGAATAACCTTATTCCTTAGAGCTCGTATTTCTCGATCTAATATCTTCAAGGGCCTCTGTTCATATGTGAGATCTTTCTGGATCACCAGATCTCCATGCTCAATAATATGTGACGGATCGTGCACATACTTCTTCAACATAGATATGTGAAATACATTGTGTACCTCGGACAACTGAGGAGGCAACGCGATGCGATAAGCAACCTCGCCAACTCTTTCGAGTACCTCAAATGGTCCGATGAATCTTGGCGTAAGCTTGCCCTTAACACCAAATCTTCGTATGCCACGTCCAGGGGATATTTTAAGAAATACATGATCTCCAATTTGGAATTCAAGATCTCTTCTCCTGGTATCAGCATAAGCCTTTTGCCTTGTCTGAGCAACTTGTAATCTTTCTCTGATTACCTGTATCTTCTCAGTTGTATCCCTTACCATGTCTGGACCTAATAGTTGTTTTTCTCCAACTTCGTTCCAACATATGGGAGATCGGCAACTCCTTCCGTATAAGGCTTCGAAAGGTGCCATTTGGATACTAGCTTGGTAGCTATTATTATATGCAAATTCAACTAAAGGTAAGTGGTCATGCCAGCTTCCTCCAAAGTCAATAATGCATGCTCTCAGCATATCTTCAACAACTTGATTAGTTCGCTCGGTCTGACCATCCGTTTGTGGGTGAAAAGCAGTACTAAAGTTGAGCCTTGTCCCCAACGAATGTTGTAATCCTTTCCAAAAATGAGAAGTAAAACGGGGATCTCTATCAGACACGATTGAGACAGGAATTCCATGTATCCTGACTATTTCTTTAATGTATAGTGCAGCTAGCACATCAATCGACCATCGGCTTTTGATTGGCAAGAAATGTGCCGATTTAGTCAATCGGTCAATGATAACCCAGATTCCATCATGTCCTCCTTTAGATTTAGACAAACCCATGATGAAGTCCATACCAATATCCTCCCATTTCCACTTAGGAATATCTAGAGGATGTAGTTTTCCCGCAGGCTTTTGGTGTTCCGCCTTGACCTGTTGGCATGTGAGACAGCGTGATACATAGTCCGCTATTTCTCTTTTCATATTGGGCCACCAAAAGTTCCTCTTTACATCTTGGTACATTTTAGTTGATCCAGGATGAATAGTGTATCTTGATCTGTGAGCTTCATTTAAGATCTTCTTCTTTAATTCCGGACAATCGGGTATACAAGTTCTATCTTTGAACGATATTCTTCCATCAGAAGTTAGTTGAAAATCAGATTGTCCTTCTAATCTGCCTTTGATTTCTACTAACATAGGATCATTATCCTGAAGTGTTTGTATCTCAGATAACAAATCTGACTGTATGCTTACATGAGATAGTGTGACAAATTTGGATTCCGTGTCCAAGCTTATATTGAGCTCGGAGAATTGTTCAAGTAACCTCCATTCTTGTATCATACAATTTGCTATCTTTGCTCTCGGCTTTCGACTAAGGGCATCAGCCACATAATTACCCTTTCCGGGATGGTATTGTATACTGAAGTCGAAGTCCTTGAGATATTCTAGCCAACGTCTTTGTCTCATGTTCAGCTCCTTTTGTGAAAATAGATATTTGAGACTTTTGTGATCGGAGTATACAGTAAACTGTACCCCATAGAGATAGTGTCTCCATATCTTTAGGGCAAATACTACTGCGGCCAATTCCAAGTCATGGACGGGGTAATTCTCCTCATGCTTCTTCAGTTGACGAGAAGAGTATGCTATGACCTTCCCATGTTGCATTAGAACACATCCGAGGCCAATGCCAGAAGCATCAGTGTAGGCCTCGAATTTCTCTCCTTCAATTGGTAGGGCTAAGACTGGAGCTGTGGTGAGATGATCCTTGAGAGTTTGGAAACTGCTTTCACATTCCTCACTCCATTCATATCGGATCTCCTTACGAGTTAATCTTGTAAGTGGTACGGCGATCTTAGAGAAATCTTTGATAAATCGCCGATAATAGCCTGCAAGACCTAAGAAACTTCTGATCTCGCTTGCATTAGTGGGTCTCTCCCAGTCTCTCACAGCTTCAACTTTTGACGGATCCACAGATAAACCGTCCTTGGATATGACATGTCCGAGAAAAGCCACTTCTTCAAGCCAGAACTCGCATTTGCTGAGTTTAGCATATAATCGATTTGTCCTCAAGACTTGCAATGCAATCCTCAAATGCTCTTCATGTTCTTCCTTAGTCTTAGAATATATCAATATATCATCGATGAAGACTACTATGAATTGATCCAAGTAAGGCCTGAATATGCTATTCATTAACTGCATAAAGGCAGCAGGGGCATTTGTTAGTCCAAAAGGCATAACAACAAATTCGTAATGGCCATACCTGCTTCTGAATGCGGTCTTGTGAATGTCATCATCCTTGATCCTTAATTGATGATATCCCGACCGGAGATCAATCTTGGAGAAATATTTGGATCCTGAAATCTGATCAAACAATTCATCGATTCTCGGCAGTGGATACTTGTTCTTGATAGTAAGATGATTCAACTGTCGATAGTCAATACACAATCTCATGGATCCATCCTTCTTCTTTACAAATAAGACTGGTGCTCCCCACGGGGAAGTACTTGGTCTAATAAATCCTTTTCGGATTAGTTCCATCAACTGCTCCTTCAACTCCTTGAGTTCAGCAGGGGACATTCTATATGGTGCCTTTGAAACCGGACCAGCACCAGGGACTAAGTCGATGGTAAAGGCCACATCTCTTTGCGGGGGTAATCCCGGCAATTCCTCCGGAAATACGTCTGGGAATTCTCGTACCACTTGAACGTCTTCTATCTTGGTTTCCTTAGCTTCTTTATTAGTGACAAAAGCAAGGAAGGATACACATCCTTTCCTGACGAGCTTGCTTGCTCGAAGAGCCGAAATAAGAGGGGATTTGCTTCGACTCTTAGGACTAGTATAAGTCGGTTCTGGAAATTCTTTGAAAACAATCTTGCTATTACAGCAATCAACCGTTGCCTGGTACCTAGATAACCAATCTGCTCCTAGTATAACATCATACTCTTTTAGATCTAAGCAGATAAGATCAATAGGAAAATTCTTTCCTCGAACCAACACCTCACAATTTTGGTAATGATGTGTGATATCCGTCTCGTTTCCGAGAGGAGTAGACAATATTATCTTCATCCATTCTGGTTCTAGAGGTAATGGGTCAGCAAACTTCTTGGAAATAATGGAATGCGATGCACCCGTATCAAATAAGACATGTGCATATTTGGAACAAATTTTTAATGTACCTTCCACCAATCCGCCTTCTTCTTCTGGTTCGGTCTCTTGGATTGCATGAAGACGCGCGTTCCTTGTCACTGGGCGTTTACCCTCACCGTCTTGGTCATTCATTAATGGACAATCGGGAATCCGATGTTCACGACTCCCACAACGGAGACATGCTCCTAATTTCCTCCAGCATTCTTCTGTTTTGTGACTAGCCTTGTCACAATGCTTGCATACTACGTTTGAAGGGGTAGTGGTGATAGAGAAAGGCTTGGATTTCTTGTACTTCTGATCTTGAGAGGAAGAACCTCCATTATTGGGCCTCTTCTTAAAGTTGGGTTTAAAAGAACCCGAACTTGTGACTTGCTCCTTTTTGTCTTTCCCACGGATCCTATCAGATAGTTCCGTGGCATCTTCAAGCAACTGAGCTCGGCGCACTATTTCAGTATAAACTTGAATATCCATAGGCACCAGTTGAGTAATGTAGTGGGGCCTAAGCCCATTAAGAAATCTACGGGCTTTCATCTTTTCCGTGCCAATTAAATGCTTAGCATATCTAGACAGTCTAGAGAACTGTGCTTCATAATCATCCACCGATAAAGATCTTTGCTTTAATGCGGCAAATTCGGCGGCCTTCTTTTCCTGGACCCTATCAGAGAAATATTTGGCGTTGAAATATTCAACGAATTCACCCCATGTAACTTGAGTTGGGTCAATAGTAGCTTCAATCGACTCCCACCAGCATCTAGCATCCTTTTCTAACTGGAAAGTAGCTAATAAGACTTTGTCCTGATCCGTGCATTGCATGACACGGAATATACGTTCAATCTCCCGAACCCAATGCTCGGCATCGTCTGGATCGGTCGATCCCATGAACTTCGGGGGATTCATATTCTTGAATGCTTGGTGTAAGCTTCCAGCTCGTGGAGCACCACCTTGTGCTACCTGTTGTAGCACTTGGGTCATCCCTTGAAGGGTACGCTGCATGTTGCGCCATTGAGCACGTTCGGCAGCCATTATCCTACAATTACAATAGCTATGTTAGTATTATGTCACTATGATCTTATAAGGACTAATTGATCATTTAACCCTTGGTTCTACCCACTCTCACTTGGTTAAAGGTTTTGAAACCTATCCTTGGACTTGGGTTTCCTAGGAATTGAATACCTTAGGCTCTGATACCACAAAGACTGTCACGCCCCGAGCGCGGAAGATACCCGGAGATGCGTGACGTGTCTATATCAATCATGTCAATCAGAGTGGTCGTGTATTCGACACAAAGACAGAGATGCGCAAAAATAGCAAGATAACCCAATCCTTTATTTCATAATGGATAGACTATTACAAATCCAATACTCTGTTTAACAAAAAGGAAAAGAATACATATTTGACTCAAGAAACTATAGAAAAGACTAGATGACACTTGGAGAATCTCTATCTCTTCACTCTTGACAATTCCCATCCGATTGACTTCCATCGTCGTCGGACTTACCTGAAAAGTACAAAGGGACAAACGGAATGAGCGAACGCTCAGTAGGAAATTATATCTCAAGTACTAGCAAGTGGTTTAAGTAATTACATTTTCATGGATGCAATAAAGCTATGCATGCTCGCATGAAACGACAAGATAGAGAGAATGTAATATCAAAGAATTAAGATGAACTTTCATGAACAAGATACAAGTTATTCAAGATATTCAAGCAAGTACCATTATCGAGTCATGTCAAGAACTTTGGCTATCATGTATCAAGCAAGTAAATTACCCTTTTTCGGGCCACGCATTTCATGTAAAGTCAAGTACGATTCAAGTACAAGATGTGTGTGGAATGTCCAATCAAGCAAGTCAAGTACTCGGTATAATGCCAGATACCTTATCATTTTAACTCCCATGGGCACAAGTACTTTCGGGTGCTCCTCCCAGGACCAGATCGGGCCCTATATGCACAGGCATTTATCATGTATTTTTGACATCCACTCTTGTTTATATAGCCAATATAGAGTTTCAATATTCAAGCTTGTAGACATGTATGACAACTTTGACAGAATAGAGTCCAAAAATATGACAAAGGACATAGATTGGCGATAATAACGGTATAATCACGTTGTCGGTAAAACTAGGTAGATTATGGTTCCTTTAACTTAGGTACCATGACAAATCAATATGGACATTCTTTATATAGAATTGAGGTCCACATGAACAGTATATCAAGCAAGATACCCTCATTCTTATCATAGAATTGAGGTTTACAAGAACGATATGGCATGATATCATCATCCCATTAAGAATTTCTTATGATATACTCTTTGTATAATCATAAGGGCCGGTATACCATGTTTCTTTAGATTGACATGGCAAGGATCGTGTAATGGGTTTTTAGGGTACAACCAGCTCAGTCGGCCTTGAGGGAATCCAAGGCTACGAGGAGTCTTACGGAGGTCTCTATGACTAACTCGCTAGTCCAAAGGAACGGAATGTCCAATGGAGAGCTTGTATGTCAATGAGAGTTGAGTGTGATCGATAAATCAACATGAAACGTGGGACTATACTCACGGAGTGGAGAATAGTGCCGATATATATATATATATGTATAATATATAAACCATCGGTTAGCAAATCAGAGGAAAAATCAGTTTACAGTAAAATAACGACTTAGGTCAAGTCGTGTCTCAAGTAATTAACGCCTAACTAAAGGGCGTTTACATATATTGCCAATTTGCAGAATTTCCATTATTTCATTAATTTATCAAAAACACGCCTTTACTGGGGGCGTTTCTTAAAATTTGACGACTGCAGGGGCAGGCGTCTCATCATTTACATATTCGACAGGATATAATTATTCTCAGAAATTTATCAAAAATGCGCCCTTGGAAGGGGCGTTACTTTTAATATTCCATTTTACAGAATATGTGAATTTCAGGATTTTAGCAGATACACGCCCTAGGAAGGGGCGTTACTTTTCAGATTCACGCCTTGTACTTGGGCGTTAGAATATGGAACACGACTTTGTCCAAGTCGTGAATTTCAAGGGATTTACGATATTTTAATAAATAATATTTCGAGAGACAGGAGACATGTCATGGCAGTAAGATTTAACAGGAATTCACAGAGTCATGCAAGATATTAAAAATCAATATTTCATATGTATTGTAATTTTTAAACAGGATCAATTATTAACCACGTACGATTCTTATGAAATTAACGCCTGCGTAGAGGGCGTCAAATATTAAATTGACGACCACTAGTATGGTCGTTTCTTTTAAATTAGCGCCCTAATCAAGGGCGTTTCTTTCAAAATATTTCAGAAAACGCATGAAAACTATAATAATCATATGCATGACATGCTTATATATATATATATCTTGCATTAATTTCATTTGGGCTACAGTAACTTGAGAAAACCTACCTTTAATGGTTGATTTGGTTTAATCGAAGGGACGAAGAATCCCGCTGGTAGTAGTAAGAAGAGAAGGTGATTGTATTTGATGAGGATGATGAAGATATTGATCTTCTGTCTTCAGGAACTTCACCCAACAATCGATCTGTAAGGAAAAGAAAAGAAGATGAGGAAGATGGGTACATAACCGTAGTTAGGAAAAGTTTTAGAAGAACCTTACCTATGTTCTTCACAGCGTGTGCTCTCTCTTCAACCTGTAAGAAGAGAAGGAGATGAAGAACGTTAGTTCTTCATACACTCCAAACAGAAAGAAAGGAATAATAAGAACAGTTCTGTTCTTCACTTACCGTGGCAGAGGCTTGAATCAAATAGGTTTAGGGTTTGCTCGATCAAGACTATTTATAGGATTTTGGACGTCCTGTTAAGGTTAGTGTTCTAGTAGAAGCAATGCTTCCAATATAGAGTCCTTGCCCTATTAAATACTTACTGGATTAACATAATCCTTCCCTGGATAAGCTCCCGTGTCGAACGGAACTCGAATGGAATTAACGCCTTTGGTCAGGGCGTGTATTCTTGAATTAACGCCTTGCATAAGGGCGTTTCTTAAAAAGTGCCTTGAAAAAGGGCGTTTCGTGTTTTAAAACACGTCCAAGATAGAGGCGTTTCTTTTACTTACCCATTTGGTCGTGAGAGTTGACGACCGCATGTGTGGGCGTCCTTTCTTTAGTCACGCCTTTGATAGAGGCGTTTCTTTTTGAATTAACGCCCTAATAAGAGGCGTTATTTTTAATTTGTTTTATTTCGTCCAATTAACCCTATTCCTTTTATATATATTACTTCTGTAATATATATGTTTTTATTCATTTCAATTATTCATTTATTAGGGTTGCTACAACATTCCTTGTCCAAAGTCCATACATCCTTCAAGTCTGACCACTCTTTGGCTAAAACGAAGTCTACACATCGTTTGGTCATCTGCACTCCAAGTCTATACATCACTTGGACGAGGTCTGTACACTCATGAGTGCATTCATAATTCAGTCTTGTTCTGTCAGGTCTAACGGTCTAGCATTTGACCGTTACATCCTTCTGACGCACCAGCTCTGAGCCGTTATATTCTCTGCTGTTCAGTTCTCAAAAAATGGGTCTCTGACCTATCTGACGGCCTTCACTTGACGCGTTACTTGATCTTGACAGTCTGGATCTAGACCGTTACATTGTCTGCTGCTAAAATTTGGGCTATTCCTATCTGCCTCTGTTTAGACCTGGCGGTCTTTCATGATTTTCATTTCCGTTCATCCTACCCGTCCACACATTATCTCATCCCCATCATTCACATTTCATCCACGCCATCATCCATTCCCTCACATGCATTCATTCCCACACATCCACATGTGTTCCCTGCATTCCATCACACATTCTCACATTCATTCCTACCTTCATTCACATATCCACACATTTTTGCATTCATCACATATCCATTCATTCACACATTCACAAAAAAAAAACAAACAAAAGTTTGCATACATCCATTTCCATATAAGTCATGTACAAGTAAAAACAAAAAGAAAACATGCATCACTCGGCCGGCTTATCCGCCGGGCCGCCATCATCATCTCCACCCTCCGGCTTCCTCGCCGGTGGTGCTATGGAGGCGCTCTCCTCCTGCTGGCCTCTCTCCCCCCTCTCATTCCTCCGTTGACCAGAGGAGCTAACGAGGTAGTCTGCCACTGATCCGGCACAAGCAGCACTCCTCGGTGCTCCGCTCTGAGAGACGCTCCGCTCCGGGCCTCGGCCCATCATCCGTATGGTCCTCTCCAAGGTCCGAACCTCGACCTTCATGTCGTGGGCCTCGAGTCGCGCAGCTCGTGCCTCGGACCGGTATCTCTTGAAATCTGCTGTCGACGTTGCCGTCCGCGCAAGCTCTCCTCTCAATCGGGCCACCTCTGCTCGTAAGACCTCTGCCTCAGTCTGAGCCAGTTTCGCCTCGGCCGCTGCTGTGGCTAGCTCTCTCGCCTGTAGTTTGCATTTCATATAGTTAGTCGCATGAACATGAGAATTTGCACAAGCATAAGCATTTAATTTGCATAAGCATTTAGCATCTTACCCGCTCCGCGAGGGTGGCCTCCGCCTCCTCGTCCCGGGCAACCGCTCGAGCAAACTCGGCGTCCCGCTCAGCTCTGTCCCCGGCAGGCTGTGAGGACGATGATGGGGCATCCGGTCCCACTCTTTGGGCTCCCTCATCCCGCTGCATTTAGAGATCATGGGTCAGTCCATCGCATTCGCATCATAATCATAAACATAATCATTTTAGGTCCAGGGTTCTTAGAGTCTTACCAAGAGCTCCAAAGCGGTCCGGTACTCGTCCCACTGCTGGACGGTGGCGTGGAGTAGCCCCTCGAGCTCGGCTATCCTTCCCTCGGGGTCTAACTGCATTTAGAAAACATAAGTCAGCGCATCTAGCATTTTACATTGTGTCATATAGAAAGAGTTTAGAGTTTAGAAGTTACATACCGGTCGTCGGGTACCTCGGTACACCCGGTCCCTGTACAGTCGAGCAAAGGCTTTCAAGTACGCCTCGTCGCTCTCGTCCCGCTCTTTCACTGCTCTGCCCCGCTTGTTCCAGTCGTGGACGTACTTCGCCTTCCGGGCGCACCAATCTATGTCATCACTAATTCCCTTCACTGACTTCCCCGGGCGGTCGTCGTTGTGGCGTGGAAAGGTCACCTCAGGCTGGTGTAGTCCCCGAGTCCTCAGAATCAGCCGGTAGTGGAGAGGCTCGATGATATGGAGGTAGTGCAACCATATGTCTCGTCCCCGGTACGAAAGGGCTGCCTCCACCCATGGCTGTCCCTCGTAGCTCTTGCCTCTGTATGGGGTCCACCTCACCTGAAAGCATGAATCGAATCATCATCCAGAAGCATATAGAAATATTCAAAATCATTTAGAAAGCATTTTTGAGTTCAGGCTTACCGCCGTGTGCGGGAAGGAATCCAAATAGTCCTAGATCGCCCGAGTCAATCTGATGATCGACCCCGGGTCCCTCGCGACCACCCATCGCCTCAGGATCAGGATGCGGCCGGTGTGGAGTAGTGTGCTCCGTCCTATGCCCTGGAGGTACATGTAGCTCTAGAACTGCATTTAGAAGTTAAGTCAGTAAAATTGCATGAACATTTGCATAAATCTTAATAGAAGTATTTAAATTGCATTTACCTGTAGAAAAGGTGAGAAGCCACCCAGCATCGTCTGTCAGTCCGTCGTACTGAGGGACTCGAACAGGAAGGCCAAGACTGCCGCTCCCCAGGCGTACTTTCCAACTCTGCCCAAATCCTCGATCATCGGCAGCAGCCAGCAGCTGATCACATCTGCCCGAGTCGCGAACAGGAGCTTCCCGAACAGTAGCATCAAGAAGTGCCTCAGGGTACGATCTCCCTCCGGTCCAGCCTCTGCCGCCACTCGTGGGCGCACCTGGTCAATCACTCTACCCAGATGCTCCTCTGGTAGCTCGCCCACGGCTATCGTCGCTCCCCTCAGTCCTAGGCTCTCCTGCAGTATTGATCTCGAGAGATGAGATGATGTCTGCTTTGGTCTGATCAAATCTAGCCCCAGCAGCTCCTGGGCCATCTCTCAATAGTCTCTGTACGTCCACCCGGTCACTGCGGCTCCGTGTACTTGCAGCCCGACAATCCTCGCCATGTCTTCTAGCGTCGGGATCATGTGACCCCATGGGAAGATGAATGCCCTGCTGATCGGATCCCACCTCTCGTGCAAGGCGTACAGCAGAGGTGTGTCCATTATGGTCACCTCGATGCTCAGCACCTCGGCAAATCCCATCCCGGCTAGCCCCTCTCGCTGGTAATCGGGCAGTGCCTGGTACACCACCCGGATCTGAAGCCAGGAGATCCTCGTCTGACTTTTTCCCTGCATTCATTTAAATCATAAGTCAGTCAATTGCATCATGGAATCATTTGCATAGCATTCATAAAACAAAAATAAAAAAAATTGAATAATTGAAAACCTAAAAAATAGTTCTGGCCTCTGGTGCATGTAACGGCCCTGGGATGGGGCGTCACATGTCTCTAACGCATCTAGAGTGACGCGTTAGGCTTGTGATGGTCCCTGGAAGGACTGTCACATTCCCTACTAACGGGAATTTTCCCTTTTCATTCCGTGGCTTCCCACTTTGGCCAAAAGGCCTACAAACAATCCTAATGGGTTCATAGACCCATTTTCTACCCCCCATTCCTACATGCATTCATACAAAAAAACACAAAAAAATTAAAATTTGAAAAATTAGGGCGGAGGCCTACCTCATGGTCTTGGCCCCTCTTCCTCTTCTTCTCCTGTTCCTTGGGTTCTCCCTCGTCCAGGAGAGTTTCCCCTTGGTCCTCCTCGGCCATTGGAGCCTCTTCTTCCACCCTTGGAGCTCTCTTCCTCATGTTTTCTTCCTCCGGCCGTCGTTCCACTTCCCGCTCTATCCGACGGTGAAGGCGACGTATCGCCTTCTACTTACCTCTCTCCCTCTTCTTCGGTGGCTGTGGGGCCTCGTCACCGGCCATCTATCTTGGGTGGGTGACGGAGGTCTCCAATCGTTGCTCTCGGTTGAGGTTTTGGGGTTTTTTTGGCGTTTGAGTGTTGAATGAATGAATGAATGAGGCTGTGACCGTTCGGTTTGTTTTTTTTGAACGCTCAGGAAATATGACGGTATGTCGTCCGACCGTTACACTCAATGACGCGTACTATTTTGACCGTTACATGGATTTGAACTGTTTCATTGAAGAATATGAACCGCCCAATCTCTAACGGCCCTCGTCTGGTCCGTTACTTCATATGACGCCCTCTCTGAAGACCGTTACAGATTGCAAGTTTCTTGATGAATAAAATGGTCCATTTGATGATTGAATGACCACATTTTTTGCCATGGCACATATTATTAATGCTTCAAACACGTATGAATGGTTATGCCTTATTTCATGCTCGTATTATTATTGGCTAACCTCTTTCTCATGAATGAAGTTATAAACATCATGCTTTGCCGGTCAGGCAGATAAGTCAGGTATTGTATCTCATTCCCTTATCCCTTAATGCATTACTATATGTTATATATGATATATTATCTCAAGAACCGGCTGGTCAAGGTGTCTTAATGATAGTGAATAGCTGTGTTCTTGATCTCGAATAAGGAGAGTTATTCCATTCTGAATTAGAAGGTTTTCTTCGATCTCTCGCTTGATTTGGTTGGCTGAAGATTCCTGTCTAGAGTTTAGTCAGTTCTCTTTCCTTTCCGTTGCCTCCGGCGGCTAGCCGTGTTTCCTTTCCTTAGTTGTTAATTCCTCCAGACTTGCATCCTTTGGTTAGTTATTTCCTTGTGATCAGTTCGAAGTTTTTCAGAAAATTCTTATCGCTTGTTGGTAAAGAACGGGTGTCGTTTACCTTAACGCCCACTTTTTGGTCCACTCTGCTTCATTTTCGCTTCATCTCCATGTTCCATTTCGCTTTCGCTTCACCTCCGCTCGCTCCCCTGCAAAGAGGACGTTAAGGAGGGGCATCTATTGACACCCGTTTTATGACCGATAAGTCGGGTCATCTCCTTTTTCACTCTATGTGATGCTCCCAGTTATTCATTCATTCCTTGAGTCTCCTTCGTCAGTTTGAAGCTCATTTTATGGGTCTTCTCTCCTTGATTGAGTGTGGTTCCTTGTGGCTTTTTCATTGGATGAAGCTTAGTAAAGCTCTCTTATAATTTTGATCCTCATTGGTTCTAACGGTCTGCACATGGGGCGTTACTTTCTTCTAACGCATTGTCCTTAGGCCGTTACATCTTGAAGAGTCCTGAAGTTGAAGGCCTTTGTTCCAAATCCTTATCCTTTGGCTTGCCCATTGATTCTAACGGTCTGTCGTGCAGCCGTTACTTCCCTCCAACGCGTCCAACCCTGGCCGTTACTTATCTTGCAGAGTCCAACTTGTTTGATCTTCTTCCCGTTGATCTTATCTCTTTTGAGATAAGGTTAAATGTAACGGATGTTTAATGGTGCGTTATTTTCATGCGGCGGTCTGTCGAGTAGCCGTTACATCCAACAGAGAGTCCTGGTAGTTCAAGCCTTTCTCTGCTACTCCGTGGTCGAGATAAGAGTTTGAATTGGTGATTTCTCTTCCAAATCTGATCCTCAGAATCTTCTGTTTATTTCTATGGACTCTTGGTGATATTATCTTCAAGGACTTTCTAAGAGTTATCTTCTTTTCTTGCTGGATTATCCTCTGCTCGACCGGAGAGTTTGAGGGCCTATAAATAGCACCCTTAACTTCATGGCCTGAAAGAGGAAGATCTGGAGTTTACGTCTAAGTGCTGCCGCATTCTGGAGCCACATCTAACCAAGGAGACTTGTCTTTCACGTCCATCTGCTTCGCGGTGAAGGGAGTATTCGTTCTATTGAGTTTCAAAGTTCATCATTGCATATTGTGTTCTTCCTCCTCCCTCTCATCATAGGCATTGTCCCTCTCCTTGTTTCCACGTTCTGCATCTATTTTTCATCATCTAAACATCTTCCTATTTTTTTAAAAACACCCAGAGGGGTTAAAAAACCAAAACTTCCCCGGTACTTCCCTTTCCTTTTGCATGATCTTAAGTTCTTTTGAGAATTGATACTATACTTGTTTAAAGGGCTAATCTGGGTCCGTTTTCTTGTGTTTTCATGTACTTTGGCAGGTTTACAAGTTCACTACACGAGGCCCAAGTCTTCTATCCGGCTGGAAGAGTTGGAGTTAAAAGAGTCGACAAGCTATTACTGTAGGTTTTCTGACGGTCTTGTTCAGGCGCGTCAGGTTCATATAACGGCTCATCTGGAGACCGTCACATTCCTGTGACGCACGGGGTCTGGACCGTTACATTCGGTTATGTTGTGCCCCTGTGGCTTGTGGTTTTGATGATTGGCTTTAGGGGTTTGTGATGATTGGTTTTAATGTGAGTTAATCACTGTGAGTCACCATGTTTTTATTCAGTCATTCTATATTCAGTCATTCTATATTCAGTCATTTTATCAGATCATAACTCAGTCACTCTTATATTCAGTCTGTCATTCAATTGTTCATTCAGTCCTTCATATGTTCAAACTGTTTATCTGCTGCATAAAGCATTCATATGCATTTATAGAGTCTGCACATTTGCATCAGGCAGCAAGTGTGTACAACGCCCTGTGTAGGCACGACAAATCCATACACTGGTTGCACATTGCACAGCTGTAGGCACTTCTAAGTCTACACATCGTGTAGCTTGCTGGCATAGACTGTACACTCATCTGTCTGCATGTGTCACCAAGTCCACACATTGCATCGTGTGTTTCTTCATGAAGTCTATACATTGGCATGCTGCATCTCTTGAAATATGTACATCCTCTTCAAGCATTTCAAAGTCTATACATCACTTGGAGTTCTTTCAAGTCTATACATTGCTGAGCGTCTCACTGATTGTCTCATGCAAGTCTATACATCCTGCACCGTCTCATGCAGCATCTCAAGCCAAGTCCATACATAGTTAATCAACACTTAGAAGTCTGTACATCGGTCAGTCTTGTTCAGCATCTTAGTGCATTTAAAGTCTGTACAGCGTCCGTCTCAGCCAGCGTCTCACGCTGCGTCTTAGGCAAGTCTATACATCGCCTTCAGACTTTCAAGTCTATACACTCCATGATCTTCCAAGTATGTACATCCACAGTGTAACTTCAAAGTCTGAACATTGTCTCACTCCGTCAAAGTCCATACATTTGTCTTCTCTTCAAAGTCAGTACATTGGCGTTGGGCATCAAAGTATATACATCGCCTTCTGCAAGCTTTTTTACAAGTCTGTACATCGCCTTCGAGGCATCAAGCCTATACACTGGACAGTGCTCATAAAGTCTGTACAGCATACCTTGTTGTTCACACCCTTTAAAGTCTGTACATCGGCTTCGCATATGCAAGTCTGTACATTGGCTTCATATCATAAAGTCTGTACATTGGCTTCGCATCTGCAAGTCTGTACATCGGTTTGATATCAACAAGTCTGTACATTGGCTTCAACTCTCCAAGTCTGTACATCCACACTTAATAGGTAATGTCTATACATTCTTCAGCTGGAACTGTGCAAGTCTGTACATCGTTATTTGCCAAAGTCTGTACATTGGCATCTGTTCCTACGTTGCACTTCCAAGTCTGCACATTGGGTCCTTTACCTACGTTCAGCTTTGAAGGTATGCACATTGGCAGTTTTACCAACGTTAGCTTGTCAAAGTCTATACACTCGCTGTCTTCCATTGTTTCAAGTCTGTACAGCCTTTTATTAGAAAGTCTATACACTGGGGTCGTTCAGCTGCAAGGACAGGATGTCTGTACTTTGGGTGCTCATGCATTGCTCTCATCGAAGTCTACACATCCGATAGGCTTGTTACAAGTCTGTACACCGAGGAAGCTTGAAGGTTCTCAAGTGTATACACTCTACACACTTGGTTAACTAATGCACTTAACTGCAAGTCTATACACTATGCTCGCATGAAGATATCCAAGTCTATACACTCTCTCAGTGTACACACTTACTCACTTGTTGTTCTTCAAAGTATGCACATCGCATAGCTTCACATATTTGAAGTCCATACACTGGAGAGCTTGTACATTGCACTTGCATTCACAAGCCTATACATCATGAAGTCTGCACATTGCCGAATGCTCTTCAAGTCTGAACAGCGGATGCCTTCTTATGTCAAGTCTATACACTGCATGCTCACTCAACTAACTCTATACACTCGTGAGTGTCTCATCAAGTCCATACACTGGCCTTGAGCTGAAGACTATGGCTGAGCAAGTCCATACATTGGCTGCTGTTCTTCAGAGTCTGTACATCGCAGTGAGTTGAAGGTTGCCTTAGTCTGTACAGCCGTTGGCTTCTTATGTGAAGTCCACACATTGGAAAAGCTAGTGCTTGCATTGTTCATCACCTGTCTTGTTCACTGCGTCGACGCTGCACGATTGAAGCGTTGACGCCTTGGGCTGATGTCCAAAGGTGTCTTGATCAACATCAAGTCTGTACAGCATGAAGTCTGTACATTGGATTTTGTCTTGAATAGAAGGCCTTAGTCTACACACTCTTCTGTTATGATAATGCACTCTTCAGCAAGTTTATACACTGAGCACGCATGAAGACTGCTAAGTCTATACACTCCCTCACTCTGTACACACTTGCTATATTGATTTCTGAAGTCTATATAATGCTTTGCATTCACAGAGTCTGTACAGGGTGTTTAGAATTAAACTGATGACTTATCCGATGCTATCTCTGTCAGGGATTCTTACCAAGATTGATGACCTGGCTCGTGATCCCAGGAGGATGAGGTATGCAGATGCTGACACGTGGATGAAGCTGCCTCGGTTCTGGCGAATTCTTTGGGCGGGAAAACGTGGAAGCCACGCGCCCAGGGGCTGCTGCTACTGCTGCTATATATATGAGCCTTCTTCAATTAAAGAAGGCTGATCGATCAAAAGAAAAGGAGAAAAGTCTATACATCCAGTCTGAGAGCAGCAGATTATCTCGATCCAGTGAGTAGAGAAGAAGAAGAAAAAGAAGAGTGGCAGAGTGAGAGAAGTAGCAGAAGTAAAAAGAGAAAGAGAGAGAGCTCGCGAGTGAGAGAAGGAAGCAGAGAAGAAAAAGGAAGAGAAAGAAGAAGCTTCATCCGAAGACTAGCTCCTACTGGACCGTGGATCAGATCCAGGCCAGTCAGCTCCATTGAGAGCCATATCTGTGTTTTCATCTTCTACAGCTTTCTGTTTGCTGTGTTATTTTCGTTTATTGTTTTCCTTTGTTTTCTGATTACCTTTGTACTTCCGATCCTTTGGACTGAGGTCGGGTCCCTCCTGGTCTGGAGGAAGAGAGGTCTGCGACCTCTAGTTTCCAAGTGGCTGGGAGTCACTTGGGTGTCCCTCCGGTTGGGAGGAAGAGGGGAGGCTGTTCCCCTGGTCAAGCTGTGTGGCAGCAACTATTTGCAGACTGAGTCTGCTTGGTTCTAGCGTTTGCTAGTGAAGCCTCACTCCGGTTGGGAGTGAGGGGTGGATGTAGGTCTGGAGGACCGAACCACCTAAAAATCTATTGAGCAGTGATTTGATTGCTTGTTTTGCTTCCGCTAGATGCTTGGATAGGCACGCTCCATGTGTTTGTATTTGAGTTGAATCGAATTGGTTCTATTCTGTGTCTATCTCTAGCATCCTAGTTTTAATTTGGCCATTTTACATAGAAGGATACATTCACCCCCCTCTGTATCCGGGCCTAGCACCCTAACAGTTGGTATCAGAGCGGGTGTCTGCATACAAGGTCCAGCGACCTGCAGATCCGATCTTGCAGTCTTAGGTGCTAATTTATTTTTAGTGCATCAATATTCCTGTTGCATTGATTCTATCTGCTATCTGTTTCAATGGCTTGTCCACCCGTCTTTAGTGGTTCTGATTTCAACCAGTGGCACAGTGCTTTACGTGCTTATGTTAAATCTGTTGATCCAGACCTGTGGAAAGTGATTTCACATGGTCCTCATAAATTACCAAAGAAAAGGTCCAAATGGACTGACAGTCACGAATCGATTTATGAGGAGAATCAGACAGCTATAAATCTGATGAAAGCAGCCACTGACAAAGCCTTTCACTCATGTTTCCTTGATTGCAGATCTGCAAGGGATATGTTGGAGATGATGAAGAGAGCCGGGAAAGGAAATCAAACAAGCTGCATGATGGCCAACAGAAGTAATCAAGCTGGCAGCGATCAAGGCAGCAATCAAAGTGAAGATGATAATGATGAGGAGGTAAACCCTTTTGAGAACTATACCTTGGATGATTGGGAGAATTCATATGCTGAATTATTAGAGTCTCATGAACAGTTAAGAGAACAATACAAAAAATTGAAGAAGAATAGTAGGTAAGACAGTTTCAATTCTCCATGTAAAAACTGTGTTGAACTGAAAAATGCTCATGATGCTTTTATGTCTGATATTCAAATGTTGAAGAAACAAATTTCATTGCTGAAAATTGAAGATCAAAATCATGTAAAGGAAATCTCTAAACTTGAAAAGAAGCTTAGCCTAGCTAGTCATGATTCTGTTCAGAGTAAGGATTTGCTGAAAGAACATGAATGTGTTAAATCTGACTTAAACAAGCTGAAAAATGAGAATGACTCTCTCAGAAAGTTTTCTAAAGAAAATGAAGAATAATTAGAGAAACTTAAACGAGAGAATGATTTGCTGATTGAAAAATTTAATGCCATAAAGTCTGTAAACATAGAATTACAGAAAGATATTGAAAAACAGCAAAAAGATATGAAGGAAATTGAAAATGGAAGAAAGTATGAAGTCAATTCAGAAGATCAGCTTCTAATAAATGAATTGGTTCATAATGACAAACTTAAGCAAGAAAATGAGAAATTGAAAATGCTGAACTCCACTATGTCTAAGAGACTTCTAGCTTTAGAAAGAGGTAAAAGTGTTTGCTTTGAAGATTCTGATAAACTGAACAATCTGAAAAATGAAATTGAAGAATACAAAACAGCTAATAAGGTTTTGAATGAAGCTGTAAATTGCTGTGAGCAAGAGATTGCCAGTTATGAGATACATATTGTCTCTTTAGAAAATGAAATTCAGGATTTGAAAGTTTCCTTGTCTAAATTTGTTGATGGGCAGAAAAACCTAGACAAGCTACTAGGTATAAAAATCAATCCTAGGAAGGAAGGGCTGGGCTACAATAAGATAAACAAGAAGGAACTTCTGGTGCGAACACCCGAGCAGTTGAGCGGCGCGACACGCCGAGCCACCGGTACCGCACACGGAGCATGACACGAGCCACCTCAGCGTCCATCTAGCTCGGAGACAGCCTGGAGACTCCGCCTTGAGCCTCCCCACTTATTATATTTAGTTAGCCTTTATGTGTGTGTAATTTGTGTTTATTTCATTGTATTCGGTTTGCTATTTTGATTGTAAGAGGGGCTTATGTACAATTTGGACCCCGTGGGCCCCACGGGCCCCCCAGCCCCTCCCATTGATCCACCTGAGCCATAGGGCCCCATGTGGGGTTGGTCAATATCCTATGTGGACATCTAGAAGCCTTGGACTAGTCAATTGTCCACATGGGGGACAAGGGACCAAAATGGTCAACAATTCCACCAACCTTCCACCTACCATGTCCCCCTAGCCATTCTAGTCAATAGGCCGCCCCCTTCCTTGTATTTTTTTATTTTAATTTGTGTGGATGGTCACATGCTATCCCAGCCCTCCATCTCACACCCCTAGATCCAACGGTTGAGGGTTGATTAGACATATGACCTATATATGCTTGTAATTTTCAATTTTGAAGAATTAATGCATTCATTTGGAAGAAAATACCTTGGAGCTCCAGCTTGGTGCGCCCCTCCCTCTCCCCTTGAAGCTGTGAAGGCTTCCTTCTGGTGGTGAGACTCCACCCTATCAGTTCCGGTCGCCGTCGCCGCCCCCACGAGCTGCCACCGCACCGCCATCGTCTTCATCGGAGTTCTGCTCGTGCAGTACCACAGCAACTTCCATGAAATTGGTGTCTCAGCCACGAGCTCAGATCGATCTGAGAATTTTACTGGAGGTCCCAGAGGTGTCAAGGATACCCCATAAAATTTGGTTTGTCATTCAGATCCCGTTTCATAATTTTTGATTTTCATTCCCTCTTTCATTCCAGTTCTGCCAAAGTTCTATTGAGGTTCCCATCCGCCCTAAGTTTCAAGTCTTAGGTCCCCTTTTTGATTTTCTTTGGTTCGCCCAATTTAACTGGGTGTTCCTTGCATCAATCCCTTCATCCACAATGTTTATAAATTTCTAGTTCGTCCATCTCATATTTTCCAAAATTCGTTCTCAGTCCCATCTACAGTTCAATCCTGCTATTCCTAGATCCGACCACTAGTCACTCCAAAAATCATATCAAATGTCCACCACCTCCAAATCCAATTCCAAAAACTTTCTCAGCTTCTTGGTTTGAATATCTACAACTTTGAAGAAGAGCTCAAAGTCTGAATCCCACTGTAAGTAGGCGGTCAATGGCCGTTTACAGGGAACTGATGTGCTGATCTGAGAGTTCTGAACTATGTAGCAGAGAATTGAAAATTAGTTAAGGTCTAGGTCCGCGCAGGTTCAGAGGAATCCACTGGCCCTAGGTTGGAGGATTTTGAGTCCTCTTTCCAACGGCGCTGGTTTCATCCAATTCCGGCGACGGGGCTGATCACAGCGGCCAATTTCGTCAGAGCGCGCACCTGAAAACAGCAAGCAGAAATCCGTGGGCAGCATTCCAAAAGCTTGGAGATCGGAGTTGTTCGGCCACCGGTCGGTGTTCCCGGCCGATCGCCTTCCGTGGAGGCGTGCCACCAGGGGTCCCCATCACAGTGGGACCCACTCCTGCAGATCCGGAGGCCAGCGCCACCCGTGGGCCCCACGGGCCCGCAGAACCCGCCGTTCGGAAAGCACTAAAATGCGGAGTTCGGCACCGCCGGGCGACATCAAGATGCTGCCCGTCAACCCAATTTGCGTGATTCCCGGGCCCCGCATGTGACCTTTTACCTCCCTGCGTGGAGTGGGTCAAATTATTGTATTTCTGTAAAATTGTGTTAACCGGGAGTCCGCGATTGGCCGGGGTTGTCTTCGCCACGCCGGGTGCGTGGAGGTAAAGTCTTAACTTCTTGGCGTTCATTTGCTTAGCTAGTATACGGTCTTTTGCCGCTGCCGAGAGTGTAGGTACTAGCCCATGTGTCCATGTCACCACTGTGAGAGTGAGAGTGACCCGTCCCGTGACTCGATCCGAGTCCGGAAGTGAGTCTGACTACCTTGAACTCTGCCGGTTCCTTAACCGCGCACGATCCACGCTTTCCCTCGCATGGGACGCCGAGTGAGTTTGCACTTCTGTTAGCGACGTGTAGCCTATGGGAGCTCTCCGTGTCGGGCCTAATGTCTCTCCCATCATGTATTGCTGGTCGTGTCCACGTCTAGAGTCCGAGGTCCATACCACGTAGAGTCGGTCCCCGTGTCCGTCCCACATCAGTTTGGTATCAGAGCGAGTTGAGTCTAGGGTAGTCGTTGCATATGTCTTGCATAGTATAAGTCGAGTCTAGGATCATCATTTCAAAACAACAAAAAAAAAGAGTGTTTCAAATTGCATTTCACCCAATAGCCTGGTATATTAAAAGACGTTGCCCGAACATTAGGTTATGCCTATCGGGAAGGTAGCGTACTTGCGCGAGTGATCTTCGGGTCGCTTATCTCCGCCACGTACCGGATATTGGTTAGGTCTAAGTGCATCCTTTTGTGAGTGTTTGCATCAGTTTGTGTCTCCTAGTTCATGTGTAGTCCAATAAGAGTCAGTCGGTCTTGTCCAAGAGTCGGCATGTTCAACATGTAGTTCCCCGCAATTTCCCATGGATTCCCAATCACCCGGGCCATATGGCCGTTGGTCTACTCATGGGCTTGGCAACCATCCTCTCCCCTTTCGTAGGCCCGAAGCCTCTAATTTTTATGGCTCTGATGATCCGGGCGACTACCTCAATTGGGAGGCCGCCATGGACAAATATCTTGAATGTTACACCATGTCCGATGCCATGCAAGTTAGTTTTGCCCGAGAGAGGCTTGTCAACAAAGCCGCCTGGAAATGGGATAGCATTGAGCGCATGAGAGAGGTTAGGAGGCAAAGGCCCATTGAGTCATGGCATGAGATGAAGGACGAACTTAGGAAGGTCTACCTACCCGACCCAGTCACCTCCAACCAACCCCACCCAATCACCTCCACCCAAGTGGGCCATAATCGGAGGCAACGTGCCGCGCATGTAGAAGAGCCTAGGTCCACGACTAGGCCGACTTCATATGGGGGAGTCCATCACATCGCTCCTACTCGAAACCCCACCATTGCCGAACTCTTCCAAATCATTTTGGATAAGGTGGATAGGAAGTGTGATTATATTGAGTCCCTGCTTCCCCCTTGCCTACCTCCTAGCCGAGATAGAACCAAGCATGACCCTAAGGAGGTAGCAACCGGTAGCCCCAATCCAGTGTCATCTAGAGTGCCATCCCGAGGTCCTCTCCCCATCTTGGTGGATCCTCTTCCCCCACCCATGAGAGCTCCATTGCCTACACCCCCTGTCCGTCAAGAGGATAAGGGTAAGGGTCCACTTATCAAGGAGCGTAGAGGATCACGACAACAGTGTTATTACTGCCAGGGGTTTGGCCACTTTGCCGGACAGTGTCCCACTCGGACATCTCTAGCCCTAGGGGATAAAGGGGTTGGAGAAACCTCACTCTCCGATCTTTATTCGGAGCCACCTCAGCCACAGCTACCCGTGTTTCTAATGGGAAAGCTACTTATAGCCGAGCCACTCCTTAGCTGGCTTAAGAATGGCCTGGCCCCATCTCCCCTCCCATCTATGGACCCTATCCTACCTCTGGTGCCAATCAATTCATTTCACACCACTTTCCGGTCTAGTCACTATGTGGATACATTGGATGACCTTCTTAAAGGGTTAGACCGGCAGTGGACATTTACGCACTTGTTGGCTCCAGGCTTCGACCGACCTATAGGTCGTAGCTTCACACATCCATCCTTAGGGTCCATCACCTCCGTGTACACCGTGGGTCATGTTACCACAGAGGTTCTTCTACTCCTCCCTTTGCCGGCCGAGTCCGACTTCATTCCCCTTTGCCCAAGGGAGGAATCTTACTTTCTACCTATGACTGTCGTCCCATCTCTCGCAATGAATGAAGGTGATCATTTACACCTCCAAGATTTTCAAATGTGGGACAGTGATTTGTGGAAGCCTAGTCCGAGGGGTCATACCTTCTTTGATCCCTTCGACCCATTCTCTTATGGACCCCGTGACCCACCATATTTACTCCACCTTTTCGAGAGAGTCCACCATCATACCCCCACCGTCTCATCTCCCTTCATGGATGAAGGAGATCAACAACACCTTCTAGACTTCCACACATGGGATCTTGAGATTAGGGAATCCATATCGAGGGGTCACACATTCTTTGATCCCTTCAATCCCTTTCTTCATGGGCCCTTTGGCCCACAACCTCCACTCCACCTCTTTAAGGAAGTCCACTATCACACCCCTCCTACTCGGGCCTGGCAACCTTCACATGGCAATAGGTCCGAACCGTCATTTGGGGGTAATGAAGACTTTGGTTCCCCCAGCCCACCTCAACCACCCAAACCACCCGGACTTCCCACATCCAAACCCCATGTCCATGGTTGGTGCATCGTAGGATGTCTAGGAGTCCACCATGACATTAACCTCCGGTTATGTCAAATACATGCATGGCACACATTCGGATGTCCTGGACCACCTTGCATATGATTGGGTTTTACTAACTGTAGGGTTGTTTAGGGTCGTGTGTGCATCCGTGTGTTTCTTTTCTTTTGCTAAGCATGTTAGGTCGTGTGTGCATCCGTGTGTTTCCTTTCTTTTGCTAAGCATGTTAGGTCGTGTGTGCATCTGTGTGTTTTTCTTTTTGTTAGGCATGTTAGGAGTCTGCATGACGACGTCTGTCGTCACAGTAAGGCCAGCAATGCACGGTACAAGGAGTTAGCTGGTGCCCATAGACACCACCGAGAGTTCCAAGAGGGCGAATATGTCATGATCAGGGTAAGACCTGAACGGTTTCCCTCTGGAACCGTTAAGAAGTTGCAAGCTCGCGGAGCCGGTCCATTTAGAGTGTTGAAACGCGTTGGATCCAATGCGTATGTTGTGGACCTGCCCGAGGAATATGGTATAAGCTCTACCTTCAATGTATCGGATCTTGTTGCATATAGGGACCCAGCGGTGATCCCTAGTGAGCTTTTTGTGCCATCTCCTCCCCTTGAGAGTGATCCCACACCTGAGTGTCCACTTCCACCTCCAGCCCCTTTTTCACGGCAGCGTGAGCATATAGATCGTATACTGGATGAGCAAGTGACAGTTACCAGGAGTGGATCTTACCCGCGCTACCTAGTGCGATGGAGAGGACGGCCCCCTACTGAGGACACATGGATCACACATGGCGAGTTGCAGCAGATCGATCCGGACCTTTTGGAGCGATACAGGAGCGATGCAGACCCTTACTCGACAGGGTCGAGTTTCTCCCACCCGGGGAGAATTGGTGCGGACACCCGAGCAGTTGAGCGGCGCGACACGCCGAGCCACCGGTACCGCACACGGAGCATGACACGAGCCACCTCAGCGTCCATCTAGCTCGGAGACAGCCTGGAGACTCCGCCTTGAGCCTCCCCGCTTATTATATTTAGTTAGCCTTTATGTGTGTGTAATTTGTGTTTATTTCATTGTATTCGGTTTGCTATTTTGATTGTAAGAGGGGCTTATGTACAATTTGGACCCCGTGGGCCCCACGGGCCCCCAACCCCTCCTATTGATCCACCTCAGCCATAGGGCCCCATGTGGGGTTGGTCAATATCCTATGTGGACATCTAGAAGCCTTGGACTAGTCAATTGTCCACATGGGGGACAAGGGACCAAAATGGTCAACAATTCCACCAACCTTCCACCTACCATGTCCCCCTAGCCATTCTAGTCAATTGGCCGCCCCCTTCCTTGTATTTTTTTATTTTAATTTATGTGGATGGTCACATGCTATCCCAGCCCTCCATCTCACACCCCTAGATCCAACGGTTGAGGGTTGATTAGACATATGACCTATATATGCTTGTAATTTTCAATTTTGAAGAATTAATGCATTCATTTGGAAGAAAATACCTTGGAGCTCCAGCTTGGTGCGCCCCCCCCTCTCCCCTTGAAGCTGTGAAGGCTTCCTTCTGGTGGTGAGACTCCACCCTATCAGTTCCGGTCGCCGCCGCCGCCGCCACGAGCCGCCACCGCACCGCCATCGTCTTCATCGGAGTTCTGCCCGTGCAGTACCATAGCAACTTCCACGAAATTTGTGTCTCAGCCACGAGCTCAGATCGATCTGGGAATTTTACTGGAGGTCCCAAAGGTGTCAAGGATACCCCATAAAATTTGGTTTGTCATTCAGATCCTGTTCCATAATTTTTGATTTTCGTTCCCTCTTTCGTTCCAGTTCTGCCAAAGTTCTATTGAGGTTCCCATCCGTCCTAAGTTTCAAGTCTTAGGTCCCCTTTTAATTTTCTTTGGTTCGCCCAATTTAACTGGGTGTTCCTTGCATCAATCCCTTCATCCAAAATTTTTATAAATTTCTAGTTCGTCCATCTCATATTTTCCAAAATTCATTATCAGTCCCATCTACCGTTCTATCCTGCTGTTCCCAGATCCAAGCACTAGTCACTCCAAAAATCATATCAAATGTCCATCACCTCCAAATCCAATTCCAAAAATTGTCCCAGCTTCGTGGTTTGAATATCTACAACTTTGAAGAAGAGCTCGAAGTCTTAAGCCCACTGTAAGTAGGCGGTCAACGGCCGTTTACAGGGAACTGATGTACTGATCTGAGAGTTCTAGAACTGTGTAGCAGAGAATTGAAAATTAGTTAAGGTCCAGGTCTGCACAGGTTCAGAGGAATCCACTGGCCCTACGTTGGAGGATTTTGAGTCCTCTTTCCAACGGCGCTGGTTTCATCCCATTCCGGCGATGGGGCTGATCACAGCGGCCAATTTCGTCGGAGCGCGCACCTGAAAACAGCAACCAGAAATCCGTGGGCAGCATTCCAAAAGCTTGGAGATCGGAGTTGTTCGGCCACCGGTCGGTGTTCCCGGCCGACCGCCTTCCGTGGAGGCATGCCACCAGGGGTCTCCATCACAGTGGGACCCACTCCTGCAGATCCGGAGGCCAGCGCCACCCGTGGGCCCCACGGGCCCGCAGAACCCGCCGTTCGGAAAGCACTAAAATGCGGAGTTCGGCACCGCCGGGCGACATCAAGATGCTGCCCGTCAACCCAATTTGCGTGATTCCCGGGCCCCACATGTGACCTTTTACCTCCCTGCGTGGAGTGGGTCAAATTATTGTATTTCTGTAAAATTGTGTTAACCGGGAGTCCGCGCTTGGCCGGGGTTGTCTTCGCCACGCCGGGTGTGTGGAGGTAAAGTCTTAACTTCTTGGCGTTCATTTTCTTAGCTAGTATACGGTCTTTTGCCGCTGCCGAGAGTGTAGGTACTAGCCCGTGTGTCCATGTCACCGCTGTGAGAGTGAGAGTGACCCGTCTCGTGACTCGATCCGAGTCCGGAAGTGAGTCTGACTACCTTGAACTCTGCCGGTTCCTTAACCGCGCACGATCCACGCTTTCCCTCGCATGGGACGCCGAGTGAGTTTGCACTTCTGTTAGCGACGTGTAGCCTATGGGAGCTCTCCGTGTCGGGCCTAATGTCTCTCCCATCATGTATTGCTGGTCGTGTCCACGTCTAGAGTCCGAGGTCCATACCACGTAGAGTCGGTCCCCGTGTCCATCCCGCATCAACTTCAGAACAAAGTTATGACATCCTTTGTAAGTGGATCAGATGTAGCCACCACCTCTAAAGACAAATAGCCCATTGCTCAGAAAATGTTGGAAGCAAAGGATAACTTTAAGAAAGAGGGACTGGGCTACAATCCAGTCATGAGGAAGGTCGATGGATCCAACTTGAAAAATGTTTTTGTTAAATCTTCTGAACAGGAAAAGCCTTCTACTACATCCCCAATTCAGTACAAGGCTAAGAAAACAAGAAAAGAGGATAAAAATCAGAAAAGGACTGTAAATCAGAAAATAAATGAAAAGGGTTTATCAGTGCATGTTGATCACAGTCCTCACACACACTCACATGCATCTAAAAAGAAAATGTCATGCCACTACTGTCATAGATTTGGACATCTGATGCATGAGTGTAAGTTGATGGAGAAGGATGATAAGAATGCTAGGAGATATCATGATAAAAATCCTTCATCTCAGAAAAGGAGAATTGAGTTCTTTCATTGTGGTAAACTAGGACACAAAATTTCACAGTGCTGGTTTGTTAGTGATAAGAATAAATTTCATGCAAACGATCATGCTCTTAACAAGAACAAATCTGCTCCAATAAACCAGCATATGACATGCTTTAACTGTGAAAAATTGGGTCATAAGAGATTTGAATGCTGACTGAATGCTGGTCAGAAAAGTTCTAATTCATGCTTTCACTGTGGCAAGAGGGGCCACATTGCAGCCCACTGTTGGCATGCTCAGGGTAGAAAATTAAATTCTAAACCTGCCATTGGAAAGTCTCCTACATGCTATCACTGTGGGAAGCCAGGCCACAGGGTTGCAACCTGTTGGCTGGCAGGATATCAAAACCAAACTGGTTTTGGTAAACAGAATTCTTATTCTGTTAACAGAAAATCTTATGAATATACACATGGATTTCATGTTAACAAGAATGTGCATAGATTAAATCCGAAATCTAGTGCATCTTACTATCATTATAGTAAACAGAACTTTCTCTCTGCCAATGAACTTCATGACAACAGTAATGTGCATAAGAGGAATTTGAAATCTGCTAATTCATGTCATTGCTGTGGACAAATTGGTCACTTAATGTATAATTACAATTTGATGAAATCTGATGACCTTCATGCACGAAAATTGTTGAGAAAACCTGCTAGGAGTAATACTGTCATGTCAGGACCCAAGACTTCTTGGGCACCTGTTTGTGCAAAATAACATTTCTATGCAGGTGTGCCTTGGGACTGGAATAAAAAGGGGTAATGATCCAAGGCACTCAAGAAGAAAATCCCATACTGAATTTTTCAGGTAAACTTCCTGCTCTTCTTGTTTTTAGTTTTAATGCATAGCAAGTTAAATCTGTTTTTACATTTTTCATTCATCATCTGCCATGTGCATTATTTTCTGATCATGCATTTGCTGAGAGTTCTGTGCAAATATCAGATTAAAAAGGGTTGTCTGTATCTGATGCATACATAGGCTAATAGCAATTGCTTGATAATTGTGTTATGCATAGACTCTGAAAACAAATTGCATTTTGAATTTTCTGGAAAAATCTGAACTGCCTATGAGTGTGACTTGAAACTTGTGTGTTGCAATAGCTCACTGAAATTCTGAATTGCATATAGGACTGCATGTTGAATAATCATGCATGACCTCAATGGTATATAAATGGTAAGGTACCAAAGGGCAGGGAGGTCTGTCTGGAGGTTCTTACTATGTGTGAGGTGGTCTTTTAGACCAAGTGCTCCGCCTAGTACCATGGGTCACCTTACTGGTTAGGACAGTCTGAATGTGCATGAATCATTTAGTATCATATGTTCAGTTTTCAGTGCAAACATTGCATGTTTTCAGGGGGAGTTAGTTGCATATCCTTGCATAGCATTCAATGTGAGTCTTTGCATGTCCCTTCTTACTGATTTTGTTGACATTGCATTTCCTTATATTGAAAATGCCAAAAAGAGAGTTTGAAGCATATTGTGAGGGGGAGTCAATGCATTGCATATAGGTTGTCAAATGCATACATGTGTCAGAACTCATTGCATATCCTTTCTTATTGATTTTGTTGACAAACCTTAATCATATTCTGAAAACTTTGAGCTTCACAATCTCTCTTAACAATTGGTATTCCTCCTATCAATTGGTATGATTTGGGTTCAGAATTCAATCAGTTCTTCATGAAGATTTCAATGGGCTATCTCGATCATAAATCTGAAAATTTTGAACTAGAAATCTTCTATTATACAGTTTTATGAATGTCTGAAATAACTCATGTGGTTTAAGTTTAATGTATTCAATGAGTTTGACTTTAAAATCTCTTAAAAATATCTGAAGCATGTTTAATAAACCTTAACCATTTGTTTCATGCCGTGTCTTATGAAAAATTTCTGAAATCTGCACTTTTGAATACATGACTTTAATTGGTTAAGTACATGAAACTATTATTGATTTGAAGAAAATGAATGTCTCTGAAATGTCTAAAGGGTTATATCTGTCAGAGCAATGACATTGGTCACTGAGAAACACAAGTCCAAAGGACTGTGTCATGAGGTGCCTTAGTTAACTCTGCATAAAATTCATTGAAAATCAGGCAGAGCAATGGCATGCACACTGTGAAATACAACTCACTCATTAAAAAATGATTTGTAGTGTGTCATGATGTGTAAATGCTAACTCTGTTCACTCAAAGCATGACAGTTAGTCACACTAAGGGCTTGGGGATATTGGCCTCTAATCAAGGTATATTCTCTAGTTACAATATGTGCACTGAACTAGAGTGCTCGTAAAATTTGTAGCAAGAAAATTGTTGAACAAAACGAAATATCTGAATATTGATGCTAAAATCAAATTGCTACAACCCTAGACAAAATCATATGACTTCACAATTGCTTGATTTCAATACTGATGCATGTAATTCCGAAAGAAGTCAATAAATTTGATTGTGTAAGAGAAATGGAGTTTTATCAAGATAAATATGAGGGCTTGGTTCATTTTTATTAAACCATAGTTTTAGATATCAATACAGAATTTTATTGATAAACTCTGCATACATCATGTTTAAACCATACTGTTCAATAAAGCTCATTCATAACCCCTTATAATGGAAGACTTTGAAAACTTATGTTTTGGATTTATGAGATTGATATCTCTTTGAAAACCTGACTGAATTTCTTGTGATTGGAGCTTCTTTGAAAATCTGCTACTTGAAACTCTTCTGCTCAATATCATTGATTCATTGACCTGAACCTCTCCTTGTTATCCATCTCATAAGATTCCACTTATTGAGGGGGAGCTTCCATGTCATATGCATCATGCTGCATAGAAACTCTTAAAGGGGGAGCATTGTCTTCTTGCATTCATATTTCTAGGGGGAGCTCTTGCATTTTGGTATCTCTTTCTACATCTGCATTCATATTGATTATATCAAAGGGGGAGATTTCTTTTTGCCAAAGGGGGAGAATTTTTATTCAATCATTGCATGCTGGTTTGCTTTCACTTCTCAAACTGTTTTCTTTTTGATGAAGTCAAAGGGGGAGAATAGTTTGAGTCATCAGAATAACTTTCATAAGAGTGTATTACATCATCAGAATGACTCACTGTGTATTGTTGCCATCATCAAAAATGGGGAGATTGTTGTGCCCCTGTGGCTTGTGGTTTTGATGATTGGCTTTAGGGGTTTGTGATGATTGGTTTTAATGTGAGTTAATCACTGTGAGTCACCATGTTTTTATTCAGTCATTCTATATTCAGTCATTCTATATTCAGTCATTTTATCAGATCATAACTCAGTCACTCTTATCTTCAGTCTGTCATTCAATTATTCATTCAGTCCTTCATATGTTCAGACTGTTTATCTGCTGCATAAAGCATTCATATGCATTTATAGAGTCTGCACATTTGCATCAGGCAGCAAGTGTGTACAACGCCCTATGTAGGCACGACAAGTCCATACACTGGTTGCACATTGCACAGCTGCAGGCACTTCTAAGTTTACACATCGTGTAGCTTGCTGGCATAGACTGTACACTCATCTGTCTGCATGTGTCACCAAGTCCACACATTGCATCGTGTGTTTCTTCATGAAGTCTATACATTGGCATGCTGCATCTCTTGAAGTATGTACATCCTCTTCAAGCATTTCAAAGTCTATACATCGCTTGGAGTTCTTTCAAGTCTATACATTGCTGAGCGTCTCACTGACTGTCTCATGCAAGTCTATACATCCTGCACCATCTCATGCAGCATCTCAAGCCAAGTCCATACATAGTTAATCAGCACTTAGAAGTCTGTACATCGGTCAGTCTTGTTCAACGTCTTAGTGCATTTAAAGTCTGTACAGCGTCCGTCTCAGCCAGCGTCTCACGTTGCGTCTTAGGCAAGTCTATACATCGCCTTCAGACTTTCAAGTCTATACACTCCATGATCTTCCAAGTATGTACATCCACAATGTAACTTCAAAGTCTGAACATTGTCTCACTCCGTCAAAGTCCATACATTTGTCTTCTCTTCAAAGTCAGTACATTGGCGTTGGGCATCAAAGTATATACATCGCCTTCTGTAATCTTTATTACAAGTCTGTACATCGCCTTCGAGGCATCAAGCCTATACACTGGACAGTGCTCATAAAGTCTGTATAGCATACCTTGTTGTTCACACCCTTTAAAGTCTGTACATCGGCTTCGCATCTGCAAGTCTGTACATTGACTTCATATCATAAAGTCTGTACATTGGCTTCGCATCTGCAAGTCTGTACATCGGTTTGATATCAACAAGTCTGTACATTGGCTTCAACTCTCCAAGTCTGTACAGCCACACTTAATAGGTAAAGTCTATACATTCTTCAGCTGGAACTGTGCAAGTCTGTACATCGTTATTTGCCAAAGTCTGTACATTGGCATCTGTTCCTACGTTGCACTTCCAAGTCTGCACATTGGGTCCTTTACCTACGTTCAGCTTTGAAGGTCTGCACATTGGCAGTTTTACCAACGTTACCTTGCCAAAGTCTATACACTCGCTGTCTTCCATTGTTTCAAGTCTGTACAGCCTTTCATTAGAAAGTCTATACACTGGGGTCGTTCAGCTGCAAGGACAGGATGTCTGTACTTTGGGTGCTCATGCATTGCTCTCATCGAAGTCTACACATCCGATAGGCTTGTTACAAGTCTGTACACCGAGGAAGCTTGAAGGTTCTCAAGTGTATACACTCTACACACTTGGTTAACTAATGCACTTAACTACAAGTCTATACACTATGCTCGCATGAAGATATCCAAGTTTATACACTCTCTCAGTGTATACACTTACTCACTTGCTGTTCTTCAAAGTATGCACATCGCATAGCTTCACATATTTGAAGTCCATACACTGGAGAGCTTGTACATTGCATTTGCATTCACAAGCCTATACATCTTGAAGTCTGCACATTGCCGAATGCTCTTCAAGTCTGAACAGCGGATGCCTTCTTATGTCAAGTCTATACACTGCATGCTCACTCAACTAACTCTATACACTCGTGAGTGTCTCATCAAGTCCATACACTGGCCTTGAGCTGAAGACTATGGCTGAGCAAGTCCATACATTGGCTGCTGTTCTTCAGAGTCTGTACATCGCAGTGAGTTGAAGGTTGCCTTAGTCTGTACAGCCGTTGGCTTCTTATGTGAAGTCCACACATTGGAAAAGCTAGTGCTTGCATTGTTCATCACATGTCTTGTTCACTGCGTCGACGCTGCACGATTGAAGCGTTGACGCCTTGGGCTGATGTCCAAAGGTGTCTTGATCAACATCAAGTCTGTACAGCATGAAGTCTGTACATTGGCTTTTGTCTTGAATAGAAGGCCTTAGTCTACACACTCTTCTATTATGATAATGCACTCTTCAGCAAGTTTATACACTGAGCACGCATGAAGACTGCTAAGTCTATACACTCCCTCACTCTGTACACACTTGCTATATTAATTTCTGAAGTCTATACAATGCTTTGCATTCACAGAGTCTGTACAGGGTGTTTAGAATTAAACTGATGACTTATCCGATGCTATCTCTGTCAGGGATTCTTACCAAGATTGATGACCTGGCTCGTGATCCCAGGAGGACGAGGTATGCAGATGCTGACACGTGGATGAAGCTGCCTCGGTTCTGGCGAATTCCTTGTGCGGGAAAACGTGGAAGCCACGCGCCCAGGGGCTGCTGCTGCAGCTGCTATATATATGAGCCTTCTTCCATTAAAGAAGGCTGATCGATCAAAAGAAAAGGAGAAAAGTCTATACATCCAGTCTGAGAGCAGCAGAGTATCTCGATCCAGTGAGTAGAGAAGAAGAAGAAAAAGAAGTGTGGCAGAGTGAGAGAAGTAGCAGAAGTAAAAAGAGAAAGAGAGAGAGCTCGCGAGTGAGAGAAGGAAGTAGAGAAGAAAAAGGAAGAGAAAGAAGAAGCTTCATCTGAAGACTAGCTCCTACTGGACCATGGATCAGATCCAGGCCAGTCTGCTCCATTGAGAGCCATATCTGTGTTTTCATCTTCTACAGCTTTCTGTTTGTTGTGTTATTTTCATTTATTATTTTCCTTTCTTTTCTGATTACCTTTGTACTTCCGATCCTCTGGACTGAGGTCGGGTCCCTCCTGGTCTGGAGGAAGAGAGGTCTGCGACCTCTAGTTTCCAAGTGGCTGGGAGTCACTTGGGGGTCCCTCCTGGTCTGGAGGAAGAGAGGTCTGCGACCTCTAGTTTCCAAGTGGCTGGGAGTCACTTGGGTGTCCCTCCGGTTGGGAGGAAGAGGGGAGGCTGTTCCCCTGGTCAAGCTGTATGGCAGCAACTGTTTGCAGACTGAGTCTGCTTGGTTCTAGCGTATGCTAGTGAAGCCTCACTCCGGTTGGGAGTGAGGGGTGGATGTAGGTCTGGAGGACCGAACCACCTAAAAATCTATTGAGCAGTGGTTTGATTGCTTGTTTTGCTTCCACTAGATGCTTGGATAGGCACGCTCCATGTGTTTGTATTTGAGTTGAATCGAATTGGTTCTATTCTGTGTCTATCTCTAGCATCCTAGTTTTAATTTGGCCATTTTACATAGAAGGATACATTCACCCCCCTCTGTATCCGGGCCTAGCACCCTAACAGGTTGATCTGCAGATTTCACTGGTATTCCCTCTCCCATTGGCGGGTGCTTCATTCACCTATTTCCAAGGTATTTTCAAGTCTCTAGCTTGTGTTTACTTTGGTGGCGATCACGTTCTTTCTTAGTATTGGGCATTAGCTTTCTCTCCCTCTCATATCTCTTATTTCCTTTATTTGCTCCACCCTTGCGGTGTGTTTTTATTTGCTCTTGCTCCACGCCCTGGCGTGTGTTTTTCTTTATTCCCTTAGTTTAACTTGATGATTGAGATAGCATGCCCATGCTAGAGCTTGTTCTGGTTGCTAGGTTCATGGTTCACATGTCCTTGGGTTGATTGAGATCTTTGATTTTTGCTTATCATCTTTATTACACATCAAAACAAAAAAGAAGAAGGGAAGCAAAACAAATCAACATGTGGCTGCTCACGTATCGCTCCTGCAGATCTGTATCCCTGCACTGGTGATCCACGTCTCATCGGAAGCGGGTCGTCCTCCCCATTGCACGAGATAGCGTGGGTGGGCTCCACTCCTGGTAATAGTCACCTGCTCATCCCGTATATGTTCTATATGCTCACACTGCTATGGGAATGAGGCTAGTGGTGGACACTTCGAGGTGGGGTCACTCTCAAAGGGGAGGAGACGGCTCAAAAAATTCACTAGGAATCACCGATGGGTCCCTGTATGTGACTAGATCTGAAACTTAATGGTAGAGCAGGTCCCCTATTCGTTTAGGCAAGTCCACAACGTACGCATGAGATCCGACTTGTCTCACACTCGAATCGGACGGACATCGCAAGCTTATAATAGACGGACTCGACTATGCAACTCCTATATGCTGGACAAACAAACTGTATAAATAAGCAAAACAGACTCATAGACTATGGTATGAGGACAGATGGAGAGACACCAACTAATGACTTCCTATGACTGACGACACACACAAGGGACTTACCAAGGAAGACTCGGTAAGAAGGTTGGACATCGTCTGTATACACTAAGTGTACAGATAAGCGGACTCACAACTTGATGCCTTGAGTCTCAACCCTCGTCAACCGTCTCCTATTTGAGAAGAATCGTCCTCGAGATTAGAAGTGTAGGAGGATCAGGAGGCGGGTGACGGGAAGGTAATCCAGACGTTTGGTGTGGAGCATGGAAAATGGGAAGTTTGGACGTTGTCTCTCGAACGCGTGGAAGAAATCAGACCATACCGTGTCAACATAGGGTATCGAGAGTGGTACGATAGTCTCTAGCGGTTGCGCCACTATAGGAGAGATGGGTTAAAAGTGGGATGGCTGACTGCATGGGGTCGACAGATGGCACATCCACCGTGGACAAGGTGGGTGGGACAGACAGCTCTAGGATGACCGGTGGAGTTGGGGTGACTAATAGACCCTGGCCCTCTATTGGATCGCTCTCTAACCCCAAAACATCAGCGAGGTACTCCTTGGCCAACTCTTGGTCAGCCTCATAACTCAGTAGAATAAGCCCGGGTGGGGCATCCTCGGAATGTGTATCCTCTAAGATAGAGGAATGTGAAGGACACTGGTCGGGGAAGTGGCTACTCCCACTATAGGTGGCCACATGAGGGGGCTCCGGGTGTCGTGGCGGGCGTGAGTCCAGAGGCGGAATGGGCCGCTGGGGATGGGTGGCTGGTGACACGGAGGTGGTCGGCTAAATGTCGTCGTGGAAGATGAACTCGTCGAGTAGGTGAGGTGGGTGTAAGGTGCAGGTCCTCCTATCCCAGTCAAAGGTGGCTCTCCTCTCTTCCAACCAAGTTTTCCCTAAAATGATGCATGGATCGGCAAGTGTGTCTACCTTGCACCACGCTCCATCGTCATAAAGAACGGGGCCAAACCTCCATTGAAACTCTACGGACGCTAAGCCACCGTTGAGAACAATCTCCCCGATCTTAGAGAGAGACTCAACTATGTCCTGTGAGACATAGTTAGATGACACACTATTGATGAAGTCGATCTTCGTATGCAACCCATTAGGTAGAATGGCAGTGGACACTATAGGTCGCTGGAATGACTCGGTTATCAACTTTGGGGTCGAGTCAACTGGTGGTTGAATGATAGGGGCAAGTGCTGGGGGTCGGGCCATGATAGCCTCGAATTGGGCCACCAGGGATGACCACTTAGACGCATGGTCTCGGGGAACAGCTATGGGCTGGTGGGTAGTTGGACATGTAGACAACTGAGTGACACTCTAATGGACTAGACACGACCCTATACAACAATGCAAAGTTGGAATGCAGACTCGACTACAAACCTAGACTCAACTAGTATTCGGTACGTGGCAGAGGTTTGATCTGAAGATCGCACTCACGCAAGTGTGCTACCTTCTCAATAGGCGTAACTGATCGTTTTGGGGGCACCTTTTAATATACCAGGTATGGGAATGCAAATGGAAACTTTGGACCGACAACCCTAGACTCAACCTGCTCTGATACCAATTTGATGCGGGACGGGACACGACTCAACGCCAATTTGAATGTGAACCTTGGACTCTAAGTAAACTTGTGACTCGTCCCTGGAGAGGGAAGCGTGCGGATGTGCGCGGTTGAGAAATCGGCAATGAGCTAGGGTGGTCAACTCTCTTTCGTGCCCGGATCGGGTCACGGGATGGATTTCGCCCTCTCTCGCAACGGTGACTAAAATACTTAACGAGCTAGATTAACCTATCACATGCAAGCAGCGGCATATAGAAGTATACGAAGTAAGCAAAATGCCGAGTGAGGGAGCAGAAATGATACCTCCACGCTACCGGGCGTGGGGAAGGCGACCCCGGCCAAGACAAGTACTCTCGGTACAAACAATTAACAATAATTACAGTAAGAGTTTTACTGTCCACTCCATGCAGGGAGGTAAAGGGCTACAGTGGGACCCGTGAGTATCGCACTTGGATTGACGGGCGGCTTTTGGGAAGCTTCGAAGGTTCCGACGCACTACTACTCGGTGCGGCAGCTTGCTATCCCGAACCTGTTCTGTTGTTTCAGCACTGCGCGACTCGACGGAAATAATTACTTTGATCGGCTCCTACGTCGGATCGATGCGAAACTAGCGCTGTTACGAAGCTATGTTGTAGATCTACGACCACATGGATTCACAAGAATTTTCATGTTGCTGGAATCTTCATGGGGAATTTTGGAACAAGAAGGTTTCCTATCTCAGAACCGACTGGGCAGACTAGGATCTGCCTGGTAATCAGGTTTGACCGAGGCTCAAAGGATGGATCTAGGACTTGGGATTTTTATGGGAGATAGAGGGGGAAGTACGAAACACGCACAAATTTTTTGGTATTTTTTTGAGGTGGTTTGAGGGGTGGGAAGGATTTTATGGCAGGGGTGGTCGGATCTGGACTGCTGGGGATAGAACAGAAATCCGGTTTGAACAGAGGTTTTTCAAAGGGGTAAACAAACTCCAAAATTTGTAAAAAACTTTGTGGAGAGGGGATTTGGTGGACAGAAAACATAGTCCAAATTTCAGATCAATCTAAAATTGGTAAGGGGGTCAAATAGATGAAGAGGTGGGTTGCTGGAACATAGATCTGCACTAGGAAGGATTGTGTAGATCTGGGAAAACGTAAATGGAACGGGGGGCAAACGAATGATTCAAGGCATGAAAATTTTTGTGGAAAGGGGTAATTACGTGGGGAACTCACCCTCAAAATCTCAGATCAATCGGATCTGTGGATTAGGAGGAAGAATTCGAACACTGGGCTGTTGTCCAGAGGTGGACAGAACCGATACGGTATGGCGGCCATGGTGCGACGGCGGCTCGATGGCGGCGGCGGCGGCGGTGCTGAGCTTCTCACTCAGGGAAGAACTGATACGGAGGCCTCACACCTCAGATTGGGCTACTTTCTCAGCTGCAAAGGGGATGGGGAGGAGAGAGGGGGCTGCGCCATATGGCTTCTTCACCAAAAACTGATTTTCTTCTCATTAATTCTATGAAAATAGGAAATACAATGCTTTTATATGAAATGGAAACCCTAAGAAAAAGACCACCACTACCCTCAGATCTAGGGTTATGGAGGGGTACCAAGGGGATGTCAAATTCTATTTTCTAACCCCTTGGTCAAAAAAAAAACTTTCATGTGGAGACAAATAAGGGAGCACCCCCTTTAAAGTAGTAAAATAGGAATTTTCTTCCTTTTGGTCCAAGTCCAACTTGGACCAAGGACTAGCCCCTAGGGGCCCTAGCACCTAGGTGGCCCAATGGGAGAGAAGGTGGGGGGGCCCGCTGGACCTACGTGGTCTTTTTACAAAGAAACCCAACCAAAATCCAAAACAAGCACACATTACACACCAAATACAATATTACAAATACACACTCCAAACATTTAATGGACTAGCCCCGATGCCCCATCACAAGGTCTTATGGTTGAACACTTTAACATTCATTTTGGGGCTCAAATAACTCTATTTGTCCACTTAGAAGGCTTTTAGCATTATATTTGTTCCCAAGATGAAACATGATCTAATTTTGATCCTTGAATCTCACTTATGCAATTATGCACGGCACAAGATGAAAAATGCAACTGAGGTTTTGTTATCATCAAAATCACTTGGAGAGACTCAACAAAAAAGAGAGATATGTGCAGCCCAGCTTTGGTCCGACCTAGTCCAGTGCAGTGAAGAAAAAGAAGAGAGCTTGAGGAGCAAGAAGTTCAGTCCTACAGAATCAGATTTATGAACCTCTTCTGAAGCTACATTTGACTTGCTTAGTTTTGTTTTGTGTTTTTCTCTTGTAACTTTGAATCAATTTTTAGTGTGTGTCTGGTGCTGTGGTTAGAGACCGGAGGTGGTTTTCGCTGGTGTACAGCCGTGTGTTTATAGGGAGTTGTCCCCGTATTTTTGCTGCACTTGCAGTGTGTTTTTCTTCTTTATTTTTATGTGGGGGCGGTAGGGGTTCGTCCCCATGGGGCTTGTCCCCGTGTGCTGCAGTCTTGTAGCGTGAGGACTTCATCCTTATGAGGAGTTTGCTCCTCGTGTGTATGGGGTTTGTCCCCGTGGGGCTTGTCCCCTTGTGCTACAGTTTTACACTGTGAGGACCTTGTCCTCATGAGGAGCTTGCTCCTCGTGTGTGTGGGGATTCATCACCGTGTGTGTTGAGGACTTCGTCCTCATGAGGATTCATCCTCGCGTAGTGAAGCCTCACCGGTTTGGTGAGGGGTGGATGTAGGTTACAGATTTACAACCGATCCACCTTAAAAATTCTCTTGTGTAGTTGTGTGTCCTTGTGTGATTGTTTCCAGTTCTTCTATCTCCACTTCATAGGGACTTATAATTTTTGTTTCACTTTCATTATCATGGCCGAACACTACACATATTGTGAGCTATTCACTGATTACAAGCTAACTTGCTGTTTGAACAAAGGCTCACACAAACACCGAAGAAAGCACTCTGATAATCTGAATCTACGCATGCAGATCTTAGGTGTTTGACATTACTCCGCTGCATGAGTCTTCAAAGACTTTGTAATCTCAGGTCCATAGTTTTAATGGCTTATCATTTGTATGGTTATTTGTTTTCAAACCTTAAAAGGGGGCATATTTTTTAAGGGATCTATTCACCCCCCCCTCAAGATTCGGTTGCACCTAAGGAAGGGACCCAACAATTGGTATCAGAGCTAAGCTCTGTGTACCTAGATCCAACGATCTTCAGAGGTGATCCTAGTGCAGCCAGTTTTGATTTTTGTTGTTGAACAGTTTTCAATAAATATCTTTATCTGTATTTAAGTGTTTTTAAGTAGGCTGCCTGGTTTGGCTAAATGTGCAAAGTTGTTAACTCTTTGAGATGCTCAAGGCATTGTAAGATAATGAACCTTTTTTTTATGAGTTGTGATTTGTGCCTTTCTCATGGTTTAATCTTTCAGCTGATTCTATTATCCATAGCTAGTCTTGATTAAACTGAGATTTACATTCTACTTTAATTGAAAATTCATTTGATGGACTACGACTTGGAAAGGATCTGATGATCTGGTATATCAAATGGTGATCTGTAGAAAGACAAATTAAGTCTGTATGGAGCTCTCACTACGTATGAGGTGATCTTCAGATCTAAGTTCTCCACCTAGTACCGGATCTCAGTAAAATTAAAAGTCGGGCTCATGAGGGAAACTATTTTGTATTCATATTTAAAAATATGCCCATTGCCAATTAATCTTAAATTCATCAGTTTTGATTTTGATGTTGTTTGCCCTCAGTGATCCATGATACATTTGTTTTTATGAAGAAGCTAGAATTGTTTTAACTTCCAATCATTCATTATTTCTCCCATACTACTTTTCATGTCACATCTTTGTTAATCAAACATCATGCACTGTCCTGCCTACTTTTTGATCATGGGAGAGACTACAGTTTATTGTAAAGTTCAAATAATGTATAAATGCTTTACAATTTATGTTGTTGAGAATGGTTTGATTGTGGATGAAACTCATGCTCAAAGATGAGCATTTTGTTAAGAATATATTTGTGGGCTGGTTCCTATTTTATAACTCCCCTCCTACTGAAATTCTGATATTAATGATTCATCTTGTTACGAGAGAAAAGTGTAAGAAACTCATTTATCCTGATTGATTGATGATGTCCTTATATGCATCTTCTCAGGGGGAGGTGGTAGTGAACTTGCAAGATAATGCTTATATTTCAGCCCACTTCAAGAAATTGATTTGTAATCTGTGTGTAGACGCCTGATTTCGGACATCCCGCAGACCCTTGTTTAGCCATCATTGAAGTGACACTATTTTCTTGGTTGATTGAGAGTGTGGAGTCTCATCCTTGTTTAGATAGGCTCCACCCTGTCCCTTCTCGGATCTAACTTCACGGTAAGTTGGCGGGGGGTTGCAGGGGACAGCGCCCCCCTGCCCGTAAGGTCGGGGGTTCGGGGGCGTGAGCGCCGAGGTGAATTTTCTGAGGTTCTATATGCATATCATGCCTTGATCCCTGGGCGGCCAAGGTGCTGGACGCCTACAACCCAGGGCGGCCAGACACCTGGCCGCCCAGCCCATTCCAGGGCGGCCAAAACTCTGGCCGCCCACCTCCCAAGGCGACCACAAGGTTGGCCGACCAGCTCCTTCAAGGTGGCCAGACTCTTGGCCGCCCTCACCCTCAAGAAGGCCATCAACCTGGCCACCCAGCTCCTTGGGCCGCCAGAACCTTGGCCGCCCCCTGATAACTGCCTGTCGAACCCACGATCCGCCCACTCCGGGCACGTCCGCCGAAACTGCTCCCACTCCGGGAGGTTCGAGACCCACGTAGCTCACACGTACTCTATTTTTGAATGGTTTTCATGGAGGGAAATCACCCACATACAAAAACCCCATTCCGAACCATCTCACGAGGGGGTTGGACATTTTTTCGCACGGAGAGAGTTGAACATTTTTTTGGTGGAGGAGAGGTTCGGTCAGTTTGGAGCCCAAAGAGAGAGCTATGAGCACGAGAGCACCTTCCCCTACCTTCCCCTAGCAGCAGAACATGAAGTTGGAGAGCTCCGCCATGGACGAGCCCCAGTTGCAGGGGGCGGCCATCGACATGGCCGCCCACCCCCTCTGAGCGGCCACACATGTGGCCACCCTCTGTTGGTTGACGGGCAACCCCGTCTTTCCTCTCCCTTGTCCTCCATTTTGTTGCTTTCTAGTTCATTTTACTGCATCCATGCATGATAGGTCTTTTTTGATCCCATTTTAAAGAGGTTTTTCAACCCAAAACATAGGGAAGGCGGATGGTCAAAAGTCCCGGCCATCCCCCTTCTCGCCCCCCTCCCCGGTACGATCACCCCCATTTGCACGTTTCTTCCTTTAGTTTGATCATATACTACATAATCACAGTCTAATGGGTATGTTCGCTTTGTTTGCTGGTTAATTTGCAGGAACTTCATCATCGACGCACAGGGCTCCTTGTTCTTGGCCGGCCGAGAGCGAGGACAGAAGAACCCACCATCTCCCATTCCTAAGGCGTTCATGATCTTCTTACTCCTGTGAGGCCCAGGTATAGGTCTCTGGCGATCATGTTATTTCTATTTTTCTAACCTTTACACTGTAGGTTTGCAGCAGCATAGTTCGGGAGGCCGCAGCATCGCGCACCTACGCAGACGACGCCATACCTTCTGGCACCTACAACCTTCTGGTGATCACGATGGGACCCTGATTGCTCACTGTGAGTTTTTGGATTGAAGTTCATTGCATTTACTTTCTAGCAAATATCCTTTTCCCATCCTATATTTTTCATTTTTAGTTGCTCATGTCTCTGTTCTACGCTTGGTGCACCTGCAGGGCCAAAACAGAGGGCGGCCAGGTTTCTGGCCGCCCAGGTCCAAGGGCGTCCAAAGACCTGGCCGCCCACCACCTTCCTAGGTGGCCAAAGACTTGGCCACCTAGGTCTTTGAGCGGCCATCGAGTTGGCCGTCTCCTATTTGCATTTTTGCTTCCATTTCAGTACCGTTTGCATAGTTTAGCTTTTATTTTGTGTATTTTTGCTTCTGTTTGTTCTCACATTGCAGGTTTGAGTCCAGGGTGGGCTTAGGAAGAGCCGGCATCACACATATTAGGAACACCATTTCATTGATTTGGACTCTTCACCCGGGGATTCCCACTCGGGTGTAACTAGTCCTTTTCAATTGGGAACCTCCGTGAGTCCCCGCGAACCCTGGATTCCCACACGGTCGTCGGGCAGATTGTATCTTTGAAGTCCTATTAGATCTCCTAAAGGGGTTTGAGTGAGATTATCTTAGGATTATCCTAGAGTTTGGCCTTGATTCCCTTAGAAAATTTCATTATCATCTAAGAGGGAACAAATTCAAATTGGACTAATCTTCGGATTAACCTAAGCTAAAAATTTGGGGCGCATTGTTTGAATACATGCTTGTTGTCAAAAACCATTAATTCAATCCTAATTGGCTTTAAAAAAACATCCACTTCAATTTCTAAAATTGATTAGGTTGAGTTACAATGGATCAATATTATTCCAACATGCGTGTTGTTGACGAGGATGATCTTGAATTCTATGATACACAAACCCGGCTTGATGCCGAGGAAGATGCACCCAATGCTTTCATTGGGATGTGTCAAAATTCACCAATTGATATAAGTCAAAGCACAACTAGTGAAAAATTATCCGCCGATAGTCAAGAATCCTTCAATGTCAAAACTTCATCAATTTCCCCAAAAGAAGACCAAGAGCTAGCTAGGGTGCTATCCCGATATTCCCCTAACTATTTCATCACCCTAGCTTCCCAAAGAAAATCCCATCTCAATGCTCAATCCATTCAAAGGAGATCTTCAATTCCAATGTCAAGCTCATTTAATAGGACTCCCTCCCGTGTTCCTACTCAACCTCACCATCCTCTTCACCCTCAAGGGGTTGCATCCTCTCCAATATCTCATGCCATGCCTCATGTCAATGCACCCCTTAGGCAATCCAATGTCATATCCCAACAAGAGGTGGAAAGGTATGTCCGACAAGTGGTTTCCGAAAGCCTCCCCAAACCTCAATCTCATTCCTTCACTAGCTATTGTAAACTTCCGAATGTTTATTTTCCCCCGGGTTTCAAAGCCTCCAAATATCGGAAGTATGATGGTTCCACGGATCCACATGAACATCTTTCTTGCTTTTTAATGGATTCTCATCAATAGCTTTACGATCGGGTCCTCCTAGTTCATCTCTTTCAAAAAATCTCTAGAAGGAGAGGCCTTTAGGTGGTTCTCTTCACTCCCGACCATTGATCTCATCAACTTTGACATTGTGTCCGAGCGTTTCATCACTCATTTCAGCCACATGGCTAGTGTAGCTCTCACTCTTACGGATCTCATCATGGAAAAGATGAAGCCCGACGAGGACTTCACTCAATTTGCTAATCGGTGGAGAGCTATGGCTTCTAGGTCTGGGATTGCCATCCCAGAATCTCAAGCCATCACTTTTCTAGTCAACAATTCAATTCCTCAGCTCCGCGCTATCTTGATGCTTAGCGAATTTCACACATTCGCTCAACTTTACAAAAGAGCTCACGTTGTCCAAGCTCAACTCAAACATTCTTCATTTCCATTCCCATATCTAGATGATTGTGATGTCCCGACTACGGAAGGGGCAACCTCCCATGATCACATCAATCCCTTCCATCAGTCTTTTAATCTCACCAACCATGAGGTTGCCACTGCAAGCTGCAGGGCGCCTATGAAGGGGCAAGGGAATGTCCCCAACTCCTTTCCTTTCCAACAATCATCTCATGTTCCATCCTACACTCAGAAAAGGTTAGCCATGGTTAAGGGCAATCAAGAATCTAGAATAATGGAAAGAGGACAACATTGGCATTTTGATGAGGAAGAAGTGGTGAATGATCAACCCATAGTGAGCTCGAACACAGGGAATATGAGTGGCTATGGACAAGGGGCAAAACCTTTGGTCTTGATCCGACCCAAGGGTGAACCACCCCAACAAAGACAAGACATTCCTCCTTCCACTCCAACTCCACCTCAAGGGGCAAGGCCCTTAGTTCTCATTCTGCCTAAGGGCTCATCTATTCAGCAGCAACATCAAGGTGTCTCTTCTCCGCTCATGGCGGACGTTCACTCAACTTCATCCACTTTTCACTTAGATACCTCGCGGGAAGAGCTACTCTCATTTTTTGATTTAACCAAACTAGCTCCAACCCCAACTTTGCTGCCAACTCAATTTGAACCAACCCCTATTGATGATGAGTCTTCTGCAACCCCTACCCCAATTGATCTAGCTCCGATTCAGCTTCCCCAACATGAATCCATTCCTTTTGATGAATCGGATGTTGGTCTTACTCTCCCAAATCAACATGTCATTCCAACTTTCCAATCAAGCTCTTCACATGTCCCCAACCCTCAGATTGCTCCTCCTTTGGAAATTTTGGCCAACATCTCCATGGTGTTGGACCCGGCCACGCTCATGTTATCAAAGGACGAGGAGCCCATTATCTCTACCTTGGATGTCCATCAATCTACTCCATCTTCGGAATTCTTAGAGTCACCCATACCTAAGGAGAAACCCCAAGATGTCGGATGGCACATAATGTCTCAGATGGGCTATTCATCTGGCGCAAGGTTAGGAAAGGAAGAACAAGGAATTAAAGAGCCGATTGAGGAAAATGGAACATTTGAGAGATTTGGAATATGGTGTCAACCAACTATGGTTAGCAAAGACAAATCAAACAGGTGGAATTTGCATGATCATTTTATAAAAGAATCATGTCCTTTGGAAGAGAGAATCGCCAATGTGGAAATGTTTCATGAAGGTGAACATGTGAATCCAAAAGAAAAGCTAGATGATGTAGACATAGAGGATTTGGGTTTATCAAAACTATTCTCTAAAGAATCATTTTCCCACTTGATAACCCAAGAAGAAATCCATGAAGCAAAAGGAGAACCGACTTTGTTAGTCCTCCTCTCTTTTCTACTCCTCTTGTTCACATCCTTCAAAAGTGGTTCCATCTCCAAAGCTGATCAATTCCAAAACGAAAAGCCTGAAGCTCTCATTGAGAAGCCCACTCTAGGGGCAAAACTCTCAAATCGTGATTCCCCAGCTCAAGAACCTTCATCCACCATCCTTCATCACGCACCTCCAATCAACAGCCCTGCCTGGGGCATTTGCCTTGTACATAATAGGTCAGGTTTAGAAGAGTCCAAACCTTTGGCTACACCACACAAGAAGGTTAGGGGCACCCAAATTCCCTACCAACTTTGGTCAGGTCTAGCTGAAAGTTACAATTTGTTAACTCAAATTTTAATGTGTAGTTTAATAAATTCAATAAAACTGTTAGAAGATGAAGAACGATCTAACCCATCTCCCATGGTCAAACAAACTCAAGTCAAAGAGACAACCTATCCTAGTAGGTATAGGGGTCGTGTCCATGGCCGCGTACTTGCTTCCCATTCACTTGAACCTTGTTTCCGGCCTACCAAGGAGGTGGACTGCTCCTCTTCTTCCATCCAGCAGTCCACAGAGTGCCCAGATGATATCGTCCACTCTGTAGGAACCCTTGTACCTAGTTTATAATCCAAAATCCAAAACAAAATAAAAAATCCAAACAAAAAATCCAACAAACAAAAAATCAGAAATCAAATAAAATCAACAACCTGGCTGCTGCCATGCATTTCACTCTCGATCCCATCATGTGTGATAAGGTTATGTTACATTAAAGTCTCGATGGATTAAGACTTTGATCTACTGGAACCAAGGAGAATTCCATCTAGCTAAGTCGCTTATGCTCCAAGAGGAAAGCAACATGCACACACTCACATGCTTTCAAAATACGGCAACAGCCTAAAACGGGTAACTATCCCGAAGATTTCTGGAGGAGACCAAAATCCTCCTTTTCCTCTCTACTCGACCGATCAAGACAGTCATCGCTCTTAAGGCCTTGAGCTCAACAGCTGAAACACAATACCCTCAAGTGAGAGTAGGACTCACCTTCTCTTTAAAAATGAGACCAGAGCACGTGAAGAGGGCAGTGTCCACGCAGGCAAAACAATGCAAAAAATTTCAAAAGTCAAAAGGGGAAAAAAATTCCCAAAATTCTCAAAATCCCAAGCAAGAAAATGAAAAGAAAGAAAAATCCCAAAAGGGAACAAATGAAAAAGCTTGGTCGTGACCGTGCCTGATTGAGAAAAGAAAGCCCTACAAATCAAGTCTATATTCAAGGGGTAACACAAAAAGCATAATGTTTCGAAGGTGGTCCGAAATCACCAAAAGGGTGGAGTGAAATAAGCACGCTCATTGCTCATCGTTTTAACGGCTTTGCCGATCCTCTTGTGAAGTTTATCCCCACATTCTTTTTCCTTTTGAGGACTCGGAATCCAATGGAAACTCCAAAGGATATAACTCTATTGACGGCTTGTAGCCATCTTTCGAAAACACACTATATGATTGTCTACCCCGAATGAACAAAAGCCTTTGCTACAAGAAATCTCCATGTTTCTGGTATGTCAATGTTCTCATTCCCTTTAGTGTCTTCTTTCATCAACCTGAGGCTTAGGTCAATGCAAGCGCGTCACCTGTCGGTGCGATGGCGTCTGATTCCGGGTCAGCGTCGTGCGGTTGGCCATTAGGGTTCCAAGGTGTTCCATCATATATCATCTATGGTTGTGAGGAAATAGACCCGGGTCGGGCAAATCATTTACCTCAAACACTTTTTGGGTGTATCTCTGTGGTCAGAAGCAATTGGGAGCCTAAGCTTGGCATGACGGCATTGTCATCAGGATAAGTCTTAACCGGTGAGACCATCATTCGAGGAGTCTAGAGGCCCAAATCAACCTAGATGTGCACTTAGGATACCTGGGAGGTTGTAGAAAGAGCCTATCCTTTCTTCATTGCTGTGATATCTCATGGGCAGTTGCCAGACGTTGGCCAAAAAAAATCAAAATATGTCAAAAATCAACAAAAAAGTCAAAATATTTAATCCCACCAAAAAATTAAAATATATCAAAACCTCAAAAAATCTAAATATTCAGAAAAAATCCCAAAAAATGGAGGGGCATCTCCCCGAAATATCTCACCCACTTCCACACCCCTTCCTTCCTTTATCACTACCCCACAACTGTGAACCCCAGAGACTACTCCCCTTTCTTCATTTCATCCCACCAGGGGATCCATACCTGCACTTCTATCAACACCCAAACTAGGGGCAAATTGCACGCCCATCTGCCCATTCAAGATAGTCAAATCCTTGGCTATTCTTTGGGAGGAAGAGCATTCCTCATTTTCCTTCGCTTCCCATGAAATCTTATGGCAAATTGAACTCCGCCAGCTCGGCGCTTCAACTTAAGTCCTAAGGAAATGAAACTTTCATGTCACTTGATTTTCAGCAGATGCCTGGTTGCATTGCAAATACCCTTTTCTTAACTTTCTCTACTCCATGTCCCCCCTGATCGGACAAACGTCCTACCTATGTCAGTGGGTCCAGGACGGACTTCGGCTATGGAGCTTGAATCATGCTTTTGTTACTCTTCTCCCAACCAGACACCTTGCTGGAGTTAATTGATGTGTTAGGTGAAGTTAGCATAGACTCTCCCATCATCGGGAGTGATCACCTCTGGGGACGTGCTTACGCCCTGGTGACCATCCCCGCGGAATTCAATTCTATGCATTAGGCCCACTGTGAAGTCGAAGGATGATGTTTACTTCCCCACTCCCCTTACTTTAGTGAATGCTTCCTCTTTAAATGCTTATTTATTTGTGAACTTCACTAATGTGTGTTTGTGCAGCTGCAGGTCACATAGCATCGGGATTCGCTCATCATCACCTTCTCCTTCTATTATATATACTATATTATATAAAACCCGGAGGCTAATAACTTCGGGCACATAAACTCTGAGTTCCTCTCTAACAAAAATAATGAGGGGTTTATGTTCCCTAAGTTATTTGACAGTCGTTTGGTTTCATGATTGACCTCGGGATGACGGACTCGTCGGACTCTCAACCGACGTCTTTCTCGAAGCCAGACAATAATACCTCTAGATATGCATTAGATAGGTTTTTTCCTTTAAACCCAGCATGCATCATATAGGTCCCTTTTTATCCCACCGTCGATCATACAAAAAACAAAAAAATGCACTTAGAAAAAACATGGCATTCATGCAGTAAGAAGGAAACAAAGGTCGAGAGAAGGGTTTTCCCTTGGCCTGCCCTGGACTCTATCCCTCTTTTGTCAATCATCCAAGTTCTTCAATTCCATCACTTTTTTGTTGACTATCTTATTCCACTCCGATTCGACAAGTCGAGAGTGTGTTTTGCATGCGATCATCATGAGTATTCTGAGATTTGAAGGTCGTTTTCCCCTTATCCTGATTGTGTTAGTTACTCCTATTTTAGGTGTCTTGTATCTCCTTGAGCCTGGATTGCGATCGTCCCCTCAAGCCCCGCACAGCGCCATGCTAGGGGGTCCCACTGGACTGTAGATACGAGCCCTCTCAGATTACTTTTCCTTCCTTCCCCCTTTTGAATGACCTCTCTGGTCCCATTATGCTTGTTCATTCATATGCGAAGCTCAATCTTAGCTCGAGAATCTCCTTGAGCGTGATGCCCTTATTAGGCTTGTTTATTTACCGAAACACCCATTTATCAGTCCGTCGGGCTCCCCTGCAAAACGGGCATTCCGGAGGGGGCATTTGTAGACGCCTGATTTCGGACATCCCGTGGACCCTTGTTTAGCCATCATTGAAGTGACACTATTTTCTTGGTTGATTGAGAGTGTGGAGTCTCAACCTTGTTTAGATAGGCTCCACCCTGTCCCTTCGTGGATCCAACTTCGTGGTAAGTTGGCGGGGGGTTGTAGGGTGGCAGCGCCCCCCTGCCTGTAAGGTCGGGGGTTCAGGGGCGTGAGCCCCGGGGCAAATTTTCTGAGGTTCTATATGCATATAATGCCCTGATCCCTGGGCGGCCAAGGTGCTGGCGGCCCACAACTCAGGGCGACTAGACACCTCGCCGCCCAGCCCATTCCAGTGCGGCCAGAATTCTGGCCGCCCACCTCCCAAGGCGACCACAAGGTTGGCTGCCCATCTCCTTCAAGGTGGCCAGACTCATGACCGCCCTCACCCTCAAGAAGGCCATCGACTTGGCCGCCCAGCTCCTTGGGCGGCCAGAACCTTGGCCGCCCCCTGATAACTGCCCGTCGAACCCAGGATCCGCCCACTCCGGGCACGTCCGCCGAAACTACTCCCACTCCGGGAGGTTCGAGACCCACGTAGCTCACACGTAGTCTATTTTTGAATGGTTTTCATGGAGGAAAATCCCCCACATACAAAACCCCCATTCCGAACCATCTCACGAGGGGGTTGGACATTTTTTCTCACGGAGAGAGTTGAACATTTTTTTGGTGGAGGAGAGGTTCGATCAGTTCGGAGCCCAGAGAGAGAGCTATGAGCACGAGAGCGCCTTCCCCTACCTTCCCCTAGCAGCATAACACGAAGTTGGAGAGCTCCGCCGTGGACGAGCCCCAGTTGCAGGAGGCGGCCATCCACATGGCCGCCCACCCCCTCTGAACGGCCACACATGTGGCCGCCCTCTGTTGGTTGACGGGCAACCCCATCTTTCCTCTCCCTTGTCCTCCATTTTGTTGCTTTCTAGTTCATTTTACTACATCCATGCATGATAGGTCTTCCTCGATCCCATTTAAAGAGGTTTTTCAACCCAAAACATAGGGAAGGCAGATGGTCGAAAGTCTCGGCCATCCCCCTTCTCGCCCCCCTCCCCGGTACGATCACCCCCATTTGCGTGTGTCTTCCTTTAGTTTGATCATATACTACATAATCACAGTCTAATGGGTTTGTTCGCTTTGTTTGCTGGTTAATTTGCAGGAACTTCATCATCGACGCACAGGGCTCCTTGTTCTTGGCCGGCCGAGAGCGAGGACAGAAGAACCCACCATCTTCCATTCCTAAGGTGTTCATGATCTTCTTACTCCCGTGAGGCCCAGGTATATGTCTCTGGCGATCACGTTATTTCTATTTTTCTAACCTTTGCACTGTAGGTTTGCAGCAGCCTAGTTCGGGAGGCCACAGCATCGCGCACCTACACGGACAATGCCACACCTTCCGGCACCTACACTGTGTTCAGTGTTGTTCAGACTTGTATTGTATCTCCCATTCCAGTTTGAAATATCGCCTATTCATTCAAAGGGAGAGATAGCAATAAATTCATGTACCTTGCATTTGTGAAATTTCATTCATCCATATTGCATTCCAGGTACAGATTGTAACTTGCATTTAAACATCAGCATACTCATCCATGTAGACTCATCCATGTAGTGCGTGTTAAGAATGAAATCTGCATGTTGCACTCATGTTTGAAAGATTCATATTGATGTCTGTGTGTGCATATTTTTGAGGTATACCTTGTGTGTTGCATCCTCCCAAGTGTGCTTGCATGCCATGACTTCATGGTATATCAAATGGTGACAAGAAGAAGGGCAAGTCTAGCATGTCTAAGAGCTATCACCATGCGAGAGAATGTGCCTCCGCCTGGTACCATGAGTCAGTTATCCATGTTTGTCAAAACTTCATTGAGTATTTAAATGCTCATGCACATAGATAGTTTTGCTCATATGCATGTTCCTTTTCAGAATCAACTGCATAACATCAGTGTCTAAAAACCCAAAAAGAATGTTTGAAATTCATGCGTACATTTAGGGGGAGTAAAAATGTCTAAAATTTATGTATTCAAGTTGCATGTTTTAACGTTGTTGCAAATTGCAATAAATGTGATTATGTTCAGGAATTTTGTTTTGAAAATCTTTTTGTCTGATACATGGGCGTCGACGCACTGATCAGGATGTGTCGACCCATCAGTTCAATATGATCAAATCTTGTGTTCTAGCAAACCAAGCAGAGTCAACTCACTGATTAGACCAAGTCGACTCATCAGCCTGTAATTAACAGCTCAACTTGTTCTTTACTGTCTATGTCTTTCAATGGGATTTTTGCACTCCTTTACTATCAAAGCCAATCTGGAATGCCTAATCATATGTTCTTCACTCTCATTCCACGACTGGGAGAATCTGAGCTGATTGACCTTGTGAAAAATTGTGAACTAAGAGTGCAATAAGGAAGAAAACCTTGCATGTGTGCCTTTAAAATAAGGAGCATGAAGACATCTCTCAATCAAAGAAGTCAACGTACACGGGCCATGCTAGAAGTTATGGATTTCTTCATGGATAAAATGAAAAACTTCCGTACAAAGAACTTAAGTGCTATCCTTCTCAATTCTTGTAGAACAAATTTTGTATCGAAGACAATAGCATCTGAAATTCTCATATTGTTGATTGTATGAAAATATTGTTGTTTGAATGAATGTGTCTGGGGCCTACATGCTTGAAAATAAATTTGCATTACACTTTATATGTCATAATGCATGTAATGTCAAATTGAGGGGGAGTCATCATTGTAGTCATTTCTGATCCCTTCAGTGCATAATCATATCATGATCCTCTGGTATATCAAATGCTAGCATGTAGAAGGACAGACCAAGTCTGTCTGAAAGCTGTCATTATGCATGAGGAAAATCCTCCGGCAGGTACCAAAGGTCAATTATTCATTTTTTTCTAGGCCACATCATTTAGAATCTCATATGTTCATTTGCTCACTTCTGCAATGTCACATGCATTCTCGGTGCATGACTTACTGGTATATTAAATGGTCATATGTGGAAGGGCAAGCCAAGTGTAACACCCCAAACTGGCAGCAGCGGAAACTGCTCGGAACGTGGCAGCGAACAATCGAGTCAAGCAGAGCGTTGGAGGGTTAACTACTACAAGGAATTAACTTAGCAAGACCAGATTTGACAAAAGATTATTTATTAATAATACACTCATTATTACAATTCTAGATAACTAAATAGTACAATTTTAAGATTTAAAAAAAAAAGAGCGAAGTACAAGACTCTCAACTACAAAGCTAGGCTCAATTCATTGGAAAGAACTCGGGTCTTCTAATATAACAGCACTCAGTCACTCTTCCCCTTCCATAATAGTGTGCATTTCAACTTCCATACTAGCTGAAAAATGTTAGAGGAAACTGGGTGAGCAAGACGCTCAGTATGATTTATATCACTATCGCCAGGCATCTTTACGTGATTAATAGGTTGATAATGTAAATTTGCTAATTCCGAGGAAACATAATAAATAATGGAATATGAATATGATGATATAACATGCAAGCAATTGGTGATCAAGTAAGTCAAGGTAATAATAGGAGAGAAAGTATAGAATGAACAAGTAGAAATGTTAACATCTAATTGGCCATATCACGCAAGAGTGTACAAGTCAAGTATTCCAAGTGTTTCACAGAAGTCAAGCAAGTCCAAGTATTTAAGAGTGAGTGGAATGTCATAGTTTAATATGGCGAGATAGTACTTTGGTGCAATGTCACACCGGGTCAATAATAGCTCCCATGGGCACAAGTACTTTTGGGTGCTCCTCCCAGGACCAGACCGGGCCCCCTTAAAGCCAGGCATTAAAGTTATGGATCTTCAATCCAAATGTAATTATCTAGACATCCACATTAAAGTAATAATAATAATGGCCAAAGAATTTCAAGGTAAAGCTCATGAAATAAAGTACAGATCTAGCAAAATTTATCATTCAAGAAACAAGTAGTGCAAGAAGCACAAGTAGTTGTAAGAGAAGTTCAAGGATGATTTAAGGCATCATGTTCAACGACATTAAGACAATAAAGAAATTGAGCTGCCAGTCAAGACAGGATCAACTCTTGCGGAAATTCTTGTAAAATAATTTAGATCATTTTTTCCGTAGTCGGTGCTTAGCTAGAATACCAAAGACATCACGGCCAGGTAAGAGGTGGGACAGTGGGAGGTTCTCCTTACATTCGCAAGGGCCTATTTAAATAACCACTTATCCACTTAAAGTGTTTGCCTGTGGACCTCTAAGCTTAGACACCGATCTTTCTTGGTAATCTTGCTAGCTACACGACTTGTCAGAAACATGGAAACATATAAATCGAATGAAAATCATTAGACTCATAGCAGTAACCTTTAAGACATGATCTACCATAACAATCATCGAATCGTCAATCAAGGCTTTAGAAACTAACCATGCATGCCATCTTGATAAAGGGCTATGAAAATAAGCATATGCAGTTTAACAAGTTAATATCTACTCCATTTAACAAGCTTGAAAAGATACCGTAATCATGGAGATCAAGGATGTCATGAAGATAACGAGAATTAGGAAAGGAATATAAGTTCATGGAATAGAATTATTTATCTTCCATATACTTAACTTAATCATGTGTTTAATTAAATGACATGTAATTGGAACTCGAAATTAACAATTCTAACATGCGGAAAAATCCAATGATTCAGCAGAACCTGAGGACAAAGGGGGTCGACACGAAGGTCATGCATCCGGAACATGATCTAGAAGGACACCGTGATCCGAGGCAGAACTTCCGACGCTTAAGGATCTCAACTTAAAACCCATGTCTAGTTGTCTGGACATCCTCATTGCCCGTGTCACTCATGAGGGCGCCTGAAAATAGAATAACGATATTTCACTCTTCTTTTTTTTAAACGGGCGAAAGGGGGATAACCTGGCCTGAACACGGTTGTCTCGGACACTACGTTCAGAATGTGGTCACCAAGGAGACCACGTTAAGAATGTGGTCGCCAGGGTGACCGCATTCAGAATAAGAACGTGGTCGTCAGACTGACCGCGTTCAGAACGTGGTCATCAGGGCGACCACGACCTTATGGTCGTTCAAAAAGCTAAATTCTTGGGAGTTGTGTCATTGCGGTGTGTCGGGGAACCGTGATAAGAATGCGGCCCCTGTGACGACCGCGATCAAAACCCGAATTCGTTCTGGCAAAAACGATGATACCTCTTCAATAAAACTCATCTAGCATGCTTATTACTCAATAAAAATTGGGGAAAATGGTATAGAATCAAACTAGACATGTATCTACACCTATTTAATTGATCAATTTGGGTTTAGCCTGAGGGAATACCTGCCTTAGATCGGATTAAAGTGGAAAAAGAAAAATGGGACGAACGCCGAAGAACTCCCTTTCCTCCTCCAATCTCGCCCTCAATTCGCCACCCAATCCTTCCCCAGCGTGGTAAGGGCCTAGAGGAAGATGAGAGCAGCTTATTTATAGGAAAAATCTAGCCCAAAAGTCAAGATTCCTTTCCCCCAAAAATCAAACTTCTCCACCTTCGAATTCAATGTTCATGGCCCTAATTGTCAAACTTTTCCACGAATCTAGCTTTAATAAGGATGGAAAACGTGTGCAAAAGTCAAAATTCAAGGTGGGCTATGATTTAGGGTTTGAAATTTCAGAGAATCTTCTAGAATTTGGACTAATTTAATCATAAAAAATTAGTGTTTAAAATGTGCTACGAATTTAACCCTATTTAGCCCATTAACTCCAAATTCAGCCCATTAATGGTTATCCATTAACCCAATTTTTAATCATAATTAAGTTTAGGGATTTTAATTAGGTCTCCTATAATTTTTATGAAATTTAAAATATTTAGTTTCAATTTATTTCAAGATAATTCAATTATTAAATATATTTATGCTTAAAAAATATAATATCATCATTAATTCAAGACATTCTCATTATTTAAAAATATTAATATTAAAGTAATTATCTCCCTTATTAAATCAAAATCTTTTATTTATTTGAAATATTTAACATTAAGGTAATTTCAATTTAATTCAGGAGAATTCAATTATTAAATATATTTATGCTTAAAAAATATAATATCATCATTAATTCAAGAAATTCTAATTATTTAAAAATATTAATATTAAAGTAATTATTTCCTTTATTAAATCAAAATCTTTTAGTTATTTGAAATATTTAACATTAAGGAATTATTTTCATTCGCAATTACTAGATCTATTTTATATCTTTAAAATTTTAATTTCATCTTTAAATCAAAATTGTCAATACTTTTACCTATTTTATATAAACGAAAATCTTAATTATTTAACTTGATTATTAGAATTTAACTCACTTATCAAATTAGAATTTGGGATTTTAGAGGTTTCAAATTTTAAGAAATTAATTCCTTCTTTTAAACCCCTCAAACTTTTAATTACTAGTCCCTTTCATAATCAGAAATTTTATTGCACTTATTGAAATTACCCCTTATTTGTTCATAAATTTATATTCATTAATTATAATTTTCATTTTAATTCGGGTTACTACACCAAGCCTGTCTAGAAACTGTCACTATGCGTAGAGGACCACCTCCGTCACGTACCGGAAGCCACTTGTGCATTTAGACATAAGCCATTCCAATGTGAGTCAAAAGGTTTCTAAGCTTATTAAAATGAATGGCTGGATTGAGGGGGAGCTGAACTGCTTCAGTCCAAATATGTTAGACAATGTGTTTTTCTCTAAGTACATAAATTCATTTGTTGAAATAATCAAAGGGAATTTAATTTGACTGTGAAGACTGTTTCTTTTCAAATTATGTGCCTCCTTTCCATGACTATTGTACAAAATTATCTAGTTTAGGAGGTGTTGATAAATTCATAAAAAGTTGAAACCATATATGAATTTGTATTCTTAATGTGCACATAAAGATCCAATTGTCATGTTTGTTATATCAAAGTTTTGACATGCCTTATATTAAAGACATTGTTGAATGAATTTGATCTGAAATTGAAGTCTTCCTGCAAATCATCCTATCTGAAAAGCAAGCCAACTCACTATGTCTGATATGTCTCCCTAATCCTTTGTATGATATCTCAACAATTCTTGTGTCAAACACAACACCCTTTATCATGCTACATCATTTTGTGTTTGCATGTCCATAAGATGTTGTCAATCTTTTTTTTCAGAAAGATGACAGTGCGTCGACACACCCAAGAGCTGGTGTCGACATCGCAGTTCAAATTTCATGAAATTCTTGTTATGTCTGTGATTGTGCGTTGAATCCATGTTCTTCTTGCGTCGATGCAATAGGTCAAAGTTGATGAATCTATTCATCTCTTCAGTTCTTTCACGTTTAAATTGATCTGTGATCATTCCTTCCTCATGTGCATAATGTCTATCATTCTCTTGAACAACATCCATTGAAAATCATTTCCTGAGGAGGAATTTTCTTGTTCAAATATGACTAAGTTCATACACTCAGGGGGAGCTTGAATATAATATTCTCTTCTTAGAGCTCCTTGTTGTCATTTCAAACCAATCCCAAATTAAATTGATGGTTTGGAGTATATAAACCTTAAAGCTGGGTTTAAGAATCTTGAAAATAACCATCCTAGTGTATGAAATAGACTTAAAACATACATAAAGGAATGTGACCTCACCGCTTCTTGAAATCTGAAAGTTGAGAGTTTTGAGGCCACCCTGGTTAAAGATTTTTACACTGAGTATTATTTTTAAACATTGAAAATGGTCTGATGTATTTGAAAGGGAAAAATGCCTAAGAAAAATTAAAAATTGAATCTGCAGAGCAATGACTATGACTGACTAAGAAAACATGGACCCTTCACCAAAGAAGTGATGGGAACTATATCATGAAGTGAAGGTCTAGTTACCACTGTTTCAAAATTATTGAGTAAAATCAAAATAAAAGACAGAGCAATGGCTAAAGTTCATTGAGAAACCATGTCCCTTCACCCAAGAAGTGACGTGGACTGTGTCATGATATGACAAGCCACCTCTATTCATGAATGAGACAAGATGATGAGAAAAACTCTGAGTAACTGGGGAGTCTGGCATCTAATCAACGTGTCTCCTCATGCCAAAGGAGTAAACTCTATCTAATTGTTCTTGAAAAATGAGTAAAATGAAAAATCCGTCAAGAAAGAAAATGAATTTCAAAAGGCTGACCCTAAAAAGAATTTTACACCTTAAAATATTTATCTTCAATACTAGCTAGAATTCTTTCAAGGGGTGTCTCATGAAATCACTAAGATGAAAAGGAATGGGGGCAAGGTTTTTGATCTTACAAGATCTGTTTTAGCTCTATTAAATATACTAGAACATATTTTCAGGGCTCTTACACTTAGATTTCGGGCTTATAAACTTTGAACCATTACTGCATGTAATGGTCTTGAATAATGCTACTCTAAAAGGAGAATGTTAATTTTTCAAAAATAAAAATCCCTGATGTGTGTGCTTTGTTAGATGCCTCCTTCTGTATGAACTGCACAATGTTTTCTCCACTGCCACTTCTTTGTTTCTGCTCCAACACTCGAATGTATGACTTCTACATCTTGTACATCTCCTACCTTGCCTTGTATTCAAGTCCTTGATGGTATCATAGGAGGAGATCATGTGAAGTCACTGCCATGTGGAGTCTCTGATTTCGTGTCTCTTTGCAATTGATAACATGTCTTTTCATGCATATAGTTAGCTTGCATTTCTTAATTCCATGCATTGCATAGAAAATCAAAAAAATCTGAAAAACCAGAAAACTGAGTATGCTAATTGGCTGCCTGCTTGCCTGATTGTATGGTGCATATGCTCATAAATCCGCATGAGTCTTGCATTGCTTGTTCATACAATGATACCAACTGGTATCTGCCTTCCTCATGCATGTAGCTCGTTCACACATTGTAGATTTCATGCACTACAAAGAAAAAGTTAAAAATTTCAAATCTAAAAACCAAACAAAAATGGGTCTGCACAATGGGTGAATAAATGGATTGCATCCTATATCTGCTGCCCTCATGCAGCTTCACATATAGGGGGAGAAGAAATGTGTGCTACCTTGATCTTCCATATTTGTCTACTTTTTGATTATGCCAAAGGGGGAGAAGATATATGTGCTTATCACCAAAGTTTTGTCATCATCAAAAAGGGGGAGATTGATGTGCTATGTGTGTGTTTTGATGACAACAAAATTTCATATATGGTTTAGGGAGTAAAGTGCTATGTGTGTGTTTTGATGACAACAAAATTGTTAGGTGCAAGGTGGGATCTAGAGGGGGGGTGAATAGATCCCTCTACAAAAATTATGCTAAATTAAAACCACACCCACTCAATTTAAATTAAAATGGTCTAAAGATAAATGTAGAGATCTGATAGAATCTAAATCAGCTAAAAATGAACTCAGCATTCACAGGTTCATACAAGACTTCTGACAAACACTTAGCAAATAGACTTGTTCTAAACACTAAAGAGAAAATTAGCTCACGCACCAACCTGTGAAGTGGGATAGAGAAGATGGATCAAACACACAAAGCCAAACCACGATGGATAGTGATTTTTAGGTGGTTCGGCCTGCTACCCACAGACCTACGTTCACCCCCCACTCAAATCGAGTGAGGCTTCCCCTTGCAAACGCAAGAACATGGAGAACACTCCACTACAACCGCTGTCGAACAGCTTGACCCGAGGGAAACAAATCCCTCACCCTGATCTCCCACCCAACAAGACCAGACCCACTGCCATGGCAGTGACCGAAGGAACCAATCCTCCCTTCTTCTACAATCATAGAAGGAGACGTGAGATAGCACCCAGCTGCTCACAAGCCCAGAGAATTCAATCTTCTCTTCCTCTGAAGTCTCAAAGTGAACAAGATGCGGATACACAGCTTCCCTGAAACCCACAACAGGGTATCGGAATTACAATGTAGAAAATGAAAAAGAACAAATGAAAATAAATAAGGTAATCAATTGAAATATAGCTCCACAGGAGCAAAATAGTTCTAGATTTGATCCACGAGCTAATGATCACCATAGATCTTCAATTGAATCCTTGGCTGCACTCTAATGCTTCTCTCGAGCTGAACTCTCGATCTCTTTCTCTTTTCTTCTTCTTCTTCTCACAATCTCTCTCTCTTTTCTTCTCACAACTCTCTCTTTTCTACTCTTCGCACCTCTCTCTATTTTCTCTTCAAATTTCACAGCCCTCTTTCTCCTTTTCTTCTTCGCAGCCCTCTTCTCTAGAGGAAGAAGACTCTATTATATAGGGTAGAAGATAATCCATTTCTGAATAAATCTTATCCAGAAATAAATCTTCCCTTGGTCCATGTGTCAATAAGAATATTCTCTCTCTGGAAAGTGCCAGGTAACCTTGGATCACGTGCCAAGTGATTTTCCCCCGAGCTCAAGTGTGAAGCTTGCATTTCTCACGAGCATGTCCATTTTTCAGCCTTACCAAGTTATTTTTCAGCCATATCGTCTATTTGTCTGCCTTACCCATCCATTTGTCACCCTTAGCCTCCTAAGCCTTCGCCCTTACTCTTTTTCTGCCTTGCAGATTCATTAGTCGTGAATGGTATCTATTTGTCACCGTTAGTAGACATTTTTCAGCCTTACTCACCTATTTGTCATCGTTATCGCCCATTTGTCTGCCTTAACATCCATTTGTCTGCCTTGCTCAACACTTGTCTCCATTGTGAGCCATTCTTCATCGATATCACACGTTTGTCATCTCTGTGAGCTATTTGTCACCCTTGACCATCATTTGTCATCCTTGTAGGCTATTTTTCACCGTTGAAGGATATTCTTCAGTGCTGTTGAACATATGTTACCATTGTCTGCCATTTGACACCGCTACGAGCCATTTGTCTCCTTTGTGATCAGTTCATCTTCGTTGAGATCTATTCTTCAACCTTATGATCAATTTATCACCTGTAATCTTCATTTGTCACTTGATTTCTTCATTTTGTCAACTTGTTTGATGTTATCCATTGGACTGCATCGACTTTGCTTCTTCACCTTCCACTCTTTCAGCCTTGTCGCCCATTTTTCACCCTTACAGAGCTATTTGTTACCTTTATCGTCCATTTGTCATCGTTGCTTACCTATTTGTCACCCCTATTCGACTTAAGCCGTCGCCTTTGTTGCTTTAGCTAGCGGGTGGCTCTCGCGTCGACTCCATGAGCATTTAGAGTCGACTCCACTTCATCATGTTCAAGCTTTTAGCTTTGTTATCTCCGTGCCAAGCTATTTGTCACCACTACATATCTATTTGTCACCGTTATTCTGCATTTGTCACCCTTGTGAACTACTATTCACTCGTATGAGCTATTTTTCATCCTTGTGACCCATTTGTCACATGTACGAGTCTTTTGTCACCCACTGGCATGTAGTTGACTCTGGGGCTTGACTGCGTTGACTCTGGTGCTTCTTGCTTCGGCTGGCATGTTGAACTACTGCGTTGGCTTTGGATATGTTGCGTTGACCTCCTCCTTCATGAAATATTCTCATAGCTTATTTATTAGCTTTACTGCAGTCTGTCCAAGTCGACTTCTTCACCAGACAAGTTGACTTGATCTTCTTCACAAAAGTATCCTCAACCTATCCAAGTCGACTTGAGCTTCTCTAAGTTGACGTGTATCTTGCTTCTTAGCAACATTAGCTTCACACTGTCAACCTGTGCTTATGCACATGACATTATCAAAACCATTAACACAATGAAACAGCTCATAAGTGAGTCATCAAGGTCATAACATAATCAAGACATAAAATCCATGCACCGAAACCAATGCACTAATACACTGACTCATAGATGAGTCATAGTGTTTGACATCATCAAAATCACAGGGACATAACATTCTCCCCCTTTTTGATGATGGCAGAACTATGAGTCCTTATGAAGTCATTATGATATGACCAAATGAACATGCAAAGATAATGCAGAATACAGTCATCAAACTATATTCTCCCCCTTTGACATCATCAAAATGAAAAAAATAGTTTGATAGAAGTAGTGAAGTCCCGCGATCAATGACACCCAAGAGGGGGGAGGTGAATTGGGTGATAACAAATTTAGAAAACTTTTACCCGATTTAAAAGAGATGTGATGAACTAGCAACGCAAGAATAGGATCTATCAAGATCTGTCACACATGAGAACTAATTATGCTAGTTTCGAAAGATACAATATGAAGAAAAAAATATATACATATGAACACACAGAATGGGGATAGAAGAAATGAGCCAAACCACACAATTCAAATCACAATGCACGATGATTTTTAAGGTGGTTCGGATGCAACAACGGCAACCTACGTCCACCCCTCACCAAAATCTGGTGAGGCTTCACTGCTATAAATCAGCACGGGGATGAATCCCCTGAAGTCCCGCAATCAATGACACCCAAGAGGGGGGTGAATTGGGTGTTTTCCAATTTTACGAAAACTTTTTTCCTTTTTGAAATATATGATATAATGCTAGTTAAGAGATTCAAAACTATATGATCACAACTCGTATTTATCAAACTTAATTAGATGATGAAGTAGATTATGCAAGATATACGTGGATAAATCTGGAATCACAATTATACTAATCACTCATGTAGAATGGAGGTAGAAGAAAAGGACCAAACCACATAATACAAAACACAATGCACAGTGATTTTTAAGGTGATTCAGATGCAACGACGGCAATCCTACGTCCACCCCTCACCAAACTCGGTGAGGCTTCACTCGGGGATAAATCCCCAAACGGAGACGACGCTCCAAACACACACGTAGGATGACACCTGCCCACACACACGGGGACGTGTCCCAACACACACACACACACACACACGGAGATGAGGTCTCCAACACGATCCAACAAGCGGATCACCAACACAAACACCCGCTGCCACAAGTGTAGCAATCCACACACACAAGACAGAACGGATCTAAAAGACCCCCACATACACAAACGCAGATCTAGGAAGATCCACGTACACACACGAATCAAATACGACACACACACACGATCACGGATCCAACAACGATCCACACACATACAAGTTCTTGCAGTTTATGATGAACACAATTACAACATCCAAAACATAAAGATGATGAGGCTTAGTTTAGAAAACTCATGATTTGGGTTCCTTTTGAATGTATGATGCAGATCTTGCGTTGATTCCTTCTTTGCTTGAATGGCTTTGGATGGGTTGTGAAAACCTTGTTCTTTCTCCCTTTGGAAGTCTTCCCTTGATCTCTTGCTTGCTTACTTGCTTCTTCCCTTCTTCCTCCTTGGACGGTCTCCCCTTGATCTTCCTTGAATGCTTGCTTGCTTCTTCACTCCCTTGGAGGTTGCTAGCTTCAGATTTGGTTTCAAAAACCTTGGAGATGGATGAAGATCTTGTTGCACGAGGTACTGTTCACGGAGCTACAGTACCCTCTCCTTCCTCCTTGGATAGTCTCCTCTTGATCTCACTTGAAGCCCTCTTAGATGGTTAGGGTTATTGGCTCTAATGAGATGTCTTATAACCTTTGAATGGTCCATGGATAACCTCCAGACCAGATCCACAAATCCCTCCTAGATTGGGGGCAGTGTGATTAAAGAAATGGGTGAAAGATTCCTCTCCACGAGCTTGAAATCGAAGTCAACAAAAGGGGGCTCGGGGCTGGCGGTCGACCGGAAGGTATGGGGCGGCCGACCGGAACCTGCTGCAGTCAGAACTTTTAGGCTCTGGCAAAACCAGTCGACCGGCCCTATAGTGGCGGTCGATCGAAACTTGCAAAATCTCCATCTTTTCGGTTCTGGGAGAACCGGTCGACCGGACGCCTAGGGGCGGTCGACCGCTACCTGCAAAGATTGGAATTTTTAGGCTCTGGCAAATCTGGTCGACCGGCCAAGATGCGTTGGTCGACCGGAAACACCTATACCTGCAAAAATGAAGTGTTAGCTCAAAGAAACATGTCTATAATTCAAGGGCTTCATGTCCATATAAAATCCATGCATTTTGGGATTGGATTCACTTGGTTTATGCATTTGAAACGTCTAAACCATTTGAGCATTTCTAAATTTTGTTCCGGGGCCTTCGCCCCCAGAAACCCCCGCAAGGGGCGCTGCCCCCTTGACCCCCGCGACCTGACCGGGCAGGTCGATCCCCGCAACCTGACCGTGCAGGTTGATCCGCGGGCGAGGGCGCACGATGGCCAGAAGGGTTTCATGTTTGATATGCATGAATGAGGTGTATTAACGAGAGGTATATGAGATACACATGGCGAGATCGGTGCTAAGACAAGGTAAGAGTCTCACCAATGGTTCTTGACAGTAAATGACATATACCACCTGTTTTGGGTTATAAAGGAGTAGGGTGCTTATCCACACGTTTAGTTCACCAGGTGACTGCCATGAGTTTAATCCTTCAAGCAAGATAGTCAGGGTTAATACCATACTTGTTCACATTAAAGAGGTTATGAAACCTCTTGCCTCTTGTAAAACCAACATATGCAAACCAAGGATCAAGACCATGTAACCGTTCCCATTTGTCATCTCAACCATACATAGATAACAAGAGCATGAGCAATCAACCACAAGTTTAGTTATCATCACTTAATCACACATTAAGTTTAGTTATCATCAAAATCATAACTTAACAATCACAACAATCATCAAAAACATAACTCAACATCCCCAACACGGAGATACACTCCAACCACACACGCAGGGCGACGCCTGTACACACACACACGGGGACTCGCCCCAACACACACATGGAGACGAGCTCCAACACACACACGGAGACGAGCTCCAACATGATCCGACAACCAGATCAACAACACAAACACATACACGCTGCGACAGATGCAGCCCTCTACACACTAGTATAATCGGATCTGGATAGATCCACACACACACACGCAGATCTAAGAGGATCCACACACACACACGGATTTAAACAAGACAACACACACGACCACTGATCTGAACCGATCCACACACACAAATGTTTGCAGATTACAAGGAACAAGATTTGAAGTTCAAAACACAAGACAATGAAGCATAGTAGAGAAAACTCTTGATTTAGTCTCCCCTGAATGTATGATGTAGATCTTGAACGATGCTTCCTTCTTCACTTGAATGGAGCTTTAATGGCTTCAGATAAAGCTTGAAGAGCTTGGAGATGGATGAAGAAATCTTCCACGAATTTACTGTTCACGGAGCTACAGTAGTTCTTCCTTCTCCCTTGGGGAACCTCCCCTTGAATCCTTGCTTGCTTATTCTCTTGATTGGAGGTTTGTTGGCTTCAGATTAAGCTTGAATAGCTTCAGATGGATGAAGAAATTGCTGGATGGAGTATTTTTCACACAGCTCTTCTTGTTCTTGCAGCAGCTCACTTTCACCCTTTTGATAGCTTCCCTTGCATCTCCTTGAGTCATTAAGGGTTTTTGACCCCATTGTGTTGTTTTAATATCTCTTGAATGGTCAAGAGACATGCCCCAGGCCAGATCCACAAAGCATGGCTTGATTGGGGGCAGTGGGTTTGAACAATTGGGGGAAAGGGCCTCTCCACGAGCTTGAATTAAAAAGTCAACAAAAGAGGCTTCGGGGCTGGCGGTCGACCGGAAGCAGTGGGTCGGTCGACCGAAAATCTGTAGGTTGGAGATTTTTGACTTCTGGAAAAACCGGTCGATCGACCCCTATGTGGTGGTCGATCGAAATCCTGCAGAGTTTGATTTTTTTCGGTTCAGTCAATTCTGGTCGACCGACCATGATGTGTTAGTCGACCGAAATGACCCAAACCTGCAAAAATGAAGTGTTAGCCCAATGAGACATATCTATGTGATAAGAGCTTCATATCCTCATTCATTCCATGCATTTTTGGGTTTGGTTTAACTTAATTTATACATTTGGAAAGCTTAAACCATTTGAGCATTTATCATTGATTGGAATGAGAGACTTATGCATTCAAACTGAATTGTTAAGCTAGCAAGCCATGCAACCATTGTGAACCACAATTACCATGAGTGAAGTAGGCTTGAAACCTCTTGTAAAACCAACATTCTCAGCCAAGGGTCAAAACCATATAGCCATGCATTTGACCGACATGTTTGAGCCTCAAGCCATTTGTCATCTCAATCATACATGAACAGCAACATGAATGCACACAGTCGTTAAGAACATGTGCAATTAACCATTAAGTTTAGTTATCATCAAAAGTAGTCGTCATCAAAAGCATATGATATAATCATCCACGCACAAACCATTACATGTTCAAAAACCATCACCAATCCCAATTCCCACTAAGATATGCAAGAGGATTCTGAACATATAACTAGCCACAAAAGTTCCATATGAAAGGAACATGAACCACATTATGAAACGCCAAAAACCATTCGCCATCTCAACTATACATGAATAGCAAGAGCATAAGGGCTCTTTTGTTATCACAAGGCCAAGTGCATCTAGCAAACCTGAATCGTATGAATCATTGTAAACTCATGAAACCTCATACCATAAAGTTAGTTATCATCAAAAACATATGCAAGGCATGTACAACAATCTCCCCCTTTTTGATGATGACAAACTTTATGACTGACACAGATAGAGCATATTTTTCTCCCCCTTTGACATGATCAAAAAGTGGGAGGAAGGCAATGAAGTTCAAATTCAGCAAGCAGAATCATAAATCAATAAGAGCCCACCTCAGAAGTGCAAATGAGGCGATAGCAAGGCAAGGATGCGCTGATCAAAACATGTTGATTCAGTGATACCAATTGTTAATTATGGAAATAGAGAAGTATGCAGACTTAAGATTCACAAAGCAAGATGATACCATACAAAGCAAATATCCCATGATACCAATTGGAAGGAATTTGAAGTCCATTCAATTTCTGGATTTTCAGTGATTTTTAAATTTTTAATTTTCTTTAGGAGATGCATGAAGCTAGATGCAAATAAATGATGGCATATGAAATGCACACAATGCAACCAGACAGTTACATATATATATATACATGCAACATATCTCCTCCTTACTTCTTTAAGAAGGGAATGGGTATAAGAAAGATGCATGATAATCATGACAACCGGAATGTTCATGTATAGCACTTAGGAGATTTGCAATCACATCTAAGAGTCATGCAATAGCCAATGCAGTCAACCAATTTTCTATATACATAATAAATCAAATGTCCAAGTGTGTAAGTGAGTAACATGAAAAATGATTGTTACAATATGGATATTCAGATTTTCAGATCAACACAAGGAGACATTTTACAGACTGCACTTCAATTTTGAGAACAGCGTATTGGAGGCTTCGCTCTACCTCAATAATTTTCACACCAAATTTCAATGATTTCACAAGGATAATCAGAATTTTTTCTAAGAGTGATCAAGTTCAAATAATTTATTTTTATGCGAGTAGATGCATGGAGCTCATGCTAGAATCCCCGGTTACTCAGAATACTGAACCATTTCACCTCATTTTGAACAGAGGTACTTTAGTCAACACTTTTCAGAAATAAACCACATCACGTCTCAGGTGACATGTGCCCAGTTTACTTAGTGAGACTGAGCATTGCTCTACCTTTCTTTTTCATTTCAGATCTTTAAATAAGGATAGGTAGGCAGCTTTTTTCTCAGTTGTCTCTTCAACATACATGCAGCAAGTTTAATATCTCTAGAGTGTTGAAAGAAAATTCCTATATCCTTATGTTTAACACTCATTTTCACATTTTGTGCATGAAGTGTATGAGTTTGATTCAGCATGTATACCAAAAATATCATGAACATATAACAGTGCAACTCCCCCTAAATAAATGCACTTATGACATATGAACTCCCCGAGAGTGTATAACATGAAACACTCCAATAATGACTCAAATACACATTATTTATCAAGAAGGCTTAAGGTCATAGAAATTTCTAAGGATGGGGGTGAATAACATATATAGGCATGCAAGCACACATTGGGAATTTATGCAATATGCAATGCAAGATGAAAAGATGTGCAATTTGAATTATTGGCCCCAAAGATATGTATGCTGAAAGTGCCAAACATATAACAATGGTACACGATGAGCTTCATTTTACGAATGCACTATGTGAATGATATGCAGAAAATGATATGCAAGTATGCAAGGTGATGCAAGATTTCAGATTTTATTTGAAGATTCTAAATACATGAAAAGGTTTAAGATGGGTGCAAGATGCATTTTGACTATTTTTCATTTGAATGAACTGAATGCATGTAACGCATAACTCCAATGCATGCAGCCTATGGCGACATGAGAATGCAATGCGTGATGCAAAAGCAAGATGCAAAACAAGATGGGAAGGCTTGATTTACATAGTATCATGACATATGGCACAAGAAGGCATTCACATTCTGTAGTGCCCCAAAATTTATATAAATAATTTTTGAATTATTTATGGAATTTTCTAGAATTTATAAAGCTAAAATTGATTAATAAGGCCCAAGTATGTTGAATAATTAATCCAACTTTGATAAATAGAACCCAAGACGTTTAAGGACCAAGCCCATTAAGTTTGGCTCATATTCTAGAAGATTATTTAGCCTATTCACGAATTTTTAAAGATAAATATCTGTTTATAGATAATTATGTGGATAAAACAAATAAAAGAGTTTGAATTAAGTTGAATTCTACGAACAGTAGCTGTAGCGGTCTATCGTGTGACCGCCACAAGCATGTAATGCACCAAGAGTCGACCGTCACGCTCTGTCAGTTCCGTGAATGGAAGAAAGAGCAAAAAGATTAGATTTTTGCTAGTCTATCTCTTAGGGATCGAGATGGGAGGACTAGTAAACATGTTAAGGACTCTCAGAAGTCGATCTAAGCTCTAATAAGGACTTTAAAATTAATCTAATCCACAAAACCCTAGCTAGAACCTATAAATAGACCCTAGTTTTGACCTGCGCGACCCCTACATTGGCCCACGTGGAACTAAGGTAAGGAGATAGTATTTCGGGTAAGTTCTTTAGAACTTTTTGTTTATAATACCTAGGACTAATAGCTCCCAAAATTTCATGCTAGGAGATGAACTACATAAGGAGTTTGAAGCTTCCAAAGTTGCTGGTTTGACCATAGCAACCCAGGAATCTGAGCGAAAGTCCACTGAAGATCAGGAGATTAGAACACCAAATTAAGATAGTTAGCCTAAGTGTCTTTAGAACTTTCTGTTCCCCTTAGTTTCACCTTCTTACCCTCAAAATTTCACGTCCTTAGGTCAAGAGATTGAGGAGTTAGAGCGACGTGAAGTTGTTGAAAACTCACAGGAAGGAAAGAACTAGGGCGTGTCTTGCAGTCCCAAATTGGAAGTTGAAAGCCCAGTAAAGAGGTAGGTTATATCATGAATGGTAAGAACATTATGATATGAGTAAAAGCCCTCTGGTTTTGTTTGATTTCATGCACTATAGACCATGAATTTCATGTTTTAGTTAGGTCTATGCATACATGCATATCTCTAAGCCTTAATCAAGATAAAAGACCTTCTTTTGATTAATTCATTGTAACCCATGCATCTAGATGGCCTAACCTTTGTTTTGTCATGTCTAGAATAGTTGTTTATTTTGATTCTTCTTGCATGAGATGTTTTTAAACCGTAGTTCTTTTACCTTACTGTCAGCAGTGCTCCGACGGATTATAGTTAGACCGTCACATTGCTCTAACGCCCTTACGATAAACCGTCAGACCTTCTGTGACACTTAAGATTCTCTATAGTCTCTGACGGACCAAAAGTAGAGCGTTACAACATTCTGACGGCACCACGATAAACCGTCACATTACTATGACACACCGGATTTAGACCGTCAGAGTCTGTTCTGTCAACCCAGGACAGGATTGACATGGGTCCAATTAACTTATGTATATAAGCCTAGTTAGCTAGATTTTAACCTGTTTTCATGACTCGGAGTTTGTTTACTGGTTCATGATCCTAAAATGCATGGTTGTGAGTACTTGAACCTATTTTTAAGCATATGATAGTTTCAAGCCAAGATCTTATAGTTTGTATCAAATACATGATTTCAAGGTTATATTGGTTGTGGGCGACGTCACGCGGTTCGGGGGGCGAAGAAGACGCGGAGCGCGCGGGCTCCTCTTTGTTTACTGCAACACAGAAATAAGAGAAGAGAGAAGAAGCCACCACGGGAGATTGCTCCGACGGGGCGAGCGGGACAAATGTAATATAGCAAGATATGGGGGTTAAACGGCCATAGCGGGAAGTGACTCGCCGTGGCCTCGGGGGGACGGGAATGGTGCATAAATTAAATAGCAAGAATTGAAACGGCCATTGGGGAAGTGACTCGCCGCGGCCTCGAGAATATGAGCAGATAAGAATATAACAGAATACAAAGAGAATATAAAGAGCGGGAATTTAAACGGCCATTGGGGAAGTGACTCACCGCGGCCTCGAGAACATGAATAGATAAGAATATAACAAAATATAAAGAGAATATAAGAGCGGGAATTTAAACGGCCATTGGGGAAGTGACTCGCCGCGGCCTCGAGAATATGAACAGATAAGAATATAACATATAAGAACGGGAATTTAAACGGCCATTGGGGAAGTGACTCGCCGCGGCCTCAAGAATATGAGCAGAATATAACAGAATATAAAGAGAATATAAGAATGAAAATTTAAACGGCCATTGGGGAAGTGACTCGCCGTGGCCTCGAGAACAAGATGTGATCGCGAGGGGCCAAAAGACCCCAAAATAAAGAAAGTGATCGCGCCTACCTCAAGAGCGGGAGATGGCGGGTTGCTTCTTCCTCCCCCTTCGGCCGGCCGATGGAGAGGGCTTTCCTTGGGTACCCTTGCAAAATAACGACAAACAAGTAACGAGTGGATTAGAAAGATGAAGGTGTAGTATTCAAATCCTTGCGATAAAAATGAGGAAATGATGGCAAGACACACACCTGGTTGGTGTTATCTTTTAAACCCCTCTCGGACTCGAGTAGGAGGAAAATGAGATGATGGATGCAAGAAGTATATAAGAAGAGGCGCCTTTATGAAGGGGGATAGAGGATGCGAGATGATGAATGAAAAAGAACTATGAAGAAAAGGAAAGGATTGGCTTATTGGATGTGCCGGTGGTGAAATCCGGCGGAGCTCCGGTAGCGTAGGGACGACGTGGAACAGGCACCCGAGAAGTCGGCAGAACCTCCACCTACAAAAGACCCCACGGGTTAGAAATGACTCCGGTAGCCTCTGGGCTCCGGTAGCCTATCGGATCTCTTAGAAGCTCCCCCAGAACTGAGGGGGTGGGCCTCTATTTATAGGGCTCCGGAGGGTGGAGGCGTCCAGGACCCTGGACACCTCCATCAGGGACGAAGTAATATTTTATTCTATTTTTATTCATTTTTTTTGAATATTTTCATGGAGGCGTCCAGGGTCCCGGACGCCTCAATAAGGTCCACCGAACTCCACCGAAAGCCGCACGCGGTTTGGCACAACGCGTGGTTTTGTGAGCGGTGCCTCGTGATTCGAAAATGGGAGCGTCCAGTTGTCTGGACGCTTCCACAATTGGATTTTTTCACACACGACAAATCGACGATCGGTGGCCGGGTCCCCGTGAGCAAGGTGATGGAGGCGTCCAGGGTCCTGGATGCCTCCATAAATATATTATTTTTATTTGATTTTGTTTTGTTTTTTATGATTATTGATATTATTTTTATTGTTTTTGCATTGATGGAGGCGTCCAGGCAAGTGGACGCCTCCATGATTTTAATTTTTTTTATTTTTTGGTCATTGATGGAGGCGTCCAGGCGCCTGGACACTTCCATGATTTTTCACGGAAAAATTCAAAAAAATGAAAAAAATTCATAAAAATAGGAAATCACCAGAGTAATTAAAAATGTGAAGGCCACCTTGGGGTATCATAGTGTAATATGAGATTTACTCACGGTAACGTCAAGAACGGCGTGTCTACAGTTACCCCGCCTTGGCGTCTGCTTTGCAAGGGAGTGACACGTAATGGAATGGTATCGAAGTGGAGTGAAATGGAGTGGGAATGGACTGATAAGTTGATGCCAAGGTGTGATGAGACACGCTTTTGAAATTACTGTTTGGAATTTTTCCTGGAGTTTCAGTGAGGCGACCTTGAAGAAGGACTTTCAAATTTTGACGATTGCTTGGATAGGGTTAAAATAAGGGAGGGTGAGATGTGCACTCAGGCACGAAAATAAAGGAGACCAACTTCTCGGTGTGGAAGTACCTGGGTCATAAACCTGCAGGTTTCACCTTTGGGGAGCTATTACCAGCCAATGTGGAAGTGCTGCGGCCAAGGTGGGTCAAACAAAGCAAAGGAATATCTGAGGGTCTGTCCAAACAAGGGTCTCCTTTGGAAGAGCAGCGTAGGGCCGCTTCAAGGAAACTCAGTATTTCATTCGGAATGGAATATCTCATATTTGTAAGAATTGGAGCACAACGGCTTTCACAATAGAATCACTCAAATGATCTTCCGCAATAAATTCAAAGTCCTATATGAATGCATGCTGGGTTTAAACAAAAATTTAAAACAAACTAAAATAAAAACTAGCCAAGGATAATATTGTCAACTCGTTAAGAATGGGTCAGGATACCGATCCGGTGAGCTGATACTGGGCTGGGGCCCGTTTATCCATGCACCAACTCACTGAATGGAACCGTCGTCCCCATGCTACCACAAGTTAACGGCCTATCCGTACAACCCAAATTCTTCCGGGATCATCACTGTTTTTGTTGAAGGGGAACTCAAATCCCAGATTCGTTCGGGCCGCAAGGTCCTTGACATGTTCTAGTAGCGTAGGTATCATATACTATGATGCATGACATGGTGGGACCAACCATAGAAAGGTGGGACATGAGATAGGACAAAGACGTCCGTTAGTAAAACCTGCACAGACCAGCATAGGTTAGTAACATCAGAAAGTAGCAGATTTATAACAGAATCACACCACAGTACAAGGGGGTCTAGACAAAACTCTGACGACTGACCACTGTAGCGCCTCTCCTTTCCTACACTTCTTCTCTTGCACCAAGTTGTTTCGAGGTATGCCTTACGAGACTTTTGCCGTGGACAGAAGGGAACTACTTTACACGGAGGGATTCTGTTGCTTTCTTTTTGGCGCGTCCAGGCGTGAGGACGTGTCTTAACCCTCGAATTCAAATTTAAAGCGCCGGGCGACCTTTCTTCTCCCGTGCCTTACCCGTAAACGAGCCCGCCTTCTTCTGAAACTCGCTCGCCCATCTTCGTCTTCTTCCCCTCGATTGATGGAGTTTGGTGGGCCGGACCATGGTGAAGGTGGAGAGGGACGAGGGACTCCTCGCCCGAGGAGGGACACGGAAGAGCATGGAACGGCGTCCATGGAGGAGGAAGGGCCGCTTCGGGCCCCCGAGGGACCCGAGGGGCCTGATGGTGCGGAAGGAGGTGAACATGGTCTGGTAGGTCCTCGAATCTTCTCCTTTGATCCATCTTGAGTTTTGAAGCGAGCCATGGGGGGAAAAGGTTTCGGTGAGTGTTGCACTCAAATGATGGACGCGTCCTTGACAGGAGACGTGTTCTTGTTATGACGTGAGGCCCTTCTTTCTTGATGCAGGACATGGTAGAGACCCCGGGTTTGGCCGATGAATGGGCGAGTGCAGATGAGCCGAGCCGTGTCAAGAAGGAGAGTCGCGGCAAGGCGAAGCTCGATGATTGGCGCATACGTCTCCCTGGACAGCAAGGGAGCGTATTGGTGCAGGACAGTGCCGACTTCCTGCGGCAGCAGAGAGAGAGTTATGCGGGGCTTCCCCGAGTCGGGGATACGCGCAACGTCAACGGCTCGCGTGCCCAATTAGCCGAGGTCAGGCGGCAGCTGGCCGCCACTCAACAGAAACTGTCACTCCTGGTAAGCTAAGTGCTGCATTTTCTATTTTTAAATGTGGAGCTTAGCTGACTGCTGTTGTTTGTTCGTTCCAGCGTGCCCAGTAGACGGCGATGGTGGGAGTGACTGGCGGTGCATCTTCCAGTTCCTCGGCCCCTTTTCTTGAGATTGCCTCCCTTCGGGAGCAACTTTCCGGTGCGGTGGCTCGGGCTACCCGGGCGAAAGAGGAGCGTGATGCCTGGGTGGCGACTGTAGCAGAGCTGCGACATCGCGGTGAGGAGAGACCTTCTCCAGACATCCTGGAGTTAAGGGTTCTTCTACAGATGATGAGGAGAGAGGCAGAGAGAGAGAAATCCGAGAGAAGGGCCGAGCGTCAACGGGATCAGACCGAGAGGAGGGCCTTGGAGGCCCAAGTGAGGGAGCTCCAACTGGGCCTTCAGGCCGTCGTGCAGAGGCTAGGAGGGATGGAGACGCGCTGCGAGAGAGCGTGAGAGTTCGGGGAGCGACTGCGCTAGTCTGGTCGCTTTGCCGCTAGTGGCTTCTTGGCCACGCCAGGGGAGGAGCAGCGAGTCATTGTTGTGGAGCCGGTGCCACGAGGCGAGGCGGGTGCTACTACACGGGGATCCAGGAGGCTTCTGAGGGACCCTCACCTCAGGGGAGAGGAGAGGGACGCCTAGAGGGATGAGCATGAAGATAATGGCAGGAGTTGGCGAGCTAGTGGACCCGCCTCCTCTCTATGATTGTGATGTTTATGATAGCTTATGTAGAATTATGAATAGAGTGATTTAATTTTCTACTGCTTGTTTGTTCTCTTGTGCGTTCCTTCTTTGCCATGCTTCCTTTGTACTGTTTCCATGTGATGTGCCTGCCGAGACTCCACCCCAAGCGGAGAATCACGTCTTGTTGTGACCATTTTTCACGGGAATCTGCCGTCGAAGTCAATAATGACGGCCCTAGTCCCTTTTCCCGGATGTTGTGTCAAATTTTACGGACGTCCTCCAAAACATGATAGGGTATTTCTAGACAACATAGGGGGCTAGTCATCATATTCTTCGTCCAATCAATCACCCTGTGCGAGCGGTGAAGTGACTCACATGACCGCATGGTAGGTGCCTCATCGCGAGGGTTATCATTAAAAGTGATGGAGGTAATCTTGGCCTGCATTCCTTCCATTTCTATAAATTCTTGTCCCTTTTATCCTCCCAGGTATATCGAGAGCTAACTCGAGGAGCACAAGCTCTCACGGGAGAGGAGGAGTTCAAAATTCTGAGAGTTGGATGGAGGGTGAATCTTACCACTCCTCGAAGAGAAGCAGGTCCAGTGGTGGTAGTTCCAGGAGGCTTTCGGAACTCGAAGGGCACTTCAGCGAAAGGGCCCAATCACAAGTCGTAAGCCAAATTTTCCTGCCCTTTTTTTCATTCTTTTTTTCTTCCTTTCTTTCTGACCAAACCTCCTCTCCATTCCCTGCATGCGTAGAGTGTGATGAAATCACAGATCTCATGGGAGTTGGTAGTGGCAGCATACCGAGGTCTCCCAGATTTTCAGAATGTGAGGCTAGACGTGATGGGATTTGGCACCTTTCTTCGGATCGAGCCGCTCGAGCTCGACCTGGTTCTAATCCAAGACTTGTGTGAGAGGTGGGACCCAGTGAGTCAGGCATTCTTGATGCCCTGGGGGCACATGATGCCCAGCTTGGAGGATGTGGTCCGGATCACAAGCCTGAAGGTGGAGGGCGAGGCAGTGACCGGGGTCACTTATGCGGATTACCGAGAAGGTGCTCGGAAGCTACTGGGTTTGGACCTAGATGGTCAGAAAAACAAGTCGGTAGCTAGGGCGTCCCTCAGGGATGCATTAGGACTCACCGACACTCGTCGACGGGACAATGAATCCTCAGAAGAGTTCATGGAAAGGATGGAAATAGGATGTCGTGCCGTGTACTGCACAGATTTCGACAACTGGGAAAGATGCAACATAGATTTGAGGAGATTTCTCCTCTTCCTTTTGGGGAGATTGGTACTGAGCTCGAAAGGGGATGATATCCAATGTCACTTCATGGAGCTGCTATCAGACCTTGAAAGAGTAGGATACTATGCCTGGGGAGCTACCATGCTGGCACACTTGTTTGCAGGCCTGTTCCAAGAAGCGGATCGTGAGATGGCTGTGAGTGGTTTCACACCATTCATCTAGGTATTTTTGGTTTTGCTTGTTTTGAATTTTTTTTGTTTTGTTTTTGCTAGGTACTGATGACCTGCGCCGAGCAGCTGTGGAGCTATTATTACCTCTCCATGGGGAGATCTCGGTATTGGCGACCCGCGATGGTGCCGCTAGCCAGGCGGTGGGAACCCATCATGAGTGCGGCACCCCTAACCTACCAACTGATGGTGCTAAGGCGGGAGCTACAGGAGTTCCCTGCATCGATGGTGAACTGGAGACCCTACTCAGACATGGTCGATGCCGACCAGCCGTGGGTTCTAGAAAGTCGTGCCCAGTTCGGACGAGAATTATGAATGCACTGCCTGAATGAAATCGAGCCGCTTCGGCTACGATTGGTTATGAGGACTTTGGGACTGGCTCAAGAATGGGTGGATTCAGCTGCGCCACCTCGCGTTGGGAGAGAGACGCGAGGACCGGCGACCTGCATTGACTGACGTGTGCGATTCCCCGAACAGTACGAAGACTGGCAATGGGGTGGCATAATCGTGGAATCGCAGGCACGAGATAGCGAGGATTACCTGCGTCTATACAAGACAAGGTACGCAGAGCGGTTCCAACCCCGGAGACTTGCAGAGGTAGGTCTCCCCTTTTCTCTTTTCTTCTTTCTCCCTTTTTTGATTTTCTGGTGGAAATGCTGACTCGTATGGCTGCAAGATATCTGTGATACGATGATAGCGACTTTACGAACTCGCTTGGCAGAGATGGAGCAACGGTTGGGCGATGCCCGCGGGGCTACGAGCGCCTTGGTAGGTGTACAGTGCGTTCTTAATTAAAACCCCAGATTCCAGATGTTGGCTGCTAATTCACGCGGTCGTAGCATGCCCAGATTGGCGCGGCTTCCCCAGCGATGGGAGTAAGTGGTGCCTCTTCCAGTTTGTGGATTCTTACCTTAGAACTCGATTTGCTTCACGAGTAACTTGCTTGTGCCACGCAGCGTGCCGAAGAGGCAGAAGGGATGCTCTCTATACAGGTAAGAGTCTCAGTGTTGAGTTCTCCTTGTTTATGCCTTGCCGCGTATCTTGAGATGGCACATCTGGCAGGAAAAGGAGACGGAAGACGTGCTTGCCCAAGCTGCGCAGAGGGCGGCTAGGATAGCAGAGCTGGAGGGGGAACTGTAGCGTCGTCCAGATGACGACTCTTCCAGGGATGCTATGGAATTGAGGATCACTCTCCAGTTGGAGAGGGAAGACCGTGAGAGAGAACGTGCAGAGAGAGAAAGAGACGCAGAGAGAGAAAGAGCCAACAGATTGACTGAAAGGGAGGAACGAAGGGCCATGGAGGCTTAGTTGTTCGAACTCTGAACCAGCTTTGGTCTTGCTGAACAGTGGCTGAGAGATGGTGAGGAGCGCTACCGAAGAGCACGAGAGCGTGGCTTTCGTGTTGGTAGCTTCTCTGCTACTTCCGTGGATCAACGCCGGGGTGTAGGAATAGGAAGGGGAGTACAGAGCGGCAGGAGTACCGCTTTTCGTAGTTGGGTAGCACCTTTGAGAGCGTTTTGCCCGGAGAGTAGTGGGACGAGTGATGCAGAGAGAGAGGGCGGAACTTGATGTAATTTTTTTATTTTGGAAAGGAATAAAATACAAGGTTTGGTCTATTTGGTTTTCACCTCTGCTTCTGTTGCCTGAATCCCTGCACACATCACTGAAACAAACAAATCAAAATTTTTGTTCTGACTTGGCCCCTTGCTCAATAAGCAAATGGTCACTGTGACTGTCCTTGATAACTGGTCAAGGGGCCAAGTCTTTATTTAACGAAGGCAAGGGAAAGATGCGGTGATGATAAATGCGACAGGCAAGCACACGAATGCAAGCGGTATTAAAAGTGAGATGCTGCACGCAAATGCAATCATGCAAAATTGATTTGTTTTCTTTTTTATATATTTGGCATTTTTTTATTTTATCATAAAAAAGATTTTTTTGTTTGCAAATATGTACATTTTCTTTTTTTTCTATTTTGTTGTTTTTATCATTTCAATTTTTTTGTTGCTAACGCCAGGCAAGCACCCAAATGACACCTAACCTACGTGAGAACATGGGTTTCTTACTAACCTCCCAGGTATCCTAAGTGCACATCTAGGTTGATTTGGGCCTCTAGACCCCTCGAATGATGATCCCGCCGGCTAAGACTTACCCTGATGACAATACCGTCATGCCATGCTTAGGCTCCCAGTCGCTTCCGACCACAGGGATTCACCCAAAAGGTGTTTGAGGTAAGAGATTTGCCCGACCCGGGTCTGTTTCCTCACAACTCTAGATGGTATATGATGGAACACCCTGGAACCCCAATGACCAACCGCGCGACGCTGACCCGGAATCAGACGCCGTCGCACCTATAGGTGACGCGCTTGCATTGGCCTAAGCCCGAGGTTAAACAAGAAGACATCAAGGTGGTAAACAGGGGTCTTGACCAGCCAGAAACACGGAGACTCCTTCGCAGCGATAGCTTTTACTTTTCAAAGTAGGCAACCAAATGTGTATATTAAAATAAGGTCGCAGACCCTAGGTAGTTTTCACCCTTCAGAAACTCCATCGAACCTTCCTCTTTAGAGGGAGAAGGAAGAGTGTAGGGGATAAACCTCCTGAGAGGACCGGCAAAGCCGTTAACCCGGCGAGAGAATAAGGGCCCATTAACTCTTTCCTTTCGGACAACTTCGGAGCAAATCTCGAGCATTTACATTCCATGGCCCCTTTTGTGGATTCAGACTTTTACCTTGAGGGGTTCCATTTATCGCGTCAGGCACGGTCACGACCAGGCTTTTCTCTTGATTTTGATTTTGTGTTTCTTTTTGTAAGGGAGATATAGTCATTTGACGTTGTGGGCTCCCTTTTGTGTGCCTGCGGGGACACTGCCCTCTTCTCGTGCTCTGATCGATGCTCGAGAAAATGGATCCTACTCTTGCCTTAAGGGGTTTGAGTTTTGGTTTCTCATGCTCAGCGTTTTAAGGGCGCCGACTGTCTCATTTGGTCGAAGAGAAAAGAATAAAGATTACAGCTTCTGGAGATCTTCCGGGTGAGGCCCTACCGTAGGTGATGCTACCAACTTTTTTGGATAAAATACGTAAGTGAGTACATGTTGGCTTCCTTTGAGCGAGCATAGGCCGATGTGGCCGGATAGGGATCTCCACGGTTCTGGCAAACCAAGACCCGGTGCCTTCCAAGCCTTAATGGGCCATATCTTAACATGAAGGTTAGATGTAGGGACTTAATTACATGGTGACTGCTAGGCATCGGCATTTTAAATTTTCCATATTTTTAGTGATTTTTAATATTTCTTTGTTTTTGATGTTTTATATCTTTTCATCATTTTTTGTGTTTTGACATTAAGCTAAGGGTAGTATTTCTTAAGATAAAGCCCATTCCAAGGGTGGGATAACTCGGTCCCTTTGGCGTTGACTAGCTTGTAGGCGTTGCCAGGGTACATGGCTTGAATTACAAATGGTCCTTCTCAATTGGGTTGGAGCTTAGAACGCGGCCCTCCAGGTTTGACAAAAATTCTTTTTACGACCATCTCACCGACTTTGAATTTTCTCTCAATGACTTTCTTTTGGTAAAAGCGAGCGAGTCTATTTTGATACACACGCGCGTGTTCGGCAGCGGCCAGCCGCTTCTCATCCAAGAGTTCCAACTGGGCGAGGAGTGAATTACGACGATCGTCGAGGGGAAATTCCTCGTCCAATTGTACCCTGAGAGAAGAGATCAGAGTCTCGTACAGGACTACCGCTTCCATACCATAAGTAAGGGCAAATGGAGTCTGCCCGGTGGGGGTACGTATTGAAGTGCGATAGGCCCATAGGGCTTCGATAAGTTTTTCTGGCCAGTCTGAAAACTTATTAGACTCGCAGGTTTTTTTGATGATTTTGAGCAATATTTTATTGGTGGCCTCCGCTTGGCCGTTACCTTGTGGGTAATAAGACGATGAATGATGCAATGCAATTGCGTACCTTTTGTAGAGGTCCTGTAGGTCCTGAGAAATGAACTGTGGCCCATTGTCGGTGACGATTGTGCTTGGGACGCCGAATCTGGCGAGGATGTTCTTCATGATGAACTTGCAGACTGTTGACGCCTTGATTTCCACGTAAGCTTCGGCTTCGGCCCATTTGGTGAAGTATTCCGTCACAGTAAGGATGAAAGATTTCTGCTTGGTGAGGGAATTGGGACCACCTAGGGGACCAATGATGTCGAATGCCCACATGGAGAAAGGCCACGGGGAGGATATTGGATGAAGTGAGGAAGATGGTGAATGGATTTTATCGGCGTGAAGTTGACACTTGACACACCTACGGACATAGACAGTACAATCCTCTTCCATAGTGGGCCAGTAAAAGCCTTACCGAATGATCTTCTTGGCGAGCATCTGACTATTCACGTGGCCACCGCACACACCCGAGTGCGTCTCCTCTACACATTTTCAAACCTCATCGTCACCAAGACATCTTAACAGAATACCAGTAAGGCTCCTCCTATAGAGTAGACCTCCAACCAAAGTATATTTCTGAGCCACCCTTCTTATGGCTTTCTTGTCCTCTGTGGTGGCCCCTTCAGGATAAGACTGATCTTGGCAGTATTTGACGATTTCATAGAACCATGGTTTCTCTTCATCAGCCAGTTCTTCTTCAGCCTCTGCCAACATGATTTCTCTTTTTTCAAGGATATCTTCCTGCAGGATCTTCCTTGCTATCATGTCTTTGGTATTTACGTAGGAAGCATCATCGATTGCAGGGGCGTGAAGTTTGTAGATGGAAATGGACTCAAATCATCTTCCTAGAGGGAACCTTATGGATGATGCCAACGAGGCGAGGGCATCGGCAAGAATATTCTGATGACGAGGGACATGAACAAAGATCAGTTTGGTGAACAGTTTGGCAAAGGCAGCAGTGAGTTCTTGATATGGCTTGAGTTTGGGATCGCGAGTGCGATATTTAGTGAGCACCTAGCGAAGGATGAGTTGACTATCACCTACGACTCGCAACTCAGTGATACGAAAAGAATGAGCGAGTTCTAGGCCAGCTAGAAGAGCTTCATATTCGGCTATATTGTTGGTAACTGGAAATTTGAGCTGGTATGCCAATGGGAATGTGCCTTCAGGCGACAGGAGGGCGACACCGATTCCTCTCCCTTGAGAATTTAGAGCTCCATCAAAATATAGCGTCCACATTGGCTCATCTGATTGGTTAACGGACATTAGTTCATCATCTGGAAACTCTGATTGGATGGGATCAAACTTGGGAAGAGGATGGTGAGCGAGATGCTCGGCTATGGCATAGCCTTTAATCTCCTTTTGTTGGATGTAGGTGATGTCGAACTGAGAGAGAAAACTTTGCCAGCGTGCTAGCCTATCCGTAAGGACGGATTTCTCCAGAAGGAATTTGATAGGATTCATTCGAGCAATCAAGTGGACCTCATGAGCCAAGAAGTAGTGCTTCAATTTCTACACTACCCAAACGAGGGCAGCACAGGTTTTCTCCATGACGGTGTACTTCTGCTCACATGGATTGAGAAGTTTGGACAAGTAATAGTTTGCCCGTTCCTTGCCTTCTTCATCAGCTTGTGCGAGGACGGCTCCCATGGAGTCATCCAAGACTGAGACGTAAAGGATTAGAGGTTTTTCTGGTTTGGGTGGAATGAGAATGGGTGGACTAGCCAGATATTCCTTCAACCCTTCAAAAACTTTCTGACATTTAGAATTCCAGTGGAATTCTACTCCTGGCTTGGTCGACTCGTAGAGAGGTCTACACCTTTGTGAAAGTTGGGACACAAACCGACGAATAAACTGCAACCTCCCGATTAAACCTCGGACTTCCCTCAAATTCTTGGGAGGCGGCATATCCTTGATAGCCTTAGCTTTGTCGGGATCTATCTCGATCCCTCTTTTGCTCACAATGAAACCCAACAATTTACCCGACGACACACCAAACACACACTTCTTCGGGTTCATTTTCAATTGGAACTCCCTTGACCTCTGCAAGACCTTAGCCAAAACTTCTGGATGTTCCATCCTGGTCCTTGATTTCACTAATAAGTCATCCACATACACTTCCAGGTATATTTTCATCATGTCATGAAATATGGCCATCATAGCTCTTTGGTAAGTAGCTCCAGCATTCTTTAACCCAAACGGCAAGACCACGTAACAATATGTTCCCCAAGGGGTAGTGAATGACGTCTTCTCCTGGTCCTCTTCTACCAAACGAATTTGATTATATCCTGAAAATCCATCCATGAATGAGAGGGTCTCATAACCTGCCGTGTTATCGATCAACACATCAATGTGAGGCAAGGGAAAATCATCCTTTGGACACGCGCGGTTAAGGTCCCGGAAGTCGATACAAATCCTGACTTTCCCATCTTTCTTCATGACCGGGACAATGTTCGCCACCCATTGAGGATAAAAGACGACTCTAATGAACCTGGCTTTATGGAGCTTATCGACCTCTTCTTTCATTCTCAAAGCCATCTGAGGGTGGAAACGCTTTAACCTTTATTTTACCGAGACGGACCCTGGTTTTAGGGTTAAACGGTGTTCGACCAAGGTTGAATCCAGACCCGGCATATCCTCGTAGCTCCATGCAAACGTGTCCTTATATTCCTCGAGAACCTCAATTAATGCCTCTTCTTCAGAGGGTGATAGGTTGTCACTTATGAGGATGATCCTAGGGTCTCCCTCAGTTCCCAAGTTGACTTCTTTGGTGGATTCTTCTATGGCGGTTGACGGCTCGTCGAATCTCCTCATTCCACTAACATATGCGCCAGCCGCGTCCTCATATTCCTCACCCACATCTTTGGTAGGGTATTCTTCATCCGTGATCTCGTAGACTCCGTACCCCTCATCAATTGCACAGTTGCCTTCACATTCTATTTCCGATAGCCGGATGGGATTTTCTAACAATTGGGGTATGGCAAGGAGGGCTTGACACCTGGCGGCAAAATCCAGAAGGAATCGACGAGGGATCTGCCTACCCTTGGATTTCTTCCTAGGTACCACCCTTGACCTATCATTCCTAGATTGACTGATAATATTTACAGAAGAAGAGGAAGACGAAGAGGATGGTGTAGAATGTACAGGAGAAGATCCCTCAGAGGAGGGGTAGAAAAGGTCGCTCATCGGACCTTGGACGGGTGGTCCGCAGGGCGGTACGCACCCGTGGGAGATGTAGGAGGTTTCCTCAACGAAGATGTGTTGTTGGGGAGTTTGAAAATTGACGTTTTTTTTCGTTTTCATTTTTAATGACAAAACAGCGAAAAGAGATTGGAGGAGAGAGAAAAGTGGTTATGGCTAGAGGATTGGGAGGCTCGTAGAGCATATCATGATTGAAAGCCTGGCGCGGGTTAAGAAGCCCACGTTGGTATGTAAGCAAAGAAGGGGATCTGGGAAGATCATCAGACAACTGTCTGGCCCAGGAAGAAGATATCAGCAAAGGCTGAGACGAGTGGATGGAGAAGATGGCGGCTAATGAGCCGTCGATGGCAATGTTGAGGACGGATGAAGATCCGTCGATGACAGGGTCCTTCTGACGAGGACGATGATAGTTTGGGACCTTGGCAAGAGTGGTAATATTCGCTGATATTTCGGAGATCAATGGTGGTCCTTCAAGCTGCGGAGATGAGAACATCCTTTCCAGTGCAACGAAAATGTACCGTATGTCGAACCATTTGTTCCACTCGCATTCCGGATCTTTGATCTTGCCTCTTTTGGTGATCCTCGGACATTTTTCAGCCAAATATACAGCATGTGATCTCCCATATACTTCTCGTGGATAATCTCCCATCTGAACAATGGGCTCTCTGTTGAAGTGGTTTGATAGAGTCCATGTGAGGGGCTTCCAATCCGCCTTGAACGGTCCTTTGAAGCCTAGGCCAAACCTGCGGTTCGGCCTAATTTCCTTTGGCGGTTTAAGCCTACCCTGTAACTGTGCGCCCAGACCTTTACCCTGTTGGTAGCCGATGTTCCTCATAATCTCCCACCCTTTGGAGTGAAAAGGGAGATATGATGTTGCGGTTGCCCTGACCGGCTCCTTTGGTGCTAGTGGAACGTGAGATGAATCACGTACGTCCAGTAGTGACAATATGGGCCGATGAGACGGCCAAACAGAGGACAGAGAGGTGTTGATAGCATCCACTGTGTGAAGGACAGGTGTACTGATCACTTTAATAATCCTCCCATTGTAAGGAAACTTCAGGCACTGATGGTGGGTGGAAGGCACAGCATCCATGGCTTCGATGTAAGGGCGACCCAGTAAAGCCTTGAATGTAGGGTCCATGTCGAGGACATGGAATTCCGTGGGAATTGACATGGGGCCTAGTTCTGCCTTCAGAATAATCATCCCCTGCGGCGGCCTTTTGCTATTGTCATAAGCCGTGACCGTGATCGAGGAAGGTCTTATTTGTTCCTCGTTGACCCCACACAACTGAAGGGTGTTCATGGAGATCACATTTATGGACGCACCCGTGTCCACAAGACACGGGTTTATGGATATCCCATTAATTTTTATTGAAATGCACAATGCATATTTCCGAGCTTCCTTGGGAGTGAGCTCGTAGTTGTGGAACATGATGGCCGGTTGTGTGTCTGTTGGGGTCAGGACGGTCGAAATCTTCTCCACGGGGAGGTCTTCATTAACCATGACTTTTTGAAGATATTCCATCAAGGCCGCCTGGTGGGATGTGGATCTTTGAAGTAGCTCCAGGATGGATATCCGAGCAGGCGTCTTGTCCAAGTGTTTCAATAGATCATACTGTGTTTCAGGGATAGCTCTTTCTGGTTGTTCTCAATCATCCTTCTCTGGCTGAGATTGCTCAGGATTCTGACTGTTGTGGGGGAAAACCCTGTGGAAAATCCTTCTACTCCGGAGCACCATTGCCTGCGGCTTTTGTACCTCTGTGTGGGTAGCAGTGGGTTTTAACAGGGATTTGAGGGGTAGTGGTGGAGGAATGGTTGATGAAGCAGGAGTGCTAACGGGAGCAGAGATTCTGATGAGGGGTTTGTTAGGTGGAGGCATGGTGGAGGTAGAGGGGATATCACACGGATTATGGAGGATAAGGGGTCTGGAAGGTGGAGGTGGAGACGAAGTAGAAGTGGGTAGCGCTTGAAGCGGGCAATGATTTTGAGGTGGGTGATGGGTAATGAGTGGTTTTGAAGGCATTAGTGGTGATATGGTGGAGAAAGACGGGGTTATGTATGGTTGACGGATGATAAGGGGTTTAGAAGGCGTAGGGGTAAATGTGGTAGAGGTGGATGGTAAAGTGGGGGAGTGAGAGAAGATGAGAGGGTGTGAAGGCGTAGTGGAGAGTGTTGGTTGATAGGAGATCGGGGTGTGGATGAGAGGGCATAATGGTAGTGGAAATGGTGAAGGTGATACTGACGCGGGTTGATGAGAGAGAGGTGCTACCCGGGCAAGGTAAGGGGGTTGCATGACGATAGGGTTGGAGGAAGAAAGAATAGAGGTACTTTCCGGGTGCCACACCTGCTCTCTCCCGACTTCCGGGAAGGAGGAGATGGGGTTAACCTGATGATTGGGCTGTTGGTGCTCCGGTAATGGATTCTGGATTATGCCCATGTTGGGTTGTTGTTGTGGGGCCTGCTGAGGCTATTGTTGTTGTTGTGGTGGTTGCTGCTACTGCTGCTGTTGTAACTGCTGCTGTGGCCTATGAGGAGGTCTCCTAGCCTTGAGAGCGGCGACGTATCATCTCATTTCATCCCAATCTATTTGATGTTCATCATTCATATCGTGGATGTAATCTTTGAAATGGAAGCAGTAATCTACTGTGTGTCCTGGCTGCCTGTGGTAGACGCAGTATTTGGAGGTATCAACATTCGGGGGCCACACGGGCCTTTCTCTGGGTAGGGCGAGTTGGTTTGATGCCATGAGGGCATTAAAAATGTCTGCTAAGGTTTCTGGCAATGGTGGATAGTAGGCTCTCTTGGGACCGACCGGCCTCCTGTGTTGCTATTGGAGACCATAGTTCCCCGGGGGTGGAACTTGGTTGTACTGAAGCGGTGGTTGTTGTTGCTGAGGTTGTGGTTGTTGTTGCTGGGGTTGACGTAATGGAGGCATATTATCCTGGGGTGGATTGTTTTGGGGTGGAGGACGAAGAGGGAAAGGACCTGGTTGAAGGGGAAGTTGGGGCATTTGTGGAGGCCTTGGGTTGACTGCATAGTTGGCATTGTTGACCGCACCCACTTGCTCATTTGTCACGACCCCTTCTATGGCTCCGCCCGGGACACCAGCGCCTGTCTTTCTGACCACTTTGGGCTTCGGTGACTCAAACATGTTCATAATGGGGGAGTCTTTTAACTGGGTTTGGATGTACCGGGCCCTTTCATAGAGTTCCTCCATTGTAGTAAGTTTATTCATGGCCAGGACGTGTCTGAACTGTGGGGTTGCATTAGACACAATCATCTTCACTTGTTTGGGCTCGGAGAGGGTATCCCTTATTCTTTCCGCTAGAGACCTCCATCTATCAGCATAGCGGACAAAATCTTCGTCGGGCTTCATCTTTTCGACCACTAGGTCGGTAATGGAGAGTGAGGGACCGACCCTATCCCTATATTTCTGCAAGAACCTTCTCTGGACTATTTTAAAATTCTCGGCCTCGCGGGGCTCCAAGGAATAGAACCACTCAAGCGCGGGACCATCCAATGATCTCCGAAAGAGGTATGCCAGGGACCTCTGATCGTTTTACTAATAGGAGGATTCATACATGAAATCTTTGAGGTGAATGAAGGGGTTGCCGATACCATTGTATCTGCGGTACGTGGGCATTTCGGAGGGAGGAAGATGAATGACGGGAAGGATTGGCAAAGCAACCTCCGGGGTGGCTTTCACGTCCACCATTCTTCTCAGATTTTGAAACTGCTCGTCCATGCGATTGAACCTATTGAGGAGCGATTGGGCGAGCTCCTCTGGAGGTGAAGGTGGCACTTGCCACTGGGGGAGAAATTGTCTCCCGGAGACTTAAGGGGGGAACCCCGAATGAGAGGGAGCTGCCGGACCGCCGACAGTCGGCCCCGGCTGAAGCGGTATGTGGGGAACAACGGGAGTTTGGGATTGTGATGGGAACTGGAATGAGGGTGGTTGTTGGCTCGCTTGTCCTTGAAGCAAGGGAGACTGGATGGCTTGCGCCAATGAAGGAGATGGAATGGCCTGCACGGACTCTTGGAGAGGTGCGATGGCCGGAGTTGATTCCTGGGGCGTGGGGGAAACAGATTTCCCCTTCAGAATGGCCTGGAAGGCCCGGAGCTGTTCAGAGGTAAGCTCCGTGTTGGCGAGGACGCCCAGTAAGGAAGAGATATCCTGTGGTGGGGACGTGTCCCCGGTAATAACCTGCACCTCATGCGAGGGCTCATGAGAAGGACCCGAGTACATAGCATAGACTCGCGGGTCAGCTGACAAACCACGACTAGGGTGGTTCTCCTCAAAAGACTCGTGAGCCATGCTCACAGTTTTCCCAGAACGCAAAAACATACACTAGCAAGCAGGTAGCAGAGATTATCAAACAAGTGGATGCCTTTACGCCTTTTTTGTGTTTTGATTTTGATGATTTTTTTTTGTATTTTTAGCGAGATTCGAAGTTCACATAAAATAGGGACCCTAGTTTATTTTTGTTTCACCGCCGTGTCAGCTAGGGTCTCTCGTCTCACCACGAATGGGATGACTAACTCCGGGGAACTTCAATGGTACAACCAGTCCAGTGAACGAAGAGGAGATTCTTCGATGTCGGGGAATTACGGAGGTCCCAGTGGAGGAGATTCTAGTCCGTTGAGAGGAATTCTCAAACGGAGAGTCCTTCCTTCGCCGGGAAAGGGTGATCCTTAGAAAAAAATGAAAAAGGATATAAAAGAGGGATGGATGTATGCAATGGAATGCTGACAGAGATATAGAGTAAGAAAACAACAGAAATAACAAACATATAATAAACACCCAACCAATCACAACTGACAGTGCTGCCGTGAGTACAACGGGGGCGCACGAGGCCGCCAAGGTGGAGAGCCACGGACGGTGCCGAACTTGTAAGGGTAGCCAAAGGGAAGTAGATGATCGTCCCACCGTGATCGCCAATCTGTGAGCGACGTCACGCGGTTCGGGGGGCGAAGAAGACGCGGAGCGCGTGGGCTCCTCTTTGTTTGCTGCAATATAGAAATAAGAGAAGAGAGAAGGGGCCACCACGGGAGATTGTTCCGGCAGGGCGAGCGGGACAAATGTAATATAGCAAGATATGGGGGTTAAACGGCCATAGCGGGAAGTGACTCGCCGCGGCCTCGGGGGGACGGGAATGGTGCAGAAATTAAATAGCAAGAATTGAAACGGCCATTGGGGAAGTGACTCTCCGCGGCCTCGAGAATATGAGCAGATAAGAATATAACAGAATACAAGGAGAATATAAAGAGCGGGAATTTAAACGGCCATTGGGGAAGTGACTCGCCGCGGCCTCGAGAACATGAATAGATAAGAATATAACAAAATATAAAGAGAATATAAGAGCGGAAATTTAAACGGCCATTGGGGAAGTGACTGGCCGCGGCCTCGAGAATATGAACAGATAAGAATATAACATATAAGAACGGGAATTTAAATGGTCATTGGGGAAGTGACTCGCCGCGGCCTCGAGAATATGAGCAGAATATAACAGAATATAAAGAGAATATAAGAACGAGAATTTAAACGGCCATTGGGGAAGTGACTCGCCGCGACCTCGAGAACAAGATGTGATCGCCAGGGGCCAAAAGACCCCAAAATAAAGAAAGTGATCGCGCCTACCTCAAGAGCGGGAGATGGCGGGTTGCTTCTTCCTCCCCCTTCGGCCGGCCGATGGAGAGGGCTTTCCTTGGGTACCCTTGCAAAACAACGACAAACAAGTAACGAGTGGATTAGAAAGATGAAGGTGTAGTATTCAAATCCTTGCGATAAAAATGACGAAATGATGGCAAGACACACACCTGGTTGGTGTTATCTTTTAAACCCCTCTCGGACTCGAGTAGGAGGAAAATGAGACGATGGATGCAAGAAGTATATAAGAAGAGGCGCCCTTATGAAGGGGGATGTAGGATGCGAGATGATGAATGCAAAAGAACTACGAAGAAAAGGAAAGGATTGGCTTATTGGATGTGCCGGTGGTGAAATCTGGCGGAGCTCCGACAGCGTAGGGACGACGTGGAAGCGCGGTGGATGAAGACGACCTTCCTCTCTCGAGCGTGGGCACCCGAGAAGTCGGCAGAACCTTCACCTACAAAAGACCCCACGGGTTAGAAATGACTCCGGTAGCCTCTGGGCTCCGGCAGCCTATCGGATCACTTAGAAGCTCCCCCAGAACTGAGGGGGTGGGCCTCTATTTATAGGGCTCCAGAGGGTGGAGGCGTCCAGGACCCTGGACACTTCCATCAGGGCCGAAGTAATATTTTATTCTATTTTTATTCATTTTTTTTTGAATATTTTCATGGAGACGTCCAGGGTCCCGAACGCCTCAATAAGGTCCACCGAAAGCCGCACGCGGTTTGGCACAACGCGTGGTTTTGTGAGCGGCGCCTCGTGATTCGAAAATGGGCGCGTCCAGTTGTCTGGACGCTTCCACAATTGGATTTTTTCACACACGACAAACCGACGATCGGTGGCCGGGTCCCCGTGAGCAAGGTGATGGAGGCGTCCAAGGTCCTGGACGCCTCCATAAATATATTATTTTTATTTGATTTTGTTTTCTTTTTTATGATTATTGATATTATTTTTATTGTTTTTGCATTGATGGAGGCGTCCAGGCAAGTGGACGCCTCCATGATTTTAATTTTTTTTATTTTTTGATCATTGATGGAGGCGTCCAGGCTCCTGGACACTTCCATGATTTTGATTTTTTTTATTTTTTTTGGTCATTGATGGAGGTGTCCAGGCGCCTGGACACTTCCATGATTTTTCACGGAAAAATTCAAAAAAATGTAAAAAGGTTCATAAAAATAGGAAATCACCAGAGTAATTAAAAATGTGAAGGCCGCCTTGGGGTATCATAGTGTAATATGAGATTTACTCACGGTAATGTCAAGAACGGCGTGTCTACATTGGTGAGTTTTAAACGTTGATTCATCACTGTTACACTCTTTTTCCCATCTATAGAGTCAATTTCTCTAAGTACATGGCATATATTCCAATATATGACCATTAGTTCACACTTTTGCACTATAGGAACATATTCTTGAACTTGAGGACCTCTCTATTGGATATTCCTTCCAATGGAATAGGAAATCTGGTTTCAAGGCCTCCGTAATTCTCCGCGAGCCTAGGATTCCCACTAGGACGCCGAATTGGTTGTACCATTAAAGCCCAATTGATTAGAAAGCACTATCGATGTTTTCTGGTTTTGACTATGTAATGGCCTATTACTCGACCGTCAGGCACATCTAACGGTCCAGTATACAACCGTCACATTACTGAGTCCAATTTATTTATTTTAGGATTCAGCCTATTATAACTGCCTAATAATAGACTGTCACGTTCTTGTAACGACCCATTATTTGACCGTCACAGTTCCTGAGTGATTTAACCCGGGGTTTGACCCAAGGGTTGATATTCTAAAGTTCCTAGATGGATTATTGATGGTCTAGGACTTGTCATATTGCTCAAGATACTTAATTTTAATTTATGAAAGTTAAGGAATGTGCCGTTATGCTGTCGATTTATTTTCATAGCATAACCTAGTTTTAATATGTTTATTGGAATTCTTTTCAAATAGAAGCATTCTTATGATAGGATTACTTTATCATGAACCTATTGTTTAAATTGCAGTTTCTTGGCCACATTATTTACATGCGTAGAAGTAGCTTGATTTATACTTGAAGATGCGATCGAGCACTGATGGTGTTCAAGGGCTCTATGCTAGTCCCCTCGACTGATTGTCAGAAACATACTATTATAAATCATGGGGTATGATGCTACTGACGTCGCATTGTGCTGGGAGTACTTTCTCGATAAATAAGTGAAAGTCCACGGCACGACATGACTACCTTGCTTGTTACATGATATTCTACAGAAATTCACGAAGTACTTGCTATTAAGCAAAGAGTACTTACTTGATTGATACATGACTTTCTAGTATATTCTTGGTCATGAAAGGCCATATCATGTTCTTGTTACATTCTTGCTAATTCATACTTGCTCATTCTATCTTACATGATCATCTTTGTTACTTTGGTTTAATCGCATGATTAATTGCATTCGCATGATTTTACCTTGTTCTTTAGAACTAAAATGTTAAATACTTTAATAGTGTCTTCATGTTGATGCGAAGATACCTACTGGGCAAGTGTACTCATTACCTATTTTCTAATCTTTTCAGGAGATGGAAGTGATACGAATTCGGATTCGAGTTATACAAGTAGCGGGTCCGAGAGCGAATGAAAGTCTTATCAAAATGAGAGTGAAGACTTAGGAAAGTCAATATTGTTTAGATTGAGTCTTTGTAATTTCCTTTTTCCTTGAGTCTAATGGATTAAAGAAGGTTGAAAAGTTATTATATTTGAATATTTTGATTTGATTATTAATGAAATGAAGTTGGAGTTGAAAGAGTTATAGTGCAATTACATTTTGTTATGTGTGGTTGTCTTGTGCTCTAAATATTCTTGCTTGCAAGAGGCTTACCATGCCGGCTGTTCACGTTCTTCGAGCTAGTCTTCCACTCTAATAAAGGCTCGGGACGTGACACAATCAAATGATTATCACCAAACATTTTCCATGATGTGACCTTTATGAACAAGGGTGTAAATATGATCAAAAATAAACAATGCAATCGAATTGTTTTCAAAGATTTGTGCAAAAATAGATTTTCAAGATCATTTCACAAGTTAGAAATGAGAAATCATCCACAAGCCAATTGTTTGGATCAGTTGAGAGAAGACAAATTTTCAGTTGAAATAGCGCAGTTCAAGGATTCATTCACAAATCAACCATTTGACTTCTATGAGTTCTAGTATGAGGCGGAGAACTTTGATCCAAGGACCAACTCACGCATAGTGAGAGTTTCCAGGTGGACGTAATCCACCTTTTCACTACTCAGCATTTGATATACCAGATACTCAATTAAGCTCAAATGTTCTCAAGCAATTCAGATTGAAAGATGTTCAATGATCAACAAAATCTTTAGAATTTACAATGCCATTCAAACAATTTGACAAGTTCATCTCATCATGCTAGAAAGATAACAAGTCAGATTTTTTCAAACATTGATACCTGTCAAGTAAGCAACATCACCATAGCAGGCTGGGGAGATGACAAAGCAAGTTTTAGAATCAATACCTGAGTTCAGCAGGTATCACCTTGTGCCTTCAAGCACCAAAATCACTAACCTCATGAAGGTTAGTATTTCAAATCTTTGTTTTCTTACCTTGCCCTTAGAATCTTTTGTTTTTCTCAATTTCTTCATTTTCCTCAAGTCACTCCCTTTTTATCTTTGTCTAACTTCGTGGCTTTGGCCATCGGAGTTGACATTGACTTTACTTCTTTCATGCCATATTCCTTTAGAACCTCAACGGCGTATTTGGCTTCGATTATGAGGATTCCTTGGAGCGTTTGCTTAATCTGCAAGCCAAAAAGAGAAGGATGTCAATACTAACTAAGCTCATTTCAACTTTGACCTGGGAGATTTTAGTAGATCCATCACACACGGCATTGTTAATAGTTCAAGATAATTCAAGAGATGATATAGTCTTCATAAACTTGAACCATTAGCATGTCTTTACCTGGTTTTCTTGTGAATGGGGTCTGATCAACTTTACCTCACGTTAGTCAATTTTCAGGTAAGAATGAGATGAGCCTCTTATACCATGTCCTTGGTGGTTGCTTCAGTCCGTATAGGACTTTCAGCTGCATGTACACATGCTGTGGATGTTTTGGATCCTAGAGGTTGTTTTACAAGAGCATGTTCTTGATGTTCCCATTAAGAGAGGCAAATTTAACATCCATCTATTCTCCTGGTAGCAATTTAGAGAAATCTCATCATCTTCATCCTCGCAAGATGCTCCTTCAATTGATTCAAACGTAGCCATAGCTGGCCCAACATCACTTAGATTCTTGGGAGTGTGATCTGCTTCCAAGTTGAAAAGATTTGATTTCTCAATTTCGATTCAGATTTATTAACAATGACATGAAGAGTTCTCTTAACAATTAACACCCTTTAAGAAGCTCTAGACTTAATGCATAACTCAGATGTGAACCTAGATGGTAGGTTCAAATGACGAATATGGTGACTCCCCCTCAATGTGTGCATGACTATGAGATGTTCAGTAATAATCTAATGCTTTATGCAGTCTTTAAGTACTTGACTCATAGTACAGGGCAGAGAACTTAGATCTGAAGATCACCTCACGCGTAGTGATAGTTTTCAGATAGGGTTAACCTACCCTTCCACATGTCACCATTTGATATACTATGTAGTCATGGATGTGATGAAGGCAGAAGGATTGCAATGCATTATGACATGAATTCATAATGTTGAACTATTGCACGACATGATGTGAAAGCATATGATAAACTCAATGTATGTAGTGAATGTTAATTTGAAGGTTTCTAAACTCTCCCTCAACAACATGCTATCTGACAAGTGATATGCACAGAGATATGCAACCAACAGCGGATGAAATGTGTGTACAGACATATGCATGATCACATTACTATTCAGAACAATATGAGTCAAGACATGGCACAATTACTGGAGAGAGTAAGAGAGATATCACCTGAGTATTCATATTTCAATTTTTGATTTTTCTTTTAACCTGATTTATGTTGCTTGGCCTGTGTGCCTTACCTTCTTAACTGAAAACATATTCTTCACTTCTTATTCTCATGGCACACCTGCAAAACAGATTTCTCAATTTACATTCTTAGGTACCCAAACCATCTTGGGTCCTTGTGGGTTAGCAGCATTCTTGGCACGTGGCTTCCACTTCTTAACAACATTCAATTCATCATTTTCCTTCAGAAAATAATCATGCATGTTATGCCCAAATTTACCACAGTAACGACAACATGACTTTAAAAACTTAAAAGCATGAGAATCATTTGAAGCATGTGACATCACATTCATTCTTCTCATTTGCTTGACCATTTTGTGTGTGTTGGCATGATGTGCTGAATGAAAACTTATTTTCTTGATTATTGATGGATTAACAGGTTTACGGAAGGTAAACTTGTCATCATGCTTTATCATGAAGCAATTATTCAACTTGTGACCTACTTTACCACAGTAGTCGCAATTGACATGTGACATGAGAGGATTTTTATTCAGATTTGTAGCATGACTCCAAGTGGATGAAGAGACTTTATTTTAGCCAGCATAAAAATTCATTTTCTTCATCAGTAGCTAGCATTGTGAAATTGTATGACCTCTTTTACCACAGTGATTGCAATACATGAAGGGTTTTGTGGTAAGCGATTGCTTTGAACTTTTGAAGCCAGTTCTGGTCCTGCAAGCTTTCAAATCATCATTTTTCATAATGAAACAATTATGCATCATGTGTCCAAATTTTCCACAGTAGGGACAAGAGACATTTCTTTTCTCAAGTGCATGGGGTTTTACATGAATGTTTCTAGCATGCATATTTGGGACATTCACACTGTTTTACGGATTATGCTGAGCTCTTGGCATAGTGTGTTGCTGGGAGTTGGATTTGAAGGTACTAGGTATACGTGCTATGAAAAAATGAAGTGTATAACTTGTTTTTAAATTTCTTTTTGTTCACAGGATTATATCCCAGCCCTTCTCTTTGAAAATTCACTCTCATTCCCAGCAATTTTTCCAGCTTTTCTTTGCCATCTACAAATTTAAACAGTGAATTATTCAAGTCAAGAATTTCATATTGAAGAGATGAAATGTGAAATTCAGTATTGGCAAGTTCTTCTTCACAAGTAGAAAGGCTAACATTCAACACAACATTGGTAGTCTTAAGGCATTCTACTTCTTACTTTAATTCATCTACATTTTCATATTCACTTACAACCACATATTTTCCTTTTTCTAGAACCAACAATCTTTCAGAAATGGTCTTGTTCAATTCCTTCAGTTTCTCATTTTCTTTTACAAGATTTTCATCATGGATGAGTTCATTTATCAAGGTTTGATCATCGGCCATTGAATTTAGCTTTGCAGTCATCTCCTTATTTTCATTTCTTAAGGAGGAAATTTGATATTTATGAAATTCAATGTCGAACACATGAGCCTCAATCAATTCCTCTAAATGTGAGTATTTTTTATAGAAGGAAACACATTTATTTTGTTCAACACTCTTTCTCAATTTTTTATTTTCAGATTTTAACTTCTTATATTTGTTAGCAAGCTCATCGTATGCAACCAATAGATCATCAAGGGATATATTTTCAGAATCTGAATTTACCTTCGAGGGTGATCCATTGTGCTGATCACTGTCGTGATCACTCGTGCCTGCCATAAGTCATTTGTCTTCATGCTCTTCCTGGAAGCCGGCTAAGCCATCCAATATGTCCTTTGCGGAGCTGCAACGGGAGACTGTGGATGCGCTTTATTATTCTTTTTATTTATTTTGTTTATTTATTGGCGAGCCAGTCACCGGAGTGACGATTTCATTGTGCGCTCGATCTGACTTGGTCAGTCGATTGTGAAGTCCGAGTCGGGACCAGAAGTCCGTCATACCATAAAGGCTATGACGTTAATTACGCCCTTCCAAGGAAGGACAACCCTTGATTAAACGCCAAAATAGGAGGCCTCAAGAGGCAAACATGTATTCATGTGCGCAAAATGGAACTTCATACCAGAGCCAGGAAGGCGGGCAAGATAACAACATCAGCTATAGAAACAGACGGTATCGTCAAGCCAGCGGCTCAGAGACGATATCATTAAGTCAGCGGTTCAAAGACTGAGCCGTGGCCATGATGGAGGTTTAAAGCATTGATCAGTATTTCGACAGCATTTCCCCTTTATCTGGATTATGCCCAGGGGGAAATAGGCTATCACCCACGGAGTGCCGGGATGAAAGCCGAGAGAGAGAAGTGTTGAACTTCCCGAACCGCATATCTGTCATGGGGCAATGTTTGATATTCCCTGTAGAAGCCGGTGGAACTCATGCAGTGGCAGAGCCCTCCCGAGCTAAAGGGGTTATTCATGAACCCGATGCGGGACGACGGAAAGCGAGCGAACGCTCAATGTTGCGCCCTCGCACGCGGATCGACCTGCATGGTCAGGTCGCGGGGGTCAAGGGGGCAGCGCCCCTTGCGGGGGTTTCCGGGGGCGGAGCCCCCGGAACAAAATTTGGATTGAAGGCCCAGTAATAATATTTGAGTAGGTTATCGGTGCAGCTGGGAGGCAGAAGGGGACTCCCGGCGCAAGGGGCTACTTAGTGCGAAGAGGAGACGGCTAGGCAGGTTCCCAGCGTGGGCTTCCCGGCGCGCAAAGGAAGTGGCCAGGAGGTTCCCGGTGTGGGCTTCCCGGCGCGGAAAGGAAGTGGCCAGGAGGGCTCCCGGCGCCAGCTTCCCGGTGCGCAAAGGAGACGGCCAAGGGGGGATCTCGGCGTGGTCTTCTTTTTATGGCTAAGGAGGGGGTCTCGGCGCGGCTGGGAGGCAGAAGGGGGTTCCCGGCGCTGGGAAGCCTCCAGGCCAGAAAAGGTTGTATTGAGGGGGGAGCCCTCTCGGCGGCATGGCTCTCGGCATGCAAAATACCGCGCCGGGAGCTAGTGCGCCGGGAAGGTAAAAGGGCTCAGGACAGAAAGGGTTTATGGCATGATTAGATGCTCTGTTTTTGGTCCATTGATGATCCAGGCTGAAATAGATAGATTCAGTGGGGTCAAGGTGGATCAGTTCATCAAAGTTGAACTGGATTGGGCTTGAGCTTTATAGAGACATCAGGCTCGAGGAGGAATTAGGGAAATCAGGGTCTGCAGAACTCCTGTCACCAGTGTGCAAAGTCCTGGGGGCAGCTTAATGTCGACTTTCATCCTCCTAAAAGAATTTTGGTAGCACCTCCCCTGGACCGAGCATTTGCCAGAGAATGATATAGGCTGACATCCACGGAGTGTCGGGATGAAAGCCGGAAGGTGAGGGAGCACTAAGGCTCAAGGAGACTATACATGTCTCTAGCATCGGTCATTATTCCCCCTCTCGGAGACCGACGAAACCCTTGTAGAAACAAGGTCCACCGAACCCGCGGGGTTGCATGTGAATCAAATTCGGGACATAGGAATGTAGGGGAGGTCTTCCCCATTATTGTACCACCTCAGGGCACATATGATGATCTCTGAGCATCCCCTAGACAGATGTATAGGGAACCAAAAGGGTCGAAGGATGACCATGCAGAGGAGGGCCTCGGACTGGGTTTCATTGGCCAAAGCAGGGGTATCGGCGTGGTTTTCCATCGGCCAGAGGAGGGTCTCGGCGGAGGTTTATTGGTTGGCCAAGAGGGTTCTCGGCGTGGGTTTTAGTGGTTGGCCAAGGGGGTCTCGGCGTGGGTTTCAGTGGCTTGAAGAGGGTCTCGGCGTGGGGCTTCCCGGCGCGCTCGTCGCCGCGCCGGGAACCTGGCGCCGGGATGGCTGTGAAGGAGGGGGCTTGATGCCCTTGAATGGGGGGTTATCGGCATGGCTTTACTGGCCAAGGGAGGCTCTCGGCGGCGTAGCTCTCGGCGGGGAAATTATCGCGCCGAGAAGGTAAAAAGGTTAAGGGTTTCAGGGCTTGATTACGACACTCTGTTCGGGAATTTTCTCAGAGTCTAGCTCGGATTGAGATCGGATTTGGAGTACAGGAGGGGGTTTCGTGGATGCTTCTGCTAGGGGGATGCCAAGGGAGCCGAGAGGCCAAATCAGCAGGAGGAAAAAAGAGATCATCATCTGAACCCTGAGAATCCTTCTCTGTTTGCCGTCAGCCGTCTGGGGGATCAAGAGATGACTGTCTCTGATCCCCTGGACGAACCCAATGGCGTCAAAAACCGGCGACGGAGGGACTTTCAGCACCGAAACGCCAGGCCCTAAGCATTCAAGGCTTAGAATGGAGGACCCAGGGATCGATATTATCGTTTATCAGAGCTCGGCAGTTCAGGGAACCAAGAGATTGATGTCTCTGGTTCCTGAACTGCATGAAGGGCTCGAGGGAAAACTCGGACTATATGGGGAGAATCTGCCATTGAGACAGGAGGGGAGAAGGAAATAGAGCCCAATCACCCATTAGATAGGGGTGGGGGTCCTATTCTCATCCCTGTTCGAGGAACAAACTCGTAGAAAGATTCTGAAACCGGGAGCGTCTAAACTATCGGACATTCCTGATAAAAGATATACATAGAAAGACAGAGAGCAGATATCTCAATCAATCAACACCCAAATGGGCCATGGTAGTATTTCATTTCATAACATCATTCCAACAAAGACCACAAGGAGGGAGTGAGGGAAAGGGAGATGAATATACATCAGGATATCCCGGTTACATCCAAAAGAAAATCGAGATAAACTCGGCAGGATTACATGAAGAAGAAAACAAAACCATGGGGGAGGGCGGAGCATTGACTCCTTTCCCTCCCCGGCTGCCCACCTGGAGCTTCCTCTCCTTCTTTCTCTTCTTCTTTCTTTTCTCAGCGGAGGAGTCTCTCTCTCTCTGTTTTGGTCTCTTCTTTTCTCTTTTTTTCAGTGGGGGAGGCTCTCCCTCATTTTTTCTTGCTCTGTTCTATCCTCTCCTCCGATCCCCCTCCCTTTCGAGAGAAAAGGGCTTTTTATAGCAGAACCCTCCCTCTTCTCGGCATGATCTTTCTGGGCGTGAAGAAGGCAGCTTCCCGGCGCGCCTCTTTCAATCGGGAAGGCCTCCCGGCGCCAAAGGGCATGGCTTCCCGGTGCGCGCCCCCCTCATATGGGCTTTTGGGCCTTGGTGAGGGTCTCTCGGCGCCATTCTCTGGAGCTCATTTGGCAGGCCCATTTAGGGCTTTTAAACTTCATATGCACCTCGACCTCTCTTAATTCTTCAAATATATTTTCCAGAACCGAGGAAGGCCCTCTACTGGTGACATAGCTTCTATTGAGATAATTCATAGATCTTCATCAGTCTGTAGACTCGGGTTTCATCAACATCGCCACCTGAATGATGACAAAGCCGGACATCATTTCATTAGCATCGTCACCCGAACGGTGACAAGACCGGACATCAACTTTTTGAGAAGACTTCAGCCCAGTATATCACCCATGGATATGGTTCCTCTTTCGTTTTGACTTTGCAAAAGCCTTTACAATCTTCATTTGCTGGTTCTGGCTTCATCTTTATCTTTGCTCCTGCCTCATCTGTCAATAAGTCAACATCTGACTCACTCTGGCATGTCATCTGTAGATTCTTGGGCAGGGCAGTAATACAGCTCTTATTAAAATATGGTAGGAGGTCTCATCAGTCAGGCGACTGCTACTTCATCAGTGCTGCCGTCTCGTTGATGACGACACCGGACATCGGCTTGGCCGGAAAAGGCTTTAGCCGGGTAGACGGTTGATGAGCTTTACCAGTAATCTTCCGTTGCTTGTCTAATCCTCTTTTAATTTTGTCTCTGCCCTTGCTCATTTTTCAGGCGTCAACAGAGACAAAAGGAAAACTATTAGCATTAACTGCGACGGTGAATAATCTTAGAACCAAGCAATTTTGATCATGTTTGAACTTATAATCTACAATCTAGGCATATTTGTCTTTAGGCAACTCATAAGGACCATGTGAAATAAGCTTCCATAGCTTAGGATCGTATGAGTTGACTAGATTGCACATTCTTCCTATCCACAAATCAAAGTTAGAACCATCAAACACCGGTGGAGAATTCAAGGTGTACATGTTGGTAGTCATTGATCTGGATCTCTCTAGATTGTTAAATCTATGAAAAATCGTGCCTTAGCTCTGATACCAATTGAAGTCCTGCGATCAATGACACCCAAGAGGGGGGGTGAATTGGGTGATAACAAATTTAGAAAACTTTTACCCGATTTAAAAGAGATGTGATGAACTAGCAACGCAAGAATAGGATCTATCAAGATATGTCACACATGAGAACTAATTATGCTAGTTCCGAAAGATACAATATGAAGAAAACAATATATACGTATGAACACACAGAATGGGGCTAGAAGAAATGAGCCAAACCACACAATTCAAACCACAATGCACGACGATTTTTAAGGTGGTTCGGATGCAATGACGGCAACCTACGTCCACCCCTCACCAAAATCTGGTGAGGCTTCACTGTTGTAAACAAGCACGGGGATGAATCCCCAACACGGAGATACACTCCAACCATACACGCAGGGCAACGCCTGCACACACACACATGAGGACTCGCCCCAACACACACACGGAGACGAGCTCCAACACACACACGGAGACGAGCTCCAACACGATCCGACAATCGGATCAACAACACAAACACACACACGCTGCGACAGATGTAGCACTCTACACACTAGTATAATCAGATCTGGATAGATCCACACACACACACGTAGATCTAAGAGGATCCACGCACACACACGGATTTAAACAAGACAACACACACGACCATGGATCTGAACCGATCCACACACACAAATGTTCGCATATTACAAGGAACAAGATTTTTAGTTCAAAACACAAGACAATGAAGCACAGTAGAGAAAAACTCCTAATTTAGTCTCCCATGAATGTATGATGTAGATCTTGAACGATGCTTCCTTCTTCACTTGAATGGAGCTTGAATGGCTTCAGATAAAGCTTGAAGAGCTTGGAGATGGATGAAGAAATCTTCCATGAATTTACTGTTCACGGAGCTACAGTAGTTCTTCCTTCTCCCTTGGGCAGCCTCCCCTTGAATCCTTGCTTGCTTGCTTGCTTCTTCTCTTGATTGGAGGTTTGTTGGCTTCAGATGGATGAAGAAATTGCTGGACGGAGTACTGTTCACGTAGCTCTTCTTGTTCTTGTAGCAGCTCACTTTCACCCTTTTGATAGCCTCCCTTGCATCTCCTTGAGTCATTAAGGGTTTTTGACCCCATTGTGTTGTTTTAATATCTCTTGAATGGTCAAGAGACATGCCCCAAACCAGATCCACAAATCATGGCTTGATTGGGGGCAGTGGGTTTGAATAATTGGGGGAAAGGGCCTCTCCACGAGCTTGAATTAAAAAGTCAACAAAAGAGGCTTCGGGGCTGGCATTTGACCAGAAGCAGTGGGTCGGTCGACCGAAAATCTACAGGTTGGAGATTTTTGACTTCTGAAAAAACTGATCGATCGACCCCTATGTGGCGGTCGATCGAAATCCTATAGAGTTGGATTTTTTTCGGTTCTGTCAATTCTGGTCGACCGGCCATGATGTGTTGGTCGACCGAAATGACCCAAACCTGCAAAAATGAAGTGTTAGCCTAATGAGACATATCCATGTGATAAGAGCTTCATATCCTCATTCATTCCATGCATTTTTGGGTTTGGTTTAACTTAGTTTATACATTTGGAAAGCTTAAACCATTTGAGCATTTGTCATTGATTGGAATGAGAGACTTATGCATTCAAACTGAATTGTTAAGCTAGTAAGCCATGCAACCATTGTGAACCGCAATTACCATGAGTGAAGTAGGCTTGAAACCTCTTGTAAAATCAACATTCTCAGCCAAGGGTCAAAACCATATAGCCATGCATTTGACCAACATGTTTGAGGCCATTTGTCATCTCAATCATACATGAACATCAACATGAATGCATATAGTCATTAAGAACATGTGCAATTAACCATTAAGTTTAGTTATCATCAAAAGTAGTTGTCATCAAAAGCATATGATATAATCATCCACGCACAAACCATTACATGTTCAGAAACCATCACCAATCCCAATTCCCACTAAGATATGCAAGAGGATTCTGAACATATAACTAGCCAAAAAAGTTCCATATGAAAGGAACATGAACCACATTATGAAACGCCAGAAACCATTCACCATCTCAACCATACATGAATAGCAAGAGCACAAGGGCTCTTTGGTTATCACAAGGCCAAGTAGCATCTAGCAAACCTAAATCGTATGAATCATTGTAAACTCATGAAATCTCATACCATAAAGTTAGTTATCATCAAAAACATATGCAAGGCATGTACAACAAGTAGTAGAAATGTTCTCCCCTTTGACATTGAACTAAATGCTTAGCAATGAAATGTGAAAGACGTTTCTCCCCCTTGATGAATGAGCACCGCATAAAATAAGCACACACATCTCCCATAAGAATTGACTTAGCAATGGAAACTGGAGATGATTAAAACAAAGTAATGGCATTAGCAAGAAAGGAGTTATGACAGATAAGGCTTCAACAGCAAACAAGTTTCCCCTATGACATTAGCATGAAGATCAGGAGAACTTAGAAGCTCATTCAATGAAGATATCATCAAAAGCACAGTTGAGAGGTAATTTCAGACATGGAAAGGAAATGCACAGTTGTGACATTAGCAGGTCGTGAAGTAGTGAAAATCAGTAAGTAGAATCTGATACCAACTGAAAAGATAATGAAACAGTGGGTATGACATGAACATTAGCGAATAATTTCACGCAACAATTGAACACATGTATTTCAGCAGAGATAAAAAATGGATCATTCAAGAGGATTTTCAATCTGATACCAATTTCATAAATCAGAAAAGATTGAATTTGTAGATTCTTCCATTTTAAAGGCCTTTTGAAATAAACCTTATTTGACAACATGGTTTAAATTTGATGTCTTCAGAGTTTGTCAATAAATTTTCTGTATTCATATCTTAGTTCAATCTTTAATAGAAATGAACCAAACTCTCATATTGAAATCTTGTTTAACCTCCCTTCATCTTACTTATTCAAATTCAATGACTCCTTCAGAAGTTACAGAAATTAGTAGTCAGGTTAAACAAACATGATGATTTTTTATTAAGTTCCTGAGTTTCAGCAATTTCCTTTTTGCTTTCAGCTACCATACTTGTATTCTGATTTTTTCTTTTTCTTAACAATTTTTTAGGAGCAATCGAGTTCAATACACACTTTGTACCTTGAGGATGCACATTGTTTGGACACCAGTACACACCAGTACCCCTAGATACTTGGTATGACTAACTATCATGCTTCAGATTGAATAAAGGTAGTTTGTCACTTCATGACATATCTCATCTCATCTCATTTCATTGATGAGTGAGACATATTTCTCGGTGAACTAGCCATTGCTCTGCCTAGGTTTTACTTATTTTTCTACAGAGTTAACAATGGCACTTCATGACATAGTCTACTTTTCTTTATGAAAAAGAGACATGGTTTCTCAGTGACCAATGTCATTGCGCTGACAATTTTAACCCTTAGGAATTATCAAATTATCCGAATGTTTAAAGACAATACTCAATTTAAGTATCTCAACCAAAGTTGTCATGATTTTAAAGCTTTCAGATTTCAAAAGATTTTACAGGACACAACATGTAGAAGCTGGTTAAGGTCTATTAAAATTGACACATATATTTTCAAGATATTTATATCTAAACTCAAGGAGTTCATTAAACTTAAACCAGCTGATTGTTTTGGACATTCATAATCATGTATAATAGAAGATTCCTTCGTTTAAGTTGTTTTCAAATTTATGATCATGGTACACAAATTGAAATCTTCCTAAATTTCAGATGATTCAGGAAATTTAAGATGCAGTCAGAGGCAACGTAGCAAGCATGAAGGTGACTTCAAGAATAAGCATTCAAGTGGGTAGACATCAATAAGACTAGCTCAAGGATTTCAGAAAGAAGACCAAGCAGTAATGATTTAAAAAAATATTTCATTGATACCAATGGATGTGAAAAATTTCCAAGGTGACTAGCTCAAAGATATGGCAATGATATTCAAGCAAGTGATAGTCATGTAAAATTTCTGGTGAATCAAGACAATCAAGTTGACTATGAAGTAGAATCTTTAGCAGACATCAGAAATATTAGATTTTCAAAGTGAAATGGATAGAATCAGTTCTCATGGAAATGAGGATCATAAGATACAATGTAGTTCAACATACAAAACTCCCCCTCAACAAATGCAGGAGCTAGCAATCAAGAGATTTCAGAAATGAAGCAATTGTGAGCTCAAGTAGTTTCAGAGATACCAAATCATGGAATGAGAGTGAAGAAAAGATAATCAGGCATTCTAGATTGGTTTGAAGAATATAGAGTGTGAATAGTTCATTGGAAATTTCAGATAGACAGAAGATATGTGAGCACATAAATGTATGCATTAACTCCCCCTAAATGTTCGCATGCATTTCAAATGATTTTTTTTTGAATTTTTGACGCAATGATATGCAACTAAATTTGAAACCATGTATGCATGATCAAACAGATGTATGCATTGACTCCCCCTATCTAAATGCACTAAATCATTAAGCTCAACATGAAGACTATGTAGGGAATTATTGAACGATGCTCATGAATATCAAGAATGCTCTACATGCAATTTTGACCTATGGTACCAGGTGGAGAACTTAGGTCTAAAGACCATCTCATACATAGAGAAAGCTTCTAGACATGCCTTACCTGCCCTTCGACAATACACTATTTGATATACCATGTGTCCATGCATGAAAATGCATAACAAATGCAGTTCATTCCAGTATGAGCAACAAGTTTTTCAAATAAAGCATGACAATGCAAATTTCATATGCAAATGTAAGAATGTATGTAGCAGATTTTCAAATGCATTTTTCTGACATCAATGACATGCAGTTTAATTCAGAGGAAACAACCAGATTTTTCAAGTATTGTGCATGACACTGCGTGAAGACATAAAAGCATTATCATCTCAATTTATTTCAACTCCCCCTTAAGTGTACAACTTAAGACTTCCAATGTCAACTACACAAACATTCCCTTGGTACCTGGCGGAGTTTCAATACTCGCACATTGTAGTACCCGGGAATTTTATCATAATTCATAATATATTATATTTTTGGTTAATGCATGACATATTTATTACTTGTGCTTATCTAATATTTTGTCAAATAATAATAAAAACATTATGAACATGAGTTAGGTAAATTTTCCTTAATTATAATCAAATTTTAAGTAATTAAGAATATATAATTTAATTTATCTTATCCATATTTTATAAATATAAATATATATTCATATTAAGATGATTATCTGCCAACTAGAAATATTTAGTTAAGTTTTATTTTGTCTTCATGTTCTAAGAAGAAGGAAAGCACAAGTATATATATATACATACGTAAACTCTAAAACAAGGGAGTGGGTCTCGTAGTCCATTAAAGGCATTACTGTTCATTTTGAATGTTACTATTTATTTTAAGAGTGATTTTTATTTCTTAAGTTTTTTTATTTATTTTATATTTTATCATGGTAGAGTAAATCGAGGTGATTAATGGGTAACAATTAGATTTTTTAAATTCTTTTTATATTATGAGATATCAATTTTTAAAGTGACTACTGAATAGTTGTTGTTGGGTTTTACCCTTTTTCCTAAGAAAACTCATGTAACATATGTGCATAACAGATAATATATGTACGAGTAGGTAGTGAGTTTTAAATGAAGCTCACATAAATGAATATAGGTATAACAGGAAAATGGATGAGAGACAGTGAGTTTTAAATGAAACTCACGTAAATGCATATAGGTACAACCGGAGAAACGGGTGAGAAATAGTGAGTTTTTAATGTCCCACTGTTCTTTTTGATAAGGTTACTATTCATTTTGGGGGAAATTTTTATTTCATAATTTTTTATTTATTTTTTATTTTTCTATGATAGAGTAAATCGAGGTGATTAATGGGTAACAATTAGATTTTTAAAATTATTTTTATATTGTGAGATATAAAATTTTAAAGTGGCCAATGAATAGTGAAAAATGTTACTGTGCGTTACTATTCATGAAATTCGTTTTGATGGTAGTCTTACGTGTAGAGATTTTCGCGGTGCGTTTAACCGTTTTAGAGTTTGCCCTTGCCATTTGATTTAGATTAATTGGATTAAGTGTTGAGATTTAAAACCCCTTGTAACAACCATATGACCATTTAAAGGGTGGGATTGGAAGGGAGTTGGAACTCATTTTCCTTCATTTTCTCTGCAAGTCGTGGGAGGCATTGGTTTTTTTATTTTTTTTCTGTTCTGAGAGTGAAGGGTGTGAGCGCTCTTGTTCCCTGCTGGGAGTAAGAGAGTTTAGAAGGGAAGGTAATGCGGGAGTCTTTGAAGGACTTCTGGGCTGTGAACGTGCGATAGCAGGCAGGATTCGATGATGAGATTTCATCGAGAAGTGTTTCTTTCGATCTGTCATTTTCTTCATTGAGGCAAGTTTCAAAACCTCAATGTTGTCCCATTGGCATGTTCTAATTTACTCAGGAGGTTGTATTATTACGATCCCAAATGTCTGTTTTGGTTTTTGTTAAGATTCTATTTCTGCTCGGCCAAAAACCTTAGTATGTTAATATAATCATGCAAGTCCCAAAACTGAATGGTTTTTATATATTTATTTTGTTTTTGATATTGCTTAGGTATTTTAGGTCAAAAAGAATTTGAAAAGCATAAGCAATAAGGTTTTCATGAAAATTCTGAGTTTTCCATCTATTTACGTATTTTGCATGATGATCGGTCGGGTTTTAACAATGATGATTTTTAATGCTCAGACTAAGGTCGATGCACATTATGTATTGCTCAGAATAAGGTCGAGGCACATTGTGTATTGCTCAGACTAAGGTCGATGCACATTGTGTATTACTCAAACTAAGGTCGATGCACATCCTGTACATAGGTCAATGCATCCTATGTTTTGTCCCGGTTTCCAGCAACTCAGAAAAAGAGTATTTTGAGAGGCCAACATAATTCAAAAAAAATTAAAAAATTAGAAAATGATAGAAAACCATGTTAATAACTCACTGTAAAATTTTTGTACTCACAGAAGATCTGCACTCATCGTTATGAATTGTTTTCTATGCATGTGCGGCCAAAATATAAACTTGTTTTCTAAAATTCTAGAAACCTGCAAATAAAGTGTTTTGAAAGGCCATTTCGATTCAAAAAAATCTGAAAAACTAGGAAATGATAAATGAGTAATTTGGTAACTTGCTGTAAAAATTTTGTGTTCATTAAAATTATGTGCTTATGATTATACGCATGTATAGCTTGGAAATAAGCTTATTTTTGTTTTCAAAAATCTAAAACCTATTGTATTCCTGAAATCTGTGGAAAAAAATTATGCTATTATATTGGCTATATGGACACTGTTGCCATAGAAGGGTCTAGAGCCAAACTATAGAAATGTCCCCTGTGGGGAGGCTCAATCTGTTCTGACCTCGAGGGCACGAGGTGAAATCCTAGAGGTGGAAAAATTCCACTGGTTAAGGTGGGAAGGACTTTCCCCGGTTCTGCGCAGTAACCAAGACTCGTCTCCATTACCTAGGTGACTGAGTATCTGACTGTTCTAACCTTCTAATGGTGGTTTGGGCAATGTGTCTAGGCCATGTGTATCTAAAATTATGTCTCTATGTCTGAAATCTATAAAGGTATATGATTTCTGAAATAGTGTGATCTGAAATTTCTGTTCTAAAATCTGCTTCAATCATATACCTTATGTGAAAGTTTATTTCCGTTATTTGAAAATTTGAACAAGAAGATGTTTCTTTACAAGAGATAGTTATGAAGTTACTTATTTTGTGGTTACAATTTTAAATTCCCAGCACCTTGTTTCATGTTCTAATCATTATAGTATTTTATAAGTTTAAGTACCCTCGTAGTAAGTTGGGCATGGAAAAAGGAACAGATTTGAATTTGGTGACTTATTGGGTCTATTCGTAGACTCACACTTGTAAACATTTTCAGGTGACTCCGTTGGTGAAGACGAGGCACTAGTGCATAGTGAGTCCGATCGCGAAGATTTAGTGTAATTGTTAGTTTCTCCTTCTCCTTTCCAGTTGAGGTGATTGTGTTAGCATCTTTATCACATTGTAATAATGGACTGTTGTAAGGAACTTTTATGTTCTGTTAGTTGGACTATTGTGATTTTGAGAAGTGGAATTAACTGATGGGCTTGATATTTTTCTTCCGTTGGTTATTGTTCTATTTATTTAGGTAATTCATCAACCAGTTTCTGTTCTGTTGGATTTTTCCCACTGTGGCATCTCTCCTAAATCCGATGAGAGTTGGAAACTGAACCGGATTTTAAGGTGGGGTGTTACACGCATAGTGTGGGTTTCTAGATAGACATGATCTGTCCTTCTCCCTACACCATTTTATATACCACAGGGTTTAAACATGATGATCAATTCAAAATTCTAAAATCATGACAGTTAGGCATGTTGAAAGAATGAAATCCTAATTAGCAGATAATTCATGATATCCAATTTATTCAGAAAGAAGTTATGAAAAGCATCAACTAAAATGATAAAAATAGAAATGGGGTTTTACCAACCACGGGTGCCTTGATGTATTAAACCCCCTTTTATTTTCCTTCTTTAAGACACACCTGTAAAATAAATTCTCATTTTACATACATAGGTACCCAAGACTTCTTGGGTCCTTGTGGGTCAGTAGCACCTTTGATGGGTGCTCTCCATATCTTTTGAGCATGAAAATCATCAAATTTCATCAAATGACAGTCAAACATATGATGTCCAAGTTTTCCACAATAGTGACAGGAAACAAAAGACTTTATTTTTCTTTTATGCATGGCAAAGTTTGACTTCTGTTTATTAACAGTGAAATTCTTATTTTCAATCCTAGGATTCTTTCTACCAACAATCCTAGAATTCTTTCTACCAATGGCCAGCCAACATTCATAAGCCTTGTGGCTTGGCTTCCCACAGTTATGACATTCATGATTTTTATCTCTTGAATCAAATCTATGTTTATGAAAAACATGCTGGTTTATAGGAAATTTAACATGTTCAGCATGAGAATGAAATTTTCTTTTTTCTTGGGCAAACCAACATTGTGCAACAGTGTGTCCTACATTATCACAGTGAAAACATTGAACTTTTCTTTTCTGAACAGTACGAAAATTCCTAGCATGCATTCTACCAACATTCAAATCATCATTTTTCATTTTTTTTAGAGCAAAAACATTAAGTAGGATGAAGGGAGAGTGCACCCCCATTCCAGAGGAAGGGAATGTTCTCACTCCACCATCGATCCACTCGATGCAATTTTATTTCTGTGTAAATTGTAAGTACAATATCGGAGGAGACTTTTGTCTCTGTCAAACAATGAGTGAAAGGAAAAAAAGAATCCTATACAAGTCTCCTATGAAAGTTTGGTATACCGTAGGCGTTGGCTTTAGCATAGCCTTTGGCTAGTAAAGGCAGCTCACTGTATGCTAGGAACTCCATGTTCTGTCCAATGAGAACCGCATGGTTAGCCAATGCATCAGCTAGCTGATTGGTTTCTCTATATGCATGGAGAATGGGGCAGTTGAAGTATGAGAAAAGTTGCTGAAGTGGCTTCCACCAAGGGAGGAGAGACCATGGAGGTTCTCTTTTGTTGTTTAGCAGCTCCATCAAAACCATTGAGTCTGTATATATAACCGACAAAGTGATTGAGTGTAATTGAGCTAGGCGAAGACCATCTAGTAAGGCTCTTCCTTCAGCCACCATGTTAGAGCCATTACCATAAAAATATGAGAATCCCAGCAGTAAATGTCCATGAGAGTCTCGAAAACATCCTCCTCCCCCGGATGGTCCTGGATTTCCTTTACTAGCTCCATCAACATTGAGAGAGTAATGAATAGTAGGGGCTGTCCAGCATATAGTAAAGAAAGTAATATGATGGTTGCAGACTTCAATTCCAAAACCCCGGAGGACATTGCAATAATCAGAACTGATTCCTTGAAACTTGATATGCTTTAAAATTTGGCTAATCTCCTCTAATATCTTATTAACAATCTTAGAGAGATTGATTCTGTGACCTTCATACTTGGCCTTGCATCTGTTTTTCCATATCTCCCAAGTAATCAAAAGAGTAACTAGCATGGAAATAAAGCCTTTTGGTCTTTTGATATTGACCCCAATTGTGGATGATCTCAATCGGCTGAGTATATTTGCAGATTCCAAACTAGTGTTTGTAAGTAAGAGGGCAAATCTGTTCCATAAAAATTGAGCCAGCTCACTTTTAATGAAGAGATGATCTTCGTCTTCAATTTCATGAAGGAAGGTACAACAATTGTAGCATGAAGCCAGATTAATCCCAATGTTTTGAATCCGGCTATCCACTGGGACTGCTTGTTTTAATAATTTCCAACAGAAAATGACTGCCCTCGGAAGGAATTTGATATTCCATAACTTACTAAAGGGAGGAGAAATACTTGAATCAATTACCTGTTCTTTCATGTATCTGTAGGTGGATTTTATGCTGAATTTGCCAGAATTTGTGAGTGACCATATTGGAATGTCATTGCCCTGTTGAATTGTAAAGCTTTGTAGCTCAGTGCGCAGCTGCTGATCACTCACCTTTTCCCAGATTGGGTGCTGGGGATTAGACAAAGCAGTATTAACTGAGCAGTCTTCAATTGAGATATTATTTTGGAGAAAGATTTGATCAGCCAAAGCTTTGTCTTTGAACCAGATATCTTTGAGGAAATATGTGCCCATGCCATCTTGTACTATCTTGCGAGAACCAGTCAGTAGTATTGCTCTAGCTTTCTCAAAATCACAAGATTTGATGCCAGCAGGAAAAGGAGTTTTGCAGACTGAAATGTGTTGGCCATGGCAGTATTTATTTCTGACATATTCAGCCCAATGGGAAGTACTGTGCATGGATAGCCAAAGCATTTTGACATAGCAACAGATTTGTAAATCTGAGAGACTACGGATGCCCAAACCACCTGTAGATATAGGACTGCAGATGTTGTCCCAAGATATCCAATGTTTTCTATGTGCATTATCGATCCCCTGCCAAAAGAAATTGGCACAAATATGCCCAATCTGTTTTTGAATGGTGTGAGGAATAGAGGCAGCACTTGCTGTGTATAATGAAAGTGAAGCTAAGACAGAGCGAATCAAAACTGCCCTTCCTGCCTGGGATAAGATCTTGCTTTGCCAGCCAGCTAGCTTGGCATTAACTTTGTCCAGAAGATATTTAAAATGGGGGATTTTGGTTCTGCCTTTGAATAAAGGTATACCTAGATATCTTATGCTGCCAATCTTGTTTTGATATCCAGTTAAATGTCTGATGCGATCAATAGAGGAATTTGGCATCCGTTTAGCCACTGCAAAGCAGCTTTTATGTGCATTAATCCTTTGTCCAGAAGATGATTCATATCTTCCCAAAAACAGCATCAATTGTTTGATGGAAGAGGTACCACCATTCACAAAAATGATGGTATCATCTGCATAAAGAATGTGGGACAGCTGTGGAGATCCATGAGGAAGATGATAATATTCACATAAACCAGTGGAGAAAATGTGGGTGAGCCCCCTGCTCAGAACTTCTTCAGCCAATATGAATATAGCAGGTGCCAAAGGATCACCCTGACGAACCCCTCTTAATGATTTAAAGAAACCATAGATTTTTCCATTTAGAGATATAGAGAACCAACAATTAACCAACAGTTGGGCAATGAGAGAGATCAGTCTATTAGAGAAACCAAAGCTTTTGAGAACTTGGAAAATGAAATCCCATTCTATTCGGTCATAAGCTTTAGCCATATCAAGCTTAATGAACATGTTATGACCTCTAATAGGTCTATCAATTTCCATATAGAGTTCCTTTGCTAGCATAAAGCTATCTGTGATTTTTCTGCCACTGATAAAGCCATTTTGCTCTTTTGAAATGATCAAAGGCAGAATAGGTCGAAGATGGTCACTTAAGACTTTGGAGACAATTTTATAGGTAAAATTACATAGGCTAATGGGCCTGAAATCAACAAAGTTGACAGGATTTTTGACCTTAGGAATCATGCACAGAATTGAAGATGTCACACCTTGTGGAAGGCCCCATCCCTGAAAGAAACTTTGAATAGCATTGATGACATCCTCACAAATAATGTCCCAGCAGTGAGTAAAAAAACCTCATGTAAAACCATCAGGCCCTGGTGAGCTGTTTCCTGACAGAGAGAAAACTAAGCTCTTGATTTCATCAGCCGAAGGAATGAAACAAAGAGAAGCATTTTGTTCATCTGTAATGAGTCTAGGAATCACAGAAAAAGGCTTTCTTCAATGCTATGAACTTCAGAAGTGAGAAGAGTTTTGAAGTAGTCAACTGCTCCATTAAGAATAACCTCTTGATCCTCCACCCATTGATTGTCAATCTTCAGTTTCTGAACAAAATTTCTTTGTCTTTTGACCTTGGTGTAATGATGAAAGAAATGAGTATTTCTATCTCCACATTGTAACCATTGGATTCTGGATTTTTGAAACCAAAATATTTCCTCCCGGGAAAGAATAATGTGCATATCAGCATTGGCCTTATTCAGCAACATTCCGTTATCAGCTGTAGGGTTAACATCATAAGTAGCTTGAGCCTGCTCTACCATAAGTTCAGCATTCTCTTTGGCCTTATGAATGTTGCCAAAAACCTGTTTGTTCCAACTCTTTAAAGCTACTTTCAGGTTTTTTAGCTTTTTTTGAAGATGACAAAAAGGTGGATGTCCCTTTGAGTATTTTTATTCCACTGCTCCCTCACAAATTCAAGATAGCCATTGTGAGTATGCCACATATGTTGGTATATGAATCTCCCCGGGGAGGGAGGGGAGACTTTAGTAGACAACAATAGCGGGGCATGATCAGATGGGCCTCTTACAAGGTGCCTGACAGATAAATTCTGATTTGACTTTAACCAATGAAGATTATAAAAGACCCTATCCAATCGGGCTTTAATATGAGAAGCACCAATCTGATTGTTAGTCCAAGTAAAGTTGGAACCTGAGTATCCAGCATCAGCAAAACCTGTGACAGCTAAAAAGCCTTGGAAATCAGTCATTGCAGTAGTTGAAGAAAATTTACCACCAGACTTTTCCTCTGGAGATAGAATACAGTTGAAATCACCTCCAATTATCCATGGAATGTTCACACCATTACTAAATTCCATCAGTGAATCAAACATGTCCCTGCGGTGGCTAGGACTGCAGGAAGCGTATATAGCAGTGAAGTACATAATTATAGAGTTATTATCCTTAAGGGCAACAGTTAAGTATTGAGGATGTAGCTCTATAATGTCAAGACTAATACAAGGCTTGTAAAATAGCCATATTTTGGAAGACTCACCATTATTGCCAAGAATAGAAGGGAGATTTATACTACTAGCCACTCCCTGAGCATGATTAAAATCAATGCGGGGTTCTGAAATAGCAGCTATACTAACCTCATGAGATTTTATGTGTTGAGCAAGGCTTCTAACTGTGGCCTTGTTCCCTATACCTCTAACATTCCAAACCAGAATAGATTTAATCATGATCATAGGCAGCATGTGGATGAGCAGCTAGGACCTTGGCTTTAGCCCTTGTCAACCTAGCATCACTAAACAAAACTCCAGGTAAGCCGGATACCTCATCCGACTTCATTTCTTGAGATTGTTTTACTGTGTTATCATTTGCTTGACATATCATTCTAGAGTTTTCAGAGGCAGACAGAGTAGAGACAGCATCCGAACTAGTGATTTTGAAATCTTTCAAATCTAATCTCTGATAATTGGGTACTGGAACAAGGTTATTATCCTGTGAAACCTCCGAATTACAGAGAATTGAAGGAAACTCTTCTAGTTCTGAGATCTCCTCTATTATGGACAATCCTGTTGTGGTCATTTTTGTTGAGTCATTTATGCAAACATCTGAAGGAGCCCCATCTATCCCCTGTGCCTCCGAGCTTTCAGAAGAAGATGCAGCAAACTGATGATGAATTGGAGCATCAGAGATATCATTTTCTCCGGGAACAATTTTATCTTGAACATTACTATCATCGAGAACTGTATCTTCGGGTAATGAATTCAAAGTAGAAAATCTATTTACAATATCCCCAGCTATCATTGACTTGGAAAATTGTACCTTCCTTGACTTCTGCTCCTCATTTACTGTCTTCTTAGAATTAAAGGTTTGAGCCATCATTGATTTGTGTTCCTGTCGGATATAATTTGGAGCTCCAAGAGGGATGGAATGTTGAACATAAGACTTCCAGATATTAGATTTACCATGTTTCTTCTTGCAATCTTTTTCCAGGTGACCAATTTTATGACATTGCGAGTAGAGATGAGGCACTCTGTGGTAATTGATCATCTGCCAGAACCCCCCACCTGCAATACCAATCCAAATTCGTTCCTGTCTTTGCTTGTCTAGATCCATCTCAACACAGATCATGGCTTCAGAGGTTTCAGTCATGGCAATAGTAGCATCATGAATTCTCAGAACAGGACCGATATTTCCAGCTATTGATCGAAGCAAGTCTTCTTGATAAAAATTAACAGGTAAAGAAGGGAATCCAATCCAAACTGGAACAACTGAAGGATCAGCATCGAAATCAAAATCGTGAGTCCATCTAAAGAATTTGAACAAAAACCCCTTGATATATAAGTTCTTTTGTAGAAGTAATTTTAGGAAATCCGCTTCACTGCCGAGCCAAATCAAGATATGCCTAGGGTTCATTCGGCTGATGATAAACTCTGAGTTAATTTGTAATCTCTACGATAGACATGTTTTAATCTCTGGAATCGAAGGTCGGCCATATGAACATTTCGCTATGACTGCATTCTGGAGATTTATGCAAGACGCCTGGACTTCCTCCTGAGAAAAGAAGACTGCGGGTTCACCTTTATTTGTGAACGCCGGGGGTTTCACCTGGAAAGAAACTCTTGGCTAGATCTGTGAGTCCATCAGATTTTGTGCATAGGTTTTTCGGGGAGCCGCAGCCACCACGCTCGAGCTGCCAGTCACATAATCCTTTGAGGACGACGGGACCTCCCCCACCGCGCCAGCCATGGTCGGCGAGGAGGGGTGCTCACCAGAGGAAAAACAAAAAAACAGAGGCGGGAAGAAAGAGAAACACCAGAGCTTCTCTCACTAAAGAATCTAGAGAGAGAAAAATTGAATCAAAAAATGTTCGTGCTTACCACAATAGAAACATGAGGCATGAACTTGTTTTAAAGAATGGTGATTCTCATGAGAGTTTTTAGCATGCATGTTGGACTTGACGAAATTCTTTTTATGAGTTTTATTTTCTTTTTGGGTTTTCGGAGCACCAAACTATTTTGGGAACCTGGTTGAAGTGTTGGGTTGTCCTGAACTTCGAACAAAAGAAGTAAACAATTTGTTTTCAAAAGATTTTTTATTTTCAAGTTTATATTCCAGTCCTTCCCTTTGGAAATTCAGTTTAACTCCCAATAGCTTATCTAAGTTTTCTTGGCCATCAACAAATTTAGACAGTGAACTTTTCAGATCTTGAATCTCATTTTCCAAAGAAGCAATAAGCAATTCAGAATTTACATTTTCTTCCTCACATTTAGCCAGTCTTTCATTCAACATGTGATTAACAAATTTGTGGCTTTCAATTTCTTGTTCAAGACTAGCCAACTCATCTGAATTATCCAAGTTCACACACTTACCCTTTTCAAATGCAATCAGTCTGTCAGATAGGGGAGTGTTCAGTTGTTTCAGTTTTTTAATTTCTTCCTTGAGTTTGTCATTTTGTATTGGAAACTGATCATCACAAGATGCTTTCTGTTTAGTTTTAGATTTTTTTAGACCTTTCTGAAGTTCCAGGTTTACTATTCTAACAGCCTCAAATTTCTCAAAAATCAAGTTATTATGTTCTTCAAGTTTCTTGAGTTTTTCTTCCTTTTCTTCAATGGATTTTCTGAGAGCTCCATTTTTAGATTTCATTTGATCTAGTTCTGAACTAACTATGTCAAGATTTTTCAGTTGTTTTCTAAAAGAATCATTTTCAATTTTCAACACTTCAACATCTTCATTTGCAGAACTAGTATTCATGACAACACTCAATTTCCTTTTCAGAGTTTTATTCTATTTTCTTAATTTTTCAAATGATTCAATCAAATCAGCATATGCATCCTCCCAGTCTTCTATAGAGTAATTTTCAAATGGAGAGCTTACCTCTTCCTCATTGTCATTTTGATCATTGCGGTGATCACGTCCATCAGTCATCATACATTTGTCCTCCTTTTTCCCGTTGACATCCATCAAATTGTCCATTATGACCTTAGCCATGCTGCATGCAGAAACACAAGGAAGTATGTTAATATCAATAGCAGCTTTCATCAAATTTAAAGCTCTAACATTATCATTGTTCTTTGATCTATGAGCATCAGTCCACTTAGATTTATTCTTAGGCAATTTGTGTGGACCATGAGAAATTAAATTCCATAACTCAGGATCAATTGAATTAACAAACCTACACATGCTGCTTAGCCAGATGTTAAAATTGGAACTGTTAAACTTAGGTGGGTGAACCATTGAAAAATAATTTAGATCAACAATCCAAAACAATGCACCAATTTAGCAGGATCCTCTCTACAGATTGTTGAATCTGAATTAATTAGAGACCCGCTCTGATACCAATTGTTAGGTGCAAGGTGGGATCTAGAGGGGGGGTGAATAGATCCCTCAACAAAAATTATGCTCAATTAAAACCACACCCACTCAATTTAAATTGAACTGGACTAAAGATAAATGCAGAGATATGATAGAATCTAAATCAGCTAAAAACGAACTCAGCATTCACAGGTTCATACAAGACTTCTGACAAACACTTAGCAAATATACTTGTTCTAAACACTAAAGAGAAAATTAGCTCACGCACCAACCTGTGAAGTGGGATAGAGAAGATGGATCAAACGCACAAAGCCAAACCACGATGGATAGTGATTTTTAGGTGGTTTGCTCTGCTACCCACAGACCTACGTCCACCCCCCACTCAAACCAAGTGAGGCTTCCCCTTGTAAACGTAAGAACGTGAAGAACACTCCACTACAACCGCTGTCGAATAGCTTGGCCCGAGGGAAACAAATTCCTCACCATGATCTCGCACCCAGTAAGACCAAACCCACTGCCAAGGCAGTGACCGGAGGAACCAATCCTCCCTTCTTCTGCAATCACAGAAGGAGACGTGAGACAGCACCCAACTGCTTACAAGCCCAGAGGATTCAATCTTCTCTTCCTCTGAAGTCTCAGAGGGAACAAGACGCTGATACACAGCTTCCCCGAACCCCACAAAAGGGTATCGAAATTACAATGTAGAAAATGAAAAAGAACAAACAAAAATAAACAAGGTAAACAAACGAAATATAACTCCACATGAGCAGAATAGCTCTGGATTTGATCCACGAGCTAATGATCACCACAGATCTTCAATTGAACCCTTGGCTACACTCTAATGCTTCTCTCGAGCTGAACTCTCGATCTCTTTCTCTTTTCTTATTCTTCTTATTCTCACAAGCTCTCTCTCTTTTCTTCTCACAGATCTCTCTTTTCCGCTCTTCGCACCTCTCTCTATTTTCTCTTCAGATTTCACAGCCCTCTTCTCTGGAGGAAGAAGACTCTATTATATAGGGCAGAAGATAACCCATTTCTGAAGAAATCTTATCCAAAAATAAATCTTCCATTGGTCCACGTGTCAATAAGAATATTCTCTCTCTAGAAAGTGCCAGGTAACCTTGGATCATGTGCCAAGTGATTTGCCCTCGAGCTTAAGTGTGAAGCTTGCATTTCTCACGAGCCTGTCCATTTTTCAGCCTTACCAAGTTATTTTTCAGCCATATCGTCTATTTGTCTACCTTACCCATCCATTTGTCACCCTTATCCTCCTAAGCCGGCGCCCTTTCTCTTTGTCTGCCTTGCAGATTCATTAGTCATGGCTGGTATCTATTTGTCACCATTAGTAGACATTTTTCAGCCTTACTCATCTATTTGTCATCGTTACCGCCCATTTGCCTGCCTTAACATCCATTTGTCTGCCTTGCTCAACACTTGTCTCCATTGTGAGCCATTCTTCGCCGGTATCACATGTTTGTCATCTCTGTGAGCTATTTGTCACCCTTGACCATCATTTGTCATCCTTGTAGGCTATTTTTCACCGTTGAAGGATATTCTTCACTGTTACTGAACATATGTTACCGTTGTTTGCCATTTGACACCGCTGCGAGTCATTTGTCTCCTTTGTGATCAGTTCATCTTCGTTGGGATCCATTCTTCAACCTTGTGATCAATTTATCACCTGTAATCTTCATTTGTCACTTAGTTTCTTCATTTTGTCAGCTTCTTTGATGTTGGCCATTGGATTGCATCGACTTCACTTCTTCACCTTCCACTCTTTCAGCCTTGTCGCCCATTTTTCACTCTTACAGAGCTATTTGTTACCTTTATCATCCATTTGTCACCGTTGCTTACCTATTTGTCACCCCTATTCAACTTAAGCAGTCGCCTTTGTTGCTTTAGCTAGCGGGTGGCTCTCGCGTCGACTCCATGAGCATTTAGAGTCGACTCCACTTCATCATGTTCAAGCTTTTAGCTTTGTTATCTCCTGTGCCAAGTTATTTGTCACCACTACATATCTATGTGTCACTGTTATTCTGCATTTGTCACCCTTGTGAACTATTCTTCACTCGCATGAGCTATTTTTCATCCTTGTGACCCATTTGTCACCCGTACGAGTCTTTTTTCACCCACTGGCTGTAGTTGACTCTAGGGCTTGACTGCGTTGACTCTGGTGCTTCTTGCTTCGACTGGCATGTTGAACTGCTGCGTTGACTTTGGATATGTTGCGTTGACCTCCTCCTTTACAAAATATTCTCATACCTTATTTCTTAGCTTTACTGCAGTATGTCCAAGTCGACTTCTTCACCAAACAAGTTGACTTGATCTTCTTCACAAAAGTATCCTCAACCTCAACCTGTCTAAGTCAACTTGAGCTTCTCCAAGTTGACTTGTATCTTGCTTCTTAGCAACATCAGCTTCACACTGTCAACCTGTGCTTATGCACATGACATTATCAAAATCATTAACACAATGAAATAGCTCATAAGTGAGTCATCAAGGTCATACCATAATCAAGACATAAAATCCATGCACCAAAACTAATGCACAAATGCATTGACTCATAGATGAGTCATGGTGTTTGACATCATCAAAAGCACACAGGGACATAACAAAAACTTCATATATGCTTCAGGGAGTCAAAAAGCATTTACTATCTAACCTCTCTTTAACCCTCCTTGAGTTTAGTCTAATCAACTTCCAAGAAGTTGCAAGTGCTCGATGAATTGCTGGTATGATCAGTAAAAGGCTCTGACAAGCCAGCTTGGCCAACAAGGCCAGCTTCAGTAATACCAGCAACAGCAAGCAGCCTCAACAGCATTAGCCATGGTAGCATGCTTCAGCAACAGCCAAAAGCCATCAGCAGCACAAGCTAGCAGCAATAGAAGTTGAAAAGGGCTTTCCTCTTAATGAAATGAAGTTGAAAATGATTGGGAAGAACATCAAAGGGCAAGGAGCTATGGATTTGATGAAAGATAAGATACAAAGAATTGGGCAAAAAAACATGGAGTCAGAGCATTCAAAGCAGCGTCAACTCCATTGCTGACAAAAGAAAGAAGAGTCAGGGCGTTCTTCGAAGGCTGCGTCGACCCCATTTCATTGGTGCGTCGACTCCAAAACACATTCCCAGCAAGCACTGAAGCAGTCTTCAAAGCTGTGTCGACCTCACCATCATGCTGCGTCGACCTCATCAAGCTCCAGCAGCAGTCAGACATACGCCCATCGCTAGATGCGTTGACCCCATTTTCTTAGGGCGTCGACACCAAGGCTCCTCCCAGAAACCGTTATAAAGAGACTTCTCAAAGGATGCCTTGATGCACCCTTGCAGCTACGTCGACTCTATGAAGGTTTGGCACGCCAGCAACTCAAAGAAGTTGTGAAGCTACGTCGACTCTATCCCACCACCGCGTCGACGCACTAGAAGCTTTTTCAAGCCTAATTTTGTCAACCCTGTAATATTTCAGAGATCATACAGAGACTAAAAATAAGCGACGTAAACCTCCAAAAATACGCCTTTCAAGGTCTGGAAAAGGTTCCTAGGACAGAGATCCTACATTTCCATCATGAGACTTCAGGATAACCTTTTGGGAGGTAGATCTGTCAGGCATCAGATTTGGGAAAGGTCAGCTTTCATGGTACCCTACCTTTTCCCATGAGCCAATCAAATTGCAATCTGTGGACGAACCTGGCGGAAGATCAGATCTGAAAAAGTATGTGCCCCTGCTCTGCTATATGCTGGACCAATCATAGACCACCAGGGAAAAAGGTATTTGGTCAAAGAATTCTATTTTTATTCTGACTAATCAAACAATGGTTTAGAAGACTCCAAGCCAATGGGAAGCCTCCACAGCATGCACCATGATCTGTAGAATCACTCCAAGGTGGGAAAATAAATTTCCCTTCAAACCTCCATTCTAGGAGAAGAAGCTCGACGCCCCAAGACTCAAGACTTGTGATCTGAACGGTCCAGATTGCTTCCTCCTAATCAAAGGTGCAAATCTAAACTTCCTTCCATAAATATGAAGCTTTTTGCATCTGAGAAAGGTTGGCCGAGCAAATGCATTGAGTGTAAAATCAGTTTAGATCGTCCCAAGGAGAAAAAGAGAAAGAGAAGAGAGGATGAAAAGAGAGAGGTGTGCAGCCCAGCTCTGGCCTAACCTAGTCCGGAGCAGTGAAGAAAAAGAAGAGAGCTTGAAGAGCAAGAAGTTCAGTCCTACAGAAACAACTTCATGAACCTCTTCTGAAGCTATATTTGTCTTGCTTCTTTTTGTTTTGTGTTTTCCTCTTGTAACTTTGAATCAGTTTTCAGTGTGTGTTCGGTGCTCTGGTTAGAGACCGGAGGTGGTTTTGGCTGGTGTACAGCCGTGTGTTTGTGGAGAGTTGTCCCCGTGTTTTTACTGCAATTGCAGCGTGTTTTTCTTCTTTGTTTTTGTGTGTGTGTGTCTGTGGGGGTTCATCCCCGTGGAGCTTGTCCCCGTGTGTTGCAGTCTTGCAGCATGAGGACTTTGTCCTCGTGAGGAGCTTGCTCCTCGTCTGTGTGGGGTTCGTCTCCGTGGGGCTTGTCCCCGTGCAGTGTGCTGCAATTTTACAGCGTGAGGAGCTTATCCTCGTGAGGAGCTTGCTCCTCGTGTGTGTGGGGATTCATCCTCGTGTGTGTTGAGGACTTCGTCCTCGTGAGGATTCGTCCTCGTATAGTGAAGCCTCACTGATTTGGTGAGGGGTGGACGTAGGTTACGGATTTATAACCGAACCACCTTAAAAATCCTCTTGTGCAGTGGTGTGTCCTTTTTTGATTGTTTCCAGTTCTTCTATCTCCACTTCACAGGAACTTATAATTTTTGTTTCACTTTCATTATCATGGCCGAACACTGCATATATTGTGAGCTATTCACTGATTACAAGTTAACTTGCTGTTTGAACAAAAGCTCACACACACACCGAAGAAAGCACTCTAATAATCTGAATCTACGCATGTAGATCTTAGGTGTTTGACACTACTCCGCTGCATGAGTCTTCTCAGACTTTGTAACCTCATGTCCATAGTTTTAATGGCTCATCATTTGTATAGTCATTTATTTTCAAACCTTAAAAGGGGGCATATTTTTTAAAGGATTTAATCACCCCTTTTTAGATCCAGTTGCATCTAAGGAAGGACCCAACAAATAATTTTATCAAAAAATACCGAGAGTATTAAAAATATATTTAAAGACATATTGGTGGGCGGAACCCGCTTACGTGGACCTATAACGCGCCATACGTGCAGCTAACATTTCTACCGTGGTTGAAATCGTGTGTCCTGCGGTCGCATGGGCCCCGCTGTCCTTCCGTCCTCAATGCAGCGTACGGTTTGGCTCCGCTTTCACATCGGTGGCTCATAACCCTCCCGGGCTTTTTTTTTCTCAGCATAGTTATTATTATCAATACCCCACCCCCACCGGGAAGTCCACACTTTCACAAGATCGCGTTGTTAAAATAGAGACCTCGTCGCACGTGAGCGCGCCTCTTTCCCTTTCTACCCTGCCCCGAGCGAAGAGAGATCGATGGCGAATCAAAGGGCCTGCAGCTGCCAACACGACCGATCCGGCGGTTGACAGTTGATTGCGCCGCGTCGGGCGCTGCGTGCCGCATCGCTCGTGCGCCCCTACCATCTTTTGCGTCTTTGACCGCTACTTTGTCGCCTGCCGTGGGGACAACTCAACACTCCTCTCTCTCTCTCTCTCTCTATTCGAAGTTATCATCACCTCCCCCGCTCTGTGGCCGAACAGATGCATCACTGGGCTGCTGCTACTAATCAACGGGGGCCCGTTTAATTACACTTAGAAAAAAAGACAGAAGAAGGACGTGAGGAAAATCCGGGAGTCTCTTCCGTTGTATCCTCTCCTCACACTTTCCCTTTCCTCCTCCCACCATGCTATCACCTCCTTGTTTCTGAACTCTTTCTTTATTTTTTTTAACTTTTCACTGGATTTTAACTCAAGGTGTGGCTAGAATAGGCATTTACTAATTGAACATAGTTTTGACAACACAATAAGATTATGAATTTTCTCATAAATATTTAGAGAGAGAAAACATGGGTGATGACAGTTTTTAAGATTATGCAAAATGTTTCGTTTTTTCTCTATATCTCTCTTAAGCCTATGATTCATTCAAATTGGAACACTCCAACATGTATTTGATGAGATTTTTGGGGATGAGTATTTCAAAGTCATAATCTAACCCTTATTTTATTGTCGACTCTTAGTGAGAGAGATTTGTTTCACGATAATTTGATAACCTCGTGTTCACCCACTATTCTTATCTAATCTTGTTAAATTATTTCACTTGTTTTATAAAAATGAAAAAATTCACTTAAATCTTTATTTGACCCTATTAAGTTAAAATAAATTAAACTAGAAAAACTTATCTGACCCCAGATAAGTCATCCTAACCAAACTTGTTGGGTTATCAAAATGGACCCGAGTATGAAGGGCACCGAATTCATGTGAGTTCACGTGGGTTAATTGTGTAATAAAACGAACAGTGATTTAATCAAGAAGGCGAGAATAATCAGATGTTACATATAGCTTAGACTGTGTAGCCATGTTCTCCAATTGAGAGAGAGAGAGAGAGAGAGAGAGAGAGAGAGAGAGAGAGGAGGGGGAGGCCTAGTCCTGAATCCTGACGGAAGTTGTTCAATGGCGAATGCGGATATACTGGAGCACTCAATTTGATATCTGTTTTGTGTACAGAATGGGGAACTACCGATTGACTCAAACCTCCAGAGACCCCTATCGTTTACAAGATGAGGACAAGGAAAGGTGATGATTGAAAATCCCCCCATGACATCTAAAGACAAGATGCGAAAGGGCAGAAGAAGAACCATCCCGTCCCCTCAAACTTGTTTCTTTCTTTCTTTCTTTCTTCCTTTCCCCTTGTTTTTGTCTTTTTGTTTTTCTTTTTTTTTCTATTCACAAATCACAAGCTACCACCTTCTTGATCACCTTGCTCCTAGGGGGGTGAGGGGAGCCGAGTAGCAGTGAAACGGTGGAGACCTTGTGTTCCTCTTCCTCCTCCTGCTGCCGAAGCTTCAGCTGTTTCTGCTGTCTCCGTCGCTGTTCTTGTTGCTTCTGCTGCTGCTGCTGCTGTTGTTGTTTCTCGCGTTCCTTGTTCCTGCGCCGCCCGATGTCGCCGAGGGCCGCCGCGGCGCCGCCCACCGCCACCAGCCTCCCCCTCCACCTCTCCGACTCCCTGATCGTCTCCAACTTGGGCTTCCACTGCCGCGCCCTGCTTCCCGCCACCAGCTGCCGGTAGTCCTTCTCCAGCGCCGCCGTTGTGCACACCCGCCCACCCCCTCCCCCATCTCCTTGTTCGGTCTCCTCCTCCTCCTCCATCTTCCCTATGAACTCGTCGGAGACCCTTATCTGCAGCGACCCGGACGGTGTCTTGTGCACGTCGAACGGCCGCTGCTGCAGGAGGGCGATGGAGGAGGCGAGGGTGACGAAGGAGAGGACGGACTGGAAGAAGTGGGCAGGGAGGAGAAAGTAGGCGTGGCCGAGCTGCAGCTGCTCCCCCTCAGCGAGCGCCGGGATCCGCTCCCCGATGGTGAAGGCGTCCGAGCGGCACACCAGGTGCATGGGATGGCCGATCATCAGCTCCGCCGCGCTCACCGACCGGTGGTACACCTCCACCGTCCCGTCCGCCATGATCAGCTTCACCAAGTGCTTGGAGGCCTTGCCATCGCCGCCGCCGCCGCCGCCACCCCCGGTGGTGGCAGCGGGGCTGGAGGTGGCGGTTTGTTGGTGGCAGGCGGTGGTGTTGCCCATCATGGGGAAGCACCAGGGAATCATCTGCAGGATGAGGAGCTTGATCCCCATGACCCGCCTTCTTCAAGGGTTGGGGGGGCGCGGGGGACTAGAAACCCAGCTGGAGAAGTCACAAAGAAGGAGGAGGATGGACAGCTAAGGTCGGGGTTGGGTCCTCCATGGCTAGAGAGGGAAATCAGAGTGACGTTAGAGTCTCAGAGAGAGAGAGAGAGAGAGAGAGAGAGTGTGAAGGGGGAGGAGGGGAGAGAGAGAGGATGTTATCAGCCAGGGATGGGACGGCAAGACCGGCTTTAATTTTTTATAGGAGAAAAGAAGGTTGTTCCTTAGCTTCCGAGGAATACAGCACGATTACAAATTATTAGTATATTACTTTTATCGTTAGGAATTTGCACCCAGTGTTGGTCCACTGTTATTGTGATTTTACTCTCTCTCTCTCTCTCTCTCTCTAGAGAGAGAGAGTTGGTCGGCTCGTATTTTGACTTCAAGTCTAATAAGTTAGTATTACGGTCAAAAAAACAAGATTTGCGGTTTCACCGGGGACGAGTTATTCACTCGTGGGCAGTTACATGCGGCTCCGTCGCATGTGCGGGTTGAATCCCGCCAAGTGCGGGGGCATTTTGACTCGGTGAATTTAGACGCGTAAAGGGCGTTCATCACGCTTCTATTTTTATTATTTTTAAGCATTAAATGTAGACTTTTTTTTATTGATACACCAATTAGAAAAATGCTAACAGTAAATATATACATATATATAACAGTGGAAGTAACAGTATATATATATATATATATATATATATATATATATATATATATATATATATATATATATATATATATAAAGAGAGAGAGAGGTAGGTGTTCTTACTTGGTTATTTTAGTGCTAATTAAGTGAACACTCTTTTGGGTGATTCAAGATGGAAAGGGGCCTCCTTTGTTCTGGTTGTCAAGAATTGAACACTACCTTGGGGCATGGGGCCTTTTTGTCAGTTTGACCGGAAAATGGCATAATATTTTCAGAGCCTCCTCCTCTTTCCCATGCCTTCATTAATGAATTGCATTCCTTTTTTTTTTTTCTCCCGTTGTTGCAGTCATGCCTTCCTAGACTGCCAAAAGCCACCAGGGAGGGAGATGGAAAGAGAACTCTTTTTTGTCTACTAGCTAGAGTAGACTACTGATGGGCAGTGCCTTCTGCTTGGGAGCAAAGTTCCTGGGGTCTTATCGTCTGAATCCCCTCCTCTGTCAAAGGATAGGACACTTAAGCTCCTCTATAGTGTTTTAATTATCAATTAAACATCTCCATCTCTAACACCTAAGATCAAATGTACTCCTACGCCTACTTAATTCGTTCGCCGAATGAGAGGTAAATGTTTGCTGCCAATTGACATGTTTGAATAGAGTAATCCTTGAAAATCCAATACCAATAGATATTATACTTTATGGTGTGATTTATTTTCATTCAAGGACATTGACCGATAATGCAAGGAAATAACAAGACGCTGGGCACTAGCTCTCTTCTCAAGGGAGCCCTCTTACCTCCTCCCAACTTGTAGGCAATCTTCCGGTCCCCATGGATGGAGGTAACTGGTAAGCCCTCCGTGTACATTTGAGGCACCTGAAGGCAAGCTCAGGAGAGTTCTTGCGAATTTCCAACGTACGTAATATTATTATGTCTGCCTCTGGACATGCAGCTACCGATTCTGGGTCCGCCGTATCCATTTGGATGCCACTCTCCCTCCCAACCCAACTCAAGAGACATCCAATTGAGACGGGTTTTAAGAGCCCCAGCTCTTCAAAGTGGAACTCTTCTGCTAGCTGATGATGAATCGTATCATCATACTACGGAGACAACTGCCGAGTCCACGACAGCTTATCCACATGGCACGGTGCACGAGGTGCTGCAGCACTGGTTAAACAGAACCTCTCTTTTCATAGGAGTGCTCAGACCTTCCAATGAAATTAAAGGGCCGTCTACTCTCTCTCTCCTCCTTCACGTGCGAGTATAGTTGCTGCATCAATCTCAAGGCTTAGAACATATGAAGACGTGCTCGAAATAGAGGATCAATGCAGAGTGCATCTCAAGGAGGGGGGGGGGGGGGGCATATCTCTTTTTCAACCCATCTCACCCTTCTCCCTCCCTCTTCACTCAGCCCTTGGTCTCGGATTAGGGTGACAGCAGGCGTCAGTTCCCCGTGCGACTGCGATCAGCCATTTTAGTACTACCTTATTGAACAGGGCCCTCTTCTTGACCCGATGATACGTATGCATAAACAGTGGGTTTTTTTCATATAAATTAGTGTTAGAATTGAAATGACAACAATATCATCCGTAAAGAAAACGTAAGGGTATATCATTACTTTTTACGAACTATTATAAAAATATTATCTCAATTTATAACTTTCGTAGATGAAAAAGTAAATATTACAAAAAAAAATTAATATCCTGGTTACTTTGTCCCTAAATGATGTAAATACCCCTTCTTTAACCCTTGTTTTCTTTTAAAAGGTTTCCAAGAGGACGATCACTTCCTCCCATCCCCCTCCCTTCCCCACCAGCCATAAGAGCTTGTTGGTTCGTTGTTGAAGCTTGGGATAAAAGAGAAATAGTCCATCCAAACTCCGCCATTGAGATTCATCACTTTGGCATCCTCAATAGCTTCTCTTAGTTTATTCTTTCTCCATTCTAAATCTGAACACTGAGTCAGGGTTCATCTATTAAGATAATTTTTAACTGCATACCACGTGGACAAGTTGAACCTCTCTTGGCAACGGTCATGTAGGACTTTTAAATCCATTCTTCGAGAAAAAAAATAAAGAACGGTGGTTTTATGGATACTCTAAATGGGAGATAAGCAGCAGTTCTTTGGTAGCTTTTACCTAATCGTAGACAATAGCCTTATGCAACTTATATGCCTAACTATTAGTTTTCTTATATATAGGTTGAAAATGCTCGTGACTATTTTAACTCGGTGGATGATTTTCATTGTCTGACTATGGATCTCAAGTATCGGATTGTAGCTTTACAAGAGACAATTGAAAATAAAATAGAAGATTTGGAGTTGAAGATTGAATCTACGAGAGCCAATATACTGAAGATACGTATCATTGCAGTTGTGCATATTTGTCGTCTATCGTTTCATGAGGGTTTTAAGTGTCATGTACTCAGTTGTTCTGTATGTTTGCATACAAGGTTCAATTATCATGTAACGGGAGATTGCTCATCCCTGATTACTGAGATGTATTGCACTTTTCAGCACGTCTATTTTTTTTTGACGTAAAAGATGTTTTTCATTTCATAACAGCCGAGGCCACGGTACATGGCAAGTATAGAGACCAAATCGTACACGAAACACCATTCCCAGACCCATACCATCACCGAACCCATCACAATAAAACAAAGACAAAACAAGAACTGTAGAGATCCAATACAACGCCTAACAGGGCTGGGAGCTCTTGGAAACGTCGAGGAGAGACAGTCGCATCTGAATGTTACGGGTTCCCACCTCGAGGAGCATGAGGCTATCAAATCTCGTGAACATATGACAGTGAGCATCCTGAAGGACGCAAGGGGGTATGCGCTGGATCTTCGAGCTCCCTTGAGGCCGATGGCAGAAACTCAAGGAGAGACTGGCCCATGCTTCGTCGAAACGTCCAAATATGTGCCCGACGTCGAGAGAAGGAGCCGACTGGCAAGTAAAAGGAGTAGATGGGGGGGTTTGACAAAGAGGGAGGGAGAGACGGTATACTCCAAAGGGGTTTGAAATAGGGCTAGGGAATAAAAGGGGAGTGGTCTGCAACGATACCTAGTACCAAAATATGAATGAAAAACAAGGAAAACACGAGAGGAGGTTGAACAGAGAGGAGACAAAGGAGAGGGGTTTTCAGGGGAGATCGAGAGAACTCTCCTGACAGGTTCCAGATGGGTTCAAAGAATCCACCTGACAAAAACTCAAGAGGGTCCTGAAGAACGCACCAGACGAAGGCCTCCTGCAAGAGGAGGATGAGGGGGGGGGGGGGGGAGTTCCCAGCGAGAGCTCCCCCCACCGGACATTCCGCCGAGGAGAGGGCTCCCTGCGACCAGAGGTGGAGGGACATCACTTCCATTATCCCAAGGAGATATCGGACAAGCCTCACTTTCATAGCACGTCTGTTGTGTTGCCCTTTTCAACATCTCTCTATTGTATGGCAGTCGCTTTCAACATATTAATAAACGCACATAACATAATAACCATGCATGTAAACACTTTGCTCAATGTCAACATATTAATGAACACACAGAACATATTTGTACACCTTCTCAAACCATATTTCAATGTAACATGACCTATATGCATTCTCAAATCACATTTCAATCAACACAGAATATATAGTTGTTGCATCTGCTTATTTTATCGACCCAATCGAAGCTCCAGCAAAGAGAATTACTCCCTAAGCATTGCAACACGGCATGACGTCAAGGACTCCCTACCGGCCAAGCCGAGCTTCTGAATCGAAATGTTTCACCATAATAAATGGCACAACACAACAAACATAAATCAATCTCAAATGAGCGGTGCCACGCCAACCGCTCCCTAGCAACCCACCCTGACTTGGGACTCGAGACAACTCGTTGTGTCCCACAATATAAAGAAGTGAGGACCATCCCTGAACACTGTCAAGTAGTAGGACACAGTGTTGGAGGAAACTTTTATGGATTTATTATTGTTGATGATTTTTCAATATACTTTTGGTTATTATTTTTGACTCACAAAAATCAAGTCTTGCAAGAATTTGAAGACTTTTGTAGAAAAGTGCAAAATGAGAGGGGATACTACATTCAGACTATCCAGAGTGATCATGGTAAAGAGTTTGATAACCATGACTTCGATAATTTTTGCAGGAAACAAAGATACACTCATCTCTTCTCAGCACCAAGAATCTCTCAAAAAAATGGAGTCATAGAAAGAAAAAATAGAACACTGGTGGAGATGGCCAGGACCATACTATCAGAAAATGGTCTTCAAAGGTACTTTGGGCCGAAACAGTCAACATGGCCTACTACATCGCGAATAGAGTTATGGTAAGACCTATCTTGAAGAAAACTCTATACGAGTTGTATAAGGTTAAGAAACTTAACATTTCATATTTTAAACCCTTTTGGATCCTAGTGTTACATTTTGAATAACGGAAAAGACAACCTAGAGAAATTTGATGCAAAGAGTGATCATGGGATCATCCTTGATTACTCACTCAATTCTAGGGCTTATAGAGTGTATAATACAAGGACACTTGTAGTGGAAAAAACTCTCATGTTATTGTTGATGAATTTATTTCTAGAAAGTCTCATAAAATAGCAAATTTTCTTATTGCAGGACAAGAAATTGAAGAGGAAGAGATAAGAGATGAAAGTGATCAAGACGAGGTGGCATAGGCAGAATCTAACCAAGAAAATCAAGAGGCTCCGGCACAACAAGAATCACAACAGGAGCTACCCAGAAAATTGAACTTCCAATGAGATCATCCCGAGGAGAATGTTATTGGCAATGTGGAAGAAAGTGTAAAAACAAGAGCTTCACTTAGGGAGGTACAAAATGCCGATTATATTGTCTTACTTTCACAATTTGAGCCTAAAAATGTAGAGAAAGCATTGATGGATAATTCTTGGATCTTGGCTATGCATGAGGAATTATATCAATTCCAAAGGAATGAGGTGTGGTTCCTTGTGCCTCGCCCTAAGAGTCACCTTGTGATAGGAACTAAGTGGATTTTTTGAAACAAACTTAGTGATCAAAGGGTGATAATTAGAAATAAAATCAAGCTTATAGCTAAAGGCTATAGTGAAGAGCTAGGAATTGAGCTTGATGAATCATTTGCTCCCGTAGCTAGATTGGAAGTAGTTAGAATTTTCCTTGCATTTGCATGTTCTAGAAATATCAAGTTATTTCAAATGGATCTGAAGAGTGCTTTTTTGAATAATTTTATCAAGGAGGACATATACATGGAGCAACCACCTGTATTTGAAGACCATCGGCATCCCAACCATCACTATAAGAAAAGGCGACGATTGCGACAGCAAATTTTCGTCGCAAAGCCGTCGCAAATTCCATCGAAAACCCGTTTTGCGATGGATTCCAGACAGATTTGAGATGGAATATGGCCGTTGTTGGGTTCTGTGCCCCTCCTTGTCTTTGACAATAGTTTTGATGATTCTAATATATTGTGTGTTTTACGTATATTTTAAAGTAAAAATAATCTGTGTAAGACATGTGGAAAATGTCTTGAGGAAATGAGCTCACTGTTGTTATCTTGTTTTGCAGGTTGAAATTCAATGGCTCCTCGTGAAGATATTTTTGATGATGTCTCATGTATTCTGTTCATAGCTTAGGAGCATTCATCTGAATACTGTGTTTTTCAATGGTTGTCAAATGGTTGCCAGATGGCCATTTCATTTCCAGATTTATTGTTGCTTGAGAGAGCATATGCTTTATATGATCATTTTTGCTGCAATTAAATATGCTTTTTCACTTGTTATTGGAATTGGGTTTTCTAGCATCATGTTGCATTCTGATAATTGGGGATTTCATGTCAGGAATTCATAATGCCTTCTCTATGCATTTTCATATGGTTAGATCAAGGGCTAACTGAAATTCGGCTTGTTTTTTAATGAATGTGGAAAGTCTGGGATAAGAACTTTGGTTACTTTTGTAGTTCATATGTGAGTAGATATCCAAGTGGTCAAGTCTTGCTTGAACCAATTTGGAATTGGGTGCTTCATGTTTAGAAATGATTCATCACTTATATTTCTGAAATGTGAAACTCACCTGGATGTATGGCTGCATCTTGATATATCAATGTGCAAGTTGCCTGAGATTTCATTGAAGCTTGTTTCAAAGGCCTTGCTTTGGACTGCCCGTTAAATGTCTTGGACTAAATTTGGAGTTGACTGAACAAGGAAGTTTATTTCTGGACTGAACCCGGATTGCTTGCATTGGACTGTGTCTATTAGTCCTTGACTGCATGTTAATTAGATATATGATATCTATATGGGTTCAGACCGCTGTGCATTGATTCTGAACTTTTGAACTGAACTTGATTGTCTTGGACATCTCTTGAAAGTCATGTGTGGATATATCAAAAATGAACAAAGTATTAATTAATTTGTTTTGGAATTAGTTTTTCCATACATGCAAAAAATTCTGATATGTGAGAATATGAAGAATATATTTGTCATATGTGATTGCCTTGAGCTCATAGCTGGATCCTTGAGTTACTCATCTACAGGTTCATCTTGAAGAGATAGTTGTGTGTAAGTCCAGTTTGGTATGGACCATATTTTGGAAGTTATGACAGGTTTGAATGGTGTTTTCAATACCCTCAAATGCATGTCATTTTTTATTGGGATATCATGCTTTCAAATGGGTTAATGTGTTTCAAGCATCCTCAAAATGCGGTTATTGAGCTTTTCACATGTGCTTATGTGATTCTCATAAAACTTGTTGAAATTTGGTTTGAATGGTCCAAATACTTTGTTAAATGCATGGTAATTGTATCATGATTTTTGGGAATTTTTTTGATGCTTAAACTTGGCTAAAATTGGTGTTTTATTGACCTTTGCTGCAAGGGTCGACCCCAGGGGTCGACCCTTATGGCATCTGCACCGGACAGAAGCCAAAAAATGTTGTCTGCCTGCAGGGGTCGACCCACTGCCAAGGGTCGACCCCAGGGGTCGACCCCTGAGTTCTGGAATGTTATTTTGTGCCCAGCTGCCCCATGTAAGCCCGAGGGTCGACCCCAAGGGTTGACCCTTCTGGAACGAGATTTCCAGGAGTGCGTAAAACTCTTTCTAAACCCTATCAAACTTTACCAAAACACCCCCATTGGTTCCTAGACCTAAATGGATGTTTTTAACATACTTTGGGAGGGGTTTTTGGGTCTTTTAGTCACTCATCTATATATATTATTGTGAGCTCCGAATTTGGAGAAGAGGAACCCTAATGTGCTTACCTTGTTCTATCTTGTAGGAAAAGAAAAGGGGGAAAGAAGGAGGTGAGGAAAAAGCAAGGGTTTTGATCTACATCCGTCCATCCTTGAAGATCGTGGTAGAATAGAAAGTGGAGCGACTTGAAGAGAGGATCGTGGAGATGCTCAAATCGACGCCATCCGACTTCCCTCCGACCTAGACTTCAAGGATCTTCTTAAATCGGCTTGTGAAGCTCAAAGGGGAAAACATTCCATATCTTTTACCCTCTTGCTTGTATTTGTTTTCTTGATCTACATCCTGCGTTGAGCATAGATTGTTATTTGGGTATTTCTTGTATATCCTTTCGTTTTATCAAACTTGATATATTATCGTGTGTGGGCGGAGTTGCATCTCCGCGTGTGTGGATCTATTGCGGGATAAGTTTCCCCGAGTTTGGTTGTGGTAGACGGAGCTGCGTCTCCGTGTGGCTTTAGTGTCCAGAGTGTGTTCCCCGACGTTGAGTGTGTGTGTGCTGTAGCGGCAGCGTTTTGGGGCTTGTCCCCATGTGGATATTGCTGCGGAAGTAGCGTGTGTGGTGTTGGGGTTCATCCCCATGTTACTACGTTTCATAGCGTGGAGTGAAGCCTCACCCGGTTGGGTGAGGGGTGGACGTAGGGAGCCCGTCGTGGTCTCGAACCACCTAAAAATCTCTGTGTCTCATGTGATTGCCTGTGTGGTTGTCTAATTCTTCTATCTCCCTTCACAGGTCAACTTGTAGATTTTTATTCACGACACCTCCACACTTTTCTACCTCCGTTATCCGTGCTAAGCATAAATTTATATGTGTTGAGCTTGATTTGTTTGATTAGTTGCATTGTTAATTCGAGTGAGATCGGAAAGCTTGAGAGAACTCTTTTAATCTCACTCTGTTTAGGGTAATTAACGCTGTTAGTTTTATTTCTGTTGTAATTAGTTGGAGTTGTTTTTAAAATCTGCCATCTCGACAAGGGGACAATTCAACCCCCCTTCTTGTCCGCCATCTCACTAGGCCAACAATTGGTATCAGAGCCTCGTCTCTGAATTTTTAGTCGACCTTGCGGTCGTAGAGTAAAGATCTTTTCCATGATGGCTAGTGTGAATTCTATTCCTGTCTTTGATGGTTTTGATTATGCTTCATGGCTAGGAAAGTTTTGTGTTTGGATTACTGGCTTTGATCCGAAACTTATTAAATTAATCTCTCGTGGTCCACATGTTTTACCCAAAAATGAATTAAGGTGGACTGATGAACACAAGAAAATGAATTCGGATAATTTGTTTGTTTTGAATGCTCTTAAGGCTGCCTTGGACACTAATCGATTTCCATTTGTTTTGTCTTGTAGGACAGTCAAAGAAATTTGGGATGGGCTGAGCGAAGCCCAAAAAGAAAGTTCCAATGACGGTGACTGCTTAGTTGTAAACAATGAAATTGAGCGTCAAAGCGAGGAGAGTTCGAGGGTAAACTCTAACTCCGACTCTGATGATGATGATGAGATTAGCTATGATGAACTTGTGATTGCTTATGATGAACTATTTGAAAATTACAAGTTGATAAAATCACAAAATAAGAAATTAAAAAGGAAACATGACAACTCTTCATGTAGGAAATCCGTTGAACTTGAAAGATTAGTTGAGTCCCAAATGCTTGTTGAAGAAGAATTAAAATAAATGATTGTAAACCTTAAAATTGAAAACAACTTCTTGTTGGATAAAATTTAAGAACTTCAACGAATAGAAAAAGAAAATGAGGAGCTGAAAATGTTGAACACCTCCATATCTGAAAAGCTGCATCTTTTGGAAAAAGGGAAAGTAGCTCTGAATGTTGACAAGATAAATAAACTGAAGGAACTTAGGAAGGAAATAGAAAGTTTTAAGAATTTGAATGACATATTTGAAAACAATGAAACAATGGGTAGAATGGTTGGTGAAAATGTGAGTTTTCAAGTGAAAGAGCTTGAACACACTTCCATGAACAAAAATTTATTTGATAAACTCCAAAATGAAAATAGTGCTTTGTTGATTCAAATTTCATTGCTTGAAAGTAGATTGAAAAGTCTTGAAAATTTTGAAAAAGGAAAATATGTGATTGATGATGATTATGACAAACTGCATATCCTTGAACAGGAAATTGAAAGTCACAAAAGTATAAATCTTTTGTTGAATGAAAAAGTCACTTCTTGTGAAAAAGAGATTGATGATCTTGAAATGCATATTGTGTCTTTGCAAAACAAAATCAAGATTTTGAATGAGTCTTTATGTTTGTGTGATAAAGGAAATGAGAAACATAGAAATGACAATGATCAATCTTGTATGCATGAAAAACTGTCAACTGTTAAACATAAACATGCATCAAGAAAAAGAATGAATGTTTCATGCTACTAATGCAGGAACTTTGGTCACGACATGTACGATTGCTTCTTAATGAAGTTTGATGATGATGAAGCTTTAAAATCAAGAATGAAAATGAATGTTGATTCTAAAAACCATGAGAAATCCACGAAGAAAACTCAGAACACTCACTACTTTTATTGTGGGATGCATGGTCATGTTTTTGAAAATTGTTTAACAAAGAGAAATGACGATGAGTGGCCTTTCAAGAAAAACATCTTTTGTTATTACTGTGATGAACATGGACACATGATGAATAATTATTCTCTAATGAAAAATGATGAAAAATGATCCATGCAAAGAAATTTCTCTTATTGTCATTATTGTGGTAAGAATGGTCATTTAATGGATGACTGTGCCACAATGAAATTTGATGATGATCGCTGTGCTAGGAAATATGGGAATCCACTTGCTCATGTTGTTACTAACCCCTCGGGACTCAAGATGGCTTGAGTACCCAAGTCTCCAAAATGAGAATCTATTTTGTAGGGGTGCCTTGAGGAGCAAGAATTTGTTGACAAATAAGGATCCTTCAAGGCAAGAAAAATGATGAGCTTGTCAGGTAATGAATTTGGTATATTATTTGTTTTTGGATTACTCAACTTTGGTAAGAGTTGAATTTTGAGAAAAACATGTTACTTCAAATTGCAAATCTATTGTCATGATTGACCATCCATGTTTGTTAGCTTGCACACTAGTAAATAAAGTCAAATCTGACATTCATCTGAATTTTAAATTACCCTCTGTTGACTTTGGTAGTTATAAAGAAAAATGATTTGGTTTTGAAATTCAGTTTGATTAAGTTCATCTTGAAAAATGTGAAAAGGTAAAATCTGATTTTGGAGATAAAAATTTTGCAATCAAGCAGATGCATTTCTACTTCATTGATCTTGGCATCTTCTGAATGTTGAGATTTTGTGAATTCCTTGGTTAGATGACTTGAACACATTTCTCTGCACTTCTTGTGAATAATTTTTGATTTTTGACTGCTTAACATTGCACATGTAAGGTCCTTTATACACACTTTCTCTTTCGGTTTGCAAATAACAATTCAGTCTTGAATGCTTTGGTCTGTGAATAGAGTTTTTCACACTTTCACTCACAGTTTGCAAATAATGGTTCATTTTGCATACATATCATATACATCCTTGCATGTTTGTAAATAAGGATAATTTTTGATCATCTGTCTATTTACATGTGTATACTTGCATACATAGAAAACACATGCACATATCATTGCATACTTGTGAATAGAAATGATTTCACATCAATTTTGCATTCGCGTGCATATGCTTGTGCATACCCTCTATCTTTGCGTGCTTGAATGTCATGATTATCCGGTATATCAAATGGTGGTAAGAGAAGGTTGGATTATGTCCAACTAGATACTTCCACTATGCGCGATGGTGGTCTTCGGACCTACGTTCTCCGCCACGTACCGGAAATCACCTTGTATGAAAATCTTGAAAGGTACTTGCTTGATTGCATGTATATACTTTATACAACCACTTCTTGATATTTTTCTATGACCTTTTACCATGTTAAATGAAAATGCATTGATTTAGACATATTTGTTACATGACATATATTAAGGGGGAGGTTCATCTGTACATACACCTAGGGGGAGACATAACTGTGATGTGGCTAATTCATCTTTTACATTCAGTACAACCACTCACACACTTTGCACCTTTTTGAGATAAATAATTCAAATTAATAAGGATTTCAGTTATTCCTCTCAACACTTTAGAGGACTCTTGAATCTCTACATGGAAATCACATGTTTCGTGAGGAAAAAGTTGTTTGCCCCACCAAAAAGATGTATAAGTGGAACGTGGATCCTAGTAGTCGGGAATCCCCCCTGAAATAAAGGAGGAAACTCGCGTCGAAAGGAGAAACTAATCCATATGAAAATAAGTGTGATTTGCCACCGAGTAGCCGGGAAGTGCCCCTAAGATAAAGAGTACAACTCGCGTCGAAAAGTGTCTCATCCACATCATAAAAAGTGACGAAACTAAGTAATCGGGAATTGCCCCTGAAACAAAGGGCATGACTCGTGTCAAAAGGTTAGTCACACCATTTTTAGTAATTAAAAATTGGGGTTATACGTAGCTACCAATATTCGAGCATTGTGTATGAAAGTGTATGGATGATAAGTTCTTTTTAGTGTTCTTTAGAAAATCTGATTTTCCATATTACCTTGGAACTCTTTGCTCAATCTTCACATATGCACTTTGGGTTTGATTGTTTGAATGTCCTTTATGAATCAGTCATCCTTCATGGTTAATGTAGTACCTTATTTATATAAGCACGACCTTCTTAGTATTGTACATGCACATCATGCTCAACAATCAATTGCATTGTCCTTACACCGGTCTCGAAGGGACTTGCATGAGTCTATATCTTGTTATGCATGCTTGAGTGCTTGATTGCTTGATCCGTTTTGATCATGTCATACTTCATTCTATAGTTTGCATTTATAGGTTATACTTGTAAATAACAGGTTAAATAACCCATTGTCAGTTGATTTTTGTTCTTGACAATTGGGGGAGAATAACGTGCTCTTGAGCACAATACACTTTGTGCATGGCTTAGTTTCACATTCTGCATATAGCATAGTCTCTTTACACTCCTTGTGCATACTTCGATCATACATTTGCATATAGTTTTTTAAAAAAAATTTGAGCATTTGCACTTATTTCACACTACAGATTGCACATAATTCCCAAGTTGAGCACTTGTATACACTCTTGTCATCTTGCATACAACCTTGTCATACATCTAGCATATAATTCAAAAATTGAACATTGCACATCAAATTCCACCTTCTTGTTTGGTGCTCATGCTTTCCACACATTCCTCTCATGGGAAGTTAATTGCTAGGTTCGTGCGCTCATGTCTCATTCATTTTCAGAAACTTCACAGTTGCTTCTTAATCCGCCATTTTTTGATAATGCCAAAGGGGGAGAGAGTTTTGGTTTGGTGATTTGGTGGTCACAATATATTATCATCATCAAAAAGGGGGAGATTGTTGGGTTCTGTGCCCCTCCTTATCTATGACATTGGTTTTGATGATTCCAATATATTGTGTGTTTTACGTATGTTTTAAAGTGAAAATAATCTGTGTAAGACTTGTGGAAAATGTCTTGAGGAAATGAGCTCACTGTTGTTATCTTGTTTTGCAGGTTGAAATTCAATGGCTCCTCATGAAGATATTTTTAATGATGTCTCATGTATTCTATTCATGGCTTAGGAGCATTCATCTGAATACTGTGTTTTTCAATGGTTGTCAAATGATTTGCCAAATGGCCATTTCATTTCCAGATTTATTGTTGCTTGAGAGAGCATATGCTTTATATGATCATTTTTGCTGCAATTGAAGATGGTTTTTCACTTGTTATTGGAATTGGGTTTTCTAGCGTCATGTTGCATTCTGATAATTGGGGATTTCATGTCAGGAATTCATAATGCCTTCTCTATGCATTTTCATATGGTTAGATCAAGGGCTAACTGAAATTCGGCTTATTTTTTAATGAATGTGGAAAGTCTGGGATAAGAACTTTGGTTACTTTTGTAGTTCATATGTGAGTAGATATCCAAGTGGTCAAGTCTTGCTTGAACCAATTTGGAATTGGGTGTTTCATGTTTAGAAATGATTCATCACTTATATTTCTGAAATGTGAAACTCACCTGGATGTATGGCTGCATCTTGATATATCAATGTGCAGGTTGCCTGAGATTTCATTGAAGCTTGTTTGAAAGGCCTTGCTTTGGACTTCCCGTTAAATGTCTTGGACTGAATTTGGAGTTGACTGAACAAGGAAGTTTATTTCTAGACTGAACCTGGATTGATTGCATTAGACTGTCTCTATTAGTCCTTGACTGCATGTTAATTAGATATATGATATCGATATGGGTTCAGACTGCTGTGTATTGATTCTGAACTTTTGAACTGAACTTGATTGTCTTGGACAACTCTTGAAAGTCATGTGTGGAAATGTCATAAATGAACAAAGTATTGATTAATTTGTTTTGGAATTAGTTTTTCCATACATGCAACAAATTCTGATATGTGAGCATATGAAGAATCTATTTGTCATATGTGATTGCCTGGAGCTCATAGCTGGATCCTTGAGTTACTCATCTGTAGGTTCATCTTGAAGAGATAGTTGTGTGTAAGTCCAATTTGGTATGGACTATATTTTGGAAGTTATGACAGGTTTGAATGGTGTTTTCAATACCCTCAAATGCATGTCATTTTTATTGGGATATCATGCTTTCAAATGGGTTAATGTCTTTCAAGCATCCTCAAAATAAGGTTATTGAACATTTCACACGTGCTTATGTGATTCTGATAAAACTTGTTGAAATTTGATTTGAATGGTCCAAATACTTTGTTAAATGCATGGTAATTGTATCATGATTTTTGGGAATTTTTTTGATGCTTAAAATTGGCTAAAATTGGTGTTTTATTGACCTTTGCTGCAAGGGTCGACCCCAGGGGTCGACCCTTAGGGCATCTGCACCGGACAGAAGCCAAAAAATGATGTCTGCCTGCAGGGGTCGACCCCTGAGTTCTGGAATGTTATTTTGTGCCCAGCTGCCCTCTATAAGCCCGAGGGTCGACCCCAAGGGTCGACCCTTCCGGAACGGGATTTTCGGGAGTGCGTAAAACTCTTTCTAAACCCTTTCAAACTTTACCAAAACACCCCCCATTGGTTCCTTGACCTAAATGGATGTTTTTAACATACTTTGGTAGGGGTTTTTGGGTCTTTTAGTCACTCATCTGTATATATTATTATGAGCTCTGAATTTGGAGAAGAGGAACCCTAATGTGCTTACCTTGTTCTATCTTATAGGAAAAGAAAAGGGGGAAAGAAGGAGCTGAGAAAAAAGCAAGGGTTTTGATCTACATCCGTCCATCCTTGAAGCTCGTGGTAGAAGAGAAACTGGAGCGGCTTGAAGAGAGGATCGTGGAGATGCTCAAATCGACGCCATCCGACTTCCCTCTGACCTAGACTTCAAGGATCTTCTTAAATCGGCTTGTGAAGCTCAAAGGGGAAAACATTCCATATCTTTTACCCTCTTGCTTGTATTTTTTTTCTTGATCTACATCGTGCATTGAGCATAGATTGTTATTTGGCCAATTCTTGTATATCATTTCATTTTACCAAACTTGATATATTATCGTGTGTGGGAGGAGTTGCATCTCCGCGTGTGTGGATCTATTGCAGGGTAAGTTTCCCTGAGTTTGGTTGTGGTAGACGGAGCTGCGTCTCCGTGTGGCTTTAGTGTCCGGGGTGTGTTCCCCGACGTTGAGTGTGTGTGCGCTACAGGGGCAACGTTTTGGGGCTTGTCCCCGTATGGATATTGCTACGGAAGCAGTGTGTGTGGTGTTGGGGTTCGTCCCCGTGTTGCTACGTTTTGTAGCGTGGAGTGAAGCCTCACCCGGTTGGGTGAGGGGTGGACGTAGGGAGCTCGTCGTGGTCCCGAACCACCTAAAAATCTCTGTGTCTCATGTGATTACCTGTGTGGTTGTCCATTTCTTCTATCTCCCTTCACAGGTCAACTTGTAGATTTTTATTCACGACACCTCCACACTTTGCTACCTCCGTTATCCGTGCTAAGCATACATTTATATGTGTTGAGCTTGATTTGTTTGATTAGTTGCATTGTTAATTCGAGTGAGATCGGAAAGCTTGAGAGAACTCTTTTAATCTCACTCTGTTTAGGGTAATTAACGCAGTTAATTTTATTTCCGTTATAATTAGTTGGAGTTGTTTTTAAAATCCGCCATCTCGGCAAGGGGACAATTCAACCCCCCTTCTTGTCCGTCATCTCACTGGGCCAACAGCCGTCTTATATTCCTAGTTACAAATTTCAGACAAATAAAATTCTGTCCGACATTCCGTCGTAAATTTCAGACAGAAATGTGTCCGTCTGAAAGTCCGTCGTAAATATTCCGTCTGAAATTTAGTCCCAAAATCCGTCTAAACTTTCAGACAGAACTATTCCGTCCTTAGTTCCATCGCAAACGTCAGATTTAGAATTTCAGACCGAATTAGTGCGTTGCCTTTTCCGTCGTAGATTGTCGACGGATCCGTCCTAAAATCCATCTGAACTTTTTTTAAAATTTTATATAAAAACATGGGTTTCAGACGAACTGAGCCTCGTCTCTATTTGCGTCACAAACTATATACGGATTTTAGGACGGATCCGTCTGCAATTTGCGACGGGAAATGTGCGTCACTTTTTCCGTCGTAAATTGCATACGGATCCATCCTAAAATCCATCTGAACTTTTTTTAAAATTTTATATAAAAACATGGGTTTCAGACGGACTGAGCCTCGTCTCTATTTCCGTCACAAAATCTGTCGAAAATATTTTTATTATTTTTTTTAGAAATTAATAAAATTTAGTAAAAAACATGTTTAATTAAAAGTACATATCACAATCAAACCAATGTACAGAAAACAAAACACATAAACTCAATAAATATTCTCTAGAACATCCATATCCTCATCCTCCCCGCCCTGCTCATCTCCTCTGTCGCTGCTCGCAGAAGGATCCTCCTATATTAAAAAAATAATAACATTCCTTCCTAGATAAAAAAATTAGAGCGAACGTAAATTAAATATTTAATTAGATTGCATAAATTCAAATCAAACATAATATCAAATCGATAACTACATAGATTTTATAGACCCCAACTAACCTAGCTCTCATCATTATTTTAAATTAATTACATTTAGAGAATGGAATTCTGGGCGCCGAGCTCAAATCGGGTATCCGAATTAAAATCTGTTAGTTCTGACAAGTCACTTTCATCTCCCAGGTCGTGTTGGAATGATCGGCACGCCGATCAGACCAGTATTTCAGATTTTAGATCCCCGAACCCAACTTCTTTAATTTTTAACTAATTGCATTTACAAAATGTACTTTTGAGCACCGGGCCCAAACCGAGTATCCGATTTAGATTCCGCCAGTTCTCACAAGTTACTTTTACCTCCCAGGTCGTGTTAGAATGATCGTCACGTCATTTTTTCCGTCGCTAATACCTCTTTTGCGGGTGGTGCATGTATACTATAGAGGCCTAGGAAGGGGGATCAAAAGATCCCATATTGGAAGCTACAAAGATGGGCATGTGCTTATAAGCAAGACCCAAGTCTTCTCCTTTGAGAGCCCTTTTACCAGTAAAAAAGGATAAAACCCTTGCCACCTCGAGGTGTAGTGGGGACAATACCTCAAAGGAGACACCCTAAATTTGTACGTCTTCATTGGTGCCGTCTGTGGGAACCCCGGCCCAATAAGCACATAAGCACATGCTACACTGTGTAGATGCGAGATAAACTTTTGGTGCCCCCAAGAGGTATTATCCCTAGATTGGAGGTGAGATTTTATCCTTATAAAATGGCCCTCTTGGGTTAAGAGGTGAAGACCTATATTATAAGCACTTGGTTGCTTTCTCAACATCCGATATGGGACTAATCTTGTAACCCTAGGTCCCACTACATATACAAATTGGACAAAGCGCTCTATGGATTAAAGCAGCCCCCCCGAGCTTGATATGAAAGGCTAAGTACTTTTCTTATTGAGAATGGCTTCAAGAGAGGTAATATTGACTAAACCTTGCTCACTAGAACTTGCAATGAACATATTTTAATTGTACAAGTATATGTTGATGATATATTTTTTGGAGCCACTGATAATGCCTTGAATGAAGAATTTGCTAAGTTGATGCAGAGGGAGTTTGAAATGAGTCTCATGGGTGAGCTAACATTTTTCTTGAGATTGCAGAAGAAACAATCAGAAGATGGAATTTTCATCAATCAGAAGAAGTACATACAAGAGCTAATCAAGAAGTATAAGTTTGAGACTGCTAAGCTACACTTCACTCCAATGTCTACATCTCTTAAATTGGATAAAGATGAGCATGGTAAGAATGTTGATCAAAAACTTTTTAGAGGAATGATAGGATCCTTGATATACTTAACTGCTAGCAGACCCGACATACAATTTAGTGTTTGCATGTGTGCTAGATTTTAGTCCTGTCCAAAAGAAACACACATGTCTGCCGTGAAAAGGATTCTTTGATATTTGGTTGGGTATAGCGATCTTGGTTTATGGTTTCCCAAGGGTTCTAGTTTTGATTTGGTTGCCTATATTGATTCGAATTTTGTGGGTTATAAAGTGGACCACAAAAACACTAGTGGGTCTTGTCAGTTTCTAAGGGGTTGCATAGTTTCATGGGCCTCTAAGAAACAAAATTCAATGACATTGTCAACTGCTAAAGTCGAATATGTGGCTGCAAGCAGTTGTGCAGCCCAAGTGCTATGGATCCAACAGCAAATGATTGATTTTGGTATATTATTAAAAAATATACCCATGTTTTGTGATAATACTTCAGCAATAAATCTCTCTAAAAATCATGTTCAACACTCTAAAGTAAAACACATTGAAATTCGACATCACTTTCTTAGAGATCCTATAAATAAGGGTGATTTTGAACTAAAATATGTAGATACAGACAATCAACTTGCAGATATCTTTACCAAACCTTTAAATGAAGAAAAAAACTCAAACATAAGGAGAGAACTTGGAATTTGCAGAATAGATAATAAGTTCATGGCATTCACTTGCATACACTCACTTACATACTTTGTGATTATGAATAAAATTCCATACACACTTTGAACTTTTACATATTTTTTGAATAAATAGTTTTTTTAATTAAAGTGAAAAGAAAAATTCTTGCATAATCTTGATTTTGGATGTTTGCTTATTCTACTTGCATGCTTGCCTATATATAGTTTAATACACCTCCTTTGAATTTTCTAAGACCATACATTCTTGCTAAATAATGTTGCCATGATTCTGAACTAGTGTGCATCATGTCATATACTAAGGGGGAGAAACCTATTTTTCGTAAGTGCATATATTAAGGGGGAGAGCCATATCTATGTCTCTAGCATAATTCACGAAATACACTAGAAATAAAACCCCCCACACCCTACACTTAAATGTGAAAATGGGTGTTAAACATAAGGATATAGGAATTTCCTATTAACACTCTAGAGAAACTAAACTGTTGCATGGAGTTTGAAGAGGAAAGTTGAGGGAAAAAGCTGCCTGCCTCATAAAAGGAAAAAGAGTTAGAAATGAAAAATGAAAAGGAAACGAAAAAAAAAAAAGAGCAATGTTCAGTCTCACTAAGTAAATTGCATGCATGTCACTTGAGACGTGATATGCTTCATATTGAAAAGTGATATACTGAAGTATCTCTATTCAGAATGAAGTGGAATGGTTAACATTCAGAGTAACTAGGGAGTCTGGTATGTGACCCATGTGTCTCCTTGTGTAAAAAGAAATGGATTAAACCTGATCACTCTTACTAAGAAAATTTCAGATTCATGGTAAGAAAAAGTCAAAAAATCAAAAAAATTATAGGAAGAATGTAAAATGAGCCAGAGTAAAGTCTCTAATACACTGAAATCTGAAAATGATGTGTAGTATAGATAGTGTCTCTTTTGTTATTTTGAAGTTCCAAATATCCATATCCTTAAAATTCATTTTTCACGTTTATTCACTTACACAAATGGGAATTTGATTTGAGATGTATTCTGAAAATTTGATTGTTTGCATAGACTGTTGCACGAATTTTTTCTAAATAATTGCACACTCACCTTGGTGTTAAATATGAGCATTCTGGTTGTATTGACTCATTTGCACTTTTCATACACCTATCTCATCCTTTTAATAAGAAAGGGGGAGATATATTGCATTTATATGTATACATCTACTCTGGGAATTACTTGCGGATTAGTCATATTGGGATCCGGTCGACTGGACCATCATATTGGTCGACCAAGATGCTCATTGATGGGGACATCAGGCCAAAGAAGACCCCGGGTGGACCTAGCGAGTCACTATGGAGCCTCCATTTATTTTCTTGCTTATTGTTCTCCTATTAGTAGCAAATGAGTCCAATTAAGTGTTTACTGAGTCTATTTTATTTCATTTGAGTCATGTAAGCCTTAATGGGCCAGCTAAATAAGGCCCAAAGGGCCAATTGTTGGTACTAGCTCGGTTATAGGTCATTAGTAGCTTATGTTCACCACATAGGATAATATGGTCATTTTATGTTTGTAAAGGGCATTTGTGGACTTGTGACATCCCTGGTCACTCCTATAAATAGGGGTCCATGGGCTTTAAATTTAGCAATTGAAGAATTTTAAAATTTGAGTATAAAGAAATTGCGTGCCACTCTCTCTCTCTACCTCTTTCTACTTGCGCCCTCTCTCTTTTTCTCTCTCCCTTGGTCGAACCACCCTCTCTCTCGCCCCTCCTTCTCTTGGCCGCGACCCTCCTCACCCCCTCCCCACCCCCCTTGCCACATCAGCAACCCCTTTCCTAATATCCCTCCCTCCTCCTATTATCTCTCCCCCATCCAAGGAAATCAGCGCACCCACCCTTCCCAATCTCCTTATCTCTTTCCTAAACCTTCCCAAATCAAATCCTAGCCCTCCAAACTCCTTCATAATATCCCTCCCAATATCCCATCCCTCCTAAAACTCCTCCACCTATTCTGGAAATTACCTAAAATCTAGCATTATTCCCCTCCACCAAGTTGGTCGCGCCTCCCCTCCTTTCTCCCTAAACCCTGCACGCCCCTCTCCCTAAAACAAAACCCTAATCGCCTCAGCCCAGCTTCCCATGCCCCTAGCCTCCAGGAACCCTTCCCCAATGCTACCCACGACACCTCCCTTGAAGTCCCGCAATCAATGACACCCAAGAGGGGGGTGAATTGGGTGTTTACAAATTTTAAGAAAACTTTTGGCCTTTTTGAAGAATGTGATAGAATGCTAGTTAGGAGATTCAAAACTATTTGAACACAAACTGGATTTATCAAACTTTATATGATGAGATATAGATTATGCAAGATGTACGTAGATAAATCCAGAACAACAATTTATACTAACATTCATGTAGAAAGGAGGTAGAAGAAAAGGACCAAACCACACAATTCAAACCATAGTGCACAACGATTTTTAAGGTGGTTCGGATGCAACGACGGCAATCCTACGTCCACCCCTCACCAAACCCGGTGAGGCTTCACTCGGGGATAAATCTACAAATGGAGACGACGCTCCAAACACACACGTAGGACGACGCCTGCACACACACACGGGGATGCGCCCCAATACACACACACACACGGAGACGAAGTCTCCAGCACGATCCAACAAGTGGATCAACAAGACACACACACGCTGCAATAAGTGCAGCACTCCACACACACAAACACTAAGATCTGGATAAAAAGCACACACACACGAAGATCTATGAAGACCTACGCACACACGAATCAAATACGACACACACACACACGACCACGGATCCAACAACGATCCACACACACACAAGTTCTTCAGTTTATGACGAATACAAATACAACACCCAAAGCATAAAGACGATGGGGCTTAGTTTAGAAAACTCTTGTTTTGGGTTCCCCTTGTATGCATGTTGCGGATCTTGAACGTATCTTCAATCTTCACTTGACCGGAGCTTCAATCCGTGCTTGCTTAGCTTTTCTCCTTTCTTGCTTGCTTGCTTCTCTTCTTTCTTCCTTAGGCACTCTTCTTGGAATCCTTACTTGCTTACTTGGCTCTTCTCTTCCTTAGAGGAGGTTGGCTTCAGATATGCTTTTAATGGGTTAAGAATGGATGAAGAACACTTGCTGCACGGAGTACTGTTCACGGCTACAGTACCCTTCTTCTCCCTCCTTGGACAGCACCCTCTTGATCTCCCTTTGAAGCCCTCTTGGATGGTTAGGGTTTATGGCTCCAAATGATATGTTTTATAGCCCTTGAATGGTCCATAGACAAGCCCCAGACCAGATCCACAAATCATGGTGTAATTGGGGTCATTGGGATTAAACAAATGGGAAGAAAGACCTCTCCTCGAGCTTGAAACAAAAGTCAACAAAAGGGGGCCTCGGGGCTGGCGGTCGACCGGAAGCACTGGGTCAGTCGACCGGAATTTACAGGTGAAGATCAGTTCGTTGCTGGCAAAATCGGTTGATCGACAATATGGTGGTGGTCGACCGCTGCTGCCGGTCGACCGGTCCTTCTTGGGCGGTCGACCGCCAGTTATGCAGTATGAGACTTTTCACGTTTGGCGATTCTGGTCAACCGGAATGACCTAGTCCTGCAAAGTTGAAGTGTTAGCCCAATGAAATACATCCAAATAACAAAGGCTTTAAGTAGATGTTTGCTTCATGCATTTTGGGGTTGGATTTCACTTGGTTTATGCATTTGGAAAGTTCAAGGCAAATGAGCACTTGTCATTACATGAGATTGTCTTAAACAAGTTCAATGCCCACTCTTCCCTATAATCAAAATTTTTTTCCAGGGGCTCCGCCCCCAGAAACTCCCGCAAGGGGCACTGCCCCCTTGACCCCCGCGACCTGATCGGGCAGGTCGATCCCCCCGATCTGACCGCTCATGTTGATCCGCGTGCGAGGGCGCACGAAGGTGAGTTTTGCAAGGGCTTGAAACCTCATGAACTAGTTGCATATGAACACTTTGAAACACACATGTTCTGAGGTAAGGATCAAGTTCTGGGCTAAGAATCAAGAGATAAAACTCAATCATCCCAAGTAAATTATTCATGAAATAACCTCATGGAACACTCAATAACAAGGAGTGTATAACAGGGTAAGAGCCTTACCAATGGTTCTTGACAGTACATGACATATACCACCTGTTTTGGATTGTAGAGGAGCAGGGTCCTTATCCACACGTTTGGTTCACCAGGTGACGGCCATGAGTTTAATCCTGCAAGTAAGATAGTCAGGGTTAATACCATGCTTGTTCACATTAAAAAGGTTATGAAATCTCTTGCCTCTTGTAAAACCATCATATGAAAACCAAGGATCAAGACCATGTAACCATTGCCATTTGCCATCTCAACCATACATAGATAACAAGAGCATGAGCAATCAACCACAGGTTTAGTTATCATCACTGAATCACACATTAAGTTTAGTTATCATCAAAACCATAACTTAACAATCACAACAATCATCAACACCATAACTCAACATCCCTCTCTCAAGTTCATCCACGGCGGCCCGGAGTTCCCTCGACATCGCCCTCGTCCTCGGCATCATTAGAACCTTGACCTGCTGCTCACAGATCTGAGGCAGATTCTGAGGGTCGGTTTGCAGAGGTGACCCAGACGTCTACATTGCGAATCAGCCAAAGCCTCCTTCTGTGGGTTCGTTCTTCTCCGAGTCTTCTTCGCTCTAGAGGTGGTTTCGCATCATTTTGACTTCGGCACAGATCGTGGCACCCGTTCTCCTACGACTGCGCAGAACCCATGTGAACCAGTCCGCCCAGGGTGTACAGCAGGCTTGCAGGTCGTGCCACGCCTTCTCTGTCAGTCATCTGGCTGAGCCTTCTTCATTGGAGTTGTACCTCTCAGTGTCCTAAAACCAACCCTGGTGGTTTCATCACGTTCCGATCTTCGTGCTGAGGGTACTACCCCGGCCATCCCACCCCTATCTGACTGCTCGCCTAGAAAACTGAAGCTCACCACATTTGCGACCACATCCAGCTCGGTGATCCGAAGGTGCTCATCTTTTGAGGATATGAAGATCTTCCTGTCGACCATCCAACTTAGTAGGTCTCATCGCATTCTAAGTTCTGTGGATAGCGCCGTTGCCAGCAGACTGCCCAGGACTGTCCTGCGAGGCAAGATCACGCAGGTCATCGTCTGTGACCTATCCCGGCCACTAGTGGCCTTGGATCCTCACCGAACTTTCCAGAGCCTTGCAGCACTTCTCCAGAAACGTTTTGGCACCAGCGGCATCACGTTTGGATTTCCGTGCGTGGAGTACCAATCAGAACCTTCCAGTTCTATCCTATAGGACTACGTGTGGCTTTGCTTGAGTATTCCCTTCCCCGTGCTCCCCCCTCCTGCATGAGGGTAGTGCTGTATCTCTTACCCCATCCCTGGGTTCCCCCTCCCTATGTGGAGTGGATTATTTTGTGGTTGTACTAGCAAGATCGACCGGAAGCTTCATCGACACAGCGTGATTGCCGGGTGCGCACGCTCCCCGGCGCGCCCACGTCTCCGACCGGAGCCGATCCTTCGGATGGCTAGGTACGTTCGGTTGCCACTCCCTTCCTTGCTTTTCTAGTATTGGTTCCTATGTTGTGCCGGTGAGACGAGTGCTCGATCCCACATGATCCACTAAAATTGAGTGAACTTGCTGCTGGTGAGAAGAGTGTACACTTGATCAGGTTACCTCGGTACCGGTCTACCCGGTTGCATCCGGTGCCCAGCCTAGCCGCCCCGGGTGGTCTCCATCACCCTCCTCGCAGCTCGGACCGTGTCCAACGCCCCTCGAGCCGCTGCTCGCCCAGCCGTCACCTCGTTGCCCTTGAGGAGTTTGCCTGTCGCGTGTGTGTGGTTGTCTTTTCGTCTAGGCGCGAGTGCTCGTGAATTTGATGGCTTTAGGTCCTAGCCTCCAACCGAACTTCGTCTTGCATCAGATTTGGTATCAGAACAAGTTCTTCGACTTGCCCTTGCTTGTCGAGTCCTAGGCCTAAAATCACCCCGTGTTGTCAGCCTTTCCCGGGCCAGTGTCCCTTCATGTCCACCTGAAGCGGCACTCCCTCCCAGTCTTCGGGGCAGCCAACCATGGCCAGCCAAGGCCAATCGTCCCTTCCGACCGGTGAGTCCCTTTTGGGACAGCACCCACGCCCCGGTCAAGGCCAAACCTCTCTTCCCCCCGGTGAGTCTCATCAGGGACAATACCCCCGACCAAACCGTCCCACCACTGGAGGAGACTCGTCCCTAGTTGATACTCTTGTTGAGTGGTGATAGGCAGATCTAGAGGGGAGGGGTGAATAGGTCAGCCTCTTTTTGCCCTTCTTTGCGAAAATAAAAAAGGATCTAACACAAATGATGATAAGATAGATATTTAGTTAATAGCTAAGAAGCTGGTCACACAAATGATATCCATGAACGGTCCTACCAAGCTTCTACCGCTAGAACATAAAGGAAAGCAAACCACAAGACACAATCTTTAAGGTGGTTCAGTATCAATCTAGAGACCTACGTCCACCCCTCACACAACACGGTGAGGCTTTACTAGTGCAAAAGCACATCCGCTGATTCACATCTTCTAACAGAGAGATACACTCTCACAACTCCGCTACCACACAGCTTGAGGGATCACAACCCAAAACACTCCGCTGCCAAATAGCTTGAGAAATAACAATCCAAACACACAGATCGGTTACCACACCGTCTGTCTTCCTACTCACAGGTAGGGAACGAATGATATGAAGTGTGTTTTGAAGAAAGGCAAATTGAAAATGAAATAGCTAGACAGAGTATCGTAATGAGGCACTATGAAAAAAAGATCTCCTGTCTAAGAGCTTGAGGACTTCTTGGCTTTCTTCTTGTTCTTCTGGGTTTTTCACCACAACCCTTGCGAGGGAAGGATGATCTAGCTTTCAACTTTCAAGGGTTCTGGATGGAGCTTCACGAAGCCTTCCTGCTTGCTTAGAGACATCCTCATCGTGAGGAAGAGGATCATCTTCTTTTTATTGCACTCACGCCAGTAGCGTCACCAAGAAGAAGATAGCTTCGTCAGCAAGTCTTCTGCTCTTCCTTTCTCTTGCTTGCCTTGTTGTCGAACTGGAGCTCATGCTCCTAATATATTGGTCACCACCGACGACACCAACGTTGTCCCCTTTTCAAGCTAAACTCAGAATGTCACATCCACATTATTTGATTTGCTTCTATTTGCCAAGTTGACCCTTTTTCTGTCAAGTCTGCAGATATGTGGGTAGGTAAGAGACCATATCAGCAAAAGTACAGTCCTTTCAGGGGATTTCTTTGCCATACCATCATCCTTCGACAGAGTACCCTCTTTGACGGCTTTTTCCAGACTGGACGGATCCTCCAGGACAAGTTTCGGATCTTGAAAACGGCTTCTATCGATTTCAGACCCGTTCTGGTCGAACACGAGTGTGTCGACACTATACTCACAGTGTGTCGGGACATATGTGCTTGGTTCCGAGATAACATCATGACTGCGTCGAGACATCATCAAACGGTGTCGAGACATGTGCGACATGTGCAGAGTTGCCACAAGAAGGTGTTGAGTCTTTACGTGCTAGGATCCGAGTCATCACACGAAGGTGTCGAGACACGTCCGCCATAAAGAAGTGAGGCTTGAGGTGTGTCGACACTTTTTCACTCAGTGTGTCGAGACATCAATTAATCCATAGGCCAGACAGACAACGGCCTCAGCTTGATTTCTTCTGGGGGTGTCGAGACATGGGTTAGATGTGTCGACACATTCTTTTTTGCTGGAGCTCAACCACTTCGAATATCAACATGATCTCTTCTAGATGTGTTGAGACATCATCAGATGGTGTCGAGACATCATTTAGAGAAATTCTCCTGCAGTTGATTAGTTTTTTCATCAAACCAAAACATGTTAGATATTCCTCAAATATCTACTAATGATTTATGATTTGTTATCATCAAAACCAGGGGACACAACATTCTCCCCCTTTTTGATGATGACAACCATGAATCATTATAACGAGGCATTCATATAGCATTAGACAATTTGGTTGAGGAACCATCAAACAAGTGAAATTTATTCATTCAACACAATAGCTGAACGTTAGCATTTTTCAACAAAAAACTTGTTTCATTGATCAACCAAAGTTTCATACAGATCTAGCAGGACATGTATTCAAGCATTTACATTGCACTGATTTAATGCAAAAGCTAAACCCTAGATGAAAAAGGCTAACTACATGCTAGATGCTAGATGATGCTTGTCTTCTCAGAAGATCTTCAGTACTTCTCCCCCTTTGTCATCAGCAAGGAGGGGGTGAAGTAGGAGGCTGCTGTGGTGGAGGTATGGAGCTAGAACTGGCAAAGTGAAGGATCTGTGCCTCTTGAAAGTCATGTTGCATGTGAGAGATTGCTGTTGCTAGAGAGTCAACCCTCTGAGTTAGTTGCTCATCCCTTTGTCTGACAAACATGTGTAAAGTCTTGATATTTTCCTTGATGTCCTTGAGCCAGCCATGAATCATTTCACAGATGTATCCTATTTCAGCCCTCTGCTGGGAGCCTTGTAGTGGAAAACGAGAAGAGGTGGCTTCTATTTGAGGAGGAGGGCACCATTCATCACCTGCGTCCTGCAGGGCTGGTTGGAGTTGAACTTTATGCAGACGAATGAGTTCCAAGATTTCAGTACCGACCATATCCAATTTTCTGTACACTACATCCATTTTGGCCTCAGCTTTGGTGGTGTTGTTGACTGCTCGAGCTGTGTCTGTGTGGACAGTTTCTGCAAGCTTGGAGGAGGCATCCAGTAGCTTGTTGCAGTCAGAGTACATCTTCCCTTTCATCCGTTGGGATGCATCCAACAGTCGAGAAGTAGTAGCATTTACTATTCTCTCCAGATTGGAGGTGGCATCAATAGATCTGTTGGTCTCTGTGGTCACATGTGCTCTGATGGATGTAGTTGCGGCAGCCACTTGTTCAGCTAGCTGATTGGATGAATCCATCAGTTTGGCACACTTAATGTTGAGATTACCTTGATCTTCTCGGATGTCATAGGTATGCATGACCATTTCAGCAGTTTTCTTCTGGGTTTCAGTGTGGATTTCTTGTAGTCTTTTCATGATTCTCCCTGCTCGTTCACACACATTTATCAAGGAGTCCATAAAGCTTTTCAAACTTTCATCTGACTTATGTTTGTCATGCACAAATTTTTCCCATCTGCTGGTTTGGACTTGCTCAAAGTGAAGTTGTCTGGCTTCGATTCTGTCCACTTGCAGACTGAGTTGACGAAAAGAGGAGTTCATGCTCCCAAACTGTGCAGTCAGAAACTTAATGAGAGTGGGGTGAATGTCCATGGGACTAACAGTGGCACAATGAGCTGTACCTCTTGAGGTGGATGGCTCTGCATGGAATTCTGGAGGAGCATCCCCTTCAGTGAAGATTTGTGATTCAGGTTCAGGAGAAAGAGGAGGTTGGATTCCAAAAACTGTCATCATCCCAGGCTGGTCCATGGGATCTTCAGACTGCTATTGTTGATGGGCCTGCTCAAAGTGAATGTCTACATGGAACATTTCCTCACACTGATCTAACTATGCATCTGAAGCTGGCTGGTCCTGGGCAAGCTGATCATGTGCAGGCTATTCTTGTGGAGCTGGCTGTACTGGAGGGTCATGTAAATGTCTAGGCAGATTCCTTACAAGTTTGTCTCCTTCTTTCTTGAAGTGCATGTAATTTTCTATGAACCTCATGCTGTAAACATTGATCCTTGGGATAGTTATGGACTTTTCATTATCAAGAGGGATGCCAACCTTCTAAAAAATAGTAGTAAGCTGTGCGGCATAGGGCAGGCTACGTCGGTTGCAAGTGCAACTGTCCATAATCTCTGGCAAACAAACATGGTAACTGTTGAACAGACAGTAGAAGAGGAATCTTTGTGTCTCAGTAAGTCTGCTTCTACCACCCCCTTGTGGGGTAATCATGGTAGTGAAAATGTGATGCAGAAGACGCTGTAAGGGGGGAAACCGGTTTGTGTCAAAGGATTTGAAAAGTAGTTGGGTAGCATCCTGAGGGTTTCGAGGCTTTCCTGTTAGTATGGTGTAAGCTACAGACAAGTCAATCTGAACCTCAGATTCTATTTCCCCATCCCGGGGTATGTGTAAGGCTCTGTGAAGAAGTTTTGTTGTTAGCTTGATGGAAGCCCCCTTTACTTCAATCTGAAGGACTTTCTTGTTTTCATCAAAAAACAAGTTCTTGTAGAACTGTTGAACTAAAAATAGGTAGTATACCCTGTGATCGGACAGAAACCGTCGCCATCCTTGCAACTCAAATAAAGGCAGTAGTTCAGGAAAAGATTCAAGCATCTTGTGGTCACCAAAATCCACATACCGAGGAAAGAGGATCCTGGTGGGATCACTTTCTTCTTCCCTAATTGAGGGAGCAGCACCGGGCTGCGGAGGAACGGACTGAGCCTTGGCCTTCCCGTTTTCCTTGGCGGACGGCCGTGGTCGCTTGGCCTTTGGTGGTGGCGGCGAAACCCTTTCACTGTTTGCACCCTGGGCCTCGGTAGCTCTTCTCTTGGCTAGTTTAGCTGCTAGGCGGTCTTCAATGCTCTTGGAACGCCTTTCAGTGTGGTCTTTCGAGGCAGCGGCCTTCTTGGATGAAGCCGCGTCTTTCTTCTTGCCGCGGGTGATCGGAGGAGCCATGGAGAGTAGTAGAAGAAGGGGAGGAGAGGTGACGGAGGGCAGCTAGAGCTAGCTGGGGAGATGGGTGCACAGACGATGGAGGGGGAACGAGGGCGTCGACCTCCACGGTGAGAGTGTGCAGGGTCGCCGGAGAACGGGTGTGAGAGGGAAATAGGGTTGAAATGGGGAAAAGGTAAGAACTCGATTTTCACCGTGAGTTAAATAAGGAAAGTTGATATTTTTGTTTTTGTTTTTTTAAAAAAACACCCCTGAGATAAGAAATGGCGAATATACCCCTATGTTAAGTTTAGAACGGTTTAAAGCTTATAAGCTCATTTTTGAGTAATGAAGGGTTGAGAAAAACCATTTGTGCAACAAATAATATGACTAAAACATTTGAGAAAGTTAAAGATAATGGAACCAAGCCCATTCGGCTTACTCATCACATTCATTTGGCATGATTGGAAAATGAAAATAAGCAAATATTGAAAATAAACAAACACCTTTTTGTTTTGAAGCACGGTGTAGAGTCAACCCCAAACCATTTTTTTAATTAATTAAATAGTCCGATAAAGCATTCACTTTTTGACTCAAGGAAACACGTTGATTAGACGCCAGAGTCCCTGGTTACTCTGTGTAGCTTATCTTTCTGAAAGTTTCTGAACAGAGTTGACAGCCTTCATCATGACTAGATTAACCTTCATTTCATTGATGGAGGATCTAATTTCTCTGAAGATGAGGTCATTGCTATGAAATTATTGCAGAATGGTTTTTAAGAGGCATATTCTCTAATTGACTTCAGATTAGGTAATTTGTTTAAGGACAATACATGCCAATCAATACATAAACCAAGAAGCCTATTTGCAGTGAACTTTCAGACGCTTAGGCAATGGTCATTTTCAATGACTTGATGAATGTTTTAATTCTATTATGAGTGCAAGATTGGTAGAACTCAATGTAATGATTAAAAAAAATGAGGATTATAAACAAGAAACCATTTCTTTAACCAGGAGTAAAATGAATTAACTTACCTAGGGTTGTATAAATGAATGACAACATTCTCAACTCCCCCTCACTTAATGCTCGGTGAAAAGTGAGGGTTCAGAGGCAAAGGATTTGAAATGGAAATGGAGGAGGCAGTGGGAAGAAGGAATCAGAAAAACTCTCCATTGGACCTTCAAACCCAAGAGCGGCTTAGTGACAAGGAGCAGGCTGATGCTTGTATTCGTGTCGGCCTGTTTGGGATTGTTGGTTAACCTTTTTGGGTTGTTGAGAAGTTTTGTTGATTGATTCTCCTACTTTTTCTTTTCCTTTATTTTCAACATTTTCATGGTGTATTGTTTTGGAGGTTGATGCTTCGGAAGATGAAACAAAGGTGGTAGTTTTTAACCCAAAAGTTTTCTTCTTGGTTGGCTCATACCCTAGCCCTTCTCTGTTGAAGTTTATTTTAGTTCCCAGCTGAGCATTCAAGTTTTCACTTCAATCAACAAATTTTTTAAGAGCAGTTTGTTTATCTGCTAGGTCCTTCTGAAGTTTTTCATTTTCTTTCAGCAGTTGTGAATTGACTTGTTTGAAGGCTTCTGATTTTTCATTGCACAGATTGTTGTCATTCACATAGCTTTGCATCTGTAGCTTCAGTTCATCAATTTCATCTCTCAGTCTTTTATTTTCATCCTCCAAATCTTTCATCTCTTTTCTTCCTTCTTCAAGATTTTCATTTATTTTTCTTAGATCCTCAATTTCAGTTTCTAGAGAGATTATTTTTTCATTGAGAGTTTTATCTTGGCTACATGAGTCAACCTTCTTCTTTAAGGTTTTGTTTTCTTTTCTGTACACTTCATACTTATTCATCTATTCGAAGTAAGATTCTTCCCAATCATCAGTAGAGAAGTGCTCAAAGGGAGAGCTTACCTCGCTGTCTTTGTCTCCTTTAGCCATTAGACAGAGATCATCTTTTTCCTCTTCAGAGGAGTTATCTTCAGTCTCTTCTTCTTCTTCATCACTCCAAGTGCACACCATGGCCTGCTTCTTCTTGCTCTTCCACTTAGGCATAGCTTTCTTAGCTCCTTCTGGACACTCAGACTTGATGTGTCCTAGTTTCCTGCAAGAGTAACAGACAAGCTTTTCAGACTTTTTAACATTTTCAGGTCTTGGCCTGAAACCTCGTTTTACCTGGGGCTTTTTCTTGGTGAAGCCTGTACCTTCCTTTCTTAGAAATCTTCTGAACTTTCTTGTTAATAGAGCAACTTCATCTTCTTCAGTGTTGCTGCTTGAAGGCTCTTCATCTTTAGATAAATCCTTGGAGCTTGGTCCAGCTTTTAGAGCCAGAGGCTTCTTTTTACTTACCTCAGCCTCTTTATTCTTCAAATTCATCTCATAGGTCATCAGAGACCCTACGAGTTCTTCTACTTTGATAGTAGTTAAGTCTTTTGATTCTTCAACCACTGTGGCCTTTGTATGCCAAATAGGAGTTAGTGATCTCAGAATCTTCCTTACTATCTCCTGCTCAGAATAGGTCTTACCTAGCTCAGTCAAGCCATTAGTGAGCACGGTTAGCCTAGCATACATGTCCAAAATGGACTCATCAGATTTCATTCTAAACTTCTCATATTCAGATACAAACATGTTAGCTTTGGTTGTACGTACCTGCTGTGTCCCTTCATATATTACCTCAAGACGGTCCTACATTTCTTTTGCAGTGTTGTAAGTTAACACCCTTGAGTACTCAATTGGATGAAGGGAGCACTGCATGATGTGCTTGGCACCCCAGTTCAGAGTTGATTGCCTGATCTGTTCTTTAGTCAATGTATCTTCGTCCGGAGGTAGCTCAAATGGTCCCTTGCTGATCACTCGCCAGACTTCATGATCCTGGGCTCTAATGAAGACCTGCATGCGATTTTTTCAGTAAAGATAATTTGTCCCAGTGAAAAAGGGAGGTCTATTAACAGAATGACCTTCGGCCATAGGAGCCTTAGTAGCCATATCACCAGTTCTCTCAAGGTCGTTAGATCACATATAGAGAGACTAGCACTGATACCACGTGTTGAGTGGTGATAGGCAGATCTAGAGGGGAGGGGTGAATAGATCAGCCCCTTTTTGCCCTTCTTTGCCGAAATAAAAAAGGATCTAACACAAATGATGATAAGCTAAATATTTAGTTAATAGCTATAAAGCTGGTCACACAAATGATATCCATGAACGGTCCTACCAAGCTTCTACCACTAGAACATAATGGAAAGCAAACCACAAGACACAATCTTTAAGGTGGTTCAGTCTCAATCTAGAGACCTACGTCCACCCCTCACATAACAAGGTGAGGCTTCACTAGTGCAAAAGCACATCCGCTGATTCACAGCTTCTAACAGAGAGATACACTCTCACAACTCCGCTGCCACACAGCTTGAGGGATCACAACCCAAAACACTCCGCAGCCAAACAGCTTGAGGGATAACAACCCAAAACACACAGATCGGTTACCACACCGTCTGTCTTCCTACTCACAGGTAGGGAACGAATGATATGAAGTGTGTTTTGAAGAAAGGCAAACTGAAAATGAAATAGCCAGACAGAGTATCGTAATGAGGCACTATGAAAAAGAGATCTCCTGTCTAGAAAGAGCTTGAGGACTTCTTGGCTTTCTTCTTGTTCTTCCTGGTTTTTCACCACAACCCTTGCGAGAGAAGGATGATCTAGCTTTCAGCTTTCAAGGGTTCTGGACGGAGCTTCACGAAGCCTTCCTGCTTGCTTAGAGACATCCTCATCGTGAGGAAGAGGATCATCTTCTTTTTATTGCACTCATGCCAACAGCATCACCAGGAAGAAGATAGCTTCGTCAGCAAGTCTTCTGCTCTTCCTTTCTCTTGCTTGCCTTGCTGTCGAACTGGAGCTCATGCTCCTAATATATTGGTCACCACCGGCGACACTAACGTTGTCCCCTTTTCAAGCTAAACCTAGAATGTCACATCAACATTATTTGATTTGCTTCTATTTGCCAAGTTGACCCTTTTTTGTCAAGTCTGCAGATATGTGGGTAGGTAGGAGACCATATTAGCAAAAGTACAGTCCTTTCAGGGGATTTCTTTGCCATACCATCATCCTTTGACAGAGTACCCTCTTTGACGGCTTTTTCCAGACTGGACGGATCCTCCAGGACAAGTTTCGGATCTTGAAAACGGCTTCTATCGGTTTCAGACCCATTCTGGTCGAACACGAGTGTGTCGACACTATACTCACAGTGTGTCGAGACATATGTGCTTGGTTCCGAGATAACATCATGACTGTGTCGAGACATCGTCAAACGGTGTCGAGACATGTGCGTCATGTGCAGAGTTGCCACACAAAGATGTCGAGTCTTTACGTGCTAGGATCCGAGTCATCACACGAAGGTGTCGAGACACGTCCGCCATAAAGAAGTGAGGCTTCAAGTGTGTCGACAGTTTTTCACTCAGTGTGTCAAGACATCAATTAATCCATAGGCCAGACAGACAATGGCTTCAGCTTGATTTCTTCTGGGGGTGTCAAGACATGGGTTAGATGTGTTGACACATTCTTTTCTGCTGAAGCTCAACCACTTCGAATATCAATACGATCTCTTCTAGATGTGTCGAGACATCATCAGATGGTGTCGATACATCATTTGGAGAAATTCTCCTGCACTTGATTAGTCTTTTCATCAAACCAAAACATGTTAAATATTCCTCAAATATCTACTAATGATTTATGATTTGTTATCATCAAAACCAGGGGACACAACAACTCTCCTTGACCAATTTCGATAACTTGGGAGAAGAATGGATGCCATTGCCACCCGATTAGATCGCCATGACACTCGTCTGGCCCGTATCGAGGGAGTTCATCCTGAGGAGTACCCCCAACCCAACTTGTACCCCGAAGAGGAAGATGAGGAGGATTACCCCCACCATGCTCCTTGGGGGCGGCCTCCCATGGGTGGCCTAGATCGGCGCCCTCGAGGTCCCTTAGAGGATCCACTTCACCTGCTAATGAAGCTGGATGCTCACACCTATGAGGGGTCCCACAAGCCCCAAGACTATCTTGATTGGGAGACATCTCTTGACCAATATTTTGAGTGGTATCCAATGCCCGAGGAAAAGAAAGTATGTTATGCCAAGTACAAACTTCAAGGTCTCGCTAAGACGTACTGGCTTATCGTTGAGAGCCTTAGGAACCTTCGGAGAGAGAACCCCATAGCCACATGGAATCAAATGAAGGTTGCTCTTCGTCAAAATTATCTTTCATCAACGTACTATCAAGATCTCCTAGACGAGTGGCACGGCCTAACTCAAGATGGGAAAATTGTTGCCGAGTACATTGGAGCCTTCGACAGCTACCTTCTCCGATGTGGTGTCCAGGAAGATACTGCGGTCACCCTATCCCGATTCCGTAAGGAATTGACCCCTTATATTTGGCGGGAATTACACTTACGCGAGGTTACTACCCTCGAGCATGAATATCAGGTAGCTCACGACTCTGAGAGGTTCCATCTCATTCCCCGTGTCTCATCTCCACGACTGGCCGATCCCCGACAGGTTGTCACCCGTGCAGGTAACACCACCCACCCCACCCCGAGGCCTACTCCACCACCTGCATTTCCTTCTCCCACTCCGGCCCGGCCTCCACTTCCCCGTCCAACTGGGAACCCTGTCCCGCAACAGTCCCCCGTGACCCCACCTCTTAGACGGGACGATAAAGGTAAGGGTATTGTTGGTAGTTCCCCTCCTCTGACCCAGGCCGGTAGAAATGCTTGTTATCAATGCGGAGGAGTCGGTCATTTTGCTAGCCATTGCCCCAACCGTGGCCTCTCTAGCCTTTGTCATCGAGGAGCAAGTCGAGTCTCCCCCTCAGGAATCAGTGGGCGAAGAGACTGTCGAGTACACCTCGGAGCAGTCCTTGATTGACTAGTTTGAGGGGACCACCACCATTGAAGAGAAGCCTCCTTATCCGCCTGTCTCTGTCGGGGCCGTACTACCCCATGGCGTCACCCACCCACCATCTACTACATCATCAGATTGGTGTCGGAATGGCTTATGCAACACTGTGACTATGATTAGAGGCCAACCGTATGTAGTCCTCCTAGACTCCGGTAGTGCGGTCAACCATGTCTCTTCTGATTGTGTTGATCGCACAGGGCTTCCAGTCTTCTTTCACCCACAGCCCTATGAGGTCAGCTGGGTCGATGGCACATCCCGGTCCGTTGACATTATTTGTCCCGTTCCCCTCCAGTTCAGTGGGTACAACGAGATCGTCTGGTGTGACGTACTCTCCATGGATAACCGTGGCGTTCTTCTTGGCCGACCCTAGATGTATGACGTAGATATTCAGTACTTTGGTCGCTCCAACCTATGCACTTTTAGGCATAAAGGGGAAACTATCGTCATCCAAGCCCTCCCTCCTCCCACCTCGGCCATCATCCAACGAGAGGCCAGCCAACAGCGTCCTTTATCCCCTCTTCCAATATTCTCCAAGCTCATCCCAACACCCGTCTGTCCAGGTCATAGTTCCCCGAATGGTAGTGAGTCTGCTACTCCAATCCCTCCAAATAAACCCAAGTCTATGCCAGCATCAACGAGCACAAAGCGTTCTAGGCTGCGAGATCGACCATACAAACTCAAGATAGGGTCGCAAGTAGTGGTTCGGGCAGATAGGCTTCCATCTCGGATCCCACCTCAAGTGGATGTTGAGGGGATAGGTCCTTTCCGGGTTTTAAGGAGAATAGGCTCCGATGCCTATGCGGTAGAGATCCCTAAAGCTTATGAGTTGGGTCCCGTGTTCAATCGGGTTGACTTGGTATCATACGAGGAAGCGGCAGCAAGAGCCTGTGAGCGCTTCGAGCCAGACCATTCCTTGGAGCAGGACCCTCCCCATGAGAGACTCCAACATTCTCGAGAGCGGTGCAGGCATAAGGGATTCATATTGGGCAAGCAAACATCAAGGATTCGGCACTGTTCACACTCTGGCTTGTCTTAAGGCTACGCTTCCGAGTATGAGATTTGGTGGTAGTGCTGGAGAGAGAGCAACCCCAGCAAGAAGCGCGATAATCCACTCGATGGAGTCGAGTTCTTTCCCAGCATGGGGGAATTGATGGGGACATCAGGCCAAAGAAGACCCCGAATGGACCTAGCAAGTCACTATGGAGCATCCATTTATTTTCTTGCTTATTGTTCTCCTATTAGTAGCAAATGAGTCCAATTAGGTGTTTACTGAGTCTATTTTTATTTCATTTGAGTCATGTAAGCCTTAATGGGCCAGCTAAATAAGGCCCAAAGGGCCAATTGTTGGTACTAGCTCGGTTATAGGTCATTAGTAGCTTATGTTCACAACATAGGATAATAGGGTCATTTTATGTATGTAAAGGGCATTTGTGGACTTGTGACATCCCTGGTCACTCCTATAAATAGGGGTCCAAGGGCTTTGATTTTAGCAAATGAAGAATTTTAAAATTTGAGTTGAAAGAAATTGTGTGCCACTCTCTCTCTCTACCTCTTTCTACTTGCGCCCTCTCTCTCTTTCTCTCTCCCTTGGTCGAACCACCCTCTCTCTCTCTCCCCTCCTTCTCTTGGCCGCAGCCCTCCTCACCCCCTCCCCACCCCCTTGCCACATCAGCAACCTCTTTCCTAATATCCCTCCCTCCTCCTATTATCTCTCCCCCATCCAAGGAAACCAGCGCACCCTCCCTTCCCAATCTCCTTATCTCTTTCCTAATCCTTCTCAAATCAAATCCTAGCCCTCTAAACTCCTTCATAATATCCCTCCCAATATCCCATCCCTCCTAAAACTCCTCCACCAATTCTGGAAATTACCTAAAGTCTAGCATTATTCCCCTCCACCAAGCTGCCCCCCCTCTTTTCTCCCTAAACCCTGCGCGCCCCTCTCCCTAAACCCTAACCCTAATCGCCCCAGCCCAGCTTCCCACACCCACAGCCCCCAGCCTCCAGCCACCCTTCCCCACTACTACCCACGACCCCTCCCTCTCCCAAGATCATCCACGGCGGCCCGGAGTTCCCCCGACATCGCCCTCGTCCTCGGCATCAGTGGAACCTTGACCTGCTGCTCACAGATCTAAGGCAAATTCTGAGGGTCGGCTTGCAGAGGCCACCCTGACGTCTACAGTGCGAATCAGCCCAAGCCCCCTTCTGTGGGTTCGTTCTTCTCTGAGTCCTCTTCACTCTAGAAGTTGTTTTACGTCATTTCAACTTTGGCACAGATCGTGCCGCCCGTTCTCCTATGACTGCGCAGAACCTGTGCAAACCAGTCCGCCTAGGGTGTGCATCAGGATTGCAGGTCGTGCCACGCCTTCTATGTCAGTCGCCTGGCCGAGCCTTCTTCATCGGAGTTGTACCTCTCGGCGTCCTGAAACCAACCCAGGTCGTTTCATCGTGTTCTGATCTCCGTGCTGAGGGTACCACCCCGGCCATCCCACCCCTGTCTGACTGCTCGCCCAGAAAACTGAAGCTCACCACATTTGCGACCACGTCCAGCTCGGTGATCCGATGGTGCTCATATTTTGAGGATATGGAGATCTTTCTGTCGACCATCCAACCTCGCAAGTCTCATCACATTCTGAGTTCTGTGGAGAGTGCACCGGCCGTTGCAAGCAGACTGCACAGGACTGTCATGAGAGGCAGGATCGCGCAGGTCGTCGTCCGTGACCTGTCCCTGCCACCAGCGACCTTGGATCCTCACCAAACTTTCCAGAGCCTTGAATAACTTCTCCAGCAACATTTTGGCGCCAGTGGCATCGCGTTTGGATTCCCGTGCGTGGAGTACCAATCAAAACCTTCATGTTCTGTCCTATAGGACTGCATGTGGCTTTGCTTGAGTATCCCTTCCCCGTGCTCCCCCCTCCTACATGAGGTTAGTGTTGTACCTCTTGCCCCATCCTTGGGTTCCCCCTCCCTACATGGAGTGGATTATTTTGTGGTTGTACTAGCAGGATCGACCGGAAGCTTCCTCGACGCAATGTGATTGCCGGGTGCGCACGCTCCCCGGTGCGCCCACGTCTCCGACCGGAGCCGATCCTTCGGATGGCTAGGTACGTTCGATTTCCCCTCCTCTCCTTGCTTTTCTAGTATTGGTTCCTATGTCGCGCCGGTGAGATGAGTGCTCGATCCCACATGATCCACTAAAATTGAGTGAACTTGCTGCCGGTGAGAAGAGTGTACACTTGATCCGGTTCCCTCGGTACCGGTCTGCCCGGTTGCATCCGGTGCCCATCCTAGCCTCCCCGGGTGGTCTCCATCACCCTCCTCGTAGCTCGGACTGTGTCTGACACCCCTCGAGCCGCTGCTCACCCAGCCGTCACCTCGTTGCCCTTGAGGAGTTTCTTGTCGCGTGTGTGTGGTTGTCTTTTCGTCTAGGCGCGAGTGCTCGTGAATTTGTTGGCTTTAGGTCCTAGCCTCCGACCGGGCTTCATCCCGCGTCACTCATCTTTTTGCATTCTACAAGTCCATGTTGTTAACTGACTGAATGCCTGCATGGTTTATAATGCATCATACTGAACAATTGGTATCAAGCATTATGGTTTATTTGGTCCTAAAGTCATACACCTGCATACATGTGCTTTTGCAATCATTCCTATCTCAACAATTGGCATCTAGGTGTCCATCGGTTCAATAGTTGCTATCATTACAACAATTTGTTTCAGTCCACCAACTAGCTTTTGTACATAAAGCTGTCATGGTGTCAAAGGTTCACCAATTGATATCTTTCTCATACAATCATCATTACATTAGATCATGTGTATCGAGTTTCATGCATTGCAGATCAAAAATTAAAAATCTAAAAATTTGACTAATAAATGCCTGAATAAAGAGCTTACATAATGTCTCCTCTTTGACTCTGATTGATATATATTGCTCATGCTTATGTCTGGCTTTGATCTGATCATGTGTTTTTTTGAAATAGGTTTTCATGATGTGGGCTCACGGGTTCACATTGAGTTTAATCTCCAGATCTCTGCTTCTATCTACGTGCTGATGCTTCTATATGCTTGTTTTTATCCAGTTGCCCTCACTATTTCACCACTATTCTGAATATCTCTTGATGTCTATACACCTGAACACTTGCTTCCTTTTGATCCCCACCTTCATGAATGTTTTTAAGGCTCCTCCACAGATTCTCTCCATATATTTTGCTTTGATGATGTCAAAGGGGGAGAGATTATGTGAGTCATTATTTGTTGGTTCATTAGGGGGAGAGTTTATAGTTGAGTCAAGGGGGAGAGCTTGCAAAGGGGGAGAGTTTTCATTCAGTTTACGTTCATGTTGTTTTGACTGAATTGAAAGTTCAATGACTCGTAGTTGAACTCATAGTTGCCATAATGACTCATAATTGCCATCATCAAAAAGGGGGAGAATGTTGTGCTTGTGTGGTTCATGTGTGATTTTGATGATGTCTAACTATGATTCATTATTGTGGTTTTGATAATGATCCAACTATCATTCGTTGTGTGGTTTGATGATTTTTGTAATGATCTCACTATGATTCATTATTATCATGTTGTTGTGTTCTTCATGAGATTTTGAATGATTATCAAAACTATTATAATTCATTATTATTTTGTTGATGTGTTTTCGATGAGATCTTCAATGGATCTTAAATCTGTTAAGATTTGATTCCTCAGATTTGATTCTTCCTATCGATAAGTTCTTGGTTCATATGTTCATGGTTCCTATGTTCATGTAAATGTTGGCCCAACTAAGAAATGAAGTATCATCTTATATCTTTGCTTCATTGATTAAATTTATGATTGACAATCCTGCAAGTTATTAACAGGTCTAAAAAGTGCCCAAGGATGTCAAGGAATATAATCTAAGGTATGGTGGACTTAATGGGTTGAATCTATACTAACTTGTGTTTATTTTTGTGATTTTCAGGTCCACTGGTTGACCTAAGCCATGGGGCGGTCGACCAAAACCCAGCAGAGAGTGCAAACCTTGCAGGAAATGGTGCCCAGGCTTGCGCCAGTCGACCGACGATAAGAATGGATGTTCTTCTGTTTAGCCAGGTGAAGAGGTTGGTCGACCGATGGCTGGGGGTGATCGACCGATGTGAATGCAGGTTCTCGTGCATGATGGCGAACCGGCCATGGGTCGCACGTAGGTCCTCCAAAAGGTCATGAAACTTTACCAAATTGTCCCCAACTTGTTCCCACATATGTGAGAGAGCCTAGGGAACGTTTTAAGAGGGGTATAAGTGTCTTTTGAGCCCCAAAATCCCATATAAAATCTATCATTGTGAATTTGGGTGTGTGGAATGCAAGAATATCCTTGTGGGAGAAGGAGAAGAAGAAGAGGAGGAGGAGCGCCCGCCCACCGCCAAGAGGTGATCTACAACGATTTCAAGCATCTTCATCTATTTTTGATCATGTTCATGGCTCAATCTCCATCAAGGATCATCATCCGGTCATCCTCGCAGCTATTCGAGCATCAAGAAGAATCATCTTGAATGGAAAATTCTACCTTGCTAGATTTTCTAATGTTTGATCTGAGATTAATTAGATGTTATTTAATTTTGGTTTGATAGAATATACTTGTATTGACTGAGATGCTTGACTTGTGTGGTCAGATTGTGCGGTGTACACATCCGAGTGTGTCCAGTTTGCTGCAATTTGCAGCGTGTGTATGCGTGGACTGCGTTTCAGTAGCGTGTGTGTGATTGTTGCAACATTGTGCAACATGTGTGTGTAGAAATCTACTTGCATAGTGGATTTGGAATCCTCACTAGGTGAGGGGCGAACGTAGGGAGCCCGGTTGTGGTCCCCCAACCATCTAAAAAATCCTCTGTCTCCTGTGGTTTGCCGTATGATGTGAATTATCTATTTGATCATCCTGTGGCAAATCGAGTGTAATCTGATAAGGTATGAGTGAACTGTTTAACTCTTGAATAGATTTTGAATATTTCATGCAATAGATTTTTAATTACAAAAAAAATTCATAGCAATCAATTCAACCCCCCTTCTTGATTGTTGTTTGCTTGGGACAACAACGCCGCCAGTCCTAGAGATCTTACCTATTTGGGTGGCCCCAGAAGTCTCTCCTAGCTCAAAGTGGGGAGGCACCTTAGCATTGTAGATATTTATATTCCCCACCCCGAACTAGCAATAATAGGCATAAGCAAGCAACAATATGAAAGAGCAAATGGGCGATAAGAAAAGAGATGTGTACCGTGATCGCCACCAAGGGTTGACAGTAGGACAATATGCTATAAGGAATAGAAAACCTACTGCATAACTTGGAAAAGAAGGAAGAGAACACGACCAAAGAACAACCGCTATGACTTGATCGCGCTTGAGAAACGAGATGCGGGGGATGATGTGGATCACACCTCCTCACCTTCCAGCCGGCTAGAAGACAAGGGCCTCACATTCTATTCTTGCTTTCCTACGAAATAAAGACAAACAAGGGAGAAAAACCCATTAGAATATGAAGTGTAGCATCTATCCCGAATGCATAAAACAGCATGAAAGAAAGGGGGAGAACACACCAGGGGAGGGTTTTTAACCCCTGTAAAAGGGTGGAAAACGTAGATGTGTGTATTGTGAATGAATATGAGTGCAAAAGATGAATTAACACGTAGCAGAACTACGGAAAGACATGATGCAAAACGTGCAAATGTGCAGCAATGTGTAGAAAACTGTGATGAAACCCAGAAAGAGAGTGCAGAGAAATAAAGGAAAGGATGTGAAGAAGGTGCCCTTAAGCGATGAAAGACGAAGCTAATACTCCTCTGGATGGCTTGAGGTCAAAGAAACGAGTCGACGATGCAGCATGGCTTCGCCCAGAACCAACAAACGCCCCCTTTCGTGCACACAAATAGGGTGCTATTTATAGAACCCAGAAACCCTAGGCTCGGATTTTAGAGACAATTACCCAAAAATAGGGACATATATTGATAAACCTAGAGATAATAGTGGGAATAAGAGCCTAGAATTGTCACGCCCCGAACCGATAACAGCGGAATGTGTAGTTCGGAACGTGACAGTGATACGGTCGTGAATAATCAGAGCGAACATAAGACACGAAATTACAACCTGGATAATGTGGGCCAATTTAACCTTTATTGATATTCAAATATTCGAATTACATACCTTGACTCAACTTACATAAGTGAAGAAAGGACTCACTATTACACTCTAATAAAGAGAAAGGACTCAAATAATAGGACGAGACTCAAAGAAAGACACTGACACGATTCTCCATTTCGCTCATCACTCTTGCCCTTCCCCATCTGTTGGACTATCTTCAATGTCGTTACCTGAAAAAAAATGTTAAAGATAGGCTGGTGAGCGAAACGCTCAGTAGGAATTACGTCTCTCATCAAGCAGAATATAAGTGATTAACCAATTACTCATGTTCATGACAAATGCAATGCAGGAAATGGTATAACTTGAAAATCATGACAATTGATCTAGCAGAAAGGATAAATATCAAGGCCAAAGGCAGTTACGAGCTCAAGAGAAATAGGGATGAATTTCCCATGAAGAGTTAAGGACAAGCTATTAGAATATGACAAGGATAGATGCTTAGATGAACATAACTTCAGAATTGGCCAGAATATAACAGAGTTCCAATAAATATAAGCAATCTAGCAGAATATCTAAATTATTAAAATAACCAAGCAACAAATTATCAGAATAACAGATTTAACAGAATTAACAGAGTTTGCAGAATAACAGATATAACAGAATAAAAGAATAGAACAGATGTACAGAGTTTGGTGCATTGCCACACCCAGAATTACCATGGTTTATAGAATTAGACTTCCGTCCTACCTGGCACTGAAAAGTCGTGGACCCACAGCCCTTAATGTTTCAGAATCATATTGGGCCAAATATAGAGTCAAAGGGTTATGTTCTCGAATTGATGACAAGAAGATCCCAAAAAGGAGTAGAGTGTCAAGACTAACGGAAAACCAAAGTGACACGGATCGGATCCCGAGATTTTTAGGGTACAACCAGCTCGGCTACCTTGAGGGAATCCAAGGCTAGCGGAGACTTACGGAGGTCCCAATGACTAACTTTCCAGTCCGAAGGAACGGAATGTCCAACGGAGGGTTCGTATGTCACCAAGAATTGAGGGGTAATCGATAAAACATCGTGAAACGTGGGACTATACTCACGGAATGGAATATAGTGCCTATATATATATCCCACTGTCAAAGGTTACAGAAAACTATGAAAAATAGAAATCAGGTAAATAGCGCCTTAGATCAAGTCTTCAATTTATTAATTAGCGCCCTGGGCAGGGTCGCTATTTCAATATATAACGACTGTTCACTCAGTCGTTGTTTCCAAGTTCTAAAATATATTAAGATCTATAGAATTCTCAACTTTCAAATATTAAATAAATGGCGCCTTGGGCTAAGTCACCATTTCAGTAAATAGTGCCTAGGTCAAGAGCGTCATATTTCAATTTAATGGCGAGGTGCATGTCGTCATTTCAATCTTTATGTAATTTAGTCATGAACAGTAGCACTTTTTAAATAAAAGGAATTTTACAGAAATAATCACATGGTCATGTAGAGAAAAATAGCAGGATTCTAGTAGTATAGTCATGCATTAGATTAGATATCAAGATTCAAAGTTATTAAATTTTGAATATGTGGGTTTAATAATTAATCATTTAAAACAACGACTGATACACAGTCGTAAATTCAAAATAGCGCCCATGACTGGGTCGCTATTTCACTGAGATTCAAAATTCTAACCCGATAGGTATCAAAACGAAACAAAGATTATGCATGCATGATTCCTATATTTACTGAGTTAGGCTTAGTACTTGAGAAGACCTACGAGAAACTTGAGACTATGAACTCGAACATGAGATATAAGCATGTTGTTATGATCATAGGAGTATGTATTATCCTTGTTAATTGAGTTTAGCTGTCAGAGAGAACACCTACCTTCTTTGGTCGATTTGGTTGACAGAACTAAGCTGACAAAAGAATATGGCAGCTACAATCGTTCTAACAGTAGTAACCGTGGAAGAATAATAAGCAGTAAGATGCTTCTTGTCACAGGCAGCAGTACGCAGCAGCCCCCCCCCTTCCGCGCAGTAGAAACAAGGAATAAGAAGAAAAGATGAAGAACTTCACGTTCTTCACGTGCACCACGGCCACACCACGGCAGAAGCAACCTTTCGGAAGAAGAAGGTGTTGTTCTTCTGCTTCTGGTCGATAGAAGAGAGGCTTAGTAGTAGCAACTCGTTATGTTTGAGGAGGAGTAGGGACAGAAGGTTATAAAAGGGGGTATTTATAGGGTTTTGTGAACCCAATGGGTGTTGAATTCGATTGGGAATCAAACTTCCTAGTACAAGTACTAATAGCATTAGGATTTTCCTTTACTTACCTTTCCGAAACACAACACTTCCTAGTTAGACATATCTGTTTAAGAGATTCTCGTTAGTTAACGTTTAATTTAAAGTGTAACAATCTTACGGGATTTTTATCTTTTTTTATTTGATGTGATCTAGTTGGAAAATTTTAGGGGTAAGTTTTTCCATTTTTCTCTATTTTTCCATGTAATTAGTTTTCCAAAATTTTCTTTAAAAAATGGCACTACTCATTTTTTTATAAAATAACGACTTGTATTAAGTCGTTTTATACATAGTACACGCCCATGGCAAAGGGCGTCATTTGATTTGTGGCATTTTCTCTTAACCTTCAAAAGATCGATATTATATATATATCCCTATTATTTTTATAATACCTTTAACTATATACTTTATTTGATTAAAGATCCTATGACTAATTTGCAGATAACGACCAAGTAAATGTCGTCATTTATTATTTTTCAACCTCTTTCCTCTGACCCTTAATTAACTAAAATTGTATATATATCCATTATACCTCCTTTATTTTATCTTTAATGTATTTAAATCTTGTGTATATATCCTTCTTCCTTCTAATAAAATTATAATATAGTAGATGTGGAATATTAAAATTTCTAAATTAGTAATAAAATGTAAATTGATATTTTCTTCGAGATTTAATGATTTTTAATTCAATTAAAATTATGTTGTGCATTCAATACTTATATAAAAATAACATGTTATTCTTAAATTTATTATAATACTGGGGTAGGGTTCATGAGTTCTTTTTGTAAGACTTATAAGGATGTCAGGGGGGTTGTGTACAGGGTCTAGCCTTATTTATTTAATATTTTTAATTTATTTAAACTTTCTAGTCATTTAATTTATCAGGGTTGCTACACTCTCCCCCACTTAAAAGAATTTGGTCCCCAAATTCACATGACATACATTTCCAATACATTGGTGGGGTATCTAATTCTATACTCCAATCATAAGACAAGATCATCTAGGGATGCTAATCAAAATAAGCTAAGGTACTAGACTTAGGTTAAAGGGGTACCTCTAGCTACTCCATTATCAGCAGGTTCGACTCGTCTTATTGCTTGCATTCGTCCCTGACGCCGTTCCTTATTGCGATCCTTTGCTTGCTGAGGTTGATCTTTAGGAAGGGGGCAATCAACTACCCTATGTTCCCGGCTTCCACAACGAAAACAAGCTCCATTCTTCCAGCGACATTTCTCGGATTGATGACCCTCATTCCCACAATGCTTGCACTTCCCATCCTTAGGCTTCTTACCGTTCGGAACTCTATTCTCATCATTAGACCTTTTATTGTCATTATCTACTTTATTCTTTTCCATTCGTGCCTTGACCTTGTCAGATAATTCCATAGCGTCTTCCAATAGCCGAGCTCTCTTAACCATCTCGGCATATGATTGAATATCCATCGGTGCTAATTGGGGTATATGTTGTAATCTTAACCCATTCAAGAACCTCCTAGCTTTCATCTTCTCCGTCATGATTAAATGAGGTGCATACCGTGATAACCTCGAGAACTGAGCCTCATATTATGCCATAGACATGCTTCTTTGTTTGAGCGAGGCAAATTCTCCTGCCTTTCTCTCCCGAACTCTCTCCGAGAAATACTTCTCGTTGAAGTGTTCTAAAAATTCTACCCAAGTTACTTGAATGTTGGGCAAAGTGGCTTCTACGGACTCCCACCAAGCCCTTGCGTCCTTCTCTAGTTGAAATGTTGCTAAAAGGACCTTATCTTTGTCCGAACATTGCATCACTCGAAAAATTCTTTCCATCTCCTTCGTCCAATCTTCCGCCATGTCAGGATCAGGGGTTCCACTAAACCTAGGGGGATTGAGGCTCCGGAACTCACGATGTAACTCTACGGCTCCACGATTGGCTCCACCCTCGGCTACCCGCTGAAGAGCCTGAGTCAATCCTTGAACTGTCCTTTACATCTCACGCCATTGGGCACGCTCAGCAGCCATTGTTATCTATCTAGTTCTACAAGACACAAACAATCTCATGTAAGATTATCAAGTAATTCTCGTGAAATTTTACTAAGCTATCATCGTAAACTAATCTTATTAGTATTTTAATTTCCTTTTTAGCTCTTAACCCAAGGTTCTACCCAATCTCACCGGACAATAATGGGGTTGAACCTAGAACTTATGGCAACCTATAGTCAAGACCTAGGGTTTAATATAACCTGGCTCTGATACCACAAATTGTCACGCCCCGAACCGATAACAGCGGAACGTGTAGTTCTGAACGTGACAGTGATACGGTCGTGAATAATTAGAGCGAACATAAGACACAAAATTACAACCTGGATAATGTAGGCCAATTTAACCTTTATTGATATTCAAATATTCGAATTACATACCTTGACTTAACTTACATAAGTGAAGAAAGGACTCACTATTACACTCTAATAAAGAGAAAGGACTCAAATAATGGGACAAGACTCAAAGAAAGACACCGACACGATTCTCCATTTCGCTCATCACTCTTTCCCTTCCCCATTTGTTGGACTATCTTCAATGTCGTTACCTGAAAAAAAACGTTAAAGATAGGCTGGTGAGCGAAACGCTCAGTAGGAATTACGTCTCTCATCAAGAAGAATATAAGTGATTAACCAATTACTCATGTTCATGACAAATGTAATGCAGGAAATGGTATAACTTGAAAATCATGACAATTAATCTAGTAGAAAGGATAAATATCAAGGCCAAAGGCAGTTACGAGCTCAAGAGAAATAAGGATGAATTTCCCATGCAGAGTTAAGGATAAGCTATCAGAATATGACAAGGACAGATGCTTAGATGAACATAACTTTAGAATTGGATAGAATATAACAGAGTTCTAATAAATATAAGTAATCTAGCAGAATATCTAAATTATCAAAATAACCAAGCAACAAATTATCAGAATAATAGATTTAACAGAATTAATAGAGTTTGCAGAATAACAGAATATAACAGATGTACAGAGTTTTGTGCAATGCCACACCAAGAATTACCATGGTTTACAGAATTGGACTTCCGTCCTACCTGGCACTGAAAAGTCACGGACCCACAGCCCTTAATGTTTCAGAATCAGATTTGGCCAAATACAGAGTCAAAGGGTTATGTTCTCGAATTGATGACAAGAAGATTCCAAAAAGGAGTAGAGTGTCAGGACTAACGGAAAACCAAAGTGACACGGATCGGATCCCAAGATTTTTAGGGTACAATCAGCTCGGCTGCCTTGAGGGAATGCAAGGCTAACGGAGACTTACGGAGGTCCCAATGACTAACTTGCCAGTCCGAAGGAACGGAATGTCCAACGGAGGGTTCGTATGTCACCAAGAATTGAGGGGTAATCGATAAAACATCGTGAAACGTGGGATTATACTCACGGAATGGAATATAGTGCCTATATATATATCCCACTATCAAGGGTTACAGAAAACTACGAAAAACAGAAATCAGGTAAATAGCGCCTTAGATCAAGTCTTCAATTTATGAATTAGCGCCCTGGGCAGAGTCGCTATTTCAATATATAACGATTGTTCATTCAGTCGTTGTTTCCAAGTTCTAAAATATATTAAGATCTATAGAATTCTCAACTTTTAAATATTAAATAAATGGTGCCTTGGGCTAAGTCACCATTTCAGTAAATAGTGCCTAGGTCAAGGGCATCATATTTCAATTTAATGGCGGGGTGCATGTCGTCATTTCAATCTTTATGTAATTTAGTCATGAACAGTAGCACTTTTTAAATATAAGGAATTTTACAGAAATAATCATATAGACTTGTAGAAAAAAATAGTAGGATTCTAGTAGTATAGTCATGCATTAGATTAGATATCAAGATTCAAAGTTATTAATTTTGAATATGCGGGTTTAATAATTAATCATTTAAAACAACGACTTATACACAGTCATAAATTCAAAATAGCGCCCATGACTGGGTCACTATTTCACTGAGATTCAAAATTCTAACCCGACAGGTATCAAAACGAAACAAAGATTATGCATGCATGATTCCTATATTTACTGAGTTAGGCTTAGTACTTGAGAAGACCTACGAGAAACTTGAGACTATGAACTCGAACATGAGATATAAGCATGTTGTTATGATCATAGGAGTATGTATTATCTTTGTTAATTGAGTTTAGCTGTCAGAGAGAACACCTACCTCCTTTGGTCGATTTGGTTGACAGAACTAAGCTGACAAAAGAATATGGCAGCTACAATTGTTCTAACAGCAGTAACCATGGAAGAATAATAAGAAGCAGTAAGATGCTTCTTGTCACAGGCAGCAGTACGCAGCAGCCCCCCCCTTCCGCGCAGTAGAAACAAGGAATAAGAAGAAAAGATGAAGAACTTCACGTTCTTCACGTACACCATGGCTACACCACGGCAGAAGCAACCTTTCGGAAGAAGAAGGTGTTGTTCTTCTGCTTCTGGTCGATAGAAGAGAGGCTTAGTAGTAGCAACTCGTTATGTTTGAGGAGGAGTAGGGACAGAAGGTTATAAAAGGGGGTATTTATAGGGTTTTGTGAACCCAATGGGTGTTGAATTCGATTGGGAATCAAACTTCCTAGTACAAGTACTAATAGCATTAGGATTTTCCTTTACTTACCTTTTCAAAACATAACACTTCCTAGTTAGACATACCTGTTTAAGAGATTCTCGTTAGTTAACGTTTAATTTAAAGTGTAACAATCTTCCGGGATTTTTATCTTTTTTTATTTGATGTGATCTAGTTGGGAAATTTTAGGGGTAAGTTTTTCCATTTTTCTCTATTTTTCCATGTAATTAGTTTTCCAATATTTTCATAAAAAATAGCACTATTCATTTTTTTATAAAATAACGACTTGTATTAAGTCGTTTTATACATAGTACACGCCCATGGCAAAGGGCGTCATTTGATTTGTGGCATTTTCTCTTAACCTTCAAAAGATCGATATTATATAGATATCCCTATTATTTTTATAATACCTTTAACTATATACTTTATTTGATTAAAGATATTATGTCTAATTTGCAGATAACGACCAAGTAAATGTCGTCATTTATTATTTTTCAACCTCTTTTCTCTGACCCTTAATTAACTAAAATTGTATATATATCCATTCTACATCCTTTATTTTATCTTTAATGTATTTAAATCTTGTATATATATCCTTCTTCCTTCTAATAAAATTATAATATAATAGATGTGGAATATTAAAATTTCTAAATTAGTAATAAAATATAAATTGATATTTTATTCAAGATTTAATGATTCTTAATTCAATTAAAATTATGTTATGCATTCAATGCTTACATAAAAATAACATGTTATTCTTAAATTTATTATAATACTGGGGTAGGGTTCATGAGTTCTTTTTGTAAGACTTATAAGGATGTCAGGGGGGTTGTGTACAGGTACTGGCCTTGTTTATTTATTATTTTTAATTTATTTAAACTTTCTAGTCATTTAATTTATCAAGGTTGCTACAAGAATGGATGGAAATCGAGGTGGCAAGTTATCCTCGTTGAAAACGGTGCCAAATAGGACTCTCGGACATTTTCGGCCAAAGAAAACAGAGCTTGAGAGGTTCTGGACTCTGTTCCGAGAAGGCGATCAATCGCATGACTGCAACTTAGAGAAGATGGTCGAGGGAAGGTCGCAACTTAGTAGGAATATAAATGGAGTCAACGCACCTAGGAGCGGAGTCGACGCACCCAGGGAAAAAGGCAAATGGCGGTCTTGGGATGACCGCCGCCTACAGGTGGCGGTCATCACCAGACCGCCACCATGAGCGGGCAACCGGGTTGACACCGGTCGATGCGCCAATCACGGGGAAGTAACCTCCAGAGTTTCAAGGCTAATGACCATGAATAGGCTCAAAATTCACTCAAGAAAAGCTCCAAAATTATGGATAATTCGGGACATCATCAAAGATGGATAAGAGAAATACCTCGACTTGCAGGTTAAAAATGGGTGTCAACAGATGCCTCTCCTTGATGTCCGCTTTGCAAGGGAACAAGCGAAAGTGACACAGAGGCAGAATGGAAAGGAGATGCAGCGAAAGCAATATGACGAGAAATGGAGATGAAGTAGAGATGAAGCTGAGTGAACTGAAAAGCGGGCATCAAGGCAAAAGACACCGGGCATAATCAACAAGCGACAGGAATTCTCCCGAAAACGTCGAACTAGCCACCAGGAACAGCTAACACAGATGAAATATGTCTGGAGAAACTAACTATCCAACGAAAAGGAAAACACGACCGACCTCATCAGGGGACACAATCCAGAGCCAATGAGGGGATCGAAAAGACAATAGCTGGAAAGGAAACTGGGATAAAAATCCAGACAGGAATCACGCTGGCCAACCAGACCAAGCGGGAAGATCAGAGAAAACGTTCAAATTCGGAGTGGAATGAGGATCTCTTATCCAAGAGAATTGAAGTGCAGTTAACTATTGCTGAGGAGAAACCTTGAAAGAATTGCGAGGCGTGAATGCTCAAAATGACATGATGCATGTTGGGCTAAAATAAAGAAATCATCAAAACGAATGCAAAGAAAGCATAAAATAGAAAGTACTCAAGTATAATATTGCTAGACCGAACAATACAAGGTCAAGAGTCTTCTTGCAACCACGGCGTGCGAGACAGAGTCCATCGTCTCCCACCCGACTCAACCTAACGACCTATCCAACGATTAACCATGTGCTCTTAGATCATCATCGTTTTTGGTAAAGGGGAACATCAGATCCTTGAACACACGGAGAACTAGCCGGTCCTTGAGATAATATAATAATGTAGATACCATATAGTAATGCAACAAAGAGAAGGGATAGAGAGCCATACTTGACTTACCTGCCAAGCGAAACGGCATTTTTTAAATTTTGGATTTTTAGATTTTTATGAGTTTTCATATAAGACAACCATGACAAAAGATGAAGATGAACATGAACTAAAACATAATAAAGATGAATGAAGCATAACACCATGAAGAGGAATGAAACATAACATAACACAACAACATACGTAAAACATCACAAGAACAAACAACAAGCATGGGACAGTGGGACACGGTGGGACAAGACAACAACACGGTGGGACAGCACACACGGTGGGACAAGACAACGCGTGGGACGATAACACACGGGGGACAAGAAACACGGTGGGGTAAGAACATGGTGGAACGACAACACACGGGGGACAAAAGATAGCACGTGGGACAAGGACACATGTGAGATGACAACAACACGGGAGATAAAAGACACGGTGAATACACCCTTCAACCAAACCCAAGATCAGATGAAGCAGAACTGGCAGGTTCAAAATCGTAAGGTAAAGCCCTCTCATGAAGATATGATAAAGCAAAGCGAAGTAGGCGAAAGCTGAGAAGGACATGAGCTTCAGGCAGATGAAGAGATAAGATTGAAGGGATGAACAGATTAGAAAAGATGGGAATAGGAGGCAAAGCGAAAGATAAAGAGCAAGGAAGCCCTGGGCACCTGCAACCTGCAACCTGCACAATTAACAAACACATTATATCTGTCCTCAAGAAATAACCAGAAGATGAAAAACGCAAAGAAATGAGAACAAAGGACACATTTTTTGTATTTTTTTTGACATTTTTTTGATTTTTTTGGATTTTTAAAAATATCTATTTTTTTTGGATTTTGACATATTTGATTTTTGAGATTTTTGAAATATATGATTTTTTTAGATTTTTGACAATATTTGATTTTTTGAAATTTTTGACCAGGCTATCTGCAGCACCCAAAGACAGGCTTAAACTACTGGCTAGGGGTTGTCATTCCTCCCCTCTCGCTAAGGACTTCCCTTGAGCAGGGCGTGCACTTGAGGGTGGCTCGCCACAACCAACTGCCTCTAAAGAACGGTGTCCCTACTAAGGTCATACTCGGAATACAACCCAGCCTAAGAGAGAGAAACAGAAGAAAAATCGAAGATAAGCCTTATGCAGGATGGGAGATATCAAGACTCGACTTCTTTCCAGGACACTACCCCTCAAAGATACAGTCTGTTTCGCCGGGGCTTTGTCTTTGATTTTGAGACCCATTATTATTAGGCATGCATACGACCGGGCTCATGATGTCCCGCGGGGAACTGTACTGCCACTCTTGCTATGCCTTTGATTCATAATTTTGATCAATTCATTCATTTTAATTTTGATAGCCCTCATTGGCTAGAGTTGCATGAAAGCTCATTTTCAAGGGCCATTAAGACTACCCCTATTTGAGACCTCTCTCGTATTAGGGAGCACCTAGGTTGGTCATCTCATCCATCCATCTCTTGCCCCCGCACTTGGCCGAGCAGAGAAAAGCAAAGCCTTTGTGCATACCCATGGTATGGCCAAAGCAGCAACGGTGTGCCTAGAGAGATCGACTATAGCTTGCCGTGTAGTGTGTGGAAAAACCCATGCTCAATAGATCACCCTCAACGATTGGGGATAGAACTGGACTCCCAGCACGGAGCTACCACCATCCTAAGGTGCTGCAGAAGCGAACTCATTTTGACTAAGCTTAAAACTTATTAAACCACTCAAACATGTTGAGGAAACAACATTATAACCATGCGCATGAGTAAATAATGGAAATGACAGCATGTTCTTATGTAAAATAAAAGATACCTTACAAATCCATTGCATGAAAAATAGCATCATGAAGCGATCTTGATCAACGTGAGCTTCATATTCCTTGCTTGACATGATAAAAGGTAGAGGATAACAAGGATTAAAGATTCCTTCATAGGAAGGAGCGGTAGACACCAAACTGGACGAAGAAGGATAAAAAGGAAGAGAGGTGAGGGCTAGAACTCACTCACTAGGGCGCAGAGACCCTGATAACAAGGAACATGCTACAGAAGAAAAAGAGATCAGTTGAGATCAAGGCGGACTAAAGCCTCGAAAACAACATGAAAAAGGGTGAGAACCCCGAAAGGGTGGGACAGAAAGAATAAAAAAGCAATGAGGGGATTGCTGGAAAGATGAGGATGAGTGATCATCCGACGAGGTCGGAGTGGAAGAATTGGTAGAATCCGGCAAGGCCGGAGAATAAGAATAATGGTCATCCAACAAGGTCAGAGAAGAATCAGAGATAAAGCCCGGAAGTTCCAAAGAAGAATTAGAAGATGTCCCAAAATTGGGATGGAAGGAGGGCCTAGGATGAGGTCTAGAATTGTGAAAATAAGGAAAATCCGGAGGGTCCAGATGAGAAGGAGAGGAGTGGGGGTTTATGGACCCGGGAAAAGAGGGGAAGATCACCGAAACAAGATTAGAAGAAGGAAGGTATACCACCCAAGGGTGGGAGCTGAGCAGAAGAAAGGATGACTGAAAGGATGGAGAAGGGGTGATCCCCGGAGTGCACAATAATCGGCCATTGAACTTGCGCCGCAGCCTCTTCTTGGCAGAAAGTTGCTTGTAATGGACCCGCCTGGCACGGGCTCCGACCTTCGGGCTTCTTGGCTTGAAATATCTTCTCACATAATGGGCCCATCTAGCAGACGGCCTGGCCCGTTTATGAACATGCAGCCTCATCGAGGCGGTTGCCCCTAGACACCCGATGTTGACAATATGTGGACATTCTTGAACAACCAACTCCTTGGATAGGTAAGCATTGTGAAACCTTGGAGTCTTGTCACTTGGCACAAGAAGCATGAGATTTGACAACTCCACTCGGCACTCAGGCTCGAAGCACAACTCCCTTGATAAAAGGGAAGAATGAAACTGAGGGAGAGTAATGCACGACGTTGACGTGGCTGGCTCACTAATAAACCGAGGGAGATTGCATAGAATATGCAAAATGTCCTTCGAAAATTTAGAAAATATGAAAATGCCCCTTGAACATGGAATGCATGACTTCTTTGGCAGTCGTACGTGTTAGCAAAATCCAGGGAAAGAACCCTTCCTGACCAGTGAACTAGACAACAATGGAGCGAGAAGTAATAATAGCCTCAATGGTAGAACCTTCGGCAAGCAATGAAATTGGCACTGGCCTCGCTTGAGAAGAAACTGGTACTAGTGCAAGGGAACTCTTCCTGGCAATCGTTTTTGGAAGACTAGGCTTATCATCCCCAAAAGAGCCGGAGATTAGAACACGGATCGACATGCGACATATATAATCTTGAAGCTTGAAACACACCATCGGCACCGAATCGTCCTGACTGGGCTCATCGTCTCCCCGGGGACCTGTGGACGTGTAAAATTGCATGCCCATATGTCCTGTCCAGTCTCGCAGCAACAACAACTTGAAATGAAGAAACCGTGGAGAAGAAGGGTCATCCGGACTCTCCGAAGATACACACACTGCCGTGAAGCCGTCTCCGGAGCCACAACAGCGAGGAGAAACCAACCCTCGGGAAACCTACAATCCATGGGCCCCGAAGAAAATTAAATGAACCATGACTTGTGCACGTAACGGGCATGAACATGCCCCCAACGGCACACCCTGCTGCCCTCCACGGCACACCCTAGTGCCACCCTGTCCGGCACACTGGCGGTCCTCATCGGCACGCCTGCAAGCTCCTCCAACGGCACGCCCCCGTGGGCCTCCAGCGGCACACTCCTGAGCGTCTTCAACGACACGCCTGAGGACGCCTCCAGCGGCATGCTCGCGCGTTGCCTTCAGTGACACGCCCAGCGTGGCCCCCAACGCCGGCACGCCCAGCTTGGCTACTCTTCGTCGGCACGCCCCCTTTCACCATCCGTTCAGCGGCACGCTCAGGTCACACTCCCAACAGCACGCTCGCAGGCCGCCCAGCGGCACACCTATTGGGCTCTCCAGCGGCACGCCCTTGTGGCGCTTCAGCGGCATGCCCTGGTGGCCTCTCAGCGGCACACTTGCTGTGCCTGCCAGCGGCACAGCATCTCAGCCCCTCAACGACACACCGTGACTTGCCTCCAGCGGTGCATCCGGCAGGTGAAATCTTACGCCATGCCCTATGGATTCTTGGCGCGCAGTGGCCTGTCTAAGGTGTTGTCCAGGGAGGAAGACACGCCGCCTACCTCCTACCACCGAAGAAGGGGAAGTCAAATCCCCATTAAGGCCGGTCACTTCCCGCCTCCGCCGTTCGTGCTCGAACGCACCCGTCGTTGGGGGTATAAAAACCCTTCTCCTCCGGTGAACAAGAGGGGCAGAGAGAGACACAAACAGAGACACACACCAAGAGAGGCGCGACACAGAGCCATCGCCTCCAGAGGAGGAAGAAGAGAAGAAGAGAGGAAGAGGGAAGGCCCTCCGGTGACCACCGGCGACGAGAGAGAGTAAGAAAGAGAGAGAGAGGGAGGGAGTGTGGGTGTGAATGTAGTGAAGGGGAGGGGGAAGACCAGGGAGCCGTCGCCCCTACTCGACCCTAACTCCCCCATTTCCTCTCCTCCATGCCTTCTTCTTCCTCCGACTGTTGTATCTTCTGCTCCGGTGTTTTGAGGTGTACATGGCCGGTTACGGCCCTTGTCCTCCATGAATAAAAATATCTCTCTTGAGTTTTCTTTTACTGTCTCCGTTTATCTGGGTCCATGTGTGTGTTTGAACGCTTCTTCCCCCGCCTTCCGATGGTTTGGTCCCCAGTGTGGGCCTTCTCCCCCTCTGTCACGGCCCTTCTCTTCTTCGAACACCCAACCATCAACACCACCATTGGCCTTCCTCCCTTCTCTAGCCCCAACGTGTCTAGCCAACCCTCGGCCTTCTTTCCCTCAGACCAACCTCCCCTTTTCCGAACTGAAGCTTCCACTTTGGACGAACCAAACTAAGACCCCCGGTTCTTTCCCCCGTGGCTCCGTCCCACTTAGCTAGCCTTCAGTCCAGCTTCTCCAGTCCTCAGGCGATACACCTTGCTTAGTCTCCCACCGGTGCGCCCTGGTCTACGCTCCACCGGTACACCCCTTCACCGGTACAGCCCCTGGACGGTGCACCCCTAGCCCCTCGGAGTTGCCTTCTCCGGCACACCTCCTGAAGCCTTCAGCGGCACACCCTGGCCTCTCCTAGCCCGGCACGCCTTTGAGTCTCCCTGGCCGGCACACTAATCCCCAATCCCTCCTCCTTGCCTGGTGCACTCCCTAGCCAGCCCTAGAGAGGTCTCCGGTCCGCCGTTTCTTCCAGGTTTTCCGAGGTTTTATCAAAGGTTTTGTCGCCCTTGGCACGCACCTCCAATTTTCTGGTTCCGCCACTCCATGTCGTTCCCTTTATCTCCCTTACCACTCGGGTCAAGGGGAGATGCTGTCGAATTTTCGTCAGAAATGATAACGTGTTTAAAGACAAAAGGAAGCAACAAACAAATGAGACAATAACGTGCTAAAGGACATAAGGAAACAACAAACAAATGAAATGGACAATGACAAACCACTTCAACCAAGGCAAGAGGACTATGTACAACATGAAGCAGACCAGACCGAATGTCAACTAAACAACTTGAGTGCTTGCCCTGTAAAGAAAGAAGAAAGGGAACGACTAGGGGAAAAAGAATAGAAAACCCACATGAACACAACATAAAGTCAAGAGAAGAATAGAAAAGACACGAGAATGATGAGGAGGGGTGGGAACGCCTTTCAACCCTTCACCGGTACGCCTCTCCAGTCTCCCTTGGCCGACACACTTGGGCCCACGCTTGCCCGGCACGCTCGGCCATGCCTTCGCCGGCACGCTCCTAGCTCTGACTCCCCGGCACACCATCCCAACCTTCGCCGGTACGCTCTCGTTGCCTATGCTTCCCCGGTACGCTCGCCCAGGCCTTCGCCGGCACACGCCCCCAGTCTCCACCGGTACGCCCTGCCTTAGAGCTTCACCGGCACACCCAGCAACCCCTTTGCATCCCAGCCCTGCATGCCTAGCTATGCTCCTCCGTGGTACACTCCCCCACTCCTTGCCCGGTACGCCCAGTCGTGGTCTCGCCGGCACACTCCCCAGCCCCTTCGCCAGTGCGGTCTTCCACCCTCTTTGTGTTCTCTCCGGCACGCCTCGAACTTGCACCAGCTTCCCCTAGTCTGGCCTGACTCTGCACAGGCTCGACCTTGGATTGCACTGACCTTGCCTAGGCTCTGCACCGACCTCTTCCCAGCCTCCCGATGGCCCGCTCCTCCACATGCACCATAAAGGCAAATAAAAGAAATACTATGGCGATGGTGATTAAAACAAATCCAAAAAATATAAATAGAGAAACAAATAAATGAAACATATGAAAATTCTAATGGAAATGAACGAATAAACAAATAAATGAATATATAAATATATTTTTGAGCACATAATAAATAAATGGAAGGAAAAGGAAAAATGCATGTAATAAATAAAAGAAAAATAGTAACATCACCCAAAAAATGCATAAAAGGGAAATAAACATATATATATATATATATATATATATATATATATAAAATTAAAATCCCAGATGATAAAAAGGGGGGGGGGGGCAGAACCCACACTGCAACTTCGTCTCCCCCCCGTGACCCGATGCAAAAGGAACAATAATGCTGCCCTCGCAGGCCGGGCCTGAGTCTTGGAAATTATCTTGACATGGCCAGGCCCCGACCTTGCCTTGGGCCGACATTTCGATTACATCAGACCCGCTTCTCAGGCTGGATCCTTTCCGAGCCATTATTAAAATTGCTGTGCATCCGACAGATATTTGAACGGGTTTACCCCAACTTCCACCGCGCTTCTGTTAACGGACCTTCGTCCGAACATGAAAAGGGTTCATGAGTGATCGATATGTCTGATGGCTCTCATCCCGATGCCCGTCCTTAGTGTGATTTATTCCTCCCCACTCTTGTGCAATTAGTATTAATCCTTTTAGGCCGCATGGCCCCTAATTTCGACAATTAATCAAGGGTGTTCCTCCGTATGGGGGATGTAAATGACGTCGTGACCTTTATGGCACGGCGGGATTTGGTCCCGACACGAACCACACAATCGACTGACGGAGTCAGATCGAGCGCACTACGGGCTTCCACGAAGCCCGAATAAACTGTCACTTTGTGACTGGCACACCCACGCACTCAACAAACCAACGAGAGTTTTTTCCAATCAAAAAGTGCGTCCACAAGTCTGGCACGCCCGGTGGGACAGATCCACCCTTCATCTCTTTGCCGGGATTAGGGGCCCCGCGGCCCCCTTTTTGTAATACTAATTGTGCTATTTTTTGCAAATGCAGGAGAATCGCACTTTGACATCGAGGATGGCGACAACCTTCGGTTCCCAGCCTATCGAGAGTCACGTTGGGGGAGGCTATCTCACCGTCCCCCTCAACTTTGGGAGCTTCCCTCCCGTGGTTGACTTCCCCAACTTCCTTGGGGTGGCCTTCATCAACATACTGGACGTGGAAGCATCCGACAAGCCCGAGACCGACGCTCCCACCCAGGAAGTCACTGAAGCTACTGTCGACCGAGACCCGGCCAAAAACAACAACATCGTCCCGGCTGGGACGCTAAGCTACAACGTGCACCATGTGCATCAGACTGCCGGCCCACCTCACCAGCGATCGGCATCTTACCGGAGGAGGCTCCGGAGGAACAATGCTGGCGCAACTCCGGGATGCCGAATCTCTAGCTCCGGAAAGTCCATGACCGTCGGGAGCGTCCGAGTGCACCTTAATAGGCAGAGGTCAGAGGTGATTCCAGACCGCATCGTGCCAACTGTTCCAGTCCGCAACTCCTTCCAAGGGCTGGAGAAGATGAAAGAGAAGGTGGTGCCCGCCATCCCGGCCTCAGCATCGAAGAACACGCCAGCTCACAAGCCCGCTAAACTCAAACAAGTCTGGATCCCTAAGGAAGCCCAGACCACCGCACCCGCCCAAGCAGGGCCCAGCTGCATCCGCCCGAGAAGGGCCCGACGAGATGAGAGGGTCGAAGTGACGCCCCTGATCTACCCGTCGGCATCTACTACACCGACACCGCCAAAAAATATCTGCCGCCAGCATCACAGGCGTCGACACCAATCTGCCCGCCCAAGGCCTGCGGATTACACTCCTGTTGCTGCCATTGGCACCCAATCATCGGCTTCTCCCCCTGACCAGGAGTGGGAAGGGATGGAGCAAGCCATGAGGAATTACCTCCGAGGCCTGGGGAGCACCCTTCAGGTCGCCAAAGACTGCTAGGGGCAGTGGCCTCCACCTTCCAAGAAGAAGAAACCCGACATGTGCCCAACGCAGAATCGAGGAACCACTCTGAGGAGCTCCGTCAGTCCCCTTTGCGGGAGGAAGCGAAACCCCGAAGATCGATCTTCGATAGACTGGTGTTCCCAAGAAGGCCATCGAGGAGTATGACAAGAAGAAATAGAAATTGGAAAGTCTACACCTGCAGCATGGCAGGAGTGTTTGGTCGGTATGGAGCTCTACCTACCGACCCCGAAGAGGTGGCCAGACTCGCCGCGAGACCCGTCCCCCTTACCAGAAGAGGGAGAGCGGAAAGCGAGGTGGCACAGGTGGGCGCTGAAGAGACCTCCTATGAAGAACCCTCCACGGCTCTGGCCGCCAATGTCATCACTATTGGGGGCACCAGCGGCGGGCCGTCTACGTCATCACAAGAGACGCCGGCTGAAGGAGCAGGGGGTATTCCTAGTCTCCCCACAAATGACCCTGCAATGTTGTATATGGTACACCAATACTAGCGGGAGATTGAACCGCTGAAGAAGCAATTGAATGAGAGGAATGCTCAACCCTCGACATCCGGGCAGACTGAGGCTTTGCTCGAAGCACCCGGGGGCAACGGGCAGTCTTCTGAAGCGCCTCTGCAGGGAGCAGCACCTTCGCTGGTACCCGGCTACACTGGGGGCATGCCCCTGCAATAGGTACAACACACAGCACCGGCTCCGCCGCCCGTCTTGTCCTTCCAAGGGTCCCCTATGGCCCCGCAGGCGATAGTGCTGACTACTCCAAGGGCGCAGCCTGCCCACTTTTACCCAAACCCGGTCGACCCCGCAGCGATCAGCCGATTGATACTCGAAGAGATGATTGACATGAAGTTGGCAGAGAGGGGTGATGGTGATCAAACACCGTTTGATGTCTACCGAGTGCCCTACCCGGCTCATTATGCTGCCAAGAAATTGTCGGCTGGCATCACCAAGCCTCCCAAGTTTGAAAAGTTCAACGAGCAAGGGTCTCCCAGGGAGCATATTGCCTATTATGTGAATGTTATGGGAGACCTGGCTACTGATGAGGCCTATCTCCTCAAATTCTTCGGCTCAACACTCACTGGGCTTGCCTTTGAATGATACTCTAGCTTGCTAGCCGGGTCTATCATTTTTTTTTTTTGTAAAACCCCAGCCAAGTGGAGGATGATGGAGACCAACATCGCACCACTAGGAGGATGATACTATTGATAAAGAGTAAAGAATTATTATAAGAGGCGAATGCTAGGCATGCCTAGCTTATCCAAACGGGCTCCACCTTTGATATTCTGAGGCAGCTCATGATGAAAATAGAAAGAATTACACTTAGTGGAGCATGCTAAAGATGCTAACAGATCAGCAACACTATTGGCTTCTCTATAGATGTGGTTAATTGAATGATGCGGGGGAAGGAGGCTCCAAATCTCTCTGACAAAATGGAGAATCACCCAAGGACATTGAATTACTTTTGTAACAGCCTGCACCAAAATGTTGGAGTCACAATCAATAAGAATCATGTCACTAGTGATGGTAAGAGCGTATTTGATGCCATCCAAGAGTGCCCGAGCTTCAGCAATAAGGCTGCTAGACTACCTATAGTAGTGAGAAAAGGCAAGTAAAACCGATCCATGGGAATCCCTTATGACCCCACCACCACCTGAGTCACCAGAGGGTTTGCAAGAACCATCAGTATTGATTTTGATGAAGGGCCAAGGCGGACAGATCCACTTTACAATCTTGAATCTTGGTGTAGGGTTAGTAGCAGCCTTTAGACCAAACGCCTCCAGAACAGTCCTTTTGCTGTGATGTTTTTCCTGAAGATCAGCTAGAGTGCAGCTTTTCTTGACCTTTAAGATAATTTTTTGGAGAAGGCAATTTATGGAAGTATGTTTCCCATCGAATTTTGAAGAATTCCTGGCCTTCCATAGCTCCCACAGACCAAAGCCAATGACAGCTAGAGTAAAGAAATCATGTGCTGATTTTTTCTTCAGTTGAGAGGTAATAATCAGGAGAGCAGATCTGATAGAAGAGCCATTAACCTGCATCTCAAACTTACGAAAGAAAGACCATATATAGGAAGCTGTCTCACTATTTAGGAATAAGTGATTAATGTCTTCCACACAGGAACTGTTGCAGCAGTGGCATTTGGAGCATAGGGGAATACCCGCTGCCTGGACTTTAGTATCAACAGGGATGCAACCATTGATAATTTTCTAAATGAGCACAGAAATTTTAGAGGGCAACCAAGCTGACCAGATATTATTCCAACTTGACAGAATAGGAGTGTGAAGATCTCTGCTACTGGAGGCCCTATAAATAGAGGAAGTCATACACTTGCCTGAGCTGGATAGTGAACAAACCATCGTGTCGGGGAAGGAAGACAGAGCCGGGTCTATCATTGACTAGCCCGATATGTAGAAAAAGTTTAAAGAAAGATTTTATATTACTGAACGGGAGGTCACTGTGGCAGAGCTCAATGCCACGAGGTAGAGGAATGATGAGTCGGCACTCGACTACATTAAAAGATGGAGAAACCTCAATATGAGGTGCAGGCGTTCCCCACATCAGGAGGACGCAGTGCAGATTTGCAAACAGAACCTGAAGAAAGAAATCCTAGAAAGGATGATCGGCACTGAGGTCAAGACATTTGACCGCCTGAAAAACATAGTGGCTGAGATTGAGGCATTCCTTGCCCGATACTCTTCCATTCCGGCCGCAACAAGCCAGAGAGCTAGGCAGACCGAGAAGAAGCCAGTTCCCCCAGAGGTGCATGCACTGGATTTCCAGACCTTTTAGAAACAAAAGGAAAAAGCTAAAGGGGCTGCCAACCCTCCTCCGCCCAGAACCACAAAATGGCGGGAAGGTCCCTCGCTGAGGGAGAAGATGAGAAGTAAGCTGTACTCTTTCTCCCGAGACAAGTCCAGGCTCCTGTTCAAGTGGGCAACCAGCTACAATAAAATCACGTTGCCAGAACCGAAGAGGCCCAGTGACATGAAAATGAAGGATGACCCGCGCTTCTGCTAGTACCACCAGATGCTCGGGCATACCATTGAAGACTGCTACGTCTTCAAGGACGTCATTGAGTCCTTAATTAAGAATGGAGAGCTAGACATGGGGGAGCACAAATTAGACCCTCCATAGCCACATGAGCTACCCAATTGGCTCCCACCGTCAACATGGTGTCATTGTACTAGGAGTTGCCTGAAGAATCGGCGGAGGCCAGCACCCGTGCCACCTATGAAGCTTTTGTGGTGGGACCCGCTCAAGACCAAGGGGGCTGGCAAACTGTGCCTAAGAAGAACAGAAGAAGACGGACCCCTCGACCCACCCCAGAAGTTCATGTGAGGGGTGTGACACCCCGGCCAGCACCGCCACCGATGAACCCCATCTGGAAGGACACGGCCCCTCGGCTAGTCATGAGGCGGCAGACTCACAACAAAAAGAAGCACACCCCGATGCGGATGCACAAGAAAATTATCCCGGCGGTTGAAACACTCTAGGCTATTATTGATGGGCTTGAAGACTATGAACAGCCCGAAATCCAGCCCGTGGAACTAAAAGAGTATGTCCCCTGGGAGGAGTTCGAGTCACTCGAACTGGCTCCAGGAGCAGAAGCTGAAGCAGAAAAAGAACCTCCCCTGTGGGGTGAACTTCCCCAAGAGCAGCCACCGGCTACCGTAGAATAGAAGAATAAGAAAAGAAGGCCCAGAAATAAGAAGAAAAAAGAGGTCGTCGTCACCAGCAACACCCTCTCGGCACTGTTTGATACCGCCCTCTCCCTAGAAGAAAGAGAAGAAGAGCTACCCCACAAACTGGCAGAGGTGAATCAGGCCGAAGTGTCTACTTCCCAGCACGCCACCAGGTCGGGAAGGAAGTAGGGACGCCCTCCTCAGGCTAACCATAACATCATGCTCAGGGGAGAACATCCATACCAAGTCCCCGAGCCCAAGGTTCGAGGCACGAAGATCCCTCCTCCATCGGGTCTCTATCTCGAAGAACCTAAAAGTCGGGGCACTCCCCCGTTCGCTGAATTCCTGTTGGCCCGAACGGAGAGGCAGGCACGCCCCCAAGGGTACCCGTCCACCAAAGAAGCAAGTAGCCTCCCAGCTCCACCAGCGGCAACCCCTCCCTAGCCAGGGGAGGAATTTGACAGCGTCCCAAACCTTGCCGAATTCATGCGAGAAAAGGAGGAAGCCCAGCAGGCCCCACAGGCTCAAGGAGCCGCAACAGAACCAGCAAAGGAGGCACCCTCTAATCCATCACCCTAGGTCCATGGTGGGGGTTGGCATAGCAGGCCCAAAGAGATGAAGCTACTCAAGGTGCGGGCTGCCGACCGAATAGTCAGACATCTCAAGAAAATCCCGACCCATTTCACCGTTTGGGAGATGTTGTCCTTAGATAAAGAAACACGGCAAGCCATTATTTCCGCACTTCAGACGCCAGCACAACTTGAAGCCTATCTGGCGGATGTGTCACCTGAAGTGGTCATGGCCTTCACAGAGAATGACATGCTTCTGCCCACCTGCAGTCATAATAGTCCGCTCTATTTGAAAGGGCAACTGAATGGGCAGCCTATCAACAGGGTCCTGATCGACCCGAGAGCGACAATGAACATACTTCCCTACCGGGTGTACCAGAAGCACTACTTTGATGTACACCTGGTCGAGGTTAGGAACGTCAAGAATGCTGGTTTCAACCATAAATGCGAGGTACTCATGGGGGTCGCAGAATTCAACCTGACCTTTGAGGACTTCACCACCAAGGTCCAGTTCCACATCATCAACTCCAACACCTCCTACATGGTGTTGCTTGGCCGACCTTGGCTACACCAGAATAGAGTGGTGCCTTCTACCCTGCACCAATGCATCAAGTACCCTTGCGAGGGGAAGGAAGTCAGAATCTTCACCGACCTCCACCCGTTCGAGGTGTTCAAGTGTAATTTATCAGATGCCAATCTGTACTTAGAAAAGGTGAAGCAGGCCCCTCAAGTCACTCAAGATAGGGGAAAGAAGAAGGTGGAGTCGGGTGGTTGGTTTCCTCCATCGCCCCTAGGATATGTGGCTCCCCCACATGTACCATTCATTGCAGAAGAAGAAGGGGTATTCAAGGCAGCTCCCCTTGACATCTATCTTACACCGGGGACGCCCTACCTCGAAGACCTACTGGAGGGTGTTAGAGTCCCGCCAGGGATCATCAAGCCCATAACAGAAATCGATTGCCAAGTAGCAGAGCAACTGAGAATTTTTGAAGTGCCTAACCCTGAAGGGCCACCCACTATTTTCTATGTGGCAGGGGAAACGCCAGTCAGGGGAGATGATGATTGCCAACTCCCTGACAAACTACATGACCCGCACATCCCCATCTTGGGGCTTCCTCACATGACTAACCGGGAGTCGGAGTGGTTAGAAAACAAAGGATCCCCCTTCATCAACCCTCCAACCGGAAGGAAATGTTCGAAAGGATATGGAACCCACCGAACCCGGATCATAGGCTGCTGCAAATCACCAAGCACCCCGGTCTAGGCTTTTCAATAGAAGGTTACTACGAAACTGACGTTATATCGGTTTTGGCCCCGTCCGGTGTTGACCCTGCCGAAGTCGCAGACCCGCGGGAAGCCCATCGCGGTACATATCCCACGCCTCCGCCTGAGGAGGCGCAAGATGAAGAAGTGTTCCTTTGGAACCCTCTCCACCGCGGCTGCACAAGGAAGACTCCCCCCTCTTCTGAAGGGTCGACCTCGAGGGATCATACCCCCAGGGTGCCCTCAACCCAGCCTGTCGGTGAAGCCAGAAGCGATGGCATGGGCCATGCTTCAGGTCCTCCCCGATATGACCCTGTCTTGTTTGCTCCGTATCACAGGCAACAACAAGAGATCGAGATGCTGAAAGCTCGACTGGCCGAATTAACGGCACTTGTATCCGAGCTGCTCAAAGGCTCTTTCCGCCCGCGAGATGAAGGCACATCCCGGTCCCGGAACATCAGTCCCGGCACCTCCATTCATTCAAAGAGGGAGCCAGGGAACCTAGCCAGTTCTCCAGCCAGGTGACCGATCGAGCAAGGCTTTACACTACAAGAGAAGCTGCGGAAGCCCTACTCCTTTTCGAGGAAAAAGACTCGAGGGATCTTCGACTGGGCTTGTCACTACGGCAAAGTCTCCCTCCCGAAGTCCAAGAGGCCGCAAGATACCCGAAGAAGTGGCTACCCTCTATTCTGCCCCTACCACTAGATATTGGGTCACCCAATTGAAGACTGCTACGTCTTCAAAGATATTGCTCAGGACCTGATCAACAGGGATGAGCTCAGAATGGGAGATTACGTGGTAGCCCCGCCACGTCCTCATGTGACAGGCAGCCCTAGGAGGGAAATTTACACAATATCAATCCAGCATCAGGAGTCTAAAGATGCAGCAGAAGATGAACAACCCCAGCCATCGATGGCAGAGCGGCCCCAAGCATGGTCAACAACCACCTCGGCCCCCGTCGAAGCTATCTATGATGATTATTCAGAAGAGCCCGGGACGGCCCCATGCCCCTCCGTGCCAGGGAGCCCCTCCGGCCCATCAACTCCGACCCAAGAGGGTTGTGAAGTGAATGTGGCCTCCACACCCAGCGAGGCGGAACAAGAAGAGGCATATGGCGTCCTCGAAGCCGAGGATGGCAAAGATCAAGATTTTGTCAACTTGTTGCCCACGCCGCTGGAAATTGAAGATGGCTGCCAGGCCACCGTCGACGAACTCGTTGAAATTAACCTCGGCACAGAAAGTGACCCCAGGCCGACCTTCCTGAGTGCTTTTGTACCTCCCCAGGAAAGGGACCAGTATGTGAAGCTGCTGCAAGAATTTTGGGACTGCTTTGCCTGGAATTACAAAGAAATGCCCGGCCTCAGCCCCGACGTAACTCAACACATTTTGGCTATCGACCCCAAGATGGAGCCGGTGAAGCAGTCTCCCCGGCGCATGAGGCCGGAACTGATAAATCAGATCTGCAAGGAAGTTGACAAGCTCATAGATGTCGATTTTGTATCAGAGAACCAATATACCAACTGGCTGGCCAACATCGTGCCGGTGAAGAAGAAGAATGGACAGATCAGGATTTGCGTGGACTTCTGCGACCTGAATAAAGCTTGCCCAAAGGATGACTTCCCGGTGCCCATCACCGAAGTGATGATTGATGTGACCACTGGCCACGAGGCCCTATCTTTTATGGACGGATCGCTTGACTATAACCAAATCTGGATAGTCGACCACGATCGGATTCACACAGCCTTCAGGTCGCCTAAGGGGATATTCCACTACAAGAGGATGCCCTTCGGCCTCAAGAATGCCGGCGCCACATAACAGCGGGTGATGACCAAGATATTTGATGAGCTGCTGTATAGCAAGGTCGAATGCTACATTGATGATCTGGTCGTCAAGACTAAGAAGAGGGGTGACCATCTGAGTGACCTCAGAATCATCTTCCAGAGGCTCCAGCAGTACGGGCTAAAAATGAACCCCATGAAGTGCGCCTTCGGTGTCTCCAGTGGGAAGTTCCTCGGCTTTATTGTCCGGCATAGAGGGATCGAGATTGACCCTTTCAAAATAAAAGCCATCCAGGAGCTGCGTCCTCCGAAGAGCCTGGGCGAGTTGAGGTTTCTGTAGGGTCGGCTAGCTTATATCCGTAGGTTCATCTCCAACTTGTCGGGACGCTGCCAACCCTTTCACAGACTGATGATGAAGAATGCACCGTTCAGCTGGGGTGATGAATGCCAGCACGCCTTCGACCAGCTGAAGGGTTATTTGAAGACCCCGCCCGTGCTGGGGGCACCCGTCAAGGGCAGACCGCTTATCCTCTATATAGCGGCCATCGAATATTCACTGGGGGCAATGCTTGCCCAGAATAATGACGAGGGAAAGGAGCAAGCTCTCTACTACCTCAGCCGAGGACTAGTGGGAGCGGAGGCCAAGTATACCCCGATCGAGAAGGTTTGCCTTGCCTTAATCTTCGTAGTCAAGAAGCAGAGGCATTACATGCTGTCGTATGAAGTAAGCCTGATATCCAGGGCTGATCCTATCAAACACGTTCTCTCCCATCCAATCCCAAAGTGGCGTCTCGGCAAGTGGGCCGTACTACTGATGGAGTTTGACATCACCTACGTGCCGTAGAAGGCCATTAAAGGGCAAGCCGTCGCGGACTTCTTCGCAGCACACCCTGTGCCCGAAGACTCCCCGTTGGCCACGGAGCTACCCGATGATGAAACACTGGAGGTGGACTAGGTCCAACAGGCCGTCTGGAAGCTGTACTTTGACGGGGCCTCAAGAACAGAAGTGACCTCGTCCGGACGCACCAAGGTACGGGCCGGAGCCGACATCGTTGTCAAATCTCCAGATGGGGAAGTAGTGCACACTTCCTGCTGCATCAACAAGCCTTGCACAAATAATGAAGCAGAGTATGAAGCTCTGATCATTGGCCTCCAAGTGGCCCTCCAAATGGAGATTAAAATGTTGCAAGTATTTGGCGATTCCCTACTAGTCATCAAGTAGGTCCGGGGGCAGTTTGACGTCCGAAAACCTGAGCTGCTCCCTTATCATATTAAGGCAAAGAGGCTTATGGAACAGTTCTACCTCCTTGAAATAGGCCATGTCGCCAGAGGAGAAAATGCACAAGCCGACGCCCTGGCAAAATTAGCAAGCTTGTTGGCAGTGCCGCCAGATGGATTGCTCAATGTCCGAGTAATAAATCAGCGCCAGGTGCCCAGCATGATAGAAGAAGAGTTAGAAGAAGAGGAACTGGAGGTCGCTCAAGTAGAAGCCATCGGCCTACCTAACTGGAGAGACCCTCTGATGCAGTGGTTCAAACACCATAAATTGCCCAAGCAGAGAGAAGAAAAGATCAAGTTAATCAGAACCAAGAACTCTTACGAGCTCCGAAATGGAATATTATTCCGAATTGTGGCCGACGCCAAGCAGAAGCTACTCCTCCGATGCCTGTCCACTGAAGAGGTCTGGAGAGTCATGAAGGAAGTACATGCCGGGGCGGCTGGTGCACACCAAGCGGGACCAAAAATGAAGATTGAAATAAAGAAACTCGGCTACTACTGGCCGACAATGTTCAACGATTGCTGCAAGTATGCTAAGTCATGCCAGAAGTGCCAAGAGCATGCCACCATACCCAGAAGGCTGCTCGTGCCGCTGCATCTGACAGTGCCCAGTTGGCCGTTCGCCCAATGGGGGACAGACGTCGTGGGTCCCTTGCCCTCGTCATCCGCTGGCTACAAGTACATTCTGGCGGCCACTGATTATTTCTCCCACTGGGTAGAAACTGTCGCCCTAAGGGAGGTCACCGGGGAGATCGTGGTCAGATTTGTCCGCCGCAACATCATATTCCGATTTGGCATGCCCGACCGAATTATCTCAGACAATGGTAGCCACTTCCGCAACCAGAAGGTTTATCGACTGGCAGAGAAATACAAAATTGACTGGAGGACATCGACTCTTTACAATCCACAGGCTAATGGTCTGGCTGAAGCTTTTAATAAAACACTATGCACTCTCCTAGCCAAGATTGTCAGCTCCAACAAAAGGGACTGGGAAGCGAAGATGTACGAAGCGCTATGGGCATACCGGACCGTATAAAAAACCCCAACAGGCTACTCGCCTTTCTCCCTAGTATACGGCTCGGAGGCAATTGTCCCCGTCGAATTGGAGATACCCTCCCTCAGGGTCGCCATTCAGCACGGGCTTGTCCGTGAAGGGCAGACCAATGTCGAGCGAAGACTCGAAGAGCTCTCCAGCTTGGAAGGAAAATGGCTCCAAGCCCAACAGAACATCCAGGTCTATCAGGCCCGAATAGCGCGTGCCTCGACAAGCTTGTCAAGGAACACGAATTGAAGAAAGGCGACCTTGTCATGGTCAAGAGAAGAGACGTCATGGCCACCAACCCCGAGGGCAAGCTAAATGAAAATTGGCTCGGACCCTACGTAGTCCAAAAAGTCTACGAAGTTGGAGCTTTTGTAGTTGTCAACCACTGCAGGGAGGTTCAATTCCCACCTCTTAATGGAAGACACTTGAGATTGTACCACGCTCCAGTGCCTCCTTTCGATGAATAATATTATCCTCTACCCTATTTTGGGTGGATTTACACGATTGTTGCTTGGATGGTTTGATCACTATTCATGTTTTCTAAGGAAAGAAGAGAAAAAAAGGGGAGAGAAAAGAAAGAAGAGAGAAATGAAAAAGAAAAAAAAGAAGAGAGAAGAGAAGGAAAAGAAAAAAAGAAAAAAGAGAAGAAAAGAACAAAAAATATGCTAAAAAAAGGGAGAAAAAGAAAAGAATGAAGAAAGAAAAAAATAATGTTGATGATAAAAAGGGTGATAAAAAGGGGGGAAAAGAAGAAAAGAGAAGGGAAAAGGGGACACGGTCCCCCATTTCGAACCATTGCCCCGTGTCGGCGGGGATACCAAGAATCAAATAGACCACGTCGGCTCCGCCACCCTATTGGCATCGATGAATATTCCTTTGACTTGGACCTCCTGTCCAGGTCATTGATTAAACAAACTCTTCTCTCCGTCCCCTTCGGGCGGTGAATATTCCCTTTGACTTGGACCTCCTGTCCAGGTCATTGATTAAACAAACTCTTCTCTCCGTCCCCTTCGGGCGGTGAATATTCCCTTTGACTTGGACCTCCTGTCCAGGTCATTGATTAAACAAACTCTTCCCTCTGTCCCCTTCGGGCGGTAAATATTTCCTTTGACTTGGAGCTCCTGTCCAGATCATTGATTAAACAAACTCTTCTCTCCGTCCCCTTCGGGCAGTGAATATTCCCTTTGACTTGGACCTCCTATCCAGGTCATTGATTAAACAAACTCTTCCCTCCGTCCCCTTCGGGCGGTGAATATTCCCTTTGACTTGGACCTCCTATCCAGGTCATTGATTAAACAAACTCTTCTCTCCGTCCCCTTCGAGCGGTGAATATTCCCTTTGACTTGGACCTCCTGTCCAGGTCCTTGATTAAACAAACTCTTCTCTCTGTCCCCTTTGGGCGGTGAATATTCCCTTTGACTTGGACCTCCTGTCCAAGTCGTTGATTAAACAAACTCTTCTCTCCGTCCCCTTCGGGCGGTGAATATTCCCTTTGGCTTGGACCTCCCGTCCAGGTCACTGATTAAACAAACTCTTCTCTCCGTCCCTTCGAGCGGTGAATATTCCCTTTGACTTGGACCTCCTGTCCAGGTCACTGATTAAACAAACTCTTCCCTCCGTCCCCTTCAGGCGATGAATATCCCTTTGACCTGGACCTCCCGTCCAGGTCACTAATTAAACAAACTCTTCTCTCCGTCCCTTCGGGCGGTGAATATTCCCTTTGATTTGGACCTCCTATGAAGGTCATCGATTAAACAAACTCCTCTCTCCATTCCTTCGGGTGGTAAGTATTCCCTTTGATTTGGACCTCCTGTCCAGATCACTGATTAAACAAACCCCCTTTCGCCGTCCCTTCGGGTGACGAATAACCAAATCTCTGACCGAGGCTCCCCGCCTGAGGTCAGTGCGCAGTTCCGACGCCGTGGTGAGACCGGTAATCTGCCCGTTTGGCATGGTGGAGTGATCCCCTCGTCCTTCTTTTGGAAAGGCGAGCACTCTCCTGTGCACTAACGTGGATCCCTACCTGGTTCTCTCGGAGCGGACTACCGCGAAGACTTACACTCCGTCGACATGTTCCGGCACTACATAAAAAAAGAGGAGAATATATATATATATATATATATATATATATATATATATATATATATATATATATATATATATATATAAAGAAGAAGAGAAAAGAAAAAAAGGGGGGGATATATATAAAAAAAAAGGAGAGGAGAAAAGAGATCCCTTAGGGTGAACGCTGCGCGCACTAAAAGGACATGTGAAACAGTAGTGTTCTATTCCATTCGAAGGAGATCAAATTACATGTGCTTCAAGGCATACCCCTGTGTTACATTTCAAAAAATGGGGAAGAAAAGAAAGGAAAAAAAATGAAAGGAGCAGGGGAAAGCGGCGCTCGATCCATGCCCCAGAAGATGTCTTTAAGAGGGAGGATCCTGACGCAAGGGAAGTTCGCCATATCACGCAGTCGGCCCCTCTGTTCCTTGAGGTGGGTGAGCTCGGTCTCTATAGACGCCGTCTTGACCCGGGCGATGGCAAGTGCCTCGCTCTCCCACTCGACGGTTGCTTCGGCCTTAGCAAGGTCGGACCTTGCTGTGGCAAGGTAGCCCTCCAGCTTCGCGATCCTGTTCCTGAAGGCGTGGACATTGCCGTGGCCTTCCTCCAGGGCCTTCCTGTGCTGCTCTTTGTTGCTACGCCGCGCCTCCAGGATGTGCAAATATTTATCCACCTAGGCATCGAGGGCGGCACGCTCACCGGGAGCCTGGGTCTCGAGGAACTTGCGACGTTTGACGTATTTTAGCAACAACAAAATTCGCCGCGACCATTCCTCCAGCGGGAAGCCCAATACTTGTAGTGCCCCAGTCAGCTGTGTTACTATACTAAGCACCTCCCGGTATGACAGGGAGAGGTCGGCAAGGAGCATCATCTGTTGCGTCGCCAACATCTGTCAGACCGGCGCATCTAACAAAGTATGGCTGACTGAAGGCACGGCCGGAGGATTGAATTCCATGGTGCTGTCCACCACCGCCCATAGGTCTGCATCCACCCCGGCCGAAGAAGATGGAAGAATGGAGGCCAGGTCGCTTGGTCGCCATGACTCGGTGGATGGCTCCTGGCCGACCACCGCTAGAGGAGTGGGCGAGATGACCGCTGAGTCACTCGGCGCCGTCGTCGCGCGGGGTTGTTCCACCTTCTCTCTCTCCACCAGGTCCATCTCTGTCGCCACTTCGCAGGACGGGAGAGCGAGTACCTCAGTTTGGGTCGAAGGAGGGGCTTCGAGTAAAGCTGGCCTCGAAGCCATCCCCAGTAAACCTCCCTTTTGTGTCTGAGACCCCTCCAAGTGCACGAGGAGTCCCGCGAATATCTTCTTCAAGAGCGGGTCCTCCACCTGAGCCGCGATCTTCGGGAGAGGCGGAAGAGGAACCATAAGCTGGGGCTTGCCTCCCGCTCGCACAAGCTCCGCAATGATCTCCGCCCCCGGGCCCAAGACCGAGGTCAACCTCTTCATCACTAGCGGACCGATGATCGGTCTCCATTTAGTGACGGCCTTGCGGGCGCGGGCAAATGCCTTCCGCGGTGCCGGCATTACCTGACCATGTGAAGCAGGGTTAGTCATCCGCTACCTAGAATGAATAGTCCAAGAATGAGAAAACAAGGAGGGGTCGTGAAGCCTTGTGCTTACCTCGGCCACCGGGACTATGCTGCCTTCAGGCGCGATCTCTCCCTCCTCCAAGGGCTCGTCCGTCGGCCTGGGAGCACTGGAAGTCTCCGCCGCCGCCTCCTGCCGTAGGGACTCGAATAAGTATGCCAGCTTACCAAAGCCCGCATCGACTCCTATCGGGTGGTCGGTTGATGTGTTCGGGGCAGCTCCCTCCACGGCTTCCGGCTGGATTTGTCCCTGAAAATCAATGAATAGTAGGGATGAGATTAGTAGATGGCCGCAAAGAAAGTCCTGCACAAACAAACTCACACTTACAGTAGCCTTCTCCATCAGGCTTAAGGAGCCGGCCAGTAAGGGGGCTTTAAAGATTGGCCTAGGAGGCCCGGACGCCTCAAATACGCCCTCGCCGGAAGCTGCTTCGTCGGAGGAGTAGTCGTAATCTACCTCCTCGCTCGACAAAGACTTAGTCGGGACAGGTTCTTCCCTCGGTGGCAAGGGGGCCTCCACTTCGAGGTCGACGATCGGCGCATCCTCATGCAGGCTGGGCGAGGGTGGTATGCCGGACTTCAACCTCTTCCTTACAGACGTGCGTGTCGCTGGGAGATGAAGACGGGACCCTAATGGCCCGATAACTGCTACGCCAATGTCTGCCACATAAAAGAAAGCCGGATGATGTCGGAGCCAATGGGTTCCTAGAGGATGAAAGAAGTTGAAGGTTGACGAAGATAACAACCCCCTTCGGCTTCTACAGCGGGAGGCGGCTCATGGGTGGTATCCTCGACGGGCGATATTACCGCAGGGACTGCAGCCTCGCCCCCGCCCAGGATCGGCACAGGTGCCGGCTCCTCCGTATCGGCTGAAAAGAAGAAATACACATGTTATATGCGCATAAAAGCCTTACCCCGTGAAGCGAATAAATCTCGAAGAGTATCGGTGGTCAATGAGCCTCACCGGCGTGGTGGCTCGGCTTGTCCCGGGCAACTTCAAAATCTTCGAAGGATAAAATGGGAGCCACTGGAGAAATGGCCGCCGAAGCTGGGGTAGCTTCTGCCCTCCTTCACTTCACCTCTAGCCGCACGGCCGCTTTGGCGGCGGCCAACGCCTGCTTAACGGGTAACTTTGCCCGGGATTTCTCCTTGACCTGTCGCGGGGGAGTCGGATTCGGAGTCGGCGTCGGAGTTGCCTCTGCCATGACTGCGGCCTCACCCACGTCGAGGATGGGCACAGCTGCTTGTGGAACGTGTCAAATAGACATGTTTTGAAAAGGGGAAAATTTATGTCAATTCATATGAGGATTAAGAAAGGGAGCATGTGATGCTCTAAAGGAAGGGTGATCCCCAGAGGGTGTGGAGGCCCTCAAAATAGGAGAATGTGATCGCATAAATACCTGGTAAGCGGGAGTGGTTGGGTTCTTTTCTTCCTCCTTCAATCGGCCGGCCGACGAAGTGGGTTTTTATTGTTGATTACCTTGAAAAGAAAGTATAAACAAAGAGAAATAAATTGGATTAGCCAATGTGTAGTATCAAATCCTTAGTGTGTAAAATAGTATGAAATTGTGCATGTACATACCTTTTGGTGGTTTTTAAACCCCTAGGAGGAGTGTAGGATGGAGAGTATGTGAATGCAATAACTAATATCTAAGATTATAATGTAAAGATATCTAATGGCACTAGCATGAAACTAACATGATAAACCACTGTGATGAAGAAGATGAACAAAGAAGCCGTATGGGGGATGAGTAGCGAGAGCGCCCCTGGTCCGGACGGATTCACAGGTGCTTTCTATACTGCGTGTTGGGAGATTATTGGCAGGGATGTGGTTGCTGCCATTGACGGCTTCTTTCGAGGAATCCCACTCCCTCGAGGAGCTACCTCCAACATTATTACGTTTATTCCTAAAGTTCAATACCCTCTCCACTTCGGTGATTTCCGGCCAATCAGCCTTTGCAACTTCAGCTATAAAATCATTTCACGCATATTCTGTGCTCGGCTGGTAGATATCCTGCCACTTATAATTTCCAGGGAACAAGGTGCATTCGTGCGAGGAAGACACATTATTGACAATGTTTCTTTATCCCGGCAATTGGTTTCCGAAATTGGTAGGAAGGTGCACGGTCATAACGCTATCTTCAAACTTGATATGATGAAAGCGTATGATCGAGTAGAGTGGGACTTCCTCATTGCTGTTCTTCGGAAATTTGGTTTCTCAACAAGATTCACCTCCCTCATTGCTATGATGATCTCCAATTGCTGGTTTCCAGTTTTGTTCAATGGTTCATTGGCAGGCTTCTTCCATTCCACTCGCGGTATAAGACAAGGAGATCCGCTTGCGCCTGCTTTGTTCATCATCTTGGAGGAAGTGCTTAGTCAAGGTATTTTGGCTCTCCATCAGCAAGGTGCTATTAAGCCATATGCCGTCCCAAGGGGTTGTCCATCAATCTCACACCTATTATATGCTGATGACACATTGGTATTTCTAAATGGACATGCTCACAACATTAGTAACTTCATGGACTTCCTCAAGCGCTATGAAATTTCCTCGGGACAGAAAGTGAATCACTCTAAGAGCAGCTTCCTTATTTCGAGGAATGCTCCTTCCAGAGTAGCTATTTCTATTGCTCGGATCACTGGGTTTCATCAGCAACAAGGCGTAATTACCTACCTTGGTGTCCCTATCAGGCAAGGGAGAACCTTGGTGGCCGATTACAAACCGCTCATTGAAAAAATCTCTGGCCGTATCAACTCTTGGAGCTCGCGGTTGCTCTCTCAAGCTGGTAGGATCACTCTTATTAATTCTGTGCTTGGCTCTATCCCGATTTACTTGGCTGCTGCCGCATCTATTCCTAAAGCCACCATCAATTATATTGAGCGCCTCTGCGCAGATTTTCTTTAGGGTGCTTCCGATGGTCACCAACGTCGGCATTGGGTGTCTTGGCAAGTTATTCAGAGACCCATCCTTGAGGGTGGATTAGGAGTTCGTAGCATTTGGCATATTCAGCTATCCTTAGCCGTGAAGCTCGCCTGGTCGATCCAATGGGGCTCATCATTGTGGGCAGATTATGCCAGGCACTTCACCAATACTGTGATTGGTCCAACTTGCAAGCCACGGTGTCTGCATGGTATTCCCAGGAGCACCTTCCACTCGGCCTGCGAAGTGGTAGCAGCTAATTCTAGATGGATTACTGGGGATGGCGCCTTTGTTAGCTTCCTGGATGATGTGTGGCTGGGTGGCCAGCCCCTTCGAAAACTTCTACAAGCTCCATATCCAGGTCCCTCTCCTTCTGTTCGGGAGGTTATCCTCAATCCCTCACACCCTCTGCGATCGTCGCTTCCGGCCAACCTTGATCTGAATGGGATTCCACTATCTCATGGAGAGGATCTCTGTGTTTGGGCGGCGTCTGATGCTGGCAATTTTACCGTTAAGTCTGCTTATCATCAACTTCATCCTACTAGCGCTCAACGGCGACCCCTGCAGGTTATATGGCACCATCGTTTCCAACGGCGCATCTCCTTGTTCGCTTGGTGGGTTATGCATAAAGCAATCCCCGTCGACTCAAGAATTGTCGATTGCGGCATTCCATTAGTCTCGGCCTGCAACTGTTGTAGACTTCCGGCTATTGAGGACCTGGATCATCTTTTCCTACACGAAGATGTTGCTACAGCGCTATGGAACTGGCTTTCTCCATTTCTAATGCACAGCCATGGCGTTTCCCACAACACCACGCAGCGACTGTGGGCTATGATGTGTACCCATAATACGCAGAACCTCCATGGGTTCATTGTTATCTATGCCTCAATACTTATCATGTGGGAAATTTGGAAGGCCAGGTGCAAAGCACGATTTGAAAATCAAAATCCCTCCATTCCTAGTATCATTCGCAGCATTCATGGCAATATTAGTATGGCCCCTGACAATATGTCTTTCAAGCAACGCCCCACGGCATCTCAGCTAGCTCTTGTATCTAGTTTTGGCTGGACTTTCAAAGTCTCCCCGATCATCATCAGACTGGTCAGATGGATTCCGCCCATTAATGGGCTATTGCTCAATGTTGATGGTGCTAGCAGGGGGAATCCGGGACACTGCGGGGGTGGTGGATGCATCAGGGACAATAGAGGTCATCTTATTATGGCCTTCTCACACTACTATGGCTGTGGAACTAGCATTGTTGCCGAGACTCGTGCGATGTGCGATGGCATACGTCTTGCTCTCCACCACGGGTTACAGCTTGTTGCTATCAACTCTGATTCGGCTACCTTGGTCTCATCTTTGAGGACGGGGAATCCTCCTTCATGGACTTGTCTCCGTTGGTGGCGGGAGATCTACCAATTTGCTCAAGACTCTGGTATTCCTACTTTACATGTGTACAGAGAGGGGAATCAAGTGGCTGATGCTCTTGCCTCCCATGCTTGCATTTCTCAACGCAATGATTTTTACTCTTCTTCTTCTCAGCTCCCGAAAACTTGCTTTGGTCCTCTTGTGGCAGATCGGTTGGGGCTAGTCTCCTTCAGACACATGTAACTCTCTTTCTGTTTTCTAGTCTTGCAAGATGTCCCACATCGGGGGTATGCCCCTGTGATTATGTAATCCTCCTTTCCAAATAAAATAAAGGTGCCTTTCGGCCTTTGATTAAAAAAAAAAGATGAAGAAGATGAACATGATTGAGTGAATAAGAAGAAGAAAGAAGAGAAGAATCCTCCTTCTGCCCCTGTGAGCAGGACCGAGAGAGGAACAAAATGCAGCAAGCTTCAACAAGTTCTTCTTCTTTCAGTTTTTTTTTCTTCAGGTTTCCTCTCTCTCGCGAAGGGGCATATGAGAGGTATTTATAGTGGTTTATGGAAGATCAAAGGGAGGAAGGGCCAGAGACCCCTTTCCAAAGGCGAATAGGGTGTTAAATAATAGGAATGCTCAATCTGGGAAGGTATAATGCTATTCGAACATGAAATAGAAATCACGACTAGGTCACAGTCGCTATTCACAAATAGCGCCCAAGGGTCAGCCGCCTATTAGATTTAAAAAGTCAGACTTTCCATATTAAAAACATGACATGCGTCCAAGGGACGGGTGCATTTCTCAATTAGCGTCCTAAGAAAGGGTGCTACTTTTATAAATTGAATTTCAATAGGATTCGTAAGGCTTGAGAAACACGCCTGGGACTCAGGCGCCATTCATTAATAGGCGACCTGAACAAGGGCGTGTTTCAGAATGAAATGACCACGAGTCAGTCGCTAATTCATAAAATATGAGAAAAACCTATTTATTAAACCAGTGATGAAGTGCACTTGGGGCATTATATTGTAACATGAAATTTACTTAACAAAGCATCAAATTTGGCGTGTCTACAGCTGTCCCACCTTGACGTCTGCTTTGCAAGGGTGTGAGACAGAATGGAGCGAAAGTGTAACAAGCGGAATGAAGTGGAATAGGCTGATAAGTAGATGTCAAGGTGTGATGTGACACGCTTCTGACACTAAGTGTTGAAAATCTTTTCACAATTCTGAATGAAGCAACCTCAGATTATTACGAGAAAGCAAAGATTAGCTGGATGAAGGAACTAAGCTAATAAATGAAAAATGTGCACGAGGGCACGGAAGGAAAAATACCATTGGAGAGCGGTTACCAGCCAATGTGGACGTGCTACAACCAAGGTGGGTTTGTTGGAAAATAAAATAAATTGAGATAAAGACCCAGCGAACGAATGCTTTCAAGGAACCAGCCTGAGCGGCGTCAAGGAGAACATAGTACTCGATTTGGAATGGAATATCTCATGTCAACTTAATTTGGAGCGAATGAACTTCATCACCGACTTAATAAAGAGATTTTCACGTTGAAGCTCAAAATCCTACATGATGCATGCTGGGCTAAAAGGAAAAATTAAAAGAAAATAATAATAGAAAATAATCAAGGATAATATTGCTAAGCTATCTAGACTTAGTCAAGAATCCATACTTATAAGTTGACACTAAGCCGAAGCTCGTTTATCCACGCATCAACTTAAAAATAGGAACCATCGTCCTAAGCCTTAGATGACTCAACGGCCTATCCGTGTGATCAAGACTCCCCTAGAATTATCACTATTTTTGATGAAGGGGAACTCAAACTCCAGGTTTATCAGAACCACAAGGTCCTTGATATGCTACATAGAGTAGATATCCTATAGTAGCAATGCTTACAGAAAGGGTACAAGATCGAGGTGTCGCTTCATGGGCAGTGCACTAATGCCTATATTGCCTGCTTCAAAAGATCATTAGCATCAAAATGCACAACAAATGTAATCAGTCAAAACCTTTTAAGTGAATGAGAAATAATTTTCCTAAAATGGTGACCAGTATCCGGGGGCTTCTTCATAAGTCGCAACCTTGGGTAGGGCGGCCTCTTTTAAGCCGAATCCGTATCAAATTCAAACTACTTATTGAAATAACGCCTGACAAAAGGGCGTTTCTCTAAAATTAGTGACACTAAAGTGGGCGTAGCTTATCGATCAGATCCGTTTCGAACTAAAACTATTCATGTAAATGACGCCCGAGAAAGGGGCGTCTCTTTATTAGCCGCGGTAATGAAGCGGGTGGCTGGCACGAGAGCAGGAGTTGGCAGAGGCGAGGATGCAAATAGCCACCCTTCAGGAGCGGCTTCGGCTCATGGAGGAGCATCTGCAGCGAGGCAGGGACAGAGCTCAGGCGGTAGGACTCTCCTTTACTGGCACATCGTACATGGCATGCTCCTCTTCTCGACAGAGGATAGAGGCCGGGGAGGCTGTGAGGTCGACAGCCTCACAGGGTTCGATGAGGCCCCCACAGGTTCCCCCCAGGGGCAGGGATGAGGGTCCAGCAGAGGGTGGTGGGGAGAGTTAGAGAGAGAGACTTGTTGTACTCCTCCACCTGTGTCTTGTACTCAGATATTTTACATATATATGAGATTTTGATGTTACCTGAGCTTGTCAACTTGAGCACTTGCATTGTCTCTTCCTTTCTTTGTCTTCCTTCTTGCCCTCTGTCTGTAGTTCACACTTAAACAAACAGATTAATTCAACTGTTCGACTTGGCCCCTTGCTCAATAAGCAAGGGGTTGTTGTTATTTTGACCTCGATGACGGATCAAGGGGCCAAGCCTCTAATTAATAAAGGCAAATATCAAAAATATATAAGGAAATGCAACATGCAAGCACACAAATGCAAACTTGAAATAAAAATGCCCACACAAGAATGTAAACAAGCACATGGGATGGGGAAGCAGTGGGCTAAAAATTTTTTTATCATCATTTTTTTCTTTCTCTCTTTTGTTTTCTCTTTTTTCTTTCATTTTTGTTTTTGTTTTTCTTCTCTTCTTTTTTCTCTTTTTTCCTTCTTTTTTCCTTTGTTTTTTTTAAATTAAAAATGATGATATAGCTATTAAAAAAACTTTATTTTTATTTTTATTTTTATTTTTTTATTTTTGTGGAATGAGACTGAACATAGTACAAGGGTCCTAAACCTTACTCAATCACCATCTAAAATTCATTAATCTTTCTTAAATAATTTAACATCGGGTCAACGTGCTTGATGACTTGTGCATTTACTCATATCCTCTTGCGGCCCATTTTCCTCGGTCGGCCTTTACCATACCTTGAGCTTATAACCTACCATAGAGGGAGAAGGAAGAATAAGTTGTGGAAGCTCACGAGAGGTTTCGGAGAACCGGGAAACTTCCCTCCCCTGCCCTGAAGCCTGTTGTGGTTCAGTCTTCGGCTTAGGGAAATTTTATTTCTCTTTCGCCCTTATTCATGCATGCTTACAACCAGGGTTTTCCCTGCGGGGACTTTGCCCTCTTGACATGCTTTCCTTTTATTTGTAACTTTTCTCTTTTCTTTCTTTTTTCTCAAAAGTAAAGGCCTAATTGTACTTGGGCTTTATAGCATTTTGTTCCCTTTTGGGCCCTGACTTCCACCTACTAGGGCGACGAGCAGGTTTGATTAGCATTCCTTGACTCCTACTCCCTCTTGTGAGCCGAAGAGAAGAGAATAGGTAAAATTTTTACACTCTTAGTTTGGGTCTGACTTTTCTCAAATTTTGGACCGCTTGAGTTTAAGAGCGAGCGTGCCGTGTGTGCAGGTATTGATCCCAAGGTTAAATCATCAAGACCGAAGAATGAATTATAGATTTTGATTTTTTTTTTGGGCTTACGGCCTATGCACGATGTCAGCCTGCAATTTCCATTTTCTTTTTCTCTTTCTTTTTTTCTTTTCTTCTTTTTTTTCTTTTTTTTCTTTTCTTCTTTTTCTTTCTTTTTTTCTCTTTTCTTCTTTTCCTTCTTTCTTTTTTCAGGACTTAGGAGTAGTATTTCTTCAAGTAAAGACCATTCCAAGGTTGAGCCAGCTCTTCCCCTTCAGCATTAATCAATTTGTAAGCATTGCCAGGATAAACATCTTTTATTACGTACAGCCCCTCCCAATTTGGTTGGAGTTTTGAACGGGGTCCACCGGGTTTCACAAAAATTCGTTTAATTACCATCTCACCGACTTTAAATTTTCTCTCAATTACTTTCTTTTGATAAAAACGTGAAAGCCTGTTTTGGTATGCTTTTGCATGTTCAGCGGCGGCCACACGCTTCTCGTCTAAGAGTTCCAATTGTGCAAGTAGAGACTCGCGGCGCTCATCAACTTGGAGCTCCTTGTCCAATTGTACTCGTAGAGAAGGAATAAGAATCTCATATGGGACTATCGCCTCCATTCCATAAGTAAGAGTGAATAGGGTTTGCCCAGTAGGAGTCCGAATGGATGTTCGGTAGGCCCATAGGGCTTCTACAAGTTTTTCTGGCCAATCCATAAATTTGTTGGTTTCACAAGTCTTCTTGATGATTTTAATTAAAATTTTATTAGTTTCTTCTGCTTGGCCATTACCCTGCGGATAATAAGGAGATGAATGATACAATGCAATGTCATACCTGTTGCTGAGATCTTGGAGTTCCTGAGAGATGAATTGCGGTCCATTGTCGGTGATGATGGTACTCGGGATGCCGAACCTCGTGATGATGTTCTTCATTATAAATTTGCAGACGGTTGACGCTTTGATCTCCACGTAAGCTTCTGCTTCCACCCACTTGGTGAAGTACTCCGTGGCCGTGAGTATGAACGATTTTGATTTTGTGAGGAGGTTTGAATCACCAAGAGGTCCAATGATATCGAAAGCCCACATGGTGAAAGGCCAAGGGGAGGATATAGGATAGAGTGAAGAAGCAGGAGAATGGATTTTGTCGACGTGCAGTTGGCACTTGACACACCTTCGAACATAGATGGAGCAGTCCTCTTCTAGAGTGGGCCAATAGAAGCCTAATCTAAGGATTTTCTTAGCTAGCATCTGGCTATTGACATGGCCACCACACACTCCCGAGTGTGCCTCTTCCATGACCTTCCAAGATTCATCATCGTCGAGGCATCTTAATAAAACTCCGGTGAGACCTCTTCTATAGAGCACACCTTCAACTAAAGTGTATCGCTGAGCAACTCTTCGAATGGCCTTCTTTTCTTCCGTAGTAGCTTCTTCTGGATAAGACTGATCATAACAATATTTAGAAATCTTGTAATACCATGGCTTTTCCTCGTCAGCCAGTTCATCTTCTAAATCCAACAGCATGACCTCCTTATTCTGAATAATTTCACCTTCCTTAATCTTCTTAGACACCTCCTCTTTAGTGCTAAGAAAAGTGGGATCCTTAATGGCGGGAGTGTGGCGTTTATGGACAATGACAGAGTGGAAGTCTTGTTCGGGGAGGAAAGTTAAGGAGGAGGCAAGTGATGCTAGAACGTCAGCTAAGATATTCTGATTGCGAGGAACGTGAACAAAGATCAGTTTAGTGAAAAGTTTGGCATAAGCAGAAGCAAGTTCTTGGTAAGGCTTAAGTTTAGGATCGAGCGTGCGACATTTCACAAGCACTTGGCGTAAAATGAGCTGACTATCACCAACGATGCGAAGCTGGGTAACACCAAATTGATGGGCGGCCTGCAGTCCGGCCAAAAGAGCCTCATATTCCGCTATGTTATTGGTAACAGGGAAGGCAAGCTGAGAGGTGAGTGGAATAGTGATACCTTCTGGTGGTAGAAGAACCATGCTGATCACTCTTCCAAGAGAATTCATAGCCCCATCAAAATGTAATGTCCACAAAGAATCTGAAGGTTGGTTAATGGACATTAACTCCTCATCTGGGAACTCTGAACAGACTAGATCAAAACGTGGTAGAGGGTGGTGAGCAAGGTGTTCGGCAATGGCATAGCCCTTAATTGCCTTTTGCTAGATATAGGTGATGTCAAACTGAGAAAGGAAGCTTTGCCATTGTGCTAATCGATTGGTGAGGATAGATTTTTCAAGAAGGAATTTAATGGGATTCATTCGAGCAATGAGGTGAACCTCGTGAGCTAAGAAGTAATGTTTAAGTTTCTGAACTACCCAGACTAAGGCTGCACATGTCTTCTCCATAGCGGTATACCTCTGCTCATAGGGGTTGAGAAGCTTTGACAAGTAGTAGGCTGCCATTTCCTTACCTTCTTAATCAACTTGCACGAGGATAGCGCCTACTGAGTCATCCAAGACAGAGACATAAAGAACGAGTGGTTTGCTTGGAACTGGCGGCCTCAGGATAGGAGGATTTGAGAGATAACCCTTCAATCCGTCAAAGGCTGCCTGACACTTGTCATCGTAAATAAACTTGACTCCCGGCTTAGTAAGCTCGTAAAACGGCCTACACCTTTGTGAGTGCTGGGAAACGAATCGGCGAATGAATTACAACCTCCCGATCAATCCTTGAACTTATTTCAAATTCTTAGGAGGAGGCATTTCTCTTATGGCTTTCACCTTGTTGGGATCAATCTTGATACCCTTCTTACTGACGATGAATCCAAGCAATTTCCCAGATGAAACACCAAATATGCACTTCTTGGGGTTCATCTTGAGCTTATACTCCCGTGATCTTTGCAACAGCTTGGCTAGAACCCCAGGATGCTCGATCCTTGTCCTTGACTTAACGACCAGATCGTCGACATACACCTCAATATAAATTTGGATCATGTCATGAAAAATTACCATCATGGCCCTTTGATAGGTGGCTCCGGCATTCTTTAGTCCAAAGGGCATGACCACATAGCAATAGGTACTCCATGGCATAGTGAACGATGTCTTTTCTTGATCTTCTTCGGCCAAACGAATTTGATTGTATCCTGAAAAGCCATTCATAAAGGAGAGGGTCTTATATCCTACCGTGTTGTCAATCAAAACATCAATATGAGGGAGGGGGAAGTCATCTTTAGGACACGCACGGTTGTGGTCCCAAAAGTCTATGCAAATCTTGACCTTTCCATCTTTCTTCATGACTGGGATGATGTTCGCCACCCAATTAGGATAGAGGATGACTCTAACAAATCTGGCTTTATGAAGCATATCGACCTCTTCTTTCATTCTTAATGCCATGTTAGGGTGGAAACATCTCAACCGCTGTTTGACCGGAATGAACCCTAGCTTAAGTGTAAGTCGGTGTTCAACGAGCGCAGGGTCTAGTCTCGGCATATCCTCATAACTCCTCGTGAACGTGTCCTTATATTCTCAAAGAACCAAAATAAGCACCTCTTATTCGGAGGGCGGCAAGTTCTTGCTAATGAGGACAATCCTAGGGTCTTCCCCAGTACCCAGATTTATTTCTTTGGTAGGCTATTCTACTGAGGCTGACGGCTCATCGAATCTTCTCATGCCACTAGCAAAGGCATCAGCCTCATCCTCGTATTCTTCGTACTCTTCATCCCCCTCTTCAATAGGGTCTTCATCATTCATGATCTCATACACACCAAACCCTTCATCTAAAGAACACACATCCTCATATTCTACATCCGGCAGGAGTATCGGATCCTCCAGAAACTCGGGAAGAGCTAAGCATGCCCGGCATCTTCTAGCTAAATCTATCAAGAACCTATGGGGAATCTGCCTACCCTTGGATTTCTTATGCGAAGCTACCCCATAAGTCTTATTAGAAGGAAAGGGAGAGGAACAAGATGACAAGCTAGACGAACTACCCTGATCTAAATGAGGTGGAGGAGAAGAAGACGAAGATGCAATGGATATAGGAGGGGATACAGGGAGAGCCTCCTCGTCGGAGGAGAAAAGAAGGTCCACTAATAAACCTTGAAAGAGCGGCCCTTGGATCGGGGCGCGCTCCGAAGTAAGATAAGAGGTCTCTTCAAAAGAGATGGAAGATTGGAGAGTTTGAATTTTGGCATTTTTTTTTCGTTTTCAATAACAAAGCAATGAGAGGAAGGAATAGGGGGTGGTGTTGAGATTGAAAGATTAGTGAAAGACTGAATAAGTGATGGCCCATGCGGGGGCGTGATGGAGAGTTTAGAAAATTGCTCGAGGAGCAAAGGGGGAATTGGAGGAGAAACTTGAAGCGAATCTGGAGAAAAGGTTATCAAGACCGCGGGCGGTCTAGGGATATCATGAATAAAATATTTTAGCAAGCAAATGGACAATAACTATTGGATGGATGGACTTGAGAGAGAAAAGGCCGGCCCACAGCCTATCCACATTGAAGCCTTCTTCATACGGCACATCCGGCTCTCCAATATCTGTGTAGTTGCTTAACAGCTGCCTCTTATCAGTGATCACCGCCGACTTTTCAATTAGTTCATGAATCAATGGCGGCCATTCCGGATCAGTCGGCATGACCAGTCGGCTTAGAGCAATGGTAATATCATTCATGTCAAACCATCTGTACCAATCACATTCGGGGTCATCCATTTTCCTTCTCTTGTCTGGCCGTAAGGACTCCAGGGCTTTATATGTGGCCAGTGGGGCTATGTGGCGAGCAAACTACCATGCATATATATCTTGACAATCTAGCATGGAAGTAACCAGTGTGATTTGCTCATCATTATGAGTACCTCCTTTCACAAAGTGTGTTTGTAGGGTCCATGTGAGAGGCTGCCGGTCTGTTTTAAGAGTAGAAGTCATGACGACCCATGGACCTTGTTCTTCTTTGCTTGGCCCTTCGTACCCTAGGCCACCCCGGGGAATCATCTTCTAGTGCCTGATAGGTTTGACTAGGCCTTGAAGTTTAACACCCAAACCTCTGCCATTTTTGTACCCCATTTTCATCAAGATATTCCATCCTGGGGTATTCAACATATTTTTCTTTTTCTTCCCCTGGGGAGGTAGGGGTGTCATCACAGTTGATGCCAGCTTAGTAACTGGAGGCCTTAACAAGTCCTGCCGCGGGTCGGCAACATCCAATACTAAGAGCAAAGGCCTATTGGAAGGCCACATAGAAGGCACCGATGTTGCAGAATGTATATCTTCTACCAGCAAAATGGGCATGTTGGTCACTTTGACAATCCGCCCTTTATGAGGAAACTTTATGCATTGATGATTAGTTGAGGGCACAACGTCAAGCTCTTGAATATAAGGGTGGCCCAGAATGCCGTTGAAAGTTGGGTCCATGTCCAAAATGTGAAAATCTGCTGTGATTGAGACCGGGCCCAGACCGACTTTCATAGTGATCATCCCCAGTGGAGGTTTCTTAGTGTTATCATAGGCCGTGATGGTAATAGTGGATGGCCGGATTTGACTGTCCGGAATGCCGCACTTTTTCAAAGTACTTGGTGACAAAACATTAATAGATGCCCCCGTGTCCACCAGGCATTGTTTGACTGGCACCTTGCTGATATTGACTGTAATGCACAATGCATATTTTCTAGCTAGCTGCGGAGCCAATTCATGTTCATAAAAGGTGATGGCTGGTTGATTGCTGGTTGGAGTTAACACTATAGTGACTTGTTCGGCTGGAATATCTTCATTCACCATTACTTTCTGCAAATATTGCTTTATGGCCAACTGATGTGTAGTAGATCTTCTTATTAATTCCAGAATGGAGATCCGGGCCAGTGTTCTGTCTAGATGCTTTAATAGATCATATTCAGTGCCTGATACATACTCCTGTTCCTGTTCTCCCTGCTCTTGTACCGGCTCCTGCTCCCGTTGGGGAAACACTCGGTGGAACATCCGTCCAATACGGAGCACCATTGTCTTCGGTGCCTCTGTTGGGCTTGGAATAGGTGAGGGGTTAGAGGAGGTGGAGGGAACAGTGGAAGGTGGAGGTGGGGGCTGGGTGACTGGTGTGATGGCTGGACGGACAAGGAGGGGCCTCGGAAGCATGGCGGTGGTAGACTGGGAAGGTTGTGGTGGAACCGGAGGGGAAACGGTTGCCATCGAAAGGTGGATAAGGAGGGGTCTATTTGGTGGGGGGTTTTGAGGTGCAGAAGAATTTAAGGGTTGGCGTATAAGAATAGGCCGTAAAGGAGTAGGGTTAGGGTTAAGTGGTCCTGGAGTGGTGGAACGTATAAGGGGACGTGTCGGTTGGGAAGAGGGTGCAGGTTGGAGTCTTCTTAACAATGGTGGTGGTGGTGGTTGACTGGAGGTTTGGTTAATAGCCCCGACAGAGGCGCGCTCTTCATGCCAGCCCTACCCTCTCTCCACTTCATGAATTGAGGTGACAAGGTTTACTTGTTGATTTTGAACCGGGTGCTCCGGTAGCAGATTATTAACAATCCCCATATTTGGCCGGGGTGCAGGAGCCTGCTGTTGCTGCTGACCTTGCTGTTGCTGCTGTTGTGGACCTTGTTGCTACCGTGGTGGCCTTCGTGCTTTCATCGAGGCCACAACCTTTCTCATTTCATCCCAGTCTATACCTCCTTGGTCATTCGAATCATATATATAATCTTTGAAGTGAAAGCAGTGGGTTATGCTGTGACCCGGCTGCCTATGGAAGACACAATATCTGGAGGTATCGACATTTTGCGGCCAGGCCGTTCTTTCTTTTGGTAAGACGAGCAGATTGGCGGCCATTAGGGCATTAAAAATATCTGGAAGGCTTTCTGGCAATGGTGGGTATTCAGCTCTCTTGTGGCCCATGGGTCTTCTAGGTTGCTGGGGATCATAATTAGCCGGTGGAGGTACGTTGTGGTAATGCTGGGAAGCAGGAGGGTTATGAGGCATATTCTGGTTTGGTGGAGGGGGTGGAGGCGAAAGGGTTGCATGGAGTTATTTTGTTGAGGCGGGGCTTGAGCAAGAAAGGAAGGTTGTGATTGCAATGGTTGCAAAGGTCTGGGATTGGATGGGTTGCGAAAGGATGCGAGGTGGCCAACTGCTCCTACCTGCTCATTTGTAACAGTCCCCTCGGTGGTGGCACCGTTGGGGTTTGCATTGTTATTCTTTCTTATAAGCCTCGGCCTTGGTTCGAACATGCCTATGATAGGTGAATCTTTCATTTGAGTTTGAATATACCGGGCCCGTTCATATAGTTCCTCCATCATGCTAAGCTTGTTCATAGCCAAAATATGTCAGAATTGTGGAGTTGAGTTAGAAATTATCATCTTTACCTGCTCTGGCTCCGACAATGTATCCTTTAATTGCTCTGCCATAACCCTCCATCTATCAGCAAACTGTATGAAATCCTCATCGGATCTCATTTTCTCAGCAACAAGATCGGTAACCGACAAAGACGGGCCAACATGGTCCCGATATTTTTGCAAAAACTTTCACTTCACCACATCGAAGTCTCCAGCCTCAGTCGATTCTAAGGAGTAAAACCACTCTAGAGCTGGACCATCCAGGGCCCTTCTGAACAAATAGGTCAATGAAGCTTTATTATTTTGCCAAAAGCATGTTTCGTACAGAAAGTCCTTCAAATGAATGAATGGGTTGCCCGTCCCATTATAACGGCGGAAGGTTGGCATCTCTGAGGGTGGAAAATGAAAAGGTGGCATGACAGGTACGGCGACTTCTGGTGGATCCTTAGAAACTGACATCTTTCTGATTTGTTCTTCCATACCAGCAATCTTTTGGAGCAGCATCGCACTTGTATTTGACTTGACCGGGGCCGGTCGTTTGGAGAGAGGATATGGCATAGGCCGCTTTAATGGCTGGGGAGGTGGGGTTGATTGTGGCCTAGCCACAGAATGACTTGCCAAGTGAGCTGGCGTAGTCATGACGGGGGTCCTTGGACGGGATGGGACCCTTTGGGAGACCACCTGGTCGTTGGTGGTATGAATCCGAAGGCCATCTGTAGCCTGAGGGGGATTAGAAGAAGAGGAAGGGACTGACTTCCCCTTAAGGGCGGCTTGTATCGCTTGGCGTTGAGTCTCATCTAACTGCGAAAGAGCCCTGATGAGATCATTGACGTTAATAGATGAGGAGGTGTTCCCGGAAGTGTTTTGCGTGACGGGTTGAGTTTGAGAAGGGGAATCGATTCCCTGATTGGTGGTGTCCACCATGTAAATTTGAGGATGAGAAATGGGGTAGTTCCCTTCGGATTGAGTGAAACCTTGCGGGAAGTCATCATACTAGACAAACTCATTAGGGGGAACCTCTTGGACTTGGTCATATTGATCATCCTCATAATCATAAGAGTACTCTTGATCGGCCATTTGAACAATTTTACCTGAACGGAGTCTCATGATTACGATGAGAAATCAATGCAGTAAACAAGATATAATCAAAGAGTAGGCACTCCAAGTAAATGATCAAAATGAACCGTTAAACAAGTTGTGATGATTAAGGAAATTTTTAGTGTTCCTTGTGTTTAACAAATTGATTTTTAATAAAGTGTTCAACTCTCGATTCAAGGGAGATCCTAGTCTCAATTTGGGAGTACTCCGGGTCAAACTAGGTTCTTCCTCTTCTCACCAGCGTAAGGGGTATCTAACTTCTGGGTACTTCAAAGGTCCAACCAGCCTAGCGTCCGTGAGGGAATCCACGGGTGCGAGGACTTACGGAGGTCTTGGTTAAGGAACTCCCGATCCAAAGAGACGGAATGCTCAATGGAGGGTCGTTCCTTTCCCAAGAAAGTGTGAGAATATCCTATGGCTGAAGAGAGAGGAGTTCTCTCAACCGTATGCTCAAATGCAAATGTGCAGATAATCAATAATGAGAATATAATGGCAGTGAATCAGCAAACTCAATCAGGAAAGCAATTCAGTTAACACACATGGAAATGACGCCCTTCGCAGGGTCGCTATATCATAAAAGGCGACTATATGATAGCCACGCAACCGAGAAAAGCGCCCAGGTGCAGAGCGCGAATAACAAAGAACAATGTGTCCAAGAGTGACAATATAAATGGCGCCTGAGGGTAAGGCGCTACCAATATGAACAACGTCCCGGGGAGAGGCACGGCTCACAGAAATAGTGTACCCACAGGGGGTAAAGCGAATGAAAAGTGCCCTGGGATTAGGCGCTGATCAGGCTAAGGTGCCTCTATCTGAGGCGTTGTTTAGAGCAAACAGGGTAAAAATGGATAAAAGGCGCCCTGGGAGTGGGCGCTGATCAGGAAATGGCGGCTGTGTGGCAATCGCGATATCAGTAAAATAGACAGAACATCAATTTTTCCTTCAAAACATGTTATAGATGGTCCCAAAATTGGCTAATCTGGTGGTGACTTGCACGTGGTGCAGTAGAGGAGGGTGCTATGTGGAGCACAAAGGGAGGGATACGCGTGCGTACCAAAAGGAGGGGCACACGAGGGCGCCAAGGAGGGGCCTGCGAGTGTGCCAAAAGGGAGTGGTAATCAAAATAAAAACATAAAGTGTCCCACCGTGATCGCCAATTTGGGGAACATGTCAAATAGACATGTTTTGAAAAGGGGAAAATTTATGTCAATTCATATGAGGATTAAGAAAGGGAGCATGTGATGCTCTAAAGGAAGGGTGATCGCCAGAGGGTGTGGAGGCCCTCAAAATAAGAGAATGTGATCGCATAAATACCTCGTAAGTGAGAGTGGTTGGGTTCTTTTCTTCCTCCTTCAATCGGCCGGCCGACGAAGTGGGTTTTTATTGTTGATTACCTTGAAAAGAAAGTATAAACAAAGAGAAATAAATTGGATTAGCCAATGTGTAGTATCAAATCCTTAGTGTGTAAAGTAGTATGAAATTGTGCATGTACACACCTTTTGGTGGTTTTTAAACCCCTAGGAGGAGTGTAGGATGGAGAGTATGTGAATGCAATAACTAATATCTAAGCTTATAATGCAAAGATATCTAATGGCACTAGCATGAAACTAACATGATAAACCACTGTGATGAAGAAGATGAACGTGATTGAGTGAATAAGAAGAAGAAAGAAGAGAAGAAAGAAGAGAAGAATCCTCCTTCTGCCCCTGTGAGCAGGACCGAGAGAGGAACAAAATGCAGCAAGCTTCAACAGGTTCTTCTTCTTTTAGTTTTTTTTCTTCAGGCTTCCTCTCTCGCGCGAAGGGGCATATAAGAGGTATTTATAGTGGTTTATGGAAGATCAAAGGGAGGAAGGGCCAGAGACCCCTTTCCAAAGGTGAATAGGGTGTTAAATAATAGCAATGCTCAATCTGGGAAGGTATAATGCTATTCGGACATGAAATAGAAATCGCGACCAGGTCACAGCCGCTATTCACAAACAACGCCCAAGGGTCAGCCGCCTATTAGATTTAAAAATTCAGACTTTCCATATTAAAAACATGACATGCCTCCAAGGGACGGGTGCATTTCTCAATTAGTGTCCTAAGAAAGGGCGCATTTCTCAATTAGCGTCCTAAGAAAGGGCGCTGCTTTTATAAATTGAATTTCAATAGGATTCGTAAGGCTTGAGAAACACGCCTGTGACTCAGGCGCCATTCATTAATAGGTGACCTGAACAAGGGCATGTTTCAAAAAGAAACGACCACGAGTCAGTCGCTAATTCATAAAATATGAGAAAAACCTATTTAATAAACCAGTGATGAAGTGCACTTGGGGCATTATATTGTAACATGAAATTTACTTAACATAGCGTCAAATTTGGCGTGTCTACACTGCTGACTCCTCCACGTCGGGGATGGGCGCAGGTGCAGGCTCTTCCACTGCTACTGAAACACAAGAAGAAGCACTCAGGAGTAAAGACCTTGCCCCGAGATGGAGACAGATCCTGAAGGACACAGATGGCTGGGAGTTCTAACCGGTGGGCTACCTCGGCTCGGTCTGAGCGGCTTCAAACTCCTCGAAAGATGGGGTTCGTGGCATAGGAGGGATAGTCACCGGAGCCTTAGCAGCTTCTATCTTCTGCCGCTTCGCCTCCCGTTGCCCTGCCACCTTGGCAGCGGCCACCGCCTTCTTCACAGGTGATTTCGCCCGGGACCTCTTCGCGGCCTTGGGCAAAGGAGTTGTAGTCGGGGCTGGCGGCACTGCGTCGAAGTAGGCGGGCTTCTGGATGAACCGAAGAAGATTTCGGTACGTCACCATTTGGGTGCTGTCGGGATGGTCTGTCAAAAAAAAAGAAGAAATCCGATCAGCATCCGGTACCCCGCAAAGGCCCGATGATAGGGGATGAATATAAAAGGAAAGCGGGGAGATCAAATACCATGAGGACCAGTATACATCCGAAGTGTTATCAGCCAGTAGCTCGGGGATGGCTCCTTGTCCCGACGTGCTGCCTCCCGAACTAACCAGCACACGTCCTCGATCTTCTGGCAGCGGTCGGTGAGGGCAGCCAGGTCCGCATGCTTCTTAGACGCCAGGTGGCAGAAGAGGTTGAAGTGGTCCATACCCCACCAGTCGGCATAATAGTATGAGATCTACAGACGCTTGCCCCGGATGGCAGCCGTCTGATCATCAATCTTAAGCCCATTTACCCGGAGAAGGACGTATAACCATGTGGTGTCCTTATAATTTTTGGGCTTCCTCTCCTCCCGCCTCATGAATGTGCGGTACGGGCAGATCGGGTCCCTCTCCGGACGCTAGCTCTTTGCGGGGGTGCCTTCTTCTTCCATGGGGAGCGGGTAATTGATGAGCTCCAGAGGGTCACTCCCGATACAGCAGAGGTCCCTCAGGGTCTTCTTAAAGTCATCCCTTGCCACCGGAGGTAGCTTGACTTGCGATGCCGGCCTGGCCTCTCGAGCCTCCCAGCTCGCGGCCTGATACACGGCCACCTCCTTGTCTTTGCCATTTCTCAACCGAAGTAGGTGCTCACGGTCAATGTCGAGCACGGGCATCGATTGCTTGCTCAGAAATTTTCTCCCTGCCCCGTCCTAGCAATCAGTCTTGCATAACCGATAGAAGGCCGTCCGGGCGTTCCACCATTTTACATACTCAGGGTCACCCGGGGAATACGGCCGGGGGCTGGCACCCGGAAGGTCGCGGAGTCCGCCCGATGGAAGAAGTCCCACCAGGTTCTAGCATGCTCGACGGTAGAACTCCCTCGGAGGCTTCGCGTGGGCAGGCCGAATTGTGCACTATAGACAGAGATATGCTGATCGTATCTGAAGTTTCGACCGAAACGGAAGGGGTAGTATGGTTCTAGCAGTAGATTATCCCCCTTCCTGAACGCCAGCACGCTCGGGCGAATAGATAACGCCCAGTCCCTGAGCTCGGGCTCCAACAGCGGGCGGACCACATTCTCCTGGCTGATGGGGTGGACGTACTTCTCCACCTGATCATCCTTGCACTCCCTTTTATTGTTCACCAGGGGGCTCGAATGTGCGGCCAACGTCCAGAAGTGAATGGTGCCGGCCACGTCCCGTGGGACCATTGTTAACCGGCCCTGAATGTCATATAGCCGCTGGGAGGTAGAGCCCGGCTCCGCGCTGGCAAACTCCAGCATCCACGATACCAGCCCCCAGTCTTGAAGAGTGCGAGGGGTGAACTCCGGGAACAGCGAGCAAACCCACGCATTGAAGAAATGCAGTGGGCACACGTACCGGGCCTGCCTCTGGAATTGATGGGTGCTGATGTCCCCCAGCACCTTGTATATCAGGCAAAGAGCAGCCGGGCACAGGGACAGCTTGATCCCCCACGCCATTTGACACGCCGGGTAGATTGCGTCTGGCCGAATAACTATGTCATCCCCGTATGGCATGGCGAATGAGCACATCCAGTACGTCAGGTATGCGGCGTAGTGCATTAGCAGGTCGACCCCCATCGGATTTGGGCCACTCCGGCATCCTCGGGAGGGGATCTTCACATCAGTCTTGGGCTTGGCGCGTTTCTTGCGGGCAACAACAATGCCAATACACGGAAAGTCCTCATATTGCTTCAGCCCGTCATAAAAATATTACAGCCACAGGGTCATGCGGACCCTCTTCCTATCTCCGCGGGGAGGTTGCTTCCCGCCATGCGCCAGCTGATATAACTTCCGGTACGCCTTCATGAGGTACTGGTAGGAATACCAAAGAGAATAATAGCTGTCCCCGTTGGTTTCATCTTTGATCAGGTCGGGGAGGCAGACCTCTTCATAAGGCTCCCCGTTAATGGGTAAGCCGCTCTGCTGACTGAGGCTCCACAAATCCAGTGAAGTCTCACCTTCTGCCGTGTAGAAGGTGTTGGTCTCTGCACTGAAGACTTCTATCATACCACAACAGAGGCCTTTGGAGATGGGGTAGCTGTAGCAGGAGGCGTAGACACTGTGATAGATGCCAGCCCGGATCAATATCGGAGCATAGTTGAATAGCACATACTCCGTGAACTCCACCGCTCCTTCCCGGAAAGTGTGCGCATCTTGAAGCTTCAAATCTCCGAACCAACCCAAAGCCAGCTCGTCTTTGAAACGGACGGCCAGGCAGTCCAACAGAAACGGCTCTTCTCTATACCCCCACTTTAGCGGGGCCAAGAACAAACCAAAGCGGGGTTGCTCACCTTGGACCCGCCTAGCAGCCATGTCCCACTTCACCGGGGTGAATTAAGGTGCTCGCACCAACTTATCCTCGGTCGGCAGCACGGCCTCGAGCCCCAATACAGGCTTCCATTCTCGGGCTTCTCCCACCAAGTACATCGGGATGCTTCTGGGGACGTTGTACAACAAGCTATCCCGGGTCCGCAGGATCGCGTGCTCAACATTTCTCATGACCGGGAGTGCTCGCTGCTCCCGAGAGTGAAGGTGCTTCAGGAAGCGCACGAGGTGCTTGTCCTTCAGGAAGTTTTTCTGATACTCGCCATTCCGGTCGAAAGTGAAGCGGTTCTCAACCCGGGAAAGCCAGTGGAAGTCCATCATCTCAGTATTGGAACCTGACGACTCGGCCAATGCTGCTACTTCGGCATGCTCCCTGTCCAGGTCTCCCACATTAAGCCATGTGACAGCTGGCATCGGAGGCAGAGGGACACGTCCCGCACCGGCAGTGACGGGAGCAGAAGAACCACTTGGGGCAGCCATTTATCTGCAAGATGCAACAAACAAAAGATCAAAACAAGCCACGGGCGAAAAGAAATGAAAACTATAAGGGGGCTCTACTACAAGAAAATGAATAAGACGCTGCCAATTTTTTACGAAATTTCGGCAGAGTTTCCCCTAGGCCGGAGGCGTAAGGGAAAACACGGGTGCGCGTCCACAAGGAGTGACGGCCCCAAAAAAGTCACGGTGGGCCCCGAGGGACAACACCGGAAGTCCTTCAATAGAAGAAGTCTTCCTTCCCCCTTCGCCGGTACGCCTCCTGGCAGCCCTTCGCCGGCACACTCCCTGCGGCCTTTACCCGGTATGCCCCCCCGGGTGTCTTCACCGGCACAGCCGTCAACGCCCCTCTCCGGCACACTCGGTGAAGCGCTTCAGCGGCACACCTCCTGTAGCCTTCCCCCGTGCCCTCCTACCCGGCACAGCCCCAGTGCCCTCTAACCGGCACACTCGGTGAAGCCCTTCCCCGGCACGGTCCTAGCGGCGCTAGCCCGGCACGCCCCAGTTCCTGCTACCCGGCACCCCCTGTGCCCCTAGCCCAGCGCGCTCCACGCCATCCTACTCTAGCACAGTGGTGCCCCCTCTACCCGGCACGCCTATGCCCCCGGCCACCGGCACACCTGTGTCCTTTGTCAACCGGCACACGCGCGCCCGTTGCTACCTGGGACACCCGGCGTCCCTGTCCGCGGCACGCCCGGCCGGCGACCATCCCCGACGCCGGAGGAAAAGAAGAGGGAGAAGAAGGGGAGGATAAGAGAAGAAGGGAAAGAGGAAGAGGAAATGGGAGAGAGAGGGAGAGGAGCCTAGGGCTCCGTCGCCCCTCGAACGGAGAACAAGAAAAAAGAAGAAGAAGAGAAAGAGAGAACGAGAGAGGAAGAAAAGAGGAAGAAGGAAAAGAGGGGAAGAGAAGAGAAGGGGGAGGGGAGACCCCTCCGTAGCGGCCTCCTCTCCCCAGCGATGAAGAAGGCAACGATGACGGCAGCGATGGCTCCCATCCGGTGCTGAAGAAGAAGAGGAGATGAGAGAAGGGGGGCGACGCTCGGTCGCGGGAGCCAAAGAGAGGGAAAGAGAGGGAGGTTTGAAAAAGAAGGGGGGGTGGCCCGGTCATGCCACCCCCACCCCGTTTATAGGGGTGTTTTAAAAAAAAGAGAGAGAGAAGAGAAGAAGAAAGGAAAAGAAAAGAAAAAAGGGGGGAGAAAAGAGAAGACAAAATAGAAGAGAGAAGGAAAGAAAAAGAGAAAGAAGAAGAAGAAGAAGAAGAGAAAAACAAAGAAAAGAAAGAAAAAAAGAGAGAGAAAGAAAAAAAACAAAACAGACAAAACAAGCAAAAAAAGAAAGGAAAAAAAGAGAGAGAAAAGAGAAAGAAAAAAGAAGAAGAGGAAAAAGGGGTAATAAATACATATGAGAAATAATGCCTATATGTATATACATAACAGTATGTAGTAACGAGTATATACATATGGGATGTTCCATCCGCACCCTCCTATGTGCAGACGGGTGTCCGCATATGTATACGCCAGCACAGATAACAAGATCGAGCCAAGGTCGTCGCTCTCCCCTAACGTCAAAACCGCGTATGCAACCATCGAAAAGCAGTACACCCACGGGCACCGCCTGGCTCATCCTTCGCCCGCATCACCCGTGGGTGGGGGGCATTTGTGGACGTGTAAAATTGCATGCCCATATGTCCCGTCCAGTCTCGCAGCAACAACGACTTCAAATGAAGAAACCGCAGAGAAGAAGGGTCATCCGGACTCTCCGAAGATACACACACTGCTGTGAAGCCATCTCCGGAGCCACAACAGTGAAGAGGAACAAACCCCCAGGAAACCCACAATCCAAGGGCCCCGAAGAAAATTAAATGAACCACGACTTGTGCACATAACGGGCATGAACATTCCCCCAATAGCACACCCTGCTGCCCTCCACGGCACACCCTAGTGCCACCCTGTCCGGCACACTGGTGGTCCTCGCCGGCATGCATGCAAGCTCCTCCAACGGCACGCCCCGTGGGCCTCTAGCGGCACACCCATTCCGCGGCACACTCCTGAGCGTCTTCAACGACACGCCTAAGGACGCCTCCAGTGGCACGATCGCGCGTTGCCTACAGCGGCACTCCCAGCGTGGCCCCCTTCGCAGGCACGCCCAGCTTGGCTGCTCTTTGCCAACACACCCCCCTTAGCCATTCGTTCAGCGACACGCTTAGGTCACACTCCCCAGCGGCACGCTCGCAAGCCACCCAGTGGCACACCTACTGGGCTCTCCAGCGGCACGCCCTTGTGGCGCTACAGCGGCATGCCCTAGCGGCATCTCAGCCGCACACTTGCTGTGCCTGCCAGCGGCACAACATCTCGGCCCCTCAATGACACACCGTGACTTGCCTCCAGCGGTGCATCCGGCAGGTGAAATCTTACGGCATGCCCTATGGATTCTTGGCTCGCAGTGGCCTGTCTGAGGTGTCGTCCAGGGAGGAAGACACGCTGCCTACCTCCTGCCATCGAAGAAGGGGAAGTCAAATCCCCATTAAGGCCGGTCACTTCCCGCCTCCGCCGATCATGCTCGAACACTCCCGCCGTTGGGGGTATAAAAACCCTTCTCCTCCGGCGAACAAGAGGGGCAGAGAGAGACACAGATAGTGACACACACCAGGAGAGGCGCGACACAGAGCCATCGCCTCCAGAGGAGGAAGAAGAGAAGAAGAAGAGAGGAAGAGGGAAGGCCCTCCAGCGACCACCGGCGACAAGAGAGAGTAAGAAAGAGAGAGAGAGGGAGGGAGTGTGGGTGTGAATGTAGTGAAAGGGATGGGGAAGACCAGGGAGCCGTCACCCCTACTCAACCCTAACTCCCCCATTTCCCCTCCTCCATGCCTTCTTCTTCCTCCAACTGTTGTATCTTCTGCTCCGGTGTTTTGAGGTGTACATGGCCGGTTACGGCCCTTGTCCTCCATGAATAAACATCTCTCTCTTGAGTTTTCTTTTACTGTCTCCGTTTGTCTGGGTCCATGTGTGTGTTTGAACGCTTCTTCCCCCGCCTTCCGATGGGGCCTTCTCCCCCTCTGTCACGGCCCTTCTCTTCTTCGAACACCCAACCATCAACACCACCATTGGCCTTCCTCCCTTCTCCAGCCCCAACTTGTCTAGCCAACCCTCAACCTTCATTCCCTCAGACCAACCTCCCCTTTTCCCAACTGAAGCTTCCCCTTTGGACGAACCAAACCAAGACCCCTGGTTCTTTCCCCTGTGGCTCCGTCCCACTTAGCTAGCCTTCAGTCCAGCTTCTCCAGTCCTCAGGCGATACACCTTGCTTAGTCTCCCAGCAGTGCGCCTTCAGCACTGTGCAGCTTCCCCAGCTCCCAGCGGTACGCCCTGGTCTACGCTCCACCGGTAAACCCCTTCACTAGTACAGCCCCTGGCCGGTGCACCCCTAGCCCCTCGGAGCTGCCTTCCCCAGCACACCTCCTGAAGCCTTCAGCGGCACACCCTGGCCTCTCCTAGCCCGGCACGCCTTTGAGTCTCCCTAGCTGGCACACTAATCCCCAGTCCCTCCTCCTTGCCCGGTGCACTCCCTAGCCAGCCCTAGAGAGGTCTCCGGTCCGCCGTTTCTTCTAGGTTTTCCGAGATTTTATCAAATGTGTTGTCACCCTTGGCACGCACCTAAAATTGTCGGGTTCCGCCACTCCATGTGGGCGCGTTCCCTTTATCTCCCTTACCACTCCAGTCAAGGGGAGATGATGCTGAATTTTCGTCAGAAACGATAACGTGTTTAAAGTCAAAAGGAAGCAACAAACAAACAAGACAATAATGTGCTAAAGGACAGAAGGAAACAACAAACAAATGAAATGGACAACAACAAAACACTTCAACCAAGGCAAGAGGACTATGTACAACGTGAAGCGGACCGGACCGAATGTCAACTAAACAACTTGAGTGCTCGCCCTGTAAAGAAAGAAGAAAGGGAACGACTACGGGAAAATAAAGAGAAAACCCACATGAACACCACATAAAGTCAAGAGAAGAAGAGAAAAGACACAAGAATGATGAGGAGGGGTGGGCACGCCTTTCAACCCTTCACCAGTATGCCTCCCCAGTCTCCCTTGGCCGACACACTTGGGCCCATGCTTCCACGGCACGCTCGGCCAGGCCTTCATCGGCGCGCTCCCAGCTCTGACTCCCCGAAACACCATCCCAACCTTCGCCGATACGCTCTCGTGGCCAATGCTTCCCCGGCACGCTTGTTGATATGTTATTCCTCCTCGAGTTAAATAATATTGAAGTGATAAAAAAAAAACAACAGGAGGAAAGATGAAGCTGTTGACCGTGATCGCCACCCGGTGAAAGCGCCGGGACTCGGAAGCTACGGGAGAATGCGGGTCCGTTCCTCCACTCCTCCTGGCCGGCCAGAAGGTGCGGGCCTCGTGCTTTTGGTTGCTGACCTGAAAGCAAACGGTGAAACACACAGATAAACGGAGATTAGCTAAATGATGGTGTAGTAGGTGTACTAATTGAAGTAAAGCAAAGGAAGAACATGGCCCGGCGATACCTGGAGGTTTTGAAACCCCGTTTAGGGCGCCGGAAACAGTAGGAAAGATAAGAAATGCCAACTAAATGATGTATGTGATGTGTGAAGAAAAGGCGTGTGTGGTGAGCAAACAGAGAAGGAAACACAAAGACACGAAGCGTGAAGTTCCCTGCACCGGGGGCCTGCGAGGGATGTAGAAGGCCCCCACTCCCTGACGAACGGGCGTATGCTGTATGAGATTTGGCGATGGAATTCGACAGCACTTCGTGATGGCCCCCCCGTCTCTTTTTTTCTGTCAGAACCCGTGAGCTATATATAGAGCCCACGGCTTCGAGCTTAATCAGGGGTTAAGGGGAATGATGGTCGGTCAAAGGCCGGTAAATGAGAGCATCGTGTCAATATTGCCAACGACATTCTCCTCTTAATCCGCCTGGAATCACGGGGGTCTAATCTGGGTGGCCTTAAAAATGACGGTCCTACGAAGGCCGCCAAACATATATGACGGTCTTGGAGGGACCGTTCAATACACATGACGGTCCTATAAAAACCGTTATACTTAAAGACGAGTCAACACCCAGACAAACAACTTTTCGTGAAGCACGTGGCTATGACCGACTGTCGGGCCTCTGAACCCTTTTCTTGTCGGCAAATAATGACGGCCCAGGGACGACCGCTATATTGACTATAACGGTTCGAATTGAGCCGCTATAAAAAGCGTATCACGAGATACAAATAACCCGGGGCAGCGGAACACAACGGCCAAGTGGGGACCGTTATATTGAGAAACACGGTTCATAACAGACCGTTAAATCCAATGAGAGGGAGGGAGGCCGTCTTCGCTGGGAAGAGCCCAAAATACTGCCAGAGGAATAATCTTTCATGTGATTGACTGTTCGGGACATCAATAACTGAGACGCAGGAACTGATTCGATTCATCGGTAAAAAACGGGTGTCAACAGATGCCCCTCCTTAACGTCCGCCTTGCAAGGGAACGAGCGGAGGTGTAGTGGAGGCGTCATGGAACATGGAGTTGTAGCGGAGATGAAGCGGAGTGGACTGCAAAAGCGAGCGTTAAGGCAATACGACACCCGTTTCATACCAATAAGCCATAGAAATCTTCCGGCAACCTTCGAACCAATTTGCAAGGTACTGTGGGACTGAGTGTTAAACCTGAATCTGGAGGAACTAAGGTAAAAGAGCAAGGAGCGGCCTCGTCGGCGGACAAGCTGTGGTCCTAAATGAGGCGATATAGAAGCTGGCAATAGCGAAATTAAAAGGATTTTAAAACTCCAGACGAGGGAAACACTTAATTCATCAGAACCGAACAATTAGGTCTAAAGAAATACCTTCATATTTTGGAGTGGAATTATTCCTTCGGTGGGACATGGAACACAGAAAACAGTCAATCATACGCAAGATCATTTCTCAGGCAGACAGTAGGTCGTGAATGCTCAAAAGGTGCTTGTGATGCATGCTGGGCTAAAAGAAAGAAACATGTAAAATCGAATGCAAACAAAGGATAAAAATATAAAATACTCGAGAATATTATTGCAGAACTGAATGAGTCAGGGTCAGGACACTTCTTGCAACCACAGCGTGCAAGAGAGAACCGTCGTCCCCTGACTTCTTCCAACTTAGCGGCCTTTCCGAAGATTAGACACGCATACCTAGATCATCATGTGTTTTTGTTGACGGGGAACGTCAGATCCTAGAATGCGTGAAGAATCGACTGGTTCTCGAGATAGATGTTTATTACCATATAGTAATGCAATAAGAGTTTTGAGGGATTGAGGGCCATACCTGACTTACCTGTGCAGGCGTAACGGCGGGACATTGATGTTGTTTTAGCTTTAACTGCAATCAAAACTCATTGGCACATGAATTTCACAACAATGATACATTCAACAGTTAAACGGCTCATAGGGGACCGTTCTTAAGTTTGACGGCTCATGGTAAACCGCCATATGGATTATTAACGGTCATAGGACGGCCGTTCAATGATAAGTAACCGCTTGCAGAATAACGGTCTTATGGTAGCCGTTCTTTATTGTACGGCGGTCTATCGCTAGACCGCCATTCTCAACGTCGGTTCAAAAATATAAACCTCTTCTTCTTCCCTCCTCCCACCGTAACGGCAGGAAGAGAGAAGAAGAAGAGGAAGGAGGAGCGACCCCCCCTTTCTCCCACACTCTCATTCTCTCTCTCTTTTCTCTCGTGCTCTCCCTCTCTCACAATGGCCTCTCTCCTCTTCCTTTCCATCACCCTCTTCCTCACTCTCTCGGGATTTCTCTCCCTCGCGATGGCGGTGGATGGCGACGGCGACGAGCGGCGGCGGTCGGAGGCGGTTGCTCCGGGGGAAGAAGCCGGGACGATGGACTTCTCGGCGGATGATCTCGCCCTCGCGCTCGTGGAGGAGAGCGAGAGTGGTTCCGACGGCGAGCGTGGAGCCGACGAGCCGGAAGGCGACGAGCCGGCGGCGGAGGCGCCGCGCCCGGCGAGAAGGCGTCGTGACTCGGAGGTAGGTCCCTTTTCCATTGTATAGCACGGGGGAATGGGGGTTAAGGGATTCCACGGCGGTGGGGGATGGCGCTTCGCCATCGTTGGAGGAGATTACGCAATGACGGTCCTCAAAGGACCGCAAAATATACCCAACACGGCCCAGTAGGGGCCGTTAAACATATCTGACCTTTGGGTTCTCCTCAGAACAAAACGGCCCTCAACGGACCGTTAAACATAACAGCGGCCCAGGAGTGGCCGTTGACCATAACGTAGCAACCCTCGGCATTCAGAACAATGCGGTCCCCATTGGACCGTTCAAAATAGCACCGCGTCCCTTGGAGGGCCGTTGAATGATTCATCAGAACAACGGTTCATGGACAACCGTTGTGAATGGAATAGCGGCCCAGGAATGGCCGTTTTATTCAAAACATCATAAAATAGGACGGTCCATGGAGGGCCGTCATACGCAACAAAACGGCCAGGGGAAGGCCGTTGAACAACTAAAATGAGGAACACCCCTTTCTTTTGTTATTAAAAAAAATATGAAACTAATGAGATGAATGAATGAATGCAGGGAAAGCGTCGGACCCGTATCTCCTGGCTGCAGGTTCGGTCAGTGTATCTTGCACTGCCGGACTTTCAGCGAGAGAGGCTTGCTGCCATGGGGTTCGCCCCATTCCTCAGTATTGAGGTGTGTCGCTTTGACACACCTCTTCTCTATGCCTTGCACGACCGCTGGGATCCGGCGAGTCGCACGTTCCTCTTCCCGTGGGGTCACATGGTCCCTACGCTAGAGGACGTGGCCAGGCTCACTGGTTTGCAGGTGCACGGTCTGCCGGTGACTGGGATCTCCTTTCCTGATTACCACGGCATGGCCGAGAGGACGTTGGGGCTCGCGCTCCAGACGACACGTCGGCAGACCACGCTTCTTCCGCGGGCAGCTCTCCAGGACAGCCTGGGGTTGCGACGGACGGGACTTGCGGTGGGCGAGCGTCCAGAGGAGCACTTGGACCGGCTGGTGACGCGCGTGCGGCCTCGAGTAGCAGCAGGACCGGGTGCAGAGGCGGACACGGTTCTTCGGCGGTTCCTGATGTTCTTGTTCGGGCGGCTTCTCTTCTCTACGCGTGCGGACGTCATCCACTGCCGACTTCTTCCGTTCCTCGAGGACCTAGAGCACGTGGGAGACTACGCGTGGGGTGCCGGTGTGCTCGCCTTCCTTTTTGAGAGCCTCAGCTCGACGTCCCGACGGACGATGTTGGGGGGCTTCTCTCCCCTTCTCCAGGTACGACTCTGACTCAGAACTCATGCAATTTCCTAGGACCTGTACTCTAGATGCTGACGACTTGTGCGTGATGCAGGCATGGGCTTACGTGCGGCTGCCTATGCTGCGCAGGGGACTAGAGATCCGCCCTGGACTCTTCCCTCTTCTACGACGGTGGGCGCCAGCTCGTGGGTCGGGGACCCTGACACGGCAGGTGCGCGACCTGCAGGATGACATTGACACGCTTCCGTACTCCTCAGTACGACTTCTAAACCTTTAGCCTTTATTTGGAAAATGCTTGTTTTATATGATGTTGATGTGATTGCTGATGTATGCAGGTGCAGTGGACTCCTTATGCACACGAGGACGTGACAGAGCAGCCGTGGGTGGTGAGAGCTCTCACCTTCTCCGGGCGTGATGTGTGGTTACACTGCATGAATGTAGTGGAGCCCCTTTACTCCCGGCTGGTGATGAGGACGACCGGCGTCTCTCAGCCCGTGGTAGACTTCCCGGCGCAGGAGAGCGCGAGGGAGAGGGTGACGCGGAGCACCCGAGGGCTGACTCAGCAGTGCGATTGGGCGGCGCGGAACGCCGAGCAGGTTGCCGACTGGCAGGCAGGTGGGCGTGTGGTGACCGCTCGTGCTGACAGTGATGCGGCGTACGTGACTGCGTACGTCAGGCATTATGGAGACCGCGTGTTCCGAGGATCACGCCGACCGGTACAATTCTAAACTCAGACTTAATCTACATGCTTTATGATTTCTATATGCTGTACTGACTTCCTTTCGTCATGCAGATCGACCCTGAGGGACGCTTAGCGGAGCTGCAGGGGCTCCTTCATGCCACCATCCAGGAGAGGGATGAGGCTCGCCGAGCCCTCGAGTTACTGGTATGTTCCTAAACTCTGGACCCTTACATTTCTATATGATGTTTATGCATGTGACTGTCCTGGGATATTTGGGTGCAGCGAGCTGAGGCTGCTCAGAGGCGTGGAGCGGAGGCTCCTTCTTCTTCTTCTGTTGAGACACCGGCCGACCGAGCAGCCCGGGATGCCGAGTTCCAGCGGATGGTGGAGCGGGCCGAGGCAGCGGAGAGCGAGCTTGCCGTGCGGGTACACTTCTGACGCTTCCCTTTGTTTATTTGTGCATGATATGAATGGAATGTGCTAATGCTTGATGCATGCAGGTGGACGACGTGAGGGTTGCTATGGAGGAGGCTACCCGTGCCAGAGAGGAGGTGGCCCACCTACGGGCTGAGTTGGTGCAGGTTGAGGCTCGGGCCCAGGAGGCGACTGTGAGCGCCCAGAGGTCGGTGTCTCGAGCCAGGGCGGAGTTAGCCGAGGCTCAGGAGGAGGTGAGGCGGCTCCAGTCGGTAGAGGCTGCCGAGTTTCGGGAGCGGGTGAGAGGACTTCATCCTGTGCTGACTGCCGAGCTGGAGCAGTTACAGGCAGGGCTGGAGCGAGAGCGGGCAGCGTCTCAGGAGCGAGAGGTGCTGCGGCTCGTGGCTGAGAGGGAGGCGGGCCATTTGCGTGAGCAGCTTGCGCGAGCTCAGCCGGCCGACGCTCTTGAGACAGGACTTCTCCGGGCGGAGGTGGAGCGCTACCGAGCGGAGGTGGAGCGCTATCGAGAGGAGGTGGAGCGCCACCGAGCGACGATAGCGGAGCTGGAGCCTTTCAGGACCGAGGCTCTTGTGCTGCGGGGCCAGGTTCAGGGTATGACGATGAGCCGTTCGAGGAGTCGATCGGTCGTACCGAGTGGCAGCCAGGCTACTCACACCTCGGTAGGACGTTACATGGCGAGTTCCTCTCAGCGGGAGAGGAACGAGAGTGATGAGCGACGACGACGTCGCGATGATGCTGAGACTTCTTCGATGGCCCCGCCAGCGAAGAGACAGGAGGGAGGTGGAGACAGTGACAGGCCAGAGGGTGAGGCCTGATTTTGTACTTTTTCCTCTTTTTTTTCCCCCCTTTTTTTTTATGAGATTTTTATGTTTTTGGGATGATGATATGTATATATGATGCACCCCCTTTTTTAGTTTTTGTATGGATGTATGAATGTATGCAAATGGATGAGTGTATGTATGAATGACAATGGGTGAGGGAGGCGATGACAGACTCGGGTGAGCTGCGTGAGAGGTAGCGAGGTACGCCGACTCAGGGTGAGCGACGCGAGCGGGGGTGAGGCACGCCGACTCAGGGAGAGTGACGCGAGCGGAGGTGAGGCACGCCGACTCAGGGCGAGTGACGCGAGTGGAGGTGAGGCACGCCGACTCGAGGTGAGTGACGCGAGCGGAGGTGAGGTACGCCGACTCGAGGTGAGCGACGCGAGCGGAGGTGAGGCACGCCCATGAGTTTAGAGAACAACGGCCAGGAAAAAACCGTTTTGGAAAGAATGACGGCCAAGACAGGGCCGTGGGTTGCTTAAGAAAAACGGCGATGCCATAGCCGTTATGTAACATAACGGTCAAGGGAAAGCCGCTATTTGGCGCTGGCCGACTGAAGAACGACGGTCCATGGTAGACCGCGGACATGAGAATAGCGGTCTCCATTGGGCCGTGCTTAGATGAATGACGGTCTATCGTACGACCGCCAATCAGCACGATCTTCGAAGCCAAATTGAATTCCCTTAAGCCCATTCAATCCTGGTGTGCTCTCGTGCATCATGCGTTCCAGTGGAGCGAAACACGGGATGAGACCTCCTATAAGTAAGGGGTGCTCTGCCTTCAGGCTGAACCCAACCTCTTCTTCTGCTTCTTAAGTTTCTTCCCTCTAAATCACCACCAAATCATCATGAAGAGGAGTTTTGGTGAGCATTCTTTGGGTGATGGAGACCATTCAGGCCCTAAGGCTGCGAGGAAGGAGCGAGAGGAGATTGCGCATTTGGGTTCTATTCCTCGACATCTCAGTTCAAATCCTTCTAGAGAGGTATGTTTAAATCACTTCAAACTTGGTTCATTTGATTCTGTTCGTCTAATATCTCTTTCTTTCTGCATTACTTTCCTCGTTTTCTCCTTTTTAGCTCCTTCCTGGCTCTCGCCGATACTCTTCTCTTAAGTGGGTGGCTCCCATGGTTCGTGCCTTGCCCCTAGGGGTAACCCACATCCTTAATTCTTGGCACTTACAATCCTTGCTGTTCTTAGGTCGTAACTTCCAAAAGATTTCCTTTGACTGGCACAGCATTTCAGCCCTTATAGAAATGTGGCACCCACAGACCAACACTTTTATCTTTCCATCCTTTGAGGCCACCGTCCTTTTAGAGGAAGTAGAGGCTTATCTGTCTCTCCCCAAGTCTAGGGTTGGGGAGGAGGATCTAGTGTGTCACACAGTTGCCCCTATAGATCCAGTTGCCATCTTTAGCGAATTCATAGAAGACCCGAGTGAGATCAAGACCTTTGTGGGAGCCCGTCATATTCACCTTCTTCCTCTCAGCCAGTGGGTGGTGGCACATTGTAAGAACAAATGCGGGTGGCATGAGGCTATTGCCAAGGCTGCATCCATTTGCTTGTGTGGTGCTATCCTCTTTCCGTCAGCCGACCACGTGCTAGATCTTCCCATCCTTAGCACCATCAGTGGTTTATGGAGAGGGCTTTCTATTTCCCAGGCTATCTTAGCCTATTTTTATGAAGGGCTTAGCTCTGCTGCCCTGAGTGGTCCACTGTTTGGTTCTATGATTCTCTTAGAGTGTTGGGTGGGCGTGAGACTGAAGTTTATCCCTAGGGCAAGCATAGAGACTGAGAGTAGGATCTTCGGGAGCCATCCACTTTCCTTTATCGGTGGCGGGTTTGGTTTCTCTTCGCAGGTGGAGTGCCGTACGGGGGATATGCGGACCAGAGAAGAATGGCGCAGGTACCTGAGTCGGCTACCCGTGGAGAGGTTCGTGATGCGGCCTAACTTCTTGGTGACTACGGAGGTCAGACTGCCCAGAGGACAGGGTCTGGATTTGAGGCTAGTGAGTGATACCGTACTGGCCGTGTATTATCCACACAGGTGCCATTTGCAGGTCGGTGTACCGCGGACCTTGCTTCCTCCGTTGTCGCACTTCCCTTCTCTTCAGGCTAGACAGATTGGCACTGAGCACGATGAGCAGAGTGTGAGGAGTGCACTAGCGATGTGGGGAATCAGCAAGGTGCGTGCCTTGCCAGCAGAGGTGGAAGAGGCGACCGAGACTCGCCAGGCGTATATCAGAAAACTGAGAGAGATGTGCCCCTGCGGGAATGCCCAGCGGAGGATTGAGTGATTGTACTTTCCCTTCCTTTTTTATGATGCTTGATAAGTGAGAGTGCCTTGTTTGAGAGCGAGAATTGTTTGTATCAGGAATAAAAGTTGGAGTGACTGATTTTGCCCCTTGCAGTTGTTCTGTTGTTACTTCGTCTTCTTGCTCCATCGTCCTGCACACTATTAGCAATGAAACAGGTTAAATCTGTTTTAGGCTTAGCCCCTTGCCTTGTGACAAGTGCGGAGGTAACCAGTGCTCGATTTTTGGTCAAGGGGCAAGCCTTATTAAATAAGCGAAGGAAAAGAGAAATGATAACAATGCAATGCATGCATGCCATGAATGCAAGTCATGAATATTTTTGGATTTTTTTTTTAATGTTTGGATTTTGAAATATCCAATGTTTTTTTGGGTTTTTTTTTTTTTTTTTAAAAGATATTTGTTTTTTTTTGGATTTTGAAATATTTGTTGTTTTTGGATTTTGAAATATTTGATTTTTTTTTTTTTTGAAATATTTGATTTTTTTTTTGTTTTTTTTTTTTTTGAAATATTTGTTGTTTTTGGATTTTGAAATATTTGATTTTTTTTTTTTTTTTTGAAATATTTGATTTTTTTTTTGTTTTTTTTTTTTTTGAAATATTTGTTGTTTTTGGATTTTGAAATATTTGATTTTTTTTTTTTTTTTGAAATATTTGATTTTTTTTTTTTTTTTTTGTTTTGTTTTGTTTTGTTTTTTTTTTTTTTTTTTGGAAAATCGATGCTTCCGTAACAAGACATGCCTCCCTCGTAACCTGAGGATTCCTCCTGAGATTGGCGTGTGATTGAAGGGACCCTCCTGGTCCGAACTTATATTTGCCTGACGGTGTTCTGCCAGGGCCACCCCCAGGGTACTCAGCTTTGTCCTGAAAAGAAAAAAAAGAATACGGAGACAAGCTTACACCCGTCATGTGAGGTTTTAAGACTTGAATTCTTTCCTGGGTACCCCTCAAAGCTTCGGTCTGTTGCGCCGGGGTTTTGTGTTCGTCATCGAACCTTAAGCTACCACAGTTGTTCCAAATATTTTCATTTATTCATTTTCCTTTTTGTTCTTTTCCTCTCTTTTTTCTTTCTTTTTCTTGTGGCTTCAGGTCATAACGAACTGCCCCTATTTGAGACTTATCTCGTATTAGGGTACCCAGGTCAGGCATCGCCTCCTTATTTACTCCTCATTCTTGGGTTCAGCCGAAGCAAGAAACGTACAGGGACTACAACTTTCCTCCAGAGTGTGGCCCCGGGAAACGGTGTTTGGCGGAACTGGGGACAGGACCAAAGGGTCGTGTTTGTGTGTTCAGCTTCTCTCAGTGATTCTTATGAACAGGGGAGGCTTGCATTGCTAGGGAAGCACGTGGTTAGATTCCTTTTTAGGGATAGAAGCGTTTGAGATATAACCCGTTCCACGGATTTTCCAGTTCTTCTCCTTCTGAGTTTGTCAACCGATAGGCATTACCTGGATAGACTTCCTTGATGACGAACGGCCCTTCCCAGTTTGGCTGCAACTTAGCCCTTGGACCACCTGTTCGGATGAATTTCCTTTTCAAAACCATATTACCTATTTCAAACTTTCTTTCGATTACCTTCTTTTGAAAATGACGTGAGACCCGCTTTTGATAAACAGAAGCGTGATTGGCCGCATTTAACCTCTTCTCATCTAATAGTTCCAGCTGCGCTAGTAACGCCTCTCGACGCTCGTCGAGATTAAGTTCCTTATCTAGCTGCACTCTTAGGGAAGGGATGAGAATCTCATACGGGAGTACCGCCTCCATCCCATAGGTGAGGGCGAAGGGAGTCTGCCCTGTAGGAGTTCGGACAGAGGTGCGATAAGCCCATAGAGCGTCTATCAATTTATCAGCCCAATCAGCGTGCCGGTGGGATTCACACGTTTTCTTGATGATTTTAAGAAGGGTTTTATTGGTGGCTTCGGCTTGACCGTTGCCTTGTGGATAATATGGTGATGAATGATGCAATGCAATACCAAATTTCTTACAGAGGTCCTGGAGTTCTTGAGACACAAATTGTGGCCCATTGTCGGTGACAATGTCGCTTGGTACCCCGAACCGCGAGATGATGTTCTTTGTGATGAAGCGGCAAACTGTGGTAGCTTTGATCTCTGTATAGGCTTCAGCTTCCGCCCACTTCGTGAAATACTCTGTAGCGGTGAGGATGAAGGATTTCTGTTTTACTTGGGCGTTAGGGTCACCTAACGGACCGACAATATCAAAGGCCCACATGGAGAAAGGCCATGGGGCGGATAGTGGGCGAAGAGATGAAGCAGGGGCGTGGATTTTGTCAGCATGGAGCTGGCACTGAAGGCACCTACGGACGTAGGTAGAACAATCTTCCTCTAGGGTTGGCCAATAGTAGCCCTGCCTAAGGATCTTTTTAGCCAATGCCTGTCCATTCACGTGACCTCCACATTCACCGGAGTGAGCAGCTTCCACTACTTTCCAAGCTTCATTGTCGTCTAAACACCGCAATAGAACTCCATTGAGAGCGCGTCTGTACAATTCTCCTGCAACGATTGTATACCTCGAGGCGACTCTTCTGATGGCTTTTCTTTGTGTCGCATTGGCTTCCTCCGGGAGAGAACCATCCCGACAATATTGCTCAATCTCATGGAACCATGGCAACTCATCTTCGTCCAAGATTTCTTCCAATTCTGCCAAGGATACTTCCTTAACCTCTTCTTTAGCCGCTTTCTCTTCCATAATCTTCCTAAGGTTAGCAAACCAAGGATCTTGCAGAGAGGGAGCGTCCATCCGTTGGACCACAATGGTCTCAGTGGAACGACTAAGGGAGAAGGATAAAGAGGAAGCGAGAGATGCTAATGAATCAGCAAGAATATTTTGAGATCGGGGAACATGAACGTAGATGAGTTTGCTAAATTGTCTAGCCAAGAGTGTGACCAAATCTTGATATGGCTTTAGTTTGGGGTCACGGGTGCGATAAGTTGACAGAACTTGACGCAGCACCAATTGAGAATCTCCCATGATGTTGAGGTATCGTGCGCCTAAGAGATAGGCGTGCTTTAGTCCAGCTAGGAGAGCCTCATACTCGGCTATGTTGTTGGTGACAGAGAAAGAGAGCTGGTAGGCAAAAGGGACGGTGATACCTTCGGGAGTAAGGAGGACAGCGCCGATGCCACGGCCCTGGGAATTGAGCGCACCATCGAAATGTAGAGACCAAAAGGGAGGCGGATGAGAGATAACTGCAAGGTGTTCATCAGGGAATTCGTCCTGGATTGAATCAGTGTAGGGGATAGGAGAATGAGCAAGATGCTCAGCAATAGCATACCCCTTGATGGCCTTCTGGACGACGAAGGTGATATCAAATTGAGAGAGAAAGCTCTGCCAGCGAGCTAATCGACTAGAGAGGACAGGTTTCTCGAGGAGGTAGCGGATTGGGTTCATTCTAGAGATCAACCTTACCTCATGGGCTAGGAAATAGTGTTTTAACTTCTGAACTACCCATACCAATGCTGCACTAGTCTTCTCCATGGCAGTGTACCGGGATTCGGCAGAATTGAACAATCGGGAGAGATAATATGCTGCCCTCTCTCTTCCTTCATCATCCACTTGTGCCAGGACAGCACCTAGGGAATCCTCAGCGACAGAAATGTATAGGATCAAAGGCTTTCCGGGGACAGGAGGTTGCAAGACAGGAGGGTTGGACAAATAGACCTTAAGCTCCTCATAGGCCTTCTGACATTGTTCGTTCCATTTAAACTCGGCCCCCGCCTTTAATAAGTCGTAGAATGGGCGGCATCTTTGAGAGTGTTGAGATATGAATCTTCTAACGAACTGCAAACGCCCAATCAGACCACGAAGCTCCTTAAGATTCTTAGGCGGTGGCATTTCCATTACGGCCTTTGCCTTATTAGGATCAATCTGAATCCCTCGTTTGCTAACCATGAACCCAAGTAATTTCCCGGATGCGACTCCAAAGACACATTTCTTAGGATTCATCTTCAATTGGTATTCCCTAGCCCTTTGCAACACTTTGGCTAAAATGGCGGGGTGTTCTTCTTTTGTCCTCGACTTCACCAGAATATCATCCACATAGGCCTCCATGTAGACGTGCATCATGTCGTGGAAGATGGCCACCATTGCCCGTTGATAGGTAGCACCTGCGTTCTTCAATCCAAATGGCATGACGACATAGCAGTAGGTGCCCCAAGGCGTGGTGAAGGAGGTTTTCTCTTGATCTTCTAGAGCAAGACGGATTTGGTTGTATCCTGAATACCCGTCCATGAACGAGAGAGCCTCAAACCCAGCGGTATTATCTACCAAAACATCGATGTGAGGAAGCGGGAAATCGTCTTTCGGACATGCTTTGTTTAAGTCCCTGAAATCAATACAAATTCTGACTTTGCCATCTTTTTTATTACCGGGACTATATTGGCCACCCACTGTGGATAAAGCACAACCCTGATGAATCTGGCCTTATGTAATTTGTCCACCTCTTCTTTCATTCTCAAGGCCATATGTGGGTGGAATCTTCTGAGCTTTTGTTTAACAGGAATCGCCCCTGGCCTTAAGATTAACCTGTGTTCCACTAAAGCGGGGTCGAGACCCGGCATGTCCTCGTAGGACCAGGCAAAAGAATCGCTGTACTCTCTCAAAACCTTGATGAGCTCCTCTTCTACCTTAGGAGGGAGATCAGCTGCAATAGATATGGGCCTGGGATCCTCTTCGGTCCCTAAATTGATTTCTTTAGTGGGTTCATCCACTGCTGACGAGGGTTCGTCGAATCTTCTCAATCCTTGTGCGTATAGGTCAGCAATGTCCTCCACATCACTTTCCTCATCATCCGCTGGGTCTTTCTCGTCTACAATTTCATACACTCCTAGTCCGTCATTGCTCCACACCCTGCCTTCTGAATCCTCATCCTCTTTCAAGGAGACGGTGGTGGCTATGAATTCTGGGCATCTGAGGAGGGCCTGGCATCTCAAGGCCAGATCCTGTAGGAACCTATCGGGAATGGAACGGGAGTGACATGCCAGTGGTGGCGTTGCAGAGGTGGATGGGCTATCTAAGGGGGAACATGCTTCTACCCTGACTGACTCGACTAACCTAGGAGACCCAACTACCTGTACATCTGCCCTAGGAGACAGAAAATCTAGTGGAGAAGGAGCAGGGGTTTGGTGCCCCTGGGGAGTGGATGAGCAGAAGACAGCATAGTCTTCGACTGAAATGTAAGTTTGAAAGTTGACGTTTTTTTTTGGGTATCTTCTACTACCAGAAGAGAGCAAGAAGAATCAGAAGGTGGAGGCAGAGGAAGGAGTTTTTTTGTGAAGAATTGAGGAAAGAGAGAGAGGAAGGTATCGGGGGAGAACCACATCCCGCGAACTCGGGGGTTAGGAGAAGGTGGTGAAGATAGATCGAGTAGATCAATGGGCGGACAGTGCCCGCAATTGGAGGGAATGAATAGAATTTTTGACGGTCTCCCTGTGAAACACGGTTTGACCAGTATTGGAGGGGATCGAATCACAAAGTTTGGGTAAACTGTTGAGGCCAAATGAGCAGGAGGAATAAAGAAGGAAATGTCGGAGCTTCCTGCCTCTTGTATCTTCTGTGGCCTTATCAGAGCATGCCTAACCATGGGCATCTCTGTCTCCTTCATTTGAGTGGCTGGATCAGTAAACAGACTTGACATTTCAGCAAAATAATCTTCAAGATCCCCTACCAACCCCTGCAGAGGCGGCGGTGGGTCAGCAACAATATTAACAATGGGAGCATCTTTCTTTTCTTCCTTGGGTTGTGGCTTATTTGCGGTGCCGGGCTGTAGTGGACCCTTTACAAAGTGTTGCCGGTAGTCCCAGGTTAGTGGCCCAGAATCTGCCTGAATGGTAGTGTTATGATAGCCTAAGCCCTGACGACCCATCTTCTTGCTTTCAGAGATGGGTTTGGTCTTTCCCTGTAACCGCGCGCCGAGACCAAGGCCTGGCTGATAGCCTAGCTTCATGATCATGTCCCAGCCTTTAGAATTTTTGGGTTTAGGCTTAGCTCCGGCATTCTTGCGTGTTGTAATGGGTTTGCCTGCCGCATAAGCCCATGGGTAATTTATGTCCATAACTGACAATACTGGCCTATTGCTCGGCCATAGAGTGGGGAGAACCTGGTCAGTGATGGCGTCCACTGCCTGGACGGTGGAAACACTCTTAACTTTGACCACTCGCCCCTGGAAGGAGAATTTCAGGCACTGATGGGCGGTGGAAGGTACCGCTTGCAGAGCATTTATCCATGGACGACCCAGAATAGCCTTGAACATCGGATCTATGTCTAGGACGTAGAATTCCACCTCTATTTGTAACGGCCCTAGCTCAGCCTGTAATGTGATGACCCCGTGACATGCCCTTCTGGAATTGTCATAGGCGGCAATGGTTGTCGGTGTCGGCTTCAGCATACTTTCAGAAATGTTGCAGGCACGCAGAGTACTTAATGGACAAACATTTATTGAAGCCCCAGTGTCCACTAGCACTGAGTCTACCACTACCTGGTTCAAGGTGATGGTGACGCATAGCGGCATTTGGCGTGCTTCAGGGGGCGCGAGTTCGGCCTCAGAGAATGTGATAGCGGGCCCTTTGGTAACAGTAGCCAACACTGACGGCAAGCTGTCTACCGCCACATCTTCGTTCACTATGACCCTTTGCAGAAACGTCCTTAATGCCTCTTGGTGTAGAGGTGAACGTCTGATCAACTCCAAGACAGAGATCTTTGCCGGCATGCGGTCAAGATGTTGCAACAGGTCGTATGTGGAACCGGGCGCGGGGTCAACTTCATTGTCTTGTGCTGCTGATGCTGAGATGGAGGGCATTTGGGGAGGTGCACTAGTAGAGGGGTAAGTCCTTTGAAATAACCGCCCGCTCCTGAGGGCAAGGTTTTGTGCTGGCATGGCTGTAGGTGGGCTCCCGCTTGACCCAGTGGGGTGAATGAGAATGGAAGGGATGGCAGTCTTGGTGATGGAGGATATGATAGGCATAGTAAGCGAAGGTTGTGGTGAAGGTAAAATGGGCGATGGGTGAGGTAAAGGGGCGGTTAGTGGACTGCAGTGATTGGTGGACAAGATAGTGGAGGGTATAGTAGGTGGGGAAGTATAATGTTGTGGGGGGATAGGCGAGAGAATATGGCTTCTCGGAGTGGTAAGTATGGTGGAAGGATGGATGACGGGGGAAGTTGTGGAAGGCATGGAAGGCCGAAGGATGGAAAAGACGGCGGGTGAGGTAGAGTGCGTAGGGATGTGGCGTAAGGTTAACAGGTGTGCGGGATCGTCAATGGTCCACCCTGCGTCAGGAGCCGGGTGGCGTAACATGTTGACTTGGGCCGGTGCCGGCGGCTGCGGTTGTTGTTGAGGAGCGGGTGCATGTACTGGCATGGGATTTTGGTGGATCCCTAAGTTTGGCTGCTGCTGCTGTTGCTGTGGCTGTTGTGGCTGGAATTGCTGAGGTTGTTGCTGAAACTGCTGTTGCTGTGGTGCTGCCTGTTGCGGCCTTGCTGGCCCTCTTCTCAGATCTTCAATCAGCTTCCTCATCTGAGCCCAATCGATCCTGTGACCTTCGTGCAGGTCGTATACCAGGTCCCTAAAATGATAACACCTCTCAATGGTGTGCCCCGGCTGCCGGTGATATACACAATATCGGGACAGATCGGCGGCCGGATTCATGTTCGGGCGCTCAGGTGGCAATTGTAAATCGCCAGTATGCATCAGCGCTGCAAAGACATTAGTGAGCGTCTCTGGGAGAGGAGGATAGTTGGCTCTTTTAGCAACCGGACGAGCAGGTGCGTAGGTAGCAGGCGGGGGAGTGTTATGGTATTGCAGTGGTTGCTGGGGCTGTTGTGGTGGTGGCGGAGATTGTTGTTGAGGGTGTTGCTGCGTGGGAAAGGAAGGGCGAGGTGATGCGGAGAAATGGGGGTTGCTTTGCTGGGGGAAGTGGGAGGTGGCAGTCTGGCTAACTACCTGCACCTGCTCGTTTGTTTGGACTCCCTCGGTAACAGGGCCCTGTGGTTTTCTGGAACTCTTGGGCTTCTGGGCTTCGAAGAGAGAATGAATGGGGGAGTCCTTAAACTGGGTCTGGATAAACCGGGCCCGACTGTATAGTTGATGCATACCGGTGATGTCATTCATCATTAGGACATTCCGGAAGAGAGGGGTTGCATTAGAAATGAGCAGTTTGATCTTTTCTTCTTCCGGAATCTGCCCGGGCACACGGGAGGCTATCTGCCTCCACCTATCAGCATAGGTAGCGAAGTCTTCATCAGCTTTCATCTTCTCGGCCACTAAGTCCGTGAATGAGTATTCGGGTCCGACCCGATCTTGGAATCTTTGCACGAATTTCTCCTTGATCGTCTTGAAGCTCCCAACCTCCTCCAATGGCAGAGCGTAAAACCATTCGAGTGCCACCCCGTCCAGGGATCGCCGGAATAGATATGCAAGGAGGTGATCGTCATGCTGGTATGGTCCTGACTCGTACAGGAATTCCTTGACGTGGATGAACGGGTTGCCGTTCCCATTGTACTTTCGGTATGTCGGGAGCTCTGACTGAGAAGGGAATCGGATGTCCCGGAAATTAGGAGTGAGAGCATCTGCGAAGGATGGTGGGCCAACCCTCTTATTGAGGAGATCGATCTGCTGTTGGAGAACTGCCAAGCGATCGTCACTTCCTTGTTGAGGTAGAGGGACTTGAGGTGGAACTGAAGGGTAGTGAGAGGCAGCTGGATGGACAGTAGAAGCCGAGGGATAATGGGAGACAGCCGGATGGATAGTGGGGGCCATGAGCCCGTAAGATGGATGTTGAGTCCAAAAAGGACCCACATCAGCGTAAGCGAGTTGAGCTATTCCGGGCTGTAGTGGAGTAGAATCCACTTGGGCCAGAGGGGCCGGTGGTGCTGATGAGACGGCCGCGTGGGCACTAGCACGAGGAGATAAGGGAATTTGACTCTTCCCTTTGTCTGCAGGAGGGTGGGCTGAGGTAGAAGCCTGGCCAGATTGATATATTGGAAACTGGAGGACCTGTGGGCGAAGAGGGGTATGGTCCACTGGGGCAACAGACGGTGCTCCGGACCTCTCAGCAGGATGGGTGGAAGAGACAGGAAGGGTTACAGCGGGCGGGACCTCTGCCCCGAGGGCTTGCTTGAATATCTGGAGTTGATCCTGGTCAAGTTGGGACATGAGTTGGAGTAGTTGGCTCGCCGATGGGGAGCCAAACTGAGGGAGCGTGGGTGGCGCAACCTCAGCGATGGAGGAAGGGGGAACAAAGACGAACCCCTCCCCATTCAGGGAGGAGGCAACCCCGGAGACGTCCTCGAGGAGCCCCTGAGGAAGAGAATCCTCGCGGGCGGGGATGGACCCGAAAGAAGACATGCTGGATGATGATGAGTTGAATAAAGGGTTGCAATAGAGGGAGAGTAGAGAATCGCCCCTAGGAGATGATCCCGAGGGAGGGGAGCAATGCTGCATGCAATGGGATGCACAGACTAGAGAGACTTAAGACCAAAGTACACAAGTAGAAGCAAAGCAACCACACAATGAAAGGTGGAGACGAGAAGGGAGTCAACCAAGTATGCACACACTTTGAATGATACCGCAAGTTTTCAGAATTCTTTTCTCTTAGGCTTAGTGTTTTGATTAAAATGTAGAGTTCGCTCGGACACTTGGGAGCCTAATAACGGTATGATGGGGGAACTGGCTGACTCTAAGGGGGATCACACTCCACGTATGCAGAACCTAGACACGGTGTGGCGATGGTACAACCGGCCCGGCGTCCGTGTGGGAATCCACGGCTCACGGGGGCTTACGGAGGTCCTCGGCAAGATTCCCTAGTCGGCTCCAAGGAATATGGAGACGAGAGGAAATCCTACTTCGGTAGGAAATGCAACTACAGTATGAAGTGAATGATCCTAGGTGCACCGGAGTGCATGCAAAGCCTAACCTAGAAATCTAGCAATCACATATGAAATCAAATGATAAAATCATGAAGCAATCAATAATATGATAGAAAATAACAAGTGGACAGCAGGGGGACCAATGCTGGGAATAACAATCAGGGATAACAAGTGCCAGCCGTAGACTCTACACCAAAATAACGGTCTACAGGGGACCGCTGAATTGATTATAACGGCTCTGGAAGAACCGCTAAAGTGCAGAGCTCAAAACGCAAATGGCGGCCTGATGATGACCGCCATACAAGTATGACGGCTTTATGGAAGCCGTTAAATGAGCAGAGTACAACAGTGATAATTGCGGAGAATACCAGACAACGACGGCTGAAAGAGAACCGTTTTACACAGAACGACGGCTGTTACAGAACCGCTGAACTTCACAGAGACAGAGAATGGTCAGCAAACCAGAAGCACGATGGGCATCAGAAGTCCCACCGTGATCGCCAAAAAAAGGAGAGGTGTTGATATGTTATTCCTCCTCGAGTTAAATAATATTGAAGTGATAAAAAAAAAACAACAGGAGGAAAGATGAAGCTGTTGACCGTGATCGCCACCCGGTGAAAGCGCCGGGACTCGGAAGCTACGGGAGAATGCGGGTCCGTTCCTCCACTCCTCCTGGCCGGCCAGAAGGTGCGGGCCTCGTGCTTTTGGTTGCTGACCTGAAAGCAAACGGTGAAACACACAGATAAACGGAGATTAGCTAAATGATGGTGTAGTAGGTGTACTAATTGAAGTAAAGCAAAGGAAGAACATGGCCCGGCGATACCTGGAGGTTTTGAAACCCCGTTTAGGGCGCCGGAAACAGTAGGAAAGATAAGAAATGCCAACTAAATGATGTATGTGATGTGTGAAGAAAAGGCGTGTGTGGTGAGCAAACAGAGAAGGAAACACAAAGACACGAAGCGTGAAGTTCCCTGCACCGGGGGCCTGCGAGGGATGTAGAAGGCCCCCACTCCCTGACGAACGGGCGTATGCTGTATGAGATTTGGCGATGGAATTCGACAGCACTTCGTGATGGCCCCCCCGTCTCTTTTTTTCTGTCAGAACCCGTGAGCTATATATAGAGCCCACGGCTTCGAGCTTAATCAGGGGTTAAGGGGAATGATGGTCGGTCAAAGGCCGGTAAATGAGAGCATCGTGTCAATATTGCCAACGACATTCTCCTCTTAATCCGCCTGGAATCACGGGGGTCTAATCTGGGTGGCCTTAAAAATGACGGTCCTACGAAGGCCGCCAAACATATATGACGGTCTTGGAGGGACCGTTCAATACACATGACGGTCCTATAAAAACCGTTATACTTAAAGACGAGTCAACACCCAGACAAACAACTTTTCGTGAAGCACGTGGCTATGACCGACTGTCGGGCCTCTGAACCCTTTTCTTGTCGGCAAATAATGACGGCCCAGGGACGACCGCTATATTGACTATAACGGTTCGAATTGAGCCGCTATAAAAAGCGTATCACGAGATACAAATAACCCGGGGCAGCGGAACACAACGGCCAAGTGGGGACCGTTATATTGAGAAACACGGTTCATAACAGACCGTTAAATCCAATGAGAGGGAGGGAGGCCGTCTTCGCTGGGAAGAGCCCAAAATACTGCCAGAGGAATAATCTTTCATGTGATTGACTGTTCGGGACATCAATAACTGAGACGCAGGAACTGATTCGATTCATCGGTAAAAAACGGGTGTCAACAACGCTAGGCCAAGCCTTCGTCGGCACACGCCCCCAGTCTCCACCGGTACGCCTTGCCTTAGAGCTTCACCGGCACACCCAGTAACCCCTTTGCATCCCAGCCCGGCACGCCTAGCTATGCTCCTCTGCGGTACACTCCCCCACTCCTTGCCCGGTACGCCCAGCCGTGGTCTCACCGGCACACTCCCCAGCCCCTTTGCCAGTGCGGTCTTCCACCCTCTTTGTGTTCTCTCCGTCACGCCTCGAACTTGCACCAACTTCCCCTAGTCTGGCCTGACTCTGCACAGGCTCGACCTTGGATTGCACTGACCTTGCCCAGGCTTGGCACCGACCTCTTCCCAGCCTCCCGATGGCCCGCTCCTCCACATGCACCATAAAGGCAAATAAAAGACATACGATGGCGATGGTGATTAAAACAAATCCAAAAAATATAAATAGAGAAACAAATAAATGAAACATATGAAAATTCTAATGGAAATGAACGAATAGACAAATAAATGAATATATAAATATATTTTTGAGCTCATAATAAATAAATGGAAGGAAAAGGAAAAACGCATGTAATAAATAGAAGAAAAATAGTAACATCACCCAAAAAATGCATAAAAGGGAAATAAACAATATATATATATATAATTAAAATCCCAGATGATAAAAGGGGGGGGGGCAGAACCCACACTGCAACTTCGTCTCCCCCCCGTGACCCGATGCAGAAGGAACAATAATGCCGCCCTCGCAGGCCGGGCATGAGTCTTGGAAATTATCTCGACATGGCCAGGCCCCGACCTTGCCTTGGGCCGACATTTCGATTACATCGGACCCACTTCTTGGGCCGGATCCTTTCCGAGCCATTATTAAAATTGCCGTGCATCCGGCAGATATTTGAACGGGTTTACCTCGACTTCCACTGCGCTTCTATTAACAGACCTTCGTCCGAACATGAAAAGGGTTCTTGAGTGACCGATATGGCCGATGGCTCTCATCTCGATGCCAGTCCTTAGTGTGATTTATTCCTCCCCACTCTTGCGTAATTAGTATTAATCCTTTTAGGCCTCAGGGCCCCTAATTTCGGCAATTAATCAAGGGTGTTCCTTCATATGGGGATGTAAATGACGTCGTGACATTTATGACACGGTGGAATTTGGTCTCGACACGAACCACACAATCGACTGACGGAGTCAGATCGAGCGCACTACAGGCTTCCATGAAGCCCGAATAAACTATCACTTTGTGACTGGCATGCCCACACACTCAACAAACCAACGAGAGTTTTTTCCAATCGAAAAGTGCGTCCACAGGACTAGACCTAAGGGGCACCAGAGGTAGCGCACACCCGCTCCGTGGGGTAGAAGTGGATGGGGAAGTGGAGGTGATAGGTTTGGACGGTGTGATTGGCAATGAGGGTATGTTGACAATAGACTCAGGCAATGGTGAAGGTAAAGGTGGCAAAGGTGACGTAGTAAGGATAGGCTCAAACATAGGCGGAGGTAGAGGTAAAGGTAAAGGCGTGGCTTGCTCAGGCTTGGGAGACAGGGGAGATGGTGGAGAAAATGGAGAATATAGAGGCGGTGGAGGTGAAGGAGGTGGGGAAGGTCCAGAGGAAGAACATGGCGTCCACCATCGACGTATCGACACGACACGCAGCGCGCCGTTAAGAGAAGAAGTGGTGGTGGTAACGGGGGTGAAGGCACTAGCCTGAGCAGAGGCTTGGGTAGGTGGAGGTAATGGAACCAGGGTAGGAGAAGACTTAGGTGAGGGAACAGGTGATGGAGTAGGCGACGGAGTGGGTGCAGCGTTAATCAAAGAATCACAGGGGTGCCCCTTGCCTTGTAATGATGGAGATGGCTGCCTAGGCAGTTCTTGCTGATGTTGCTGCTTGCTGCGGAGATATAGAACAACCTTATGAATCGTAGGCCAATCGATCCTCTTCTTATATTCCAGGTCATAAACTACCTCCCGAAACTCAGGGCAATCCTCTACCAAATGCCCCTGTTGACGATGAAAATCACAAAACTGAAGCAAGTTCACGACCGCGGGTCGGGAAGACACAACCGGAGGGAGGTGCAACGCGTGAGCGGCCATCAAAGCTCGGATAATATCTGTGAAAGACTCCGAAAATGGAGGGTAATGAGCCTACTTCGGGCAAGATGGGTGCCGCGGGGCATGAGATGAAGAAGAGGGTTGTAGAGAAGGAAGCGGTGGTTGTGTAGGCAAGGGTGCGTGGTGACTGGTGGAGGGACTTGGTGAAGGCGCATGTGGAGTGGGATGGGGAGGTATGTAGTGGACGGCATCCACTTGCTCAGGGTGTGGTATTCCCTTGACTGGAGGTGGAGACGCATGTGGGTGTACGGGAGTGGAAGGCTGACTGTGGATGGCGGATGGCAGGCTCATGGAGGGTTGATACACGGCAGCGGAGGGTTGACTCGTGGAATGTTGGTGAGGGGTATACATGTGTGGCTGACTCATTGGGGATTGATGAGAGGCGAAGGGATGAATCATGGAGGGTGAGGTGTAAGTGGGTGTAGGAAGTGGAGGGGACTCGGAGTCAAGAGAATTGTAGAGTTGTTGGCGTTCAAAGTGGGCTCGACTATAAAGATGTTGCCAGGAGGTGATGTCATTCAGGGCCAAGATGAAGCGGTACTCGGGCGTTGCATTAGACATGAGCATCTTGATCTACTCCTGCTCCAGAATATGCCCCAGGACTTGCGCGATAAGGCGACGCCAGTGATCAGCAAAGGTGAAGAACTGCTCGTCGGGCTTTATGTTATCGTGGGCCAGATCCACAACAAAAAACCTTGGCCCAACCTGGTCCTGATATTACTGAACAAGTTTTTGTTGCACAACTTGGAAATTCATGATCGTGCGGCAACGAAAAGAAACGAAAAGAACCAATCCCGAGCCGGGCCTTCTAGTGACAGACCAAATAGATAAGCCATCAAGTGCTGGTCATGTCGAAACTGGGCCGACTCGTACATGAACTCCTTTAAGTGCACAGAGGGGTCGCCGGTTCCCCCATAACGGCGATCTGTGGGAATTTACGAAGGTGGCAGAAGCCGGAGATTTTGGAAAGCAAAGGGGACACTCAAGGAGGGTTTGGGATCAATTCGGCACTGAAGTTCATCAAGCTGGCACTAGGCTTGAGCAATCATCTCCTGGGTAGGGAGAGATCGAGAAAGATGCAGGCCAGCTTGAACAAGAGGCTGTGAATTTGAACCAGGATTATGATAATGGGTCGGATAAGAGGATCCAGGCCGAGAAGAAGAAGAAAAGCCCATTCCGGGAGTAGAAGGATGCATGGACCTGAAAGGGACAATAAAATGTGGACCCATTGGACCAGCAACACCATAGGAAGAAGAAGAGGGCCCATTAAGAGAATAAAGCCCATTAAGGGAATTTGCAATCAATTTTTGGGTCTGACCGGGGTCCATTTGACGAACAAGACATGATAGGTGGGCCATGAGATTAGCTTGTTCTTCTTACGGATCAGAGGGGCCACGAGAGGAAGGGCCCACGTGGGAAGAGGATTCCACGCGGGAGTAAGAAGATTGAGATGGGTACATGGGATTAAAGTGATGCTCCATGAGAGAGGTGGAGACTTAATACAGAAAAATCACCGGGAATACAGCCAAGGAAGCAAAGGCGAAGGATGAAGAGAGGGCAGGACCCATAGGAGATAAGGCGATTCTGGGGTGACTGCTACTAGCTGGTGGTGGTCTAGTGATGACCGCTACCTGACTCCTGAGATAGACAGACTAATGCATGAATACCAATGCAAATGTGACGAATTTAACACAAAGAAAGGATGATGCAAACAAATGGAATGGACTTAATGTTGACAAAATGACACACAAAATATGGAAACTACCCAAAGAATGCACAACAATGATTAACACACAACAATAATGTGCAAAAGATCTCACCCAAGGCAAACAAGTTGATATGTTCATTAATTTATCAAAGAGTTTCAATGGACCATTTAATGAGTTAATTACGCACAAATTCCCTCAAGATGGGTATCATAAAGGGAAAAGGGTCCAAACTTTGGGTTGACCTAGGGTTAACTCCCTCACACGTCTGCAAATGCAAATCCTAGGGGTGGAAAGGTACAATCGGCTCGGCGTCCGTGTGGGAATCAACGGCTCGCGGAGGCTTACGGAGGTCCTAGATAAGATCACCTAGTCGACTCCAAGGAATATGGAGGCGAGAGGGTCACTTAACAAGGTAGGAATGCAGCTACAATGTGCAATGCATGACCCTATGCGCAACAGAGTGCATGCAACTTCTAGTCTAAAACTAGCAAGTTAACACAAGGTAAAAATATGCCAACACAACAAAATGGATGCAAATAACATGAAAAAATGAAGGTAATGTGATGAGCAACAATGCAAAAGTAGGAGAGACACAATCATATGCTAGGAATGCGATCAAACCATCACCAAACCATGTAGATGAGTGGGCTGCTCACTGGGGCATGAGAAGCAGGTGGCAGTCACCTGGAGGCCGCCACCAGCAAGTGGTGGTCTCTGGGTAGATCGCTACTTGCTTTCCAGGATAGAAATAGTAGGGAAAAGAAATAGAAAACCCGATAATGTGCAATCTAAACAGAGACAGATATGATGGAATGGATGCATAATAATATGAGAGAAACTAAGTGAATATGATGGGCAGGAATTTAGGGAGACATACGACCATAATTAGGTGCCACAGAACATGGGAGAGAGCGATGTACCTGGGGGCTGCCCCTGGGATACCAGAGACAGAAGGCGGCCTCAGGGAGGCCACTGCCTTATAGTAGAACCCAAAAATGCGGCAGGGAAAACCCGTCAATGTGCGACCTAGGCACTTCAACACACACACAGCAGTGGCAGGAAATCAAGAATAGTGTGATGGGCACTAGGTTTCGCACTGTGATCGCGAAAAAAAACAAGAGTTTGTAGATATTTATATTCCCCGCCCCGAACTAGCAATAATAGGCATAAGCATGCAACAATATGAAAGAGTAAAGGGGCGATATGAAAAGAGTTGTGTAATGTGATCGCCACCAAGGTTTGACAGTAGGACAATATGCTATAAGGAATAGAAAACCTACTGTGTACCTTGGAAAAGAAGGAAGAGAGCGCGACCGAAGAACAACCGCTAAGACTTGATCACGCTTGAGAAATGGGATGCAGGACGATGTAGATTACACCTCCTCACCTTTCAACCGGTTAGAAGACAAGGGCCTCACGTTCTATTCTTGCTTTCCAATAAAACAAAGTGAAACAAGGGAGAAAAACCCATTAGAATATGAAGTGTAGCATCTATCCCGAATGCATAAAACAACATGAAAGAAAGGGGGAGAATGCACCGGGGGAGGATTTTTAACCCCTGTAAAAGGGTGGAAAATGTATATGTGTGTATTATGAATGAATATGAGTGCAAAAGATGAATTAACATGCAATAGAACTACGGAAAGACATGATGCAAAACGTGCAAATGTGCAGAAAACTATGATGAAACCCAAAAAGAAAGTGCAGAGAAATAAAGGAAAGGGTGAGAAGAAGGAGCCCTTAAGTGATGAAAGATGAAGCTAATACTCCCCTGGATGGCTTTGGGTCAAAGAAACGAGTCAGCGATGCAGCATGGCTTCACCCCGAACCAACAAACGCCCCCCTTCGCGCACACGAACAGGGTGCTATTTATAGAACCCAGAAACCCTAGGCTTGGATTTTAGAGATAATTACCCCAAAATAGGGATATAGATTAATAAACCTCGAGATAATAGTGGGAATAAGAGCCCAGAATGGATGATAATCAAGGTGGCAAGTTATCGTCATTGAAATGGTGCCAAATAGGACTCCCGAACGCTTCCGGCCGAAGAAAATAGAGCCTGGGAGGTTCTGGACTCTGTTCCTAGAAGGCGGTCAGTCACACGACCGCAACTTGGAGAAGATGGTCGAGGGAAGGCCACAACTTAGCAGGGATATAAATGGAGTTGACGCACTCAGGAGCAGAGTCGACGCACCCGGGGAAAATGGCAAATGGCGGTCTTAGGATGACCGCCACCTGCAGGTGGCGGTCATCACCAGACTGCCACCATGAGGGGACAGCCGGGTTGACACCGGTGGATGCGCCAATCACGGGGAAGTAACCTCCAGAGTTTCAAGGCTCGATGGGCTAGATGAATGACCATGATTAGGCTCGAAATTCACTTAGGAAAAGCTCCAAAACAATAGATAATTTGGGACATCATGAAAGATGGATAAGAGAAAGAACTTGACTTCCAGGTAAAAAATGGGTGTCAACAAGCATCAGTGCTGGTCTCCTCCATTGCCCAGAGGATCTCCTCCACGTCGATATCGCACTCGATCCCGTCGTCCAACATGGGATCAGTCTCTAAGGCCTGTGAGAAAACCACCTCTGCCCTAGCTTCTATCATAGCTACAAATCTAATCATATCAATGAAATTAGTTAATCACAATGGCTAATCGAATATAAGTGAGAGGGTCAAAAGATCAACACTTACTCAAAGCTGGCTCCTCTTCAATATGCGCGTCCTCCTCACGCCCACGAGAGGACTCCCCGGTCTTCGCCACACAGGCATCTACTCGTGGACACATTGGTTGGGGTTGAGAATCTCCGTTGTTGCTATCGGAAGGTGTCCCCATCGAAGGGCCGGTCCCAGCTGTAGGGAAACCTACAAAATACATACGTCAGAAGCCAATATCTTAGCAAAACAAATAGAGAAGAAAGGTAAAGATGATGTAATGTAGAACCCGTCTCACCTGAAAGCCCGAAGGGAGTCGGTGGCAAGAGGACTAGTTGCTCAGACTTCAACCCTAGCACATGGGTAGCCTTTGCAACAACAACCTTGATGTCCTTTAGTGTGTAAGCTTGCTCTATGTAAGAGATGAACTCCACCGGTCTAGCTGACCCGATTGCATATGCAATATGCTGCCTCCTGTTGAGAATGACAGTATCCACCAAACTCCCCTCCGGTAGCATGCTACTAAGAGTGCTACTCCTCCTAAAGCCGTAGTCAGCTAGTAGCTACGTCCACTAAGTCTTTGGCTACCTCGTGCTCGATGTCCTGGCTCTGGTTGCAACTGTAGGTGCCTCCTGCACCGATCTGAGGGGCCTGATCACTGCACTGTCACCCTACCTCGTCGATGAGGAGGCTCAGTTGTCCCAGGGCCACTGGCGTGTGATCCGCTCAACTTCCCACTAAATCTAGGAGAAGCGAGTCCACAAGAAGTCCTCGTCCAACATGAGGGGAGGTAGATCCTCCCGCAGTAGCCTATCCTCCTCTCCCTTCTTTACTACTGAGGACTTCTAGCGGTACAGGTGATTGTGCTTGAACCACCACCTGGTATAGTGGACGTCGAACCCCCCTCGACGGTCCAACCCCGGCATTGGCATTCTCTCTAGCTCACCTCTATAAACAAAGTCCCACCATGCAACTACAATCAGGTGGGTGCCCCTACCCTTGTATAACCAACTTGCTAGAGGAAACTCCTGGTTAGGTAGAATTACCTAATTGTACCCGAAGTTCCTGGCGAACAGGTGTGGGTAGTAGGGCTCCAGGACACTAGTACTGGACCCGTGTAGTGCCAAAATAGTGGGTCGGGTGCTGATCACCCACTCCACATACATTGGCACGTCCAGCTCTCTTTGAAACAGTAGGGAACATGCCGTCCCTCCACTTACTAGCACTAGTACGGGCCTAAAGCCCCTCGATCCACATTCAAATAGAAGGTCGTCGTCACCCCGACCTGGCAAGTATGACAACACCCTCCAAGCTTTCTCCAGCTGATCCAGTGCATCCCCATCTGGCTATCCGATGAAAGCAAATAGTAATGGAGCTGTTGGGTTCGCCACCTCTGTCATTGTGACAAACTCTGGGAAAAGGAAACTGGCCCACACACTCAGGTAACGGGTCAGCAGTATAATGCTCCTCTCCCTGGGCATGACGTGTGCTGCTAGTGTCCCCAGCCTGTGGTAGATGTTGGCCAAAGCTGTTGGGGCCAACGCTAGTCTTCGTCCCTCTGCCAGTAAACACCCGGGCCACAGCAACTCTACCCGCAGAAGACCATCCTCGCCATAAGGAATCACAAACATCCCTAACTAGTACGCCAGGTAGGCGGACAAGTATGTCACATCTGGGAGCTCATGGGGATTCTACCCCTCTCTCGATGCATAGATGTATCGCGAGTAAGTCTTAAACCTCAGCTCCACCTCTGAGTACTCCTCCCATGGAGTTTGGTCCTATGCAAATTCATTATAAAAGCAGAAGGGCCCGTTGTAGAAGTGACGGACCCACGCCTTCAATGTCACGCAAGGAGTGTGTGCTGGCTTCTCCTTGCCAGCCCTAGCCAGATTTCTCCGTGTCTTCAGTAGATACCGGTAGCTGTGTGACACCCGGTATCATCCCAAACCATCTGTATGGCTGCGGTGGAGGTCATCTAGCACTACCTCCTCATAACCCTCATCGTTGATCGGCAAACCAAAAATCCTATACAATGACAATAAATCCAATGAAGTCTCACCCTCTATTGTAGCGACTGTGTTCCATCGGCAGTTGAAGTGCTCCGCCAATGCCTGAAGGAGTCCTATGTAGCAGGGGTACCCATATAGTGCCGCTGTCACTGCATATCGAATCCTTGCCTTCTCCAGAAGTACGCGATAATGATGGACAACTCCCATTAACCGCTCAGTAGCACCCTGGTGGTAGTAGTGAGAAGAGATCACCACCCATCGGTTATACCAACTAGTAACTGTCTGGCGTAGTATCCCATCTAGAAGACTGTGATCGTCGTATCCCTCTCCAGCATACTGTAGCCCAGACGACTCCAACAGCAACCAGGTCATGCTCTCAATTTCCACTCGATGATGGCCGTGTAGATCCCAGGAGGTAGGATTCTGGGCTATAACTCGGACTCTGAACTAATCTTCCCTGTTGAAGAATCCTAAACAACTAGCACTGGGGAAATATCTCTGGTGCTAGTAGTCTACTGAGAAGATCAAAAAGCTATACACTGCCACTCTGTGCAAACTATCTTGACCTAGCAAAATGGCCCTCTCCAATCGACAACACTCTCCATCAAATGAGGGGTTTACCGCATCCATACCGGCTGGGACAAAACTCCTCATAAACTCAAACAAGTGGCAGTCCAAAGGGAACTCCCTCGAGTAACATCCAGAGCGATCATAGGTGTATATGCCGCCCACCTCAGAAATCCGGGCCAAATCCACTGCTCTAGCTACATCCGTACCCTTGCCAAAGGGGCCTTCAGCTACTAAGGATCGCCCCAAGTCCAGCTGGCCCATATTGGCCACGGTGAGAGCGGGAGGGCCCAAGGAGGGCATCGGTCGGCCAGTTCGCCTCACCCAATAATCCTCATCGTGCTCTACTCACCTCTGGGCCAGTCATCTCTATCAAACCTCACCATTGTTGCAAGACAATTGCACAAAAAGGTGAGTACAAGATGTTAGAAATATACACAAAGTGCTAGCATGGAAGAAAAAGAATATATAAAATAAAGTGCATATAAGACCTCAACCCACTACAACATCTCAAAATGCGGGACTCGTGGGCTTTCTGCCCTCATCTCTGTTGTGCCTCGTAGGCACAAGCATGTGCTATGTCACCTTGATGATAGCAATGCTATTTGGTTTTGATGATAGCAAGACAGTGAGTGCATTTGAGTGCATTTGATATTGTATTTTGATGATAGCAATGTTATTATGTTTTGATGATTGCAATAAACAAAGTGCATTTCTATGCATTATTATTCTTGAGCATTCTGCATATTGATAGCAACATGAATGATGATGTCTAGCATTGATGGCATTTGCTCTTTATATATGTGCATTGCATTCTGTCAGATATCATGTCTCTGCATATATCATGTCTGGGTAGCAAAGTCTATACACTGGACTGTGTAATTGTGCATCATGCAAGTCTATACATTGGACTCTCGTTCAAGCCTATGCATTGTCTTAGGCTAAGTGTGTACAGCGTCTTAGGCGAAGTCTGTACAGCTGTGTCTTATGCCCCTAAGTCTATACATTGGTGTTGGTCATCAAAGTCTGTACATCGCCTTCAATCTTCAAGTCTATACACTGGCTTATTCTTCAAGTCTGTACATCCACAATTAAACTTGAAGTCTGCACACTAGTCTTCACTGTCAAGTCTGCACATTGGTCTTCGATTTCAATGTCCAATACATTGGGCTTTTACATGAAGTCTATATATTGTTATTTGCAGTACAAGTCCATACATTGGACTGTTCATCAAAGTCTGTACATCAGACTGTTATAGTAAGTCTGTACAGTGAGTGATTCATTGGTGAAGTCTGTACACTCAACTGAACTTCAAGTCTAGACATTACACTGTAGCATCCATTGTCTTCGTGTTGTGTTTGTTTGATTGTCTTCGTGTTGTTTACTGTAGCAGCTCGATTTGTTCTGATGAATTTCGAGTCGTTTCCCAGTGAACCCCGTGTCGCTTCACCTCGTGCTGTTCTTTTCGTCTTAGTGTTGTTTTCACTTCGTGTTATTTTCACTTGGTGTCAACTTCTGTTTTCGTCTTAGTGTTGTTTTCACTTCGTGTTATTTTCACTTGGTGTCAACTTCTGTTTTCATCTTAGTGTTGTTTTCACTTCGGAAAAGGTGGGATAGTGAACTCCGCGGAAGAAGGGTAACGAGTATGAAAACTCGGGAGGGTCACTAGTGAAGGGGTCAAAAGGGTCGAAGAAGGTGTGACCCCATGAAGTGGGTTCCAACATGACATGGTCCCAATCGTGAAATTCTTGAAGGTGCGGGTGATCACCTTCCTCCGTCATGGTAGATGGGACCGTGTATAGGAAATATGACTCCTCCCTCGGAAGCAAAGTCATGAAGTCGGGCTCATCCGGTAGCGGGAGAAGTAGAAGAACCTCCGTGGTGACACAACCCACGGTGCACTCGAAGGTAATGGACCCTATGGCCGGATGGGTGAAGCTAAGACTAGCGGGTTGGTCAAAGCCTCGGGCCAAAAGATGCGTCAACTCTCATTGTGAATCTAATCCCATGACAAGATCATCCAACGTATCAACATGGTGACGAGATCGAAATGTGGTATGGAATGAGTTGACCGGCACTAAAGGTAAGGTGGGGTCCATGGACGGGAAGGGATGTGGGACCAAGCCATCCTTGAGCCATCTAAGAAGTGGCTCGGCTATGTAAAGTGTTCCCGTGAGAAACACGGGTGGCTCGGGCTTTGGTAGTTCCCACTTTGATGGTTTCGAATGAAGACCGGAGGTAGATAACAATGGAGCATCCATGGGTGGTGGAGTAGCTTGTGTCCTTTCCCACCAATCCGAAATCATTTTCTTTATTTCCTCTAAGGAGCGGGTTGGAGGAGGGACCTTGGGGTGGACTAGCTCCTTAACTCTCGGCTCGGGTGTGGGCCTAGGCTCGGTTATAAGCGGGACTTCCACTCGGTTGGAGGTGCTTGAGTGGGTTGGAATGGGAGTGCCAAGGGGAGGTTGGTTGGTGGTGCATGGGTGGGCCACTAGATTGGGGTCACTTTGGTGGGCTTGGACGGCGGTGAAGGGGTGGGATTGGGTAGAGGTGTGGCCCACTTGATTGTGGGTGAGTTGGTGGGGTTGGTGAGTGGAATGACCTCCGTGGTTGGAGGTAGGTGGGCGGGGAACGTAGGCCCTCCTAAGCACTCTCTTCATTTCCCACCATGACTCGATGGGCCTTAGATTCCTATCCTCCCTCCAATATTTGATGTCCCTCCAAGTTGCAGCGGCTTCACCAAAAAGTCGCCTTTTGGCAACATCGACTTGCATGGGCCCGTACATGATGTACACCTCGAAGTAATCATCCATAATGGCTTTCCATTCTAGATAGACACTCGGGTCATCGGACCCGTAGAAATCCCGGGTTTCGGGTCTCGTGGGGTGGTTCGGGTGGTCCTTCCATTTGAGATAGTATCGCCACCATCCGGGAGTTTGGGACTCCATGGGACACGGGAAAGCTAGTGGATGGCCATGCCGACACTCGGACCAAAACACTAGACACGACACTAAGTAATGCAAAGTTGGAATGCACTAACTAATGCACACTAAGGACCCTAGACGTAAACCAAGACTCGGTACGGGGCGGAGACAATCGACCCAAAGGTCACTCGCACAAGTGTGCAGCCTTCCCGATAGGCGTAACCTAACGGTCGGACAACACCTTTTTATATACCGAGTAAAGGGATGTATGCGACCCAAAAATGACTCTTTGTGTTGTTTTAAAAATGTGATGATCCTAAACACGACTTAGACCGACTAATGACTACATGACGCTCTTTTTTTTTTTGAATGCAAACACCCTAGACTCAACCCCGCTCTGATACCAAATTGATGCGGGACGGGACCACGGACACGACAAGCTCGCGATCGTCCCTTAACGAGGGAAGCGTCGGATGTGCGCGGTTGAGAAACCGGCAATGAGCTAGGGTGGTCGGCTCTCTTTTGCACCCGGATCGGGTCACGGGACGGCTTGCTCTCTCTCGCAGCAGTGATATTATAAATTGAAGGCGAGCTAGGTATCCCTACACATGCTCTCTAGCAGCGGCATATAAAGCATATAAAGAATTAAGCCAATGCCAAGTGTAAGGGTGAAGGCGATACCTCCACGCTCTCGGCGTGGCGAAGATGGCACCCGGCCGAAGTTCGTACTCCCGGGAACTTAGTACATTATGTTTACAACAATGCAATTAAGCCCACTCCACGCAGGGAGGTAAAGGGCGACACAAGTGGGCCCGGGAGGACCAAGTTCGGGTTGACGGGCGGTTTCGGGCAATGCTTCGGCTTCACGCGTACTCGTGCTAGTGGGGGCCCACGTGTTGACCGGAGGGGTCGTGTGGGGCCTGATGACTCCTCTGCTGTGGAGACACCTGGAAAGCGTTCCCCTGGGATGGCGAGCTGCTGGAACGACCGCCGGACGCCGGGCGGCCCTCGGACGACGCTCGCGGGAACTCGGCCACGAATCTGAAAATTCTATTTGCAGGCGCGCGACTCGGAGAAAACTACTGCTGCGATCAGCCCCGTCGTCGGAATGCGACGAGGTTAGCGCCGTTGGAAAGCTGACTCAGAATACCTCGACGTAGGGGTCTTCAAAAAAAAAATCAGATCTGTATTTCTGATCATGCATTTTACAAGCTTGCTGGAATCTGGCCAGAACTGCAGGGGCAGGTTCTGACTTCTCTGAAGATCAACGTTGACCGGAAAGAAGACCTCCGAATCTTGAAATAATTTCTTCAGCAAAGTTGAAGATCTCTGAGAGAGGAATTCTGGACTATTTTCAGTTTTCTGATTGGAGACGAAATGGATTTTATGGGATTTCTTTACTAGACCTGGGTCGGATCTGGGAAACTGTGGGCAGACTGTTCTTGGGAACTTGGACGAAATTTGAAAAATACTTGGAGGGTGAACCAAAAATTAATAAAATTCCTGGTGGTAGAGGGATGTGGACAGAGATCGCAGTAAATTTGGCCGACCCAAAAAAAATCAAAAGATGGTTCGAATGGGGTAAACTCAGAGCTGGTGAACAGTAAACAGAACCAGGATAGATCTGGAACTTGGACTTGGACGAAAATCAAAAAATAACTAAATGATGAATTTTGACGTGATTTTTTTTGTGGGGATAAGGGTTCTAGAGGGGAACCAACCCTGAAATTTTGAGCTTCAGAAGACGAAGGGAGTGATAGCAGGAATTCGGATAAGAAGGGTCTGTCCTGAGTGGACAGAACACCGAAACCGTTGGCGACGACGCGTCGGCGGCGAGACGATGGCGGCGGCGATCACCGGAGTTGCTTCAGATGCTGGAGGGGATCAAGGGGGAAGGGATTACACTCTAGAAAGGGGGCTGGAGGTGGAGGAACCAGGGAGAGAGAGGGGAGGGGTGCAAATCTCACTTGGGGGCAAATGCCTATTTTCTCTTCATTAATTCATGCAATATGAAAAATACAAGTATATATATGCAAGGGGTCTAACCTATTCTAAGCCCTTGGATCAAGGGTTGATCAATGAAGGGTTGAGATGTGGTTTGACAACCACATTAAACCCCATTAAACTACTAGGTTCGCCCCCCCCCCTTTAAGAAGGCAATTAGCATTTGTCTTCTTTAATTAATTCTAGGTCCAAGTCCAAGGTTGGACCATGGACCAGCCACCTTGGACCCAGGAGTCCAGGTGGACCAATAAGGAGGAGGGAGGGGGCCCCTGCAGGGCCTACATGCACATTTGCAAAAAAACCCAATGGCCTTTTGCAAATAAACCCACTAAGACCTACTATTGTGTACCCATATACCACAAGGGCGTACATACAAATACAAAAGGACGTAGATGCAAACACAAAGTGAGCGGGCTGACGTTGATGTCCCCATCATACTAGTTGAGGGTAGAGATGGGCAAGTTGCATCAATGATGCGGCCGGAGTCATAGCATGGGGTGGAAAAGGCTCTGACAGGGGAGCCCGCCGCTGTATTTGAAGGGGCATTGGTCGTGCTGGCTGGAGCCGCTGGGGAGTAGCCCAGCTCTGATCTACAAATTACAGAACAGCCGGTGAAGGAGCACCCATGGGGTTGGAACCTTCCCGTGAGGGATCGGCTCGTGCCCCCGGTTGCTCGGGCGCAATAGCGTGCTCAGTCTTCTCATTTGGTTGTTTCTTCAGCAGTTCTATCTCTTGCTGGTACCTTTGCAGTGTCATCAGGAAGGCAGGGTCCATAGCTATTTTATTACTGATGCCCTCGAGTGTGTTACTTGAGGCACACTCAAATGGTGGAGATGGGAATACTCCTTCTTCAGATGCCACTATCCTGGCCACGACAGTAGCGATGTCTTCATCAGCAACTTGCTTGCCCTTTGTGACTTGCAGTAGCATAGCCTCAGTTTTGCCCCGTCTTGTCATGGGGTTTTTTCTTCCAGCAATCTCGGTCGGCTCCTCTTGTTCATTTGGCAGGGGACCAGGCATACTCATCACCCCTGTCATATTGCAAGTGAGAATTTGCATTCCTCTTTTATACTTTCTAACTCCCCTTCGGGCCTAACGGGAGAAAGTTGGATTTTCAAATATTGAGATCATTTTCATTTTTTCATTTTGTGGAGGCATTTCGATGCTTCTGATCCCAGCTCGCTTCTTATCTCCATCTGCACCCATGGGCGACATTTTATCTTTTCCTTCTTCTTCGGCCGTGATGACATGATGTGGCCTTTGCCGACCCAGGGAGGGGTTCCCAAGATTATGAAAATATTCTCAGACCATCTTTATCATGTCTTCCTGACTGCACTCTGGGGAAATGGCAAGAGATAGCACTTGGACTCGGGCAGACGGCATACATGAAAGCCGTATCAGTTTAGCAACTTGATTGAGACCCCTGGAATATTTGGGAATATCATCCTGCCTTGCATAGGCCCTGGTGACGGGTGGAGGGGTTGCAATCATGACTTCCTCTGCATGCATAGTCTTTTCGCCCCCTCTCTTGGGAACATCAGTAGGATTTTTGAAGACTTGTGAGGCTGGTGCAGGGCCCCGGACCCTCTTAGGAACCCATATTTGCTTAATCTTTGGCAAGTGCAAGGTTAGCCTCCCTTGCTTGGTGTCATCAAAATTCACCCTCCGGCTTGCTAGCACTTAGAAGGTGTTGTGGGTGGACATGGTCGGGATGACCCACTCTGGCAAAACTTCAGTGTCACGGCCATTGATGTTGACCCAGACGTCCCCGATCATCACAAAATTCCCGGGTGCGACAATCGACCCCGGGGAGCAGTAGAGATTTTTCCTCCTCTGGAGTTCTTCTTCTTGCCCCCAACGGGCTTCTTCTTGGGTGCCCTAATCAGGTAGGTGATGTGGTGAATGTGGCAGCTCACACTCACCGAACTCTTCTTCATGGCTTTCTTGATCTGGCCCTCATTCTAGTGGGCCACAACTTTGTTCTTCATCAGCTTCGCAGGTTCTGAACCCTCCATGTCCAGAAGACCCAGCAATGCAACTCTCAGGAAGTTTGGGAAGCCAACAACTGGGGAAAAGTTGCCGAAGGTAGTGGGTATGGCAAGGTAGCCGTGTGTAGCATGGCCGGCCATGACTTAGGGGCCGAAGACAAGTCTAGACAATCTGCTCGCAATTGCTTCAACCTTCAATGGGAAAACAAGACGAATGAATAGTTAGTATGTGAGTGGGAGCCCCATGATTCCTCTATTTTGGAGAAAAGATGAAGGGAGGTTGTGTCCCATCAAGCGTGTCAGCTTGTGGAAATGATTTTACTTTATTTATATGTTTATTTATTAATTAGGATTTGTTAGATTTACTTGATTTATTTATTTATTGTGTAGGCATGTCACTCATTGAGTGACGAGTTTATTATGCGCACCGTCTGACTAACCAGACGAAAGTGAGTGATCGTGTCGGGACTTAAAACCCGTCGCACCATAAAGGCTATGACGTTAATTACGTCCCTCCGAAAGAGAGACAACCCTTGATTAATCGTCAAATTAGAGAGACCACGGGGCCAATAGACTATATGAAAGATGCGATTGTGCATGCAAGCATACAGTATAATAATATTTATTTTTTTGTTAAACTGGTTCTCGATATGGGGCGGAGTTATGTATTCACGCATAGTGAAAGCCTTCGACCGGACATAACCCGACTTTCCGCTAGTCACCATTTAATATACAAGAGAATCGGGAGGCAAGCAGCCATGCATGTATTTTTTTGTAGGGTAGATATCAGCGAATAGATATAAATGAGTTCATTTGTTTATTAGTAAACCCCATGCAAGTTTATTATTATTTATTGAAAAAGATCTTTTATCATTTTATTTGGTCATTTATTTGTAAATTCAGGGAAGATTTCGGCAACACCTCCCCTACCCCGAGGAATATCGGGGAGACTATAAGAGAATCGTCCAAAAGGGTCGAGACGATTTCCTGAATGATGGTCATGTCCAAACGGCAATCTCGTACCCTATGGTGAGTAGGGAACCCGAGGGCTAGCTGGTGCGGACACCCAAGCAGTTGAGAGGCGCGATACGCCGAGCCACCGGTACCGTACATGGAGCATGACTCGAGCCACTTCAGCGTCCATCAGGCTCGGAGACAGCCTGGAGACTCCCCCTTGAGTCTCGACATTTATCATATTTGTTTAGACTTTATTTATGTGTAATGTGTGTTTGCTTCATTTTATTCGGTTTGTAATTTTGATTGTAAGAGGGGTTTATATGCAAAATGGGACCCCCGGGTCCCACGGGCCCCCCCAGACCCCTCCCATTGATCCACCTCAGCCTAGGGCCCCATGTGGGGTCAGTCAACATTTCAAATGGAGGCATCTAAAAGGTTGAATGGTAAATGCCACATGGGTAGACAATTGGACTTCAAAGTCCAAGGTAGGCTACCTACCATTCTACCATGTCCCCCCCTTGGTCAATAGCCCCCCCCCCTTAATATTTTATTTCATTTTTTTGTGTTGGTCACATTCAATCCCAGCCATCCATTCCCCATCCCTAGATCCAATGGTGGATATGGGATTTGATATGTAACCTATAAAACTTGTATTTTTTCCATTTGGAAGAATTAATGCCATTTGAAATCAGAAAATTTGCTTGGAGTAGCCTTGGGTGCCCCCCTCCGCTCTCCTCCCTCTCCCCCTTGCAGCTGAGATGGTTGCCATTCTGAGGTGTGATGCCTCCCCTATCAGTTCCGATCGCCGCCGCCGCCGCCACGAGCCGCCATCGCACCGCCATCGAGTTCGTCGGAGTTCTATCTTCAGCCTACCACTGCCACTTCCACGAATTTCTGCAGCCAGCCACGGAATGCTTTTGAGCTAAAAATTTCAGGAGGTGTTCCAGAGGTGTCCACCACGTCCCAAACAATCTGGTTTGGCCTTTGGACTCCGATTCATAATTTTCAATTTTTGTTCGTCTTCCCACTTCAGATCTTCCTGTCTTCAGACCAGATCCCCACCTACCCTGAGTTTCCAGTGTTCGACCCATGTTTTGCTTTTTTCCAGACCTCCCAATTTTACTGGTAGTTCCCTCCACCAACCCCATTGACCCCAATATTTCTTGAATTTTTATGAGTCCATCTCATATTTTTTCAAAATTCATCTTCTGCTCCATCTACAGTACTATCTGCCAGTTTCCAGATCCGACCACCCACCAGTGTTAAAATCATAACAAATCATAGTCTCCACCAATCCTTCCACAAAAATTATTTCTGTTTTCCTTGTTCAAATACCTACAACTTTGGTGAAGAGCTCAGGAGCTGAATCGGACGTATACTTTGCGGTCAATGGTAGTTCTTAGACAACTCACCTGCAGATCTGAGAGTTCGGGTATTGTACAACAGAAGCTTCAAAATTCAACAACATCCAGATCCGTGCAGATCCAGGTCCTCTTTCTAGGCCTATATTGAAGGATTTCAAGAGACCTTTCCAATGATAGCTCCTGTGCCCCGATCCAACATCGGGATTGGTCGCAGCGGTCGATCTCGCCGGAGCGCGCGCCGAAAAATAGAAATCAAAATCCGTGGGTAGCCACTTCACAACGTGGAGATCGGAGCCGATCGGCCACCGATCGGAGTTTCTGGCCGACTGCCGTCCAGGGAGGCGCACCACCAGGGGTCCCCATCACAGCGGGACCCACCCCAGCAGGCCGGGAGGACAGCGCCATCCGTGGGCCCCACGGGCCCGTAGAACGCGCCGTCCGGACAGCACGAAAATGCGGAGTTCGGCACCGCTGGGCGACATCAAGATGCTGCCCATCAACCCAATTCGCGTGATTCCCAGGCCTCACATGTGACCTATTACCTCCCTGCGTGGAGTGGGTCAAATATTTGTACCGCTGTAACATTGTTTAACCGGGAGTCCGTAAATCGACAGGGGTTGTCTTCGCCACGCCGGGTGCGTGGAGGTAACGGTCTACACTTCTCGGCGTTACTTTGCTTAGTTAGTATATGGTCTTATGCCGCTGCGAGAGTGTAGGTTCCTAGCCCGTGTATTCATGTCGCCGCTGTGAGTGTGAGTGTGACCCGTCCCGCGACTCGATCCGAGTCCGGAAGTTGAGTCAGACTACCTTGAACTCTGCCGGTTCCTTAACCGCGCACGATCCACGCTTTCTCTCGCTTGGGACGACGAGTGAGTTTGCACTTCTGTTAGGGACATGTAGCCCATAGGAGCTCTTAGTGTCGAGCCAAGGTCGTTCTAGTAGTCGTGTCGTTGCTGGTCGAGTCATGTCCGTCTCATATAGCGTCGTCTCCACAGTCCGTCCCGCATCAGTTGGGTATCAGAGCGAGTCGAGTCTAGGGTAGTCATTGCATAAGTCTTGCACGGTCTAAGTCAAGTCTAGGATCATCATTATTTTCAAAATAATAAAAAGAGTGTTTTAAAATTACATTTCATCCCGATAATCTGGTATCTTAAAAGGTGTTGTCCGAATGTAGGCTACGCCTATCGGGAAGGTCGCACACTTACGGGAGTGATCTTCGGATCGATTAACTCCGCCATGTACCGGATATTGGTTTGCGGCTTCATTTCCGATATGAATGTCTTATCCGCGACGCGTTCTCTCTGGCGCAGTGTTATCAGGTGGCTCTCGAGGTCGAGCCTTTCGAGGCCCGGTTTGATGCCGCCATTCGGCGAGCAGATGCCGCCCTTCAGCAAGCCTCTACCTCTCAGTCGATTCCCAAGCCGGTCGGACAGCCTACCCCACGGCCTTCCCCACCCATGAGAGCTCCATTACCATCACACTCACCTTCCAATCTTATTTCGGAGCCCTCTCATTTGGAGCCACCAAAGCCCGAGCCACCCGTGTTTCTAACGGGTACACTTTTCATAGCCGAACCACTTCTTAGTTGGCTCAAGAACGGCTTGGCCCCATCTCCCTTCCCATCTATGGACCCTATCCTACCTCTAGTGCCAATCAATTCATTTCACACCACTTTCCGGTCTAGTCACTATGTGGATACATTGGATGACCTTCTTAAAGGGTTAGACCGGCAATTGACATTTACGCACTTGTTGGCTCTAGGCTTCGACCGACCCACAAGTCGTAGTTTTACTCATCCCGCTTTAGGGTCCATCACCTCCGTGTACACCGTGGGTCATGTTACCATGGAGGTTCTTCTACTCCTCCCTATGCCGGCCGAGTCCGACTTCATTCCCCTTTGCCCAAGGGAGGAATCTTACTTTCTACCTATGACTGTCGTCCCATCTCTCGCAATGAATGAAGGTGATCATTTACACCTCCAAGATTTCCAAATGTGGGACAGTGATTTGTGGAAGCCTAGTCCGAGGGTCATACCTTCTTTGATCCCTTCGACCCATTCTCTTATGGACCCCGTGACCCCCCATATTTACTCCACCTTTTCGAGAGAGTCCACCATCATACCCCCACCGTCTCATCTCCCTTCATGGATGAAGGAGATCAATAACACCTTCTAGACTTCCACACATGGGATCTTGAGATGAGGGAATCCATATCGAGGAGTCACACATTCTTTGATCCCTTCGATCCCTTTCTTAGTGGTCCCCTTGGTCCATAATCTCCATTCCACTTCTTTAAGGGAGGTCACCATTATACCCCTCCCCCATGGACCGGGCCATCAGCACCCACTGAGTCCGTTCGCGGGCGAGAGACACCTGACCCTCCTGTCCCACCCAAACCTCCCAAATTCAAAGGACCGTCTTATGGTTGTACCGACATTCAGTCACACTTAGGGTATGCATGGCACACCTTCGGATGTCCTGGACCACCTTGCATATGATTGGGTCGAACTAACATTAGGTTTGTTTAGGGTTGTGTCTGCATCCGTGTGTGTTTTTTCTTTTGCTAAGCATGTTAGGAGTCTGCATGACGACGTCCGTCGTTACATTGAGTCCAGCAATACACGTTACAAAGAGCTAGCCGATGCTCACCGACACCATCGAGAGTTCCAAGAGGGCGAATATGTCATGATCAGGGTAAGACCTGAACGGTTTCCCTCTGGAACCGTTAAGAAGTTGCAAGCTCGCGGAGCCGGTCCATTTAGAGTGTTGAAACGCGTTGGATCCAATGCGTATGTTGTGGACCTGCCCGAGGAAAACGGTATAAGCTCTACTTTTAATATTTCGGATCTAGTTGCATATAGGGACCCAACGGTGATCCCTAGTGAGTCTTTCGAGTCATCTCCTCCCCTTGAGAGTGATCCCACACCTGAGTGTCCACCTCCAGCCCCTTTGTCACGGCAGCGTGAGCATATAGATCATATATTGGATGAGCAGGTGACAGTTATCAGGAGTGGATCTAACCCGCGCTACCTAGTGCGATGGAGAGGACAGCCCGCTACCGAGGACACATAGATCACGCTTGGCGAGTTGCAGCGGATTGATCTGGACCTTCTGGAGCGATACCGGAGCGATGCAGACCCTTACTCGACAGGGTCGAGTTTCTCCCACCCGGGGAGAATTGGTGCGGACACCTGAGTAGTTGAGAGGCGCGATACGCCGAGCCACCGGTACCGCACACGGAGCACGACTCGAGCCACTTCAGCGTCTATCTGGCTCGGAGACAGCCTGGAGACTCCCCCTTGAGTCTCGACATTTATCATATTTGTTTAGACTTTATTTGTGTGTAATGTGTGTTTGCTTCATTTTATTCGGTTTGTAATTTTGATTGTAAGAGGGGTTTATTTGTAAAATGGGACCCCCGGGTCCCACGGGCCCCCCCAGATCCCTCCCATTGATCCACCTCAGTCTAGGGCCCCATGTGGGGTCAGTCAACATTTCAAATGGAGGCATCTAGAAGGTTAAATGGTAAATGCCACATGGGTAGACAATTGGACTTCAAAGTCCAAGGTAGTCTACCTACCATTCTACCATGTCCCCCCCTTAGTCAATAGGCCGCCCCCCCTTAATATTTTATTTAATTTTTTTGTGTTGGTCACAGTCAATCCCAGTCATCCATTCCCCATCCCTAGATCCAATGGTGGATATGTGATTTGATATGTAACCTATAAAGCTTGTATTTTTTCCATTTGGAAGAATTAATGCCATTTGAAATCAGAAAATTTGCTTGGAGTAGCCTTGGGCGCCCCCCTCCTCTCTCCTCCCTCTCCCCCTTGCAGTTGAGACGGTTGCCATTCTGAGGTGTGACGCCTCCCCTATCAGTTCCGGTCACCGCCGCCGCCGCCACGAGCCGCCATCGCACCGCCATCGAGTTCGTCGGAGTTTTGTCTTCAGCCGACCACTGTCACTTCCACGAATTTCTGCAGCCAGCCACGGAATCCGTTTGAGCTGAAAGTTTTAGGAGGTGTTCCAGAGGTGTCCACCACGTCTCACAAAATTTGGTTTGGCCTTTGGACTCCGATTCATAATTTTCAATTTTCGTTCTTCTTCCCACTTCAGATCTGCCTGTCTTAAGACCAGATCCCCACCTACCCTGAGTTTCTAGTGTTCGACCCATGTTTTGATTTTTTCCAGACCTCCCAATTTTACTGGGAGTTCCCTCCACCAATCCCATCGTCCCCAATTGTTCTTGAATTTTTATGAGTCCATCTCATATTTTTTCAAAATTTGTCTTCTGCTCCATCTACAGTACTGTCTGCCAGTTTCCAGATCCGACCACCCGCCAGTGTTAAAATCATAACAAATCATAGACTCCACCAATCCTTCCACAAAAATTATTTCCATTTTTCTTGTTCAAATCCATACAACTTTGGTGAAGAGCGCAAGAGTTGAATCGGACGTCTACCTCACGGTGAATGGTAGTTCTCAGACAACTCACCTGCAGATCTGAGAGTTCGGGTACTGTACAACAGAAGCTTCAAAATTCAACAACATCCAGATCCGCGCAGATCCAAGTCCTCTTTCTAGGTTTATATTGAAGGATTTCAAGAGAACTTTCCAACGATAGCTCCTGTGCCCTGATCCAACATCGGGATTGGTCGCAGCGACCGATCTCGCCGGAGCGCGCGCCCGAAAACATAAATCAAAATCCGTGGGCAGCCACTTCACAACGTGGAGATCGGAGCCGATCGGCCACCGATCGGAGTTTTCGGCCGACTGCCGTCCAGGGAGGCGCGCCACCAGGGGTCCCCATCATAGCGGGACCCACCCCAGCAAGCCGGGAGGACAGCGCCATCCGTGGGCCCCACGGGCCCGTAGAACGCGCCGTCCGGACAGCACGAAAACGTGGAGCTCGGCACCGCCGGACGACATCAAGATGCTGCCCGTCAACCCAATTCGCGTGATTCCCGGGCCCCACATGTGACCTATTACCTCCCTGCGTGGAGTGGGTTAAATATTTGTACCGCTGTAACATTGTTTAACCGGTAGTCCGTAAATCGGCCGGGGTTGTCTTCGCCACGCGGGTGCGTGGAGGTAACGGTCTACACTTCTCGGCGTTACTTTGCTTAGCTAGTATATGGTCTTATGCCGCTGCGAGAGTGTAGGTTCCTAGTCCGTGTGTTCATGTCGCCGCTGTGAGTGTGAGAGTGACCCGTCCCGCGACTCGATCCGAGTCCAGAAGTTGAGTCAGACTACCTTGAACTCTGCCGGTTCCTTAACCGCGCACGATCCACGCTTTCCCTCGCCTGGGACGACGAGTTAGTTTGCACTTCTGTTAGCGACGTGTAGCCCATAGGAGCTCTTAGTGTCGAGCCGAGGTCATTCTAGTAGTCGTGTCGTTGCTGGTCGAGTCGTGTCCGTCTCATATAGCGTCGTCTCCTCAGTCCGTCCCGCATCACTAGCCCTCTAAGTAATCCTTATCACTCGCGTGGCTGTCGATTAGTGGTTGGCTTTTTAATATAAGACTGCGCATGGCACTACGATGCACGCATATGAACTCACAAGGTGGCTCCAGCGTGATTGTACTCGGGCAGACTCGTATGATGTCAAGACAATGTACGCCGGGGTATGGAAAATTTGTAATTCGAGAATTGAGGGAACACGGTTAAATGCCAGTCGAAATGAGTGGAATTCTGCAGGTTATTGGCATGGGACAAGGTCATGCTCTGGCCATAATGGGGTGCATTCTGGGGTCCAGGCATGACTCGTCGGGGCGTCATTAGTATCCCCAATATCCAAGGTCTATAGAAGGTGAGGGATCCGGAACGGGCACCGTCATGTCCATTATTAGTTATTTATTTATCTATTATTATTATTATTATTTGGATGCAAGAGTGTGTTTCTTTTTCTTAAGCTCACTATTCTTATTTTGTTTATGTTATTCCCCTTTCTATTATTTATTTATTTTTATATTGCGTGTGTACATCTTTTTATTTCCTTTATTGACATTTATTTGGTTGTTATTCATTCATCATTTTGTTGTTGTTTATATATCAATTTTATTTTTGTTTATTATTTTTTATTGTCATTTATTTAACCACTATTTGGTTATTATGTTTTTTTTATTTCTCACTTTTACTTTTTTTTTTATGTTATATATATATATATATATATATGTATATTATGCCTATGAGGTACTGTGCGTGTGTGAATGTGAGTGGGTGAGTGTTTGTTTATATTTTTTACTATTCTTTTTATTGCTCAAATGTGCAACGTGTATGTGTGTGTGTGCATTGTGAGTGCGTGTGTGTGTTTTTCTTGTTTGGGTTTTTTTTTTTTATAATGGGGGAATGGGTGCCAACGGATTGGCACCCAGCAGGGTGCCATCTCCGTCGACACAATACCATTTTAGTTTTAGTTTTTTTTAATATATTAGCGGGGGAAAGTGGGGGTGACGCCGGATTGGCACCCCATTGGGGTGCCATCTGGGGGCATCCCCGAGCCCAATCACCTCTTGAGTTATTTTTTTTGAATTTTACTTTATTATTTGTTATTTTATTATTATTGATTTTGCCATTTTGTTATTTATTTTTATTATTTTTATTATTCACTACCTTTATTATTTATTTTTATTTATTTATTTATTTTTTATCATTATCATTTTATTATTTTATTTTTTTTATCAATTTTATAATGAGTCAATATGTCCTAGCGAAAATTCGGCAGCATCTCTCCTAGACTCGGAGTATTTGGGGGATGTAGAGGAGGCCCGCCCACATCAAGCTGAGACAGACTCCAACAGACGAGTGTGTCGTCACGACAGCCCGGACCCTACAACGGATGGCAGATCTTCGAGGACTCGCCTACTAAGAGACCCGTATCACCCGAGGGTTATTGATCATCGAGACAGTGTTTACCATTAAGGCGGTTAATATTCACTCGGGCAGTGATCACTTGAAACGGTGTGGAATGACGCTCTAAAATAGAGTGACCTTGTGCAGTTGAAACGGCTCGAGAAATCGCCTTATAACGGCGTGGAATGATGCCTTAAAATGGCACGGCCTTGTGCGGTTGAAACGGCTGGAGAAACCGTCTTAAAACGGCGTGGAATGACGCCTTAAAACGGCACGGCCTTGTGCGGTTGAAACGGCGTGAGAATGGAGTTTGAGCACCTGTTTATCTTCTCCCACGCCGGATCAAGAGGTAATCATAGGGAAGTGGAAAAGGGCGTCGATTTACAGGGTAAATGTGTGGATGGGGGGTTGTTCTGCCGTGGTTGGGCATGTGCTCTAGCGAATGGGGCACCTGGTGGCTAACCTATGCACCCATGCAAGTTTATTCAAGTATATAGTGAAATGAGTGGGCCGTGCATACATATACTAATTTATATACCCATGTGTGTTTGAGTTGGCGACTGGGAAAGACCAATTGGGTTGGTTTGGCTTCACATACGAGATGGGTTTCATGCAGACAGGGGTTACCCACATACATGAAAAGCATATGGGCTTGCGGCTGGTGAATTTAGATAATCTGGCGGCCACTACCAATACGTGCATAGTTAGATATAGGCGCGTATATGCAACAGCAGTGGATAGCAAGCCACTCACCCAGCGGCTGGGAAAGATAAGGTGATACGGCCGGAGAAAAGCGGGTGATACGGCGGGGGGTTAAACCGTCAAGCAAGATGGGGAAGCAGTGATATGGCGTGAGAACACGGGAGGTTTGAACCGGTGCGAGGTGGGTATGATCCGGCGTGAGAAGGTGGGGATCCGGTGTGAGTTCGGGCGCCGGATCACATTCTAAACACAAAAAAATGAAAAACAAAGCATCGGAAAAGAAGGAAAAAAAGATATTAATCAGTGAAAAATTTTATTTACCCCTTTGTGCACATCCAGAGACTACATCTAAGAAATGTAGATGAATCTCTCGATTTAGACGGGGCAGAAACTCATGAAATGGTGCCATGAATGTGACCGTATGTTCAAGACGAACGCGAACAGACAGATATAAAATTAAAAGCATTAGATCAATCTTCTCCTTTATCCACGATGTCCAAGGACCACATTTGGGAGGTCTGACGAATCCCTGACATCTAGCGGGGATTTGGATCACGGAGGACTATCTAAAAGAGATATCCAACACATATAGCCCCAAAGGGGCAACTCGTCCAATCCAGGGATGCGCCTTGGCTGTCATATAAACACAGAATGAGGGGAAGGGGAAAGCATAGGTCAAATAATCAAAAAACAATCTCCGATTCTTTCATTGCCTTTCACATGGACTTTACATGACTCAAAAATCTAAAAAAAGAATTACATAAGCCGGATGTAGGGGAAATGACGGGGGAAAGGGACATTGTAGCCCTGAGCGGGCAAGAATCGGTGAGGAACCCACCTTTTGTAGCAACAAATCTATGATCTCTCCCCTTTCTCGCTATCTTGTAGAGTTCGCGGGCTCTTCTCTCCCTCTTTTCTTTTCTCTCTTCCCAGCCTTTTCTGTTCTCCGCCGCTGGAGCTCTTGTGACTTCTCCCCCAACTTTTTCTATTCTTCCCCTTTTTTGTTGCCCTCCGTTCTCTCCATTTTCCTTATTCTCAGTAGCGGCTTTTATAGAGGAGGGGGGCTCGTCCTGATACGGTGTGAGGACTTTGCGCGCCCGATGACCGGCCTTGGATCTATTTTTTTGTGCCGGTTCACCGTGGCGCCGGATCAATGTGTGCCACACCGGTTCAGGACTTCTTCAACCCATTTCTAGCATCCTTTGGCTCATTTAGCTCATCTCGGCCCATTTCATGTTCATTTTCATCTTTTGTAATGGTTAGCCAATTGATTGGTATGTCTTGTTGCCTGGTCTTCTGATTGTTTCTTCGAGGATGGTCCTGAATATTCTGTCGAGCTCACGAGCCTTACTTTCACAGCTATCTCTCGCAACTGAGCGTCTTTTCTTTTCTTCGTCTTTTTCGGTCCCATCTTTTGTTCGGCTTCCGCCGTTCTTTTTCTTCTTTTCTTTATTTTCTTCTCTACCAGCATAGGAGCGCTCGGTCAGATCTTAAGACCTGCAGAAGTAAAAGGTAAGAACAATTAGGAATATTTTCAGTGTCAGCAGCACCCACACTCCCGTCCACTAACGGCTCTGTTGGTGGAGTGGAGGAAGGCCATTCCACACCCAGGCTCAGAGAGGAGTCGCTCGCCTCCATCCGCACATCAGTCAAGGCTGCAGAATACCAGAAAGAACAAATGGAAAGTGAGAAATACATGTGAAGCTTTCCATAAGAAATAATGTGGAAAACCTGAGAAAAAGAATTCTCAGTCGCTACCCAGAGCAAGCCCCTCCACACCTACGGCATCACTCGTCGGGGTCGGGGAAGGCAGAGACTCCTCAATGGCTAGGGAGCCCTCTGCCATAGCCCTGTCCCCTCCAGAAGCTGCGGGAAGGTCGGGAACCTTCTCCCTGCCATCTACAATAGTGGCCGGCACAAGCTCCCCCTCCCACACCAGTCCTACAAACAAGACAGAAGGATCCGCATTCTACCAGGAAACAAAAAAAAAGTAAAAAGTACTAAAGGGGGGACGAAAGTGCCCCACATACCTGCAGAAGTAGTCTCAGCCTCCCTCTTCTCAGCAGATGAGGTCGTAGAGCAGGAGGAACCTAAACTCTCCTCCATCTCCATGACAGAACTACCGCTGCCTGACGAGCCTGAAGAAGTCTCCGATGAATCTCCAGAGGTGGAGGAACCAGTGACCCCTACAGATCAATAAAACAACGGGGTCAGCACACAACCTGACCTCACATAAAGAGAACAATCTAGTCAAGGGTTTTAGACCAGAAGCTCACCAGTCAAGGCACTCCCCTCAGAGATCCTCTTGATATCGATGATCCCCTCAGTCTCCCTAATCGAAGCTATTATCGTAAGCCCCACGCCTGCAACTCGAGCAATGTCACGAGGAAGCTCACCCTCCTCCAAAGGGGAGGAAGTACCTGTGACCAACACCAGGAAAAAGTTTAGCGCTGGCAAGTGATACGAAAGCCCGCCACAAGTGGCTAAGCTCCCAGTCACATACTTCAGGGTCCCATGGTGGAAGACCCAACTAGCCCCACCGTGCAAGCCGAGACAATGGCTGACAAAGGAGGGAGGAGCTACCCAACCAGCGGTTGTGGTAGCGACCCAGATACCACTCCAGCAACAAGGGCAGCTAGGCCACCCGCCACTCCTAGATTGGCCTCAAAAGAGGGAAGCTCCACCGACGGCCCAGTGCTAACTAGCTCCTAGACCATCTCCAGGGTAGCAGTCGGGTCATCACCTGGCAAATAAGATAACAAACGTAGTCAACAACCTCAATCCACTGAATGCCAAACAAAAGGAAGGCAACTTTCCTTATAATGGCTCGACGCTTACCTGAGCCGTCCTGGTTTGCAGTAGGCTCTTGTTCCTCAATAGGAACGGGCACCTCACCTCTCGCCTCGGAAGGGGCAATGTCCCCCGATGTCCCTGCCATCTCTGCTTAAAAATACAAGGCGATGTCAATTTCCAGAAGCAAGCATAGCCATGAATGAAGCATTACCAGTCTCGGGGGACCCTACCTGGCCGAGTGTTCTCGGGACCCTTCCATGACTCAAAGTCGGGGAACGTCCCGACATTGGGGCCGGTTTTGTCCATCAGGTGAAGCACTTCGTCAATGTCAATGTCGCACTCGATCTCGTCATCCAGCAAGGGATCAGCCTCCAAGGGCGGCGAGAAAGCCACCTCTGCCCCAGCCTCTAGTGGAGCTATAGAAAAACCGGCCAAACAACATGAAGTTAGCCAACTATGATGACTAAACTAGTAGAAGACGAAGGGTAGAGCATAACACTTACTCAAAGCCGGCTCCGCCTCAATATGCTCATCTGCCTGGGGTCCTCGAGAGGACCCTCCAGCCTCCACTGCTTCAGCATCCACACGGGGGCGTTTCCGCCTAGGTTGAATAGTCCCATCACACTCCCAGTAGACTCCCCCACTGAGGAATGGTCTTCCCCAGCCGGGGAACCTGTCAAAAGGGAGCACCAATAAACAATATCTCAGCCGCATACATAAGGAAGAAAGATAGAGGCAATGTAAAAAGAACATGTCTCATCTGAAGCACCCAAGGGAGTCAACGGCAGAGGAACCAGTTGCTCCTACTTCAACCCCAGCATGTGGGCAGCCTTCGCAACTGCCTCCCTGATGTCTCTCAGCGTGTAGGCACGTTCGATATGAGAGCTGAATTCCACTGGCCCAGTTGACCCAATCGCATGAGCGATGTGGCGCCTCCAGTCACTGGCGGCAGTATCCGCGAAGCTCCCCTCCGGGAGCACTCCGTCCAGGGTAGTACTCCTCCTAAAGCTATATTCGGTACGGAACTGGGTCCACCAAGTCCTTGATGTCCTCATCAACGATGCCCCAGCACTAGCAGCCGCAGGCCCTGCCTGTACTAGCCTCAGGGGCTTGATAGCCCCACTGTAACCTCATCTGGACGACAAGAAAGCCCGACCATCTCGAGGCCGTTGTTGTGCAAGCCGCTCCACCTCCCGAAGAATCCGAGAGAAGCAGGTCGTCGGGTACTTGCTGTCCAGCGAAATGGGAGGCTGATCCTCCCGCAGAAGTCGGCCCTCCTAAGCTTTCGAATCGCCAAGGCCTTCTGGCGATATAGGTGGCTGTGCTCGAACCACCACCTGGCATAATGGATGTCAAACCTCTCGTGATCCAACACTGGAGTCGGTAACTGCTCTGGCTCCCCACGACAATAGAATTCCCACCAAGCAGCTGCTACCAGATGGCTGTCCCGGATCTTGTACAATCACCCCGCCAAAGGAAACTCGTAGTTTGGCAGGATTGCCGGGTCATACCCGAAGTTCCAGGCAAACCGGTGCGGGTAGTAGGGCTCTAGGATGCTCATAGTAGATTCGTGCAGCGCTAACACTGCCGGTCGGGTGCTGATCACCCACTCTGTGTACACTACAAAATTTGGCTCTCGTTGATGTGGTAGGGTGCATGCCGCCCCATCGCTTGACGGCACCAGAACCAAGCAGAAGCCTCTCGTCACATATTCGAACGGGAGCCCGTCCTCCCCCCTGCCTGGCAAGTAAGATAGGGCCTTCCTGGCCCCCTCCAGCTGCATTACGGCGTCTCCGCCTGGCTGACCAGGGAAGTTGAACAGTAAAGGGGCCGTCGGGTTCGCCACCGTCATCCTCGTCACCAGCCCAGGGAACAGCAAACCGGCCCACACACTAAGGTAGTGGGTCGGCAGAAGCAAGCCACGCTCGCACGGTGCAGGGTGCACTGATAGCGCCCCCAACCCGTGATAGATGTTGGCCAGCGCCGCAGGCGCCAACTCCAGCCTCCGTCCCTCTACCAGCAGGCACGCGGGCCACAACAACTCAGCCTACAGAAGACTGTCCTCTCCATGAGGAACCATAAATGTCGCCAGGCAGTAAGCTAGATAGGCGGCCAAGTGAGTCATATCCGGTAGCCCATGGGGATTCCATCCCTCCCGCGGTGCATAGATGTACTGGAGTAGGTCCTGAACCGCAGCGCCACCTCTGTATACTCCTCCTTCGGGGTCTGATCTCGCGCAAACTTCTGATAGAAGCAAAATGACATGTTGTAGAAATGACGGATCCACGCCTTCAGAGGCACTCTCGGAGTATGTGCGGCCTTTTCTCTCCCTGCCAAGGCCAAGTCCCGCCAGGTCTTCAACAAGTATCGATAGTTGTGAGACACCCGGTACAGGCTCTGCCCGTCAGTGTGACTGCGATGGAGGTCATCCAACACCACCTCCTCATAACCCTCGCCATTGATCGGCAAACCTGAAATCCAGAATAGAGACCACAAGTCTAGTGAGGTCTCTCCCTCACCCATCGCCACCATGTTCCACCGGCGGTTTAAGTGCTCCGCCAGTGCCTGAATCAACCATGTGTAGTAGGGAGATGTGTGAAATGATGACCAAAAGATCTAGAGGGGGGGTGAATAGATCAGCCCAAATTTTGAATTCTACAGCAGTCAATAACAATGCGGAATTAAAATGTACTACTGAGAATAGAAAGCAATCTGAATTATCAACAGAAGAATCTGATATGATATAACTAACAATCACAATGAACACCAACAAATAAAAGATCAATCAACTCAGTATAGTACCTGGCGGAGGGTTGATTAGAAAATATCCTCACGTAAAGATCAGTTTTCCAGATAGATGTAATCTATCCTTCTGACTGAATCAATTTTATATACCACTAAGGTGACGTTACAGATTAGATGTAAGATGGTAGGTCTACTGAATAATTCAAGGCAAAGTCAATTTAAGATGAATAACCACAGATAGATTCAGAAGATAGTTAATCAAACAGGTTGAGTACTCAGGCGTAAGCAACAGATGAATATGTTGAAATTATAAGCGACTTGCAGTTGAAGATCCTAGGCATTCATCTAGTTGCAGTAAAGAATTTAATCACACATAGGATAGATCATTGTTTAAGGTGGTTTGATCTCGAGCTTGAGATCTACGTCCACCCCTTACTCAACTGAGTAAGGACTCCGCTATCAAATAGCTTGAACACTGCTGATCCATAGCTTTTGGGGAACACGTCCCAGACCGCTGAGCCTCACAGCTTGCTTACAAAGGATCACACCTTGCCACTGAGCACCACAGCTTGCTGTCTGAGGATCATGCCTCACCGCTGACTCACAGCTTGGACTGCTGATTCACAACTTACAAACAGTTTCAAACAGGAAAAGAAGTAATTCAAAGAAATGACAATAAAAGAAAAACAATGTAGCTTGCAATGGAGCAATTTGACTCTGGATCTTATCCAAGAGTCAAGACATCAAATCTTCCTCACAATCTCACATCTCACTCAGACGAACTTCTCAAACTTACAGCACTCTATTTTCTTTTCACTCTTAGCAGCAAGCTCTTTCTCTCTCGATCATGTCTCTGACTTTTCTCTCCTAAACTCTAACTCTTCCAGCTCTCTTCTGCTCTTCCTCTACTTTTCTCTGGTTCTTCGTCGTTTTGAATTTGAGTGCTCCATCCCAATTTATACTGGAGAACGTGAATCTATGGTCCCATAAGATTTTCATATTTTTGGGCGCATGGAAAACACACTCCCGCCCACAAAGTTTTATCCAGAAAACGCACTTCGAGGGGTGACGTGTCAGAGGTAGAAGATGTGACGATCCACGTGGTAGGATATTAGTTCAGCTTCCCGCCTTGGACCATGTGCCTTTAATCTGGTTCACTTTAAGTTCTGCGTGAGATTAATGCATACTGCCTTTATGCCACCCAGGAGTTCGATCATGGATCTGGGTTTGTTCTTCCTTTCTGTCCAAACCAAAATCAAAGATTTATGAGATTCTTTGAAGCATGTAATATTTATTAGAAATTTAGTTTTAGATGAGCTCAGGCAATTCATATCAGTGTATGCACAAAATTCTTCACGAGCATCGATGCATAAATGAGATACATCAGACTGTATAGCTAACACATTCAACATGTCAGAACAAAAACATTGACCTTAATATTATACCGGTAGACCTTTATTGTCAGATACACTGACTCTATAATGAAGATGCATCGACCTGTCTTTATAGTGAATGCACAAGGTGCATCGACCTTGAGAGTGATGACTTACAAGCATCGACCCAACTCTAACATGGATTAACCTATGCTGCTGTCACTAGCTTACTAGCATCGACCTTTATATGACATGCATCGACCTATGCTGCAATCGCTAGCTCACTAGTCTCGACTTTTGCTGCAGTCGCTAGCTCACTAGCATCGACCTTTGCTACAGTCGCTAGCTCACTAGCGTCGACCTATCTACGACATGCATCGGCCTATCTCTATAATCCAAATATGCACAGAGCTACATATGCACCGACCTTCAGGACTGGAATGATTGTATGCACTGACCTGATAGACTTATCAAGTGAATGTGCACTGACCTTCAGGACTTATATGGAAATGTGCATCGACCTTTCAATGCAACAATATGCAAGTGTGCACCGACCTTACTCGCTCGAATGCATGGACATGCTTCGACCTTATTATACCACACTCCTACATATGCTCTGAGCTTCTGAACCGAAATCCATATATGCACCGACCTTTATATGCCACAGCATGAACATGCATCGACCTTGAAATGCAATAGTATGAGCATTCATCGACCTTGATTTAAACAATAACTAATTCTGATTAATGTAAAGACTTTAAAATAACAATGTTGCCAGAGTCAAGTTAAGGTCAAACACACTGTTGCCAGCATCAAAACTAGACATCAAGTCCAGAGGAGACACAACATTCTCCCCCTTTTTGATGATGGCAACACTACTATACTTTGATGGCAACACATTATATTATGAGTCAGAGTATGCAATATCACAGTCAAGTGCAACAGTGCAGTGAAAAATAGACATACATAGACACAGACACAGAGGACACAGATATGCAAATCAGGCAATCTTCCTTTGCCAGCTAGGGTGTGGAAAATAGACATACATAGACACAGACACAGAAGACACTGATATGCAAATCAGGCAATCTTCCTTTGCCAGCTAACCCTAGCCAACAAACTCACAAAGTCTCTCCCCCTGCCATCAAACTCTCTCCCCCTTTGCCATCAGCAAACAAGGAATTGATAGAGAAAAAAAAAGGAGATGACAATATCAAAGATATGAAAGTGCAGGAGAGATCCGATTGATAAATTGCTTTTTTTTTCATTAAACAAGGCATACATAGCTCAAATTCTTCAGGTATAAGATTATATATATAGCATTCTTGATAGAATTCTTGGTTTAAGAATAATAAAGGTTAGAGTTTATCCACTGTACTCTATGAATAAGTTTGCATTAACCCTTAATAGTAATAAACGAGAACCATATGAATCATGATGGAGTTAGTCTTACTTTATCCTACTCACTCAAAAATCATTGAATTTCTTTAGGAGTGACTAGAATATGTATTGAAGTTAAACAATTTGACATTTCTGATTCGTCACTTTAGGGTTACAGCAAAATGTAGAATTCAGAACAGTTAGGAATCATCCATGCCTTTTGACATAAGGGTACACGTTGATTAGACGCCAATACCCCTAGTTACTTAGCAGAATTTATCATTCTGTTTCATGTATCAAAATAGTAGAAGTAGTTTGCACCTTTTTGCGTAAGGGTACACGTTGATTAGATGCCAGTACCCCTAGTTACTTAGTGAATCTAACCATACTGTTTTGACTTTTGAACAGAGATATCTTGAAGCATTTCATGACATGAGTTTTTCTTCATTACATTGATGAAGTACCCAGTTTCTCGATACATTCAATCATTGCTCTACCTACAATTAGTTTGACTCATTCTTTTAACAATGCTACCCTTTGATTTTATAGAAAGACTTGTTTAAAAATAATACACATTCTAAGTTTCTCAACCAAGAAAACATTAATTCAAGAATTTTCAGATTCTGGAAGACTTTACCAGACATGTCATGAGAGAAATAGTTGAGAGCTATTAATTGTGCTCAACATTCTAGTTCATTGAGTTCAGTCTTTAGGCTCTAAAATTTTATTAAGTTTAAACCATTAGTTCATTCATGAAGCATAACAGATTCTTATAAGAGAAGATTTCTGATTTTAGTTGCTTAGAGTAATGAACTGATGATTAGTTTGTAATTATTTCAGAGTCATAGGAAGAGCAACGACTTTTTAGGAGGAGGATGTCAAGAGATGGAAATCAATGAGTATGCCAGGAAAATCTGATACCAAGCAAAGAGTTACTGAGATTTTAGAAATGATGTGAATATATGAGATTTCAGCTTCAAGGTTGCAAAAGAGGTGTACAGAAACACTTATTGATGCAAAGATGCAACAACCTGGACCTGAACTGACTCAATTTCATTTTGAACTCCCCCTATCAACATGCACTAGAAGATAGACTAAAACCAATTTTTGAACACTTACTCCCCCTGTCTATGTGCGCTAATATTGGACACAACATTTTGACCTATGAGCAATTTATGAAATGCACGACTCATACAGAATCTTGACTCAGGGCACTTGGCAGAGGATAAGCCTCTACACAGTGTGGATTTCCAGACAAAAGATATATGCCCTTTTCCCATCACACCATTTGACATACCCTTAAGATCAAGATAGACAAAGTGCAAAGTATGCAATGACAATTACTGACAGACTAATACCATGTGACAATCTGAGTTATGTGCATAATAACAGTCATGAAATAGACATTTATTTCACGTAAGAATGAACTTAAGCAATCAATCATCATGGTGAAATTTACATAAACCTAGTTCTATTCTTAAGAATTCAAATCTTTCATTTCTCAAAGGTTTAGTAAATATATCAGTAATTTATTTTTATGATTCAATAAAATTCAGGTCAATTTCATTCTTACTTACTTCATCTCTCAAGAAGTGCTATTTTATTTCAATATGCTTAGTCCTAGAGTGATGAATAGGATTTTTAGTCAGGGAAAGGGCACTGGTATTATCACACAGAATAGGAATGCATCTTAATTTTATGTGATAGTCAATGAGCTAGTGTTTTATCCAGAGCACTTGGGCTGTACAATTCTCTGCTGTAACATACTCAGCCTCAGTAGTGGAGAGAGCAACAGTGTGTTACTTCTTAGAAGCCCAAGACAATAGACAACCACCTAAGTATTGACAATACCACTGGTGCTCTTTCTATCTATCCTACACCCTGCATAGTCTGCATCAGTGTAAGCTATGAGTTCAAACGCACACCTAGCAGCATACCACAGTCCTAAGTCAAGAGTGCCTGATAGATACCTAAAAATCCTCTTTACTGCACTCATATGAGATTCCTTAGGACTAGTCTGAAATATAGCACATAAACACATTGAAAATTATATATCTGGACGAGATGTAGTTAGATACAAAAGAGATCCGATCATACCTCTGTATAATTTGGTATCAACCAATTTACCTTTTGGGTCAGCATCAAGACTAGTTGATGTGCCCATAGGTGCAGTTATCTCTTTGAGATTTTCCAGTTTGTATTTCTTCAACAGATCCCTGATGTATTTGGACTGGGTGATGAAGGTTCCCTATGAAGTTTGATTAACCTGCAATCCAAGGAAAAATTTCAATTCTCCCATTAAGCTCATTTCAAATTCATCAGTCATTAACTTAGAAAATTCTTCACACATAGAAGGTTTAGTTGACCCAAACACTATATCATCTACATAGATTTGAACAACAAGGATGTCTTTGTTGTTTACCTTGGTAAATAAAGTTTGGTCAACCTCACCTCTTGAATATCCTTTACCTGTGAGGAAGGAGCTTAATCTGTCATACCATGCCCTGGGAGCTTGTTTCAGTCCATAGAGTGCCTTATCTAATTTATACACATGATCAGGAAAGTCAGTGCATTCAAATCTAGGAGGTTGTTTTACAAAAACATCCTCTTTTATTAACCCATTTAAGAAAGCAGATTTCACATCCATCTGCTAGAGTTTTATTCCTAGGCTACAAGAAAAAGTTAGAAGTATCCTAATGGCTTCTAGTCTACCTACAGGGGCAAAAGATTCCTCAAAGTCTACTCCAAATTCCTGATTGTACCCTTGTGCTACAAGCCTAGCCTTATTTCTAACTACCTTTCGCTGCTTATCAGTTTTATTTCTAAAAATCCATTTAGTGCCTATAACTGTGCCATGTGAAGGTTTAGGAACTAGGTGCCATACCTTGTTCCTTTCAAATTTATTTAATTCATGATGCATGGCATTTATCCAATGCTCATCCTTTAAGGCACATTCAATGTTTTTGGGTTCTACTTGTGAGACTAATGCAAAAGAATTCAATTCATTTTCTATTCTGAAATGTGATCTAGTCCTAGGGGGTTCATTCAGATTACCAATTACATTCTCTAGAGGATGATCTCTAAGAACTCTAATGTTGGTAAGCTGATTACCTGAATTTTCAATTACCTCCCCCTGAACTCCAGATCCTTCAATTTCACCTTCTTCAACTTGTTCTGCATCCTACTCTTCTTTATTCTCAAGGATTTCTCCATCATTTTTGTCCCTGCAGAAGCCAGTTTCAAGTTTATTAGAGAATTCATCAAAGACAATGTGTGGTGATTCCTCAACAGTTTGAGAATTAATTTTATAGATCCTATAGGCTCTAGATTTTTAGAATACCCTAGAAAATTTCAGATTCACTTTTAAGTTCAAATTTATCAAGGTCTCTTTTAAAGTTAACATGGATAAAGCATTTACAACCAAAAACCTTGAATGTGCTAGAGAAGGTTTCTTACCCTTAAGTATCTCATAAGGAGTCTTTTGAGTAAAAGGTCTTACCAGGGCTCTGTTTATGTTGTAACATGAGGTATTTACTACCGCAGCCCAAAACCTTCTAGGCAGGTTACCTTCAACTAGCATAGTCCGAGCCATCTCCACCAAGGTTCTGTTTCTCCTTTCAACTACTCCATTCTGCTCTAGAGTCCTTGGTCAAGAGAATCTATGGTTAATCCCATTTTCCCTGCAAAATTTATCAAACTGTGAGTTTTCAAACTCACCACGATGGTCAGATAGAATAGTAGAGATAGACTGATCACCAGTCTGTTTTATTCTGTGGTAAAATTCTTGAAATTCTTCAAAGGTATTATTTTTGTGAGTTAAAAAGAATACCCAAGTAAATCTGGAAAAGTCATCTACTAAGACATATCCATATCTTCTACTAGATAAGCTAGCTGATCTAGTAGAACCAAACATGTCCATACGAATCAGCTCAAAAGGTTTGGAAGACATGTTCTCAGTTCTGGATTTAAATGACTTTCTAGTCTGATTGCACTGGGTACAAGCCTCAGATTTTTTTGTTTCTCTTAAAAGATATTTCAGGAAGACCTCTTACCATGCTATGTTTATTCAACTTATGCAACACATTATAACTGGCATGACCTAGTCTACGATGCCAAAGGCAAGCTAAGTCATTCTTATCAACAGTGAGACACAAATTAGTGTGTGCTGCATCATCTAAATTGACCATATAGATGTTATTGACTCTTCTACCAGTGAATTTCACATTTTCAAAATTGGGTTCAAAAATATTACATGCAAGAGAGTCAAAAATAACTTTATGGCCTTTATCACATAACTGACTAATGCTAAGTAGATTGTAGGCAAGGCCTTCAACTAATAAAACCTCATCAATATAGCATGAAGAGCACTTACCAACTTTACCTGATCCAATTATTTTCCCTTTGGTATTACCTCCGAAGGTAACGTGACCAGCATCCTTCTCTACCAGCATGCAAAACTTTTCTTTGTCCCCAGTCATGTGCCTGGAACAACCACTGTCAAGATACCATCTATTGTGATTGGCTGCCAGGCATACCTGAATACAAAATCAAGTAGAAGATTTTGGAACCCAAGTCTGTTTGGGCGCCATAACAGCAGTTAAATGATGCAAACAAGATAGCAACTGTTTTGGTATCGACATTTGTTTGACTTGAATTGTGGATTTATTATATTTCCGATCTTCCTATCTTTTCTTGCCACTTTGAGTTTTTGTTGTCTTGTTCTTTGTTGTGGCATTCTTGTTCTTAACATAATGAGAATTCTTGTGCCAGTTATTGGTCCAGCGGGCATTGGAAGGTGCGTTTGTACTGTAGACCCTGGGCCGAACAGATATAGGATGGACACGGCCATATGAGTTTTGGTTCATAAAGATTCTAAACCTAGGTTGCATAGAAGTAGTCCAGTGGTAAGGTCGATGCACCTGACTGAAATATGAATTATGAACATTCTGATGCATCGACCTCATATAGAGGCTGCCTCGACCTTTCCTACCAAAGGTGTAACGATAGGAGTATAGAATGATGGATACGCCGATGCACTATAGTAGCAGCTTCGACCTGAGGTGCCCCTACTCTGACTTTGGTTTCTAAAGGACCTGAACCCAATATAGATGTGTGTCGATGCAGGTTGGTTGTTGCCTCGACCTTTCTGTTGAGGCTGGGTTATCTTGGTTTTGGGTGTTTCTTGGACTTTGGATTTTGCTGGCTGACCCCTAACCTGTCCCTTAGCTTGAGGAGCAGTGGTGTGTGTATTGGATCAACTAGACACCTCTACCTTCTCTTTGCCTTTGTCCTTGGTACTGGGCTTGTTATGACCATTATTTTCGACAGATTCTTTGTTTCTATTTTCTTCAGAATTCATTTTTATTAAAGGTTTGTATTTGGATGTTCCTTTTTCAGCAACAAAGGAAATGGTCTTCACATCAAACCTTTTCTTATTTGTTGGGTTAAAACCCAGTCCTTCCCTTCTGAAGTTTACCTTTGTTCCCAAAATGACATTCAGATTTTTAGTTCCCTGTGTCATGCCTTCAAGGGAGTGTTGTTTATCCTCATTTTCTTTTCTAAATTCTCAATTGTCTTTTTCAATTATTTATTCACACCATTAATGGCATCATATTTTTCATTTGCAAGTTTGGTTTCTTCCTCAAATTTTTGCATTCTGATTTTTAATTCATCAATGGTGTTTTTCAAGTGATCATTTATACTTTAGTTCTTTCAACACAGTCTTGTATTCATCTGTTTCAGCAAAGAGAAAATTTTAAATCATAATTTTCTTTCTCTAAACATGCAATCCTGTCATTTAACGAAGTATCATGAACAATAGAGTTAATTTTCTTTTTGAGATGTTTGTTATCCTTACGAACATCATCATATTTATCTAAGATTTCAGCATATGCATCTTCCCAATCATTATGAGTGTAATTTTCAAGAGGAGAACTTACATCGTCATCCGTTTTCTCTTCCTCCTCTCTTCTGGTCATCAGACAGAGCTTATCTTCTTCCTCGCTATCAAATGTACTACTCTGACTGCCTTCATCTTCATCGCTCCAGGTGCTCACCATAGCTTTTCCTTTCTTGTTCTTCCACCTGGGTTGTTTCTCCTTCTGCAAAGACAGTCAGCCTTTAGGTGCCCTACTTTCCTGTAATTATAGCAAACAATACCATCAGATTTATTCGTAGTATCAGACTTATATTTTGATTGCTTCTTCCCTGAGAAATACTTTCTCCTGAACCCCTTTCCTTCCTTTCTCAGAAACTTCTTAAATTTTCTAGTAAACATTGCAAATTCATCTGGGTCTTCGTCTGAATTGGAGGAACTGTGCTCACTTGACAACCCTTTGCTACTAGAAGTCACTTTAAGTGCTAGGGGCTTTTTCTTCTTTTCAGACTCATCGACCTTCTTGAGAATCAGCTTATATGTCATGAGAGAACCGATGAGTTCATCTACATTGGTAATAGCTAGGTTCCTAGACTCTTCCATAATCGTGACCTTGGTGTGCAAAATAGGTGTCAAGGACCTAAGAATTTTTCTAACAATTTCATACTCACTGTAAACCTTGCCTAGACTTCTCAAGCCATTAGTGAGAACCATCAGTCTAGCGCACATCTCAGATATAGACTCATCAGGTTTCATCTTAAAAGCTTCATATTCTGAGACCAACATATTAGCTTTGGTCTCTCTAACCTGAGATGTTCCCTCATAGATTACCTCCAGCTTGTCCCACATTTCCTTGGCTGTGGAACAGGAGGAGACTCTCAAAAATTCAGTAGGGTGAAGAGCACACTGTATAGCATTTACAGCACTCCAGTTTAATGTAGACTTACGAATCTACTCCCTGGTCCAGACTGCCTCATCCTTAGGGAGCTCAAATGGACATTTACTGACAACCTTCTAGATCTCATAATCCTTCGCTCGAAGGAAGACCTGCATACAATTCTTCCAGTAAGCATAATTGTTTCCGTCAAAGAATGGCGGCTTACTGGTCGAATGACCCTCAGCAGTTAGACCTCTAGCATCCATTTCAACTAATCTCTCCGGGATGTTAAGCCCTTAGGGTGAGTTAGGCTCTGATACCACGTGATGTGTGAAAGGATGAACAAAAGATCTAGAGGGGGGGGGGTGAATAGATCAGCCCAAATTTTGAATTCTACAGTAGCCAATAACAGTGCAAAATTAAAATGTACTACTGAGACTAGAAAGAAATCTGAATTATCAATAGAAGAATATGATATGATATAGCTGACAATCACAATAACACCAACAAACAAAAGATCAATCAAATCAGTATAGTACCAGGCGGAGGGTTGATTAGAAAATCTCCTCACTCAAAGATCAGTTTTCCAGATAGATGTAATCTATCCTTCTGACTGAATCAATTTTATATACCGCTGAGTTGATGATACATATTAGATGTAAGATGGTAGGTCTATTGAACAATTCAAGCCAAAGTCAATTTAAGATGAATAACCACACATAGATTCAGAAGATAGTTAATCAAACATGTTGAGTACTCAGGTGTAAGCAAAAGATGAATATGTTGAAATTATAAGCGACTTGTAGTTGAAGATCCTAGGCATTCATCTAGTTGCAGTAAAGAATTCAATCACACATAGGACATATCAATTTTTAAGGTGGTTCGATCTCGAGCTTGAGATCTACGTCCACCCCTTACTCAACTGAGTAAGGACTCCGCTGTCAAACAACTTGAACACTGCTGATCCACAGCTTCGGGGATAGAATCCCTAAAACCGCTGATCCACAGCTTTGGGGAACACGTCCCAGACCGCTGATCCTCATAGCTTACTTACAAAGGATCACACCTCGTCGCTGAGCACCACAACTTACTGTCCGAGGATAACACCTCGCCACTGACTCACAGCTCAGACTGCTGATTCACAGCTTACAAATAGTTTCAAACAGGAAAAGAAGTAATTCAAAGAAATGACAATGAAAGAAAAACAATGTAGCTCGCTATGGAGCAATTTGACTCTAGATTTGATCAAGGAGTCAAGACAGCAAATCTTCTTTACAATCTCACTTCTCACTCAGATGAACTTCTCAAACTTATAGCACTCTATTTTCTTTTCACTCTTAGCAGCGGGCTCTTTCTCTCTCGATCACGTCTCTGACTTTTCTCTCTTGAACTCTAACTCTTTCAACTCTCTTCTGCTCTTCCTCTACTTTTCTCTGGTTCTTCATCATTTTGAATTTGAGTGCTCGATCCCTATTTATACTGGAGAATGTGAATCTATGGTCCCACAAGCTTTTCATATTTTTGGGCGTGTGGAAAACACACTCCCAACCAAAAAGTTTTATCCAGAAAGCGCACTTCGAGGGGCCACGTGTCAGAGGTAGAAGATGTGACGATCCACGTGGCAAGGAATTTGTTCAGCTTCCCACCTTGGATCACGTGCCTTTAATCTAGTTCACTTTAAGTTCCACGTGAGATTAATGCATACTGCCTTTATGCCACCCAGGAGTTCAATCATGGATCTGGGTTGGTTCTTCCATTCCATCCAAACCAAAATCAATGATTTATGAGATTCATTGAAGCATGTAATATTTATTAGCAAATTCAGTTTCAGATGAGTTCAGGCAATTCATATCAGTGTATGCACAAAATTCTTCATGAGCATCGATGCATAAATGAGATACATCAGACTGTATAGCTAACACATTCAGCAGGTCAGAACAAAAACATTGACCTTAGTATTATACAGGTAGACCTTTATTGTCAGATACACTAACTCTGTAATGAAGATGCATCGACCCGTCTTTATAGTGAATGCACAAGGTGCATCAACCTTGAGAGTGATGACTTACAAGCATCGACCCAACTCTAACATGCATTGACCTATGCTGCAGTCACTAGCTTACTAGCATCGACCTTTATATGACATGCATCGACCAATGCTGCAATCACTAGCTCACTAGCCTCGACCTTTGCTGCAGTCGCTAGCTCACTAGCATCGACCTTTGCTGCAGTCGCTAGCTCACTTGCGTCGACCTATCTATGACATGCATCGACCTGTCTCCAGAATCCAAATGTGCACAGACCTACATATGCACCGACCTTCAGGACTGGAATGAATGTATGCACTGACCTGATAGACTTATCAAGTGAATGTACCGACCTTCAGGACTTATATGGAAATGTGCATCGACCTTTCAATGCAACAATATGCAAGTGTGCACCGACCTTACTTGCTCGAATGCATGGATATGCTTCGACCTTATTATACCATACACCTGCATATGCTCTAACCTTCTGAACCGAAATCCATATATGCACCGACCTTTATATGCAACATCATGAACATGCACCGACCTTGAAATGCAATAGTATGAGCATGCATCGACCTTGATTTAAACAAGAACTAATTTTGACTAATGTAAAGACTTTAAAATAACAATGTTGCCAGAGTCAAATTAAGGTCTAACACACTGTTGCCAGCATCAAAACTAGACATCAAGTCCAGAGGAGACACAACACAGGGGTACCAATACAGCGCCACTGTCACCGCATACCTGATCCCTGCGCGGTCTAGAAGCACCCTGTAGTGGTGCACGATGCCCATCAGCCACTCAGTCACGCCCTGGTGCTATCGATGTGAGGTGATCATTGCCCAGTGACTGTACCAACTCACGACCGTCTATCGCAAGATCCCATCCAGAAGGCTATGGTCGTCATATCCCTCAACAACAAACTACAGCCCTGATGGCTCCAACACCAGCCCCATTGCCCCCTCAGTCTCAACTCGATGGTGGCCGTGCAAGTCCTAAGAAGTAGGACCTAGTGCTTTGACACAAACCCCGAATTGGTCTGCTCTGCTGAAGAAGCCCAGGCAATCCACACTGGGAAACTGTCGCTGCCTCTAGAAATCTACAAAAAAGCTCTGAAAGCTGTAGAAGGCGACCCCTTGTAGGTTGTCCCTGCCCAGCAAAATGGCCTGCTCCATCCGACGGTGCTCTCCAGCAATAGAGGGATCTCCGTCGTCTATACTGACCGGGATGAATCTCCTCATGAACTCAAACAGATGCCGGTCCAAAGGGAAAACTCTCGGGTAGCGTCCTGATCGGTGATAGATGCAAATCCCCTTAGTCTCAAAGATCCTGGCCAGCTCCACAACTCCTGCTCCATTCGCCCCCTCACCAACGGGACCGTCAGCTATCAACGACTGCCCCAAGTCCAACTGGCCAATAGTGGCCACAGTGATGACGGGCTGGCCTAAAGGAGGCAAGGGCCGCCCAGTCCTCCTCACCCACTAGTCCTCCTCACGGGCCGCACGCCTCTAAGCCCGGTCATCTCTACCGAACCTTTGCATAGCTGCAAAACAATTGCATAAAAATGGTGAGTGCACGAGCGGCAATGTATACAAGAAAGCAAAAAAATGCATATGAAGTGTCAAAATGCAACTGCAACGGAGCAAATGAGGACGTCACGGGCCATCCACCTTCGTCTTCGCCTCCGACGCATGCCTCGTGGGTGGCATTTGTTGTACCCAGACATTTTCCTAGCAAAATAACAAGAAATGAGGGCTCGGGGATTTCCCCAAACACCTTTAAGGCGTTGTTCACCCAGCCCCTTCTACGACACACCGGGCCCAATCAAGGGTCCTAACCAGTTCACCGTGACCAACGGCATCATCAACAGTTGATTGGGGCCACCCCCGATCACCCAGCTTGCGGGTTTACCCGCCTTCAACCAAGCCACTAGGGCCAACCTAGGGACGCCCTGACCACAAGCCATGACACGTGGTATCCAGCAACAAGGCCGGGATTTACTCCCAAGATGCCACCCTCCAGCCCTCTAAAGTCAAAGGAAGACCTACCCCACCCAACCCCAGGCTTTAGAGACCCATAGCACGCTCATGCGGCCCATGCACGTGTGCCGGGAATTTCCCTGAACACCTTGCGGGCACGCATATTCCAGCCATTCTACAGCCAGCCAGGGGCCAACCCGCGGCTCTAACAACACCTATCGTATTCTACGACAACCGTCCAACAAGTCGGGCCTACTCTCAGACATGCGGAGACGAGCTATTTACTTTCAGCTCCTGGGCCAACCTGGGGCTACCCTGTCAATCTGCCTTACAACGCGGCATATGTCACAAGGCCGGGCCCACATGCCCAAAGCACCTTCGCTCGACTCCTGCAAGCTCTCACTGTAATATCTTGGATTCTTCGGATCAAAATCAGAGAGCTTTCAGATCGCTTTCGTGGGTTCTGATACGTGTTTTACGATCCACTCAGGTTTTTCCCTTGTATAACTTGCGGAACCCTGTGGAGAGTTGACCGTAGAGTTTTGCGACTCAGGGACGCTACAGGTGTGTTGTGCTCGTTCCGAAGATCGTGAAGACTATTTTTTTTTATATATTTTCATGAATTTACGGATTTTGTGCCGAAAATTAGATTTTAAGAAATTTGCTAATTTCCTATTTCCTTTTTATTTCCCTCACCTCTCTCCTCTCTCTTCTCTCGCAGTTTCACCCTCTCTCCCTCTGTAGATGGAGGAGGCCTGGGGATGTCGTGGAGATGCCGTGGAGGTGTCGTGGAGCGTGCTGGCGTGAAGAATGGAGCGTGGTGTTGGCACGATCATGTTCGATGGATTCAAAGCCGACGTGCGGTTCGTGTGATGGTTTTTGGCGTGGTTTGGCGTTCTCGGCACGTGAGATCTTCGATGGAGGTAGGGGGACATATGCCTTACTCTTTCCTGCGTTCTCTGGCGATTTGGAGACGAACGGTGTGAGTTTGAGTGGGTTTTGTCTTGTTTGGGCGAAAAGCATGTTATGGTGGTGTGAGCCGTGTTCGTCGTTCCAGGTGACGATTTGTAGTTTAAATGGTTTCATTTGAACCCCTGACATGTTTGGATTCATTTCCCGCCAGTTTTACTACATTTGGTTGAGAATCGGAGCTGGTATGAGCCCGTCTGTCCATGTGAGTCTTTTTGGGTCGATTCGTGGGAATCACCCGTTTCTTGTGTTTTTACGGATGGTTTGATCCCTCCCGGCATATGGAAGGATGTTATCGATGTTAGGGTTATTTCCCCGTCGTTTAGACGCAATTGGGGCATGGATAAACTGGGTTTTGAGTAGTTCTATGGTTTTCCCGTCGGAACGGCTTAGTGGTCCTATCAGAGACCGCTAGGGGTTGCTTGATGGTCCACTGGAGACCGTTAGGTGGAGCTTTTTGTCGGTTTGGTTTAGTGGTCACGCGACCGACCGCAAGGCTGGTTTTAGCCGCCCTTGGGCGACCGCTAGGCGACGTTTTATGTCGGTTTACTAGTTTTCAGTCAGTTCGAGCTAGCGGTCTAGCTCTGACCACATGGGGTCCTTGGCGGCCTAGGGGTGACTGCCAGTCCCTGGGAAATGGTACTAGGTAGACTGTTAGGTGGTTGAGTCGGTTTGACTATTTTGGGGGTTGACTGGGTTTAGCGACCAGGTCATGACCGCTAGGTTCTACTTGCGGCCCTGAGGAGACCGTCTGGTGTCAGTAGCGGCCTCAGGCAGACAGCAAGGCTCCTACTTTTGTGATTTTTATATCTGGGGTTTTTGATGGTAGCGGCCCTTTGGATGACCGCCAAGTTGGTCTAGCGGCCAAGGGTAAGATGGCCACCTGCCCAGAGTGTTCTTTGTGTTGGTTTGGTTTTCGGTTGATGTGGCTTTGACCCCTTGGTTAGCCCATTGTTCCGTGGATGTCTTGGAAGTCCTATGAGGACTGTGACCGTATTATAGGGTGTCTGAGAGGGCCATTGTACTGAGTAGTGTTTTGTGTTATTTCGAGGGTCATTATGGTTTCTGGTCAACCCGGTTGTGACCCAGTGGTTGACAGGTGACCTCGTGAGTGTGTCGTCTATCCTGCAAGGATCGAGACATGGTTTTAGGTGCTTAGAGGTAGTGTCTTACCTCAGTTTGCGTGCCATGAGATTTAAGGGCTTTCGGTGATCCCTCATGTTCCATGTTTCATGTTATACAGAATGGTGAGTCCGTTGTACGGCTCGGAGGCTGAGCACTCATTGTTGTTATTATTACTGTTATTGATCCGGCTGTTGTGTGCCATTTTCCAAAATGTGTTTCCCATGGATTTTGGCTTAGGGACTAGGCTGATTAACAGCGTGTTGTTGTGATGTGCGACAATCTTGACCCGAGTCTTGTGACTCAAGAATCGTTGTCAGCAAGTCTAGTTGACTGTCCTAAGTTTGGTAGTAGTTGTATACTGCATTGTGCTCTATAGTACGTGTGACAGATGTGTGCTTACTCTGTCTGTACTGCGATGTTTGCTGTTTTGAGTCTCTATGTCTAGTGATCCACCACTAGTCGTAGCCTGACAACACCTTCCGGTGTGTCGGCCCACCTGGGAGTGGTGGAGGGGTAGTTCCCGGTTGATGGTTTTTAGGCTAGTTTCCGACGGCCCCCTTGCTTTGCGGTAGCATCCGACTGGGTGGGAAAACTAGCTAGAGGTGATGGGAATCGACTCCGAGCACGTACATTTTATTTTTGTATTTATGTCCTTTTATTTATATTTATACCCTTGGCTAATTGGGTTTGCAAATTGTAAGGTATTATAAGCCAAAAGGGTAGTCTTTAAAGTCTTTGGGGTTATTTGTAAAAGTTCAGTAGGTCCAGCAGAGGGCCCCCACCTTCTTTCCCATTGGTCCATCTAAGTCCTAGGGCCCATGTGGGGCTGGTCAAATGCCAAAGGTGGGCTTCTAGAAAGTTTGACCATTCAATGGGACAAAGGGAGGAAAAAGTCCATATTCTCTCCCCTTAAGTCAAGGGGGCGCCCCCCTTAGAAAATGATTTTTATTTTGTTTATTTTGGTCTTTAAACACATGGGAGAATAAATGTTACTCTCCCCCATTTACCCCTCCGTAACCCTAGATCTGAGGGTAGAAGTGGTCTTTTTCACTTTATTATATAAGGCTTGTATTTCCATTTTATGAGAATTAACGAGAAGAATTAAAAGAAATTTACCAAGAGCATTGGTGTGCCCCCTCCTCTCCCCTCTCCCTTGCAGCTGGATTGCTGCGTTTCTAGGGTGGATTCCCTGCAAGAACTTGGTGGATTCCAAGGTTTATCTCTTCCCCTAGTTGTGAAGCTCAGCCATCTCCGCCGCCGCCGCCGTTCGTGTCGCCAACGAGCCGCCACAAGCCGCCATCCCCCATGCTGTCCAGAACTCTGAGTTTCAGAACAGCAAGCTGAAGAAAATGTCGGTTATCCCAGCTCCCAGCTCTAATTGAGCTGAGATTTTGAGAGCTTGTTCCCCTCTCTGTTAGCTTTCCATCAATATAGATTTTGCCCTATTCAGATCCCGTTTGGTATTTTTCTCACTATTTTCATTCCACCCCTAACAGTCTGCCAATCAGCAGATCTGCAGGATAGACCCTTGGTCCCGTATTTTTCCCACCCCCTTATACATCTCCAGAAAATCCCTCAAAATTCATGCTTGTTTCTCACTTGCTTACCTTCCACCCATAATTTTTCTAGAGTCTAGATCTATTGTTTTCCCTTCGGTCAAAATTCATTTTTAGGGAAAACTTAGTCTATCCTGTGTGTCTGTAATTCTGAGTTGGAAAAAAAGACAGAGTTACAGTCATTTTAATTTTCAATCCATTCACTTGATGGATCTCAGAAAAATATATGTGGTAGCCCTATGAGTCCCCTATCCATCGGTACCACTTTTACATCAATTCGACATCGGATCTGGCCGCAGAAATTATTCTCGTGGAGGCGCGCAGTTCAGATCCGAGGACAGGCCAGCAACTCAGTCCAGGAATTAAATCCTCGAAAAATACGTCGGCCCACACCCGGCCACCTCCGCTCCCAGGGATCGATCAACAACCTTCCAGTAATGCCCTAGCAAGCCGCAGCAGCAAGGAGATGCCCGGGCACCACCGTCCCAGTAGCCGGGCCCACCTGCCATCCCGCGGGCCCCACAGAACCGTGCCGACCAGCAGCCCGTCTCCGGCCTAAATTGCTGCCCGTCAACCCAAGATCGGTCCTCCTGGGTCCCACATTGTAGCCCTTTACCTCCCTGCGTGGAGTGGGCCTTAAATTCATTTCTATAATTATTGTTAATATTTATACACCGGGAGTACGAGCTTCGGCCGGGGTCATGTTCCCCACGCCCGGAGCGTGGTGGTAAACTCGCCTCCCTCTTTATCACATTTGCATATCTCGTATAATTTTGAATGCCACTGCTAGAGTGATAGGTACGTTGCTCGATATATACTTTTATCACCGCTGCGAGAGTGAGTGAGTGAGCCATCCCCTGACTCGATCTGAGTACACGCGGAAAAGCCGATACCCGAGGCTTATTGCCGGTTTCTCAACCGCGCACAATCCTGCGTTTCCCTCGCTTAGGGACGAGTTGCGTGCTAGAGTCCCAGGTTTGCGTGTCTGTCCCACATCAAATTTGTATCAGAGCGAAGGTTGAGTCTAGGGTGGTTTTTGCTTTAAAAAAAGAGTCATTTAAGTCGGTCCAAGGTTGCATTTGCATACCTTTATTCGGTATATCAAAAGGTGTTGCCCGAACGTTAGGTTACGCCTATCGAGAAGGTCGCACACTTGTGTGAGAGGATCTTCGGATCCCAGAACTCCGCCTAGTTTCAGATATGGGTTGAGTCTAGGTTTGTAGTCGAGTCCGCATTTTACCCTTTTCACTATTTCGAGTCGGGTCTAGGTGTTTTAGTTTGCATAAGCTTTTGCATATAACAACAGAAACAAAAAAAATGCCAATGCATGCCCACTCCTAAGGGAACCAAATCCCATCCTATGTACAATTATGGCCAACCTATGCACCCCGAGTAGGCCCGTCCAAGGCAATAGGTCCATGATTGAGTACATTCGGGACTATGATAAGTACCGGTTGGGATATGGATTTGGAGAGGAGAGCACCACGACTGCATTTCAGTTCCGGAGAGGTTTGCAGCTTCACTTTCAGATTGAATGTCTTTGCCGCTACGCGTTCACTCTGGCGTAGTCTTATCTGGTCGCTCTAGAGGTTGAGCCTTTCGAGGCAAGGTTTCATGCCGCCCCTCGGCGAGCGTCTACCTCTCAGCCGAGTCCCGAGCCGGTCGGACAGCCTACCCCACGGCCTCCCCCACCCCAGTCGGGGAACCCTTCCCCTAGTGCTCCTTTGCCATCTACGTCCGATCTTTATTTGGAGCCACCTCAGCCCGAGCCACCCATGCTTCTAACGGGGAAGCTAGTTGTCGACGAGCCACTACTTAGCTGGCTTAAGAAAGGCTTGGTCCCACCTTCCTATCCATCCATGGACCCTACACTACCGTTAGTGCCCGTCAACTCATTCCATACCACATTCCGGTCTAGTCACCATGTTGATACAATAGATGACCTTATTATGGGATTAGACTCGCAAATGAAGTTGACTTATATGTTGGCCCGAGGCTTCGACCAATCCACAAGTCGTAGCTTCACCCATCCCGTCTTAGGGTCCATTACCTCCGTGTGCACCATGGGTCATGTCACCATGGAGATTCTCCTATTCCTCCCCACGCCGGCCGAACCCGATTTCATACCCTTTTGCCCGAGGGAGGAACCATATTTCCTGCATACGACCACCGTCCCACCTACCACAATGCATGAGGGGGATCGTTTACACCTTCAAGAATTTCACACTTGGGACTGTGTCATAAGGGAATCTATATCAAGGGGTCATACCTTCTTTGATCCCTTCGATCCCTTCCCTAGGGACCCTAGTGACCCACCTTATCCATTCGACCTCGTTAGGGAAACCGCCTATCACACCCCTACCCTACAGACTAGTCCACCTATACTCCGCAAGGAGACCGTTCATTGGGGTAAGGAAGAAGGTGAATTTGGTTCTCCTAGCCGTCCCACATCCAAGTCCAATGTGCATGACTGGTGCATCTAAGGATGTCTACGAGTCCCCAATCCCGCCAACCTCCGGCTGTGTCTCGTGTATGCACGTCACATATTTGGGTGTCCTGGTCTGCCATAGCATATGCATGGGTCTGCATAGCATTAGGTGTGTGCTTTTCTTTTGTATAGTTTTTCAGGAGTCTACATGTGTCAGGTCGAGTCCTCATGTCAGCTCGCAGTGTTAGCCCCTTTCGAGAATTTGGGATCAGCTCTACATTTCAAAGTCTCGGATCTAGTCACATATAGGGACCCAACGGTGATTCCTAGTGAGTCTCCGAGCCGCCACCACCCCTTTAAGAGTGACCCCACCCCGGAGTGTCCACCTCTAGCCTCATTCCCACAGCAGCGTGAGCATATCGAATATATACGGGATGAGCAGGTGACGATTACTCGGAGTGGAGCGTACTCTGCGCTTCCAGGTTCGGTGATGGATCCGCAGGAGCTACACGAGTAGCCGCACCTCTTACTCGACGGGGTCGAGTTCTTCCCACCTGGGGAGAATTGATGGGAATCGACTCCGAGCACGTACATTTTATTTTTGTATTTATGTCCTTTTGTTTGTATTTATACCCCTGGCTAATTGGGTTTGCAAATTGTAAGGCATTATAAGCTAAAAGGGCAGTCTTTAAAGTCTTTGGGGTTATTTGTAAAAGTCCAGTAGGTCCAGCAGGGCCCCCCAACTTCTTCCCCATTGGTCCACCTAACCATAGGGCCCATGTGGGGCTGGTCAAATGTCCAAGGTGGGCTTCTAGAAAGCTTGACCATTCAAGGGGACAAAGGGAGGAAAAAGTCAATATTCTCTCCCCTTAAGTCCAGGGGGAGCCCCCCTTAGAAAATGATTTTTATTTTGTTTATTTTTTGTCTTTGAACACATGGAAGAATAAATGTTGCTCTCCCCCATTTGCCCCTCCCTAACCCTAGATCTAAGGGTAGAAGTGGTCATTTTCACTTTATTATATAAGGCTTGTATTTCCATTTTATGGGAATTAACGAGAAGAATTAAGAGAAATTTGCCAAGAGCATTGGTGTGCCCCTTCCTCTCCCCTCTCTCTTGCAGCTGGATTGCTGCGTTTCTAGGGTGGATTCCCTGCAAGAACTTGGTGGATTCCAAGGTTTATCTCTTCCCCTGGGTGTGAAGCTCAGCCATCTTCGCCGCCGCCGCCATTCGTGTCGCCAACGAGCCGCCACAAGCCGCCATCCCCCATGCTGTCCAGAACTCCAAGTTCCAGAATACCATGCTGAAGAAGAGGTCGGTTCTCCAAGCTCCCAGCTCTGATCGAGCTGAGATTTTGAGATTTTGTTCCTCTCTCTGTTAGCTTTCCAGCAATATAGATTTTGCCTTATTCAGACCCCGTTTGGTATTTTTCCCACTATTTTCATTCCACCCCTGATAGTCTGTCAATCAGCAGATCTGCAAGATAGACCCCAGATCAGGTATTTTTCCCACCCCCTTATTCATCTCCATAAAATCTCCAAAAATTCATGCGTGTTCCTCACGTGCTTACCTTCCACCGGTAATTTTTATAGAGTTTAGATCTATTGTTTTCTCTTTGGTCAAAATTCATTTTCAGGAAAAACTCAGTCTGTCCCGTTTATCTGTAATTCTGAGTCAGGAAAAAAGACAATGTTACAGTCGTTTTAATTTTCAATCCATTCATTTGATGGATCTGAGAAAAATATATGTTGTATCCCTCTGAGTCCCCTATCCATCGGTACCTCTTTTACGTCGATCCGACATCGGATCTGGCCGCAGAAATTATTCTCGTGGAGGTGCACAGTTCAGATCAGAGGACAGGCCAGCAACTCAGTCCGGGAATTAAATCCTCAAAAAATACGTCGGTGCACACCCGGCCGCCGCCGCTCCCGGGGATCGATTAACAACCTTCCAGCAGCGCCCTAGCAAGCCGCAGTAGCAAGGAGACACCTGGGCACCGCCGTCCCAGCAACTGGGCCCACTGCCATCCCGTGGGCCCCACAGAACCGTGCCGACTAACACCCCGTCTCCGGCCCAAATTGCTGCCCGTCAACCCAAGATCGGTCCTCCTGGGTCCCACATTGTAGCCCTTTACCTCCCTGTGTGGAGTGGCCTTAAATTCATTTCTGTTATTATTGTTAATATTTGTACACCGGGAGTACGAGCTTCGGCCGGGGTCATCCTCCCCACGCCCGGAGCGTGGAGGTAAACTCGCCTCCCTCTTTATCGCATTTGCTTATCTCGTATAATTTTGAATGCCGCTGGTAAAGTGATAGGTACGTAGCTCGATATATACTTTTATCACCGCTGCAAGAGTGAGTGAGTGAGCCGTCCCGTGACTCGATCCGAATACACACGGAAAAGCCGATAACCGAGGCTCATTGCCAGTTTCTCAATCGCGCACGATCCCACGTTTCCCTCTCTTAGGGATGAGTTGTGAGCTAGAGTCCCAGGTTCACGTGTCTGTCCCGCATCAAGAGGCCTGGCTCAAGGCATTGGGCTTGTGTGTGCACACGTGGTCCGGGGCGGTTGGACGAGCGCCGACGGGCGTGACCCTTACTAGTCACTCGTTACTGTAGTTCCTTGGTTCCTTGTGAGTGTCTCAGTTATAGCCGTTCTAGGCGAGTGCGAGATACTTGAGGCACAGTGCAAGACGTCAATGGACGCATCTGGCTGTTCTTCTAGTGAGGAGGCGCTTCTATCACTGACACGATGACTTGTGTTTTCGTGACTTTTTTGAGTAGCCTATGCTTGGCTTCACTCGAGGTTACGGGTTTTGTAGCGTACACGACGGTGAGCTCGTATATGTCTAGCACCTTTAACTATGTAGGTCTTTGGTAGGCCTTTGCCTATTTTGGTAGACTTTCACAATAGGGTTTCGTGATTTGATAATGGATCGGTAACGCCCGATTTTGTGAGATCAGGGTTCGCCTTTCTGTTGCTGTTTGGAGTACTTTAGAGGGCTGAGGTTCCTTCGGCTATCGTGTTTTCATCTTGCAACTTTCCTCTTTACTTTTTTTGTTCCCTCTCCTTTTGTTAGTGCTTTGCTTTAGTGTAGCACTACCGTTACTGCGTGTTTTGTGGTAGGCTTCTGCAGGATCCCTACTGAGCCAGTGATAGGACGCTCACCCCTGATTTTTCAAATGTAGTTGTTCTTCCTCGAGCAGGGAGGTTCTTGCTACGTGGTTCTTAGTGCCTGCGTTGCCAGTGTCGGGCTTCCCCCGAATGGAGAGTACGTTCTCTTTCCTGTTGGACTGTACTTGTCTTTCTTTGGACTGGACTCTGTTAGTTTTAATTTGTTTTAGAAAATGTAATTTTATTTCTGCTACTTTTGCAATCCTGATCATTGAAATTTAATTGCTTACTACTTTATCTGGAAGTTCAATGTACTCTCACATACCGTTCTATCCCTTCGAAGCTTTTCCGCTCTTGGGAGGCCTCGCAGGTTCCAAGTGGTATCAGGTTTACCAGGTATTCGGAGTCTGGGTCGTCACGGTTGGTATCAGAGCAGAGTTCAGAGTTGTTCGGAGTTTTTCTGAGCTAGCTGAGCTTGTGTTTGTGAAGTACATGGGAATTCGAGATATCGCAATGTTCAGAGTCCTTAAGGTCCAGTATAGTCGACAGCTGGCATTGGTTTTGAGATTGTTTATCGCTTTGCTTTCGTGTGTGGTCTTGTGCGTACTGTGTTGGCACTGTGCAAGATGGTTTTGCTCTTGTCAGGATATGACGGAGCTTGCTTCTTTTTGTCATTGTGTTTGTCTAGGTTATGCTATACTTGGCAGAGTTCGTCGACAGGCGTGAATCTATGGTGCGGTGTTCGAGATTTTTTCGTGGCTTGTTCAGGTAGTTGTTTAGAATTGTCATTGGTGTGATGACCGTGCACATTCTTATGTTGTTTTGGTCGTACCAGCTGAGGTTTGTTCAGTCCCTGAGGTGTTAAGGTTATCATGATGTGGTCGATTGGATGCCTTGTTTGAGAGAATGCTCGGGTGAACCTAGGATTTTCCTTCCTGGTGAGCTACTGTTAGTAGAGGTTGATTCTTCTTATCTTGTCTTGTGGCGTCTTTTCAAGGTAAGCTTTGGGAGTGCTGTCTCGGTGAAGTCTTTGTCCTGTGTCTGCTCATGTGTGAATTGTGTTAGTTGTGAACCCGATCTACTCTTGTTCAGTGGTGGCTTGGCTTTGGACCCAGTTGCGTTTGGGGGCCGTTGTGCACCGTGTTCGGCATGCCGTGTTTGGCGGCTGTTGTGCTATGAAGGTTCAGTAATCGTTTTAGGACGAGAAGATAAGCTGAGATTATTGTTCTTTATGCTTTGTGCTGAAGCTGGTGCTCTTCCTGGTTTGCACTTTGGCGACTTGTGATCGGCTGTTAGCAAGATCGGTACTTGAGGCATGGTATATTGCAGTTTTGTGAATTTTGATGGCACCGTGTGTGTGTGCTGAGATGCGGATGTCGAGTTGTTTGTGATGCATGTGTGTTGTGTTGAGTGCGCAACGGAGGGCTCCAACCCACTGGTCGAGGATCGTTGGTTGGAAGATTTAGATTGGCCGAGAGGTTTGTTTCCTCGGTGTGACATCATCTTGGCTATGTGTGCCTTGATGTTGTTGGTTGCCGTGCCATTGCTGGAGGCTTTGTAGTTGTTGGCATTGGCATATTTGAGGATTGGGGAATCTGTCGGCGTATCTACTGGTTGAGTGCCCTTTCTTCTTCTATTTTCTTGGGAGTTGTGCTCTCGAGATGGATCGTGGTCCTCGAGATGCGTTCTCTGAGATTGTTGTTGTTTGTGGGTCCTTGTTGGCAAGCCGTTCGCAGCATGGCTAGTATATTTTAGTCGTGTGTTTAGCTATAATTGTGTCTTGATGTGACCCAGCTTGCAATTGTGTCCCGTGGTTCTGTGTTGAGAACGGAGCCGGGATTCTGCAGGTGTTGTTGTTGTTGTTTGGTGGTTGTGTTCAGCTTGGGAGGAGTTCCCTGTGAGTCTGAGTTTAGCATTGTGTGGACCGAGGTTGTGTCGGTTGATTTTGCTGTACTCTTCTATCGTGGTAGAGTTAGCATGCGACTCGAATAAGATGTAATATCTAAGTGAGGACTGACTTGATTATGCTCGTGGTCCAGTGCTATCGTTGGCGCTCTACGTGTAAGTTTCGTGGTTGTTCTTGGCGCGGAAGTCGATGATTTGGAGCAGTCAGCTGAGAGGACTGTGTTTCCTTGTTTAAGCTGATGCTTGTTGTGTCTGCCGTGTGTTTTATCGGTGGCTGTTTCATGGCATGGGTCTTGTCTCCTTTCCCTGTGAGACGTAAGCGATGTTGCCCTGTTTCGGAGGTGTCGGACTTGTGTTCAGTTGTGTGCCATGCTTGTTCTATGAATCGATGTGCCTTGAGACCCAGAGCATGTACCTGTGATTATGGTCTGATAGTGTTCCTCTGAATTAAATTTTTCGAGAATTGTGTTATCGTGCTTTGTGTTTTAAGGTTTGGCTGATGCTTGGAAAGCATGGCCAGTGTTTGGGTTTGTTCTTCCATAGTTCCTTTGTTAGCTCCTTGAATTTCGAGGATGAAATTCCTTAAAGGGGGGAGGATTGTAATATCCCAGATTCTTCGGATCAGAATCGGAGAGGTTTCGGATCGCTTTTGTGAGTCCTGATACGTGTTTTACGATCCACTCGGGTTTTTCCCTTGTATAACTTGCGGAACCCTATGGAGAGTTGACCGTAGAGTTTTGCGACTCCGAGACACTACAGGTGCGTTGTGCTCGTTCTGAGGACTGCGAAGACTATTTTTTTATATTTTTCTAAATTTACAGATTTCGTGCCAAAAATCGAATTTTAGGAATTTGCTAATTTCCTTTTTCCTTTTTATTTCCCTCACCTCTTTCCTCTCTTTTCTCTCGTAGTTTCACCCTCTCTCCCTCTGTTCTCTCTCATTTCACCCCCTCTGCTCCAGCTGCAGATGGAGGAGGCCCGGGGATGTCGTGGAGATGTCGTGGAGGTGTCGTGGAGAGTGTTGGCGTGAAGAATGCAGCGTGGTGTTGGTGCGATCCCGTTCGGTGGATTCAAAGCCGATGTGCGGTTCGTGTAATGGTTTTCGGCATGATTTGGCACTCTCGGCACGTGAGATCTTCGGTGGAGGTAGGGGGACAGATGCCCTACTCTTTTCCCGCGTTCTCTTGCGATTTGGAGCCGAATGGTGTGAGTTTGAGCGGGTTTTACCTTGTTTGGGTGAAAAGCATGTTCGGGGGGGTGTGAGCCGTGTTCGCCATTCTAGGTGACGGTTTGTAGTTTAAATGGTTTCATTTGAACCCCTGGCATGTTGGGATTCATTTCTTGCCAGTTTTACTATATTTGGTTGAGAATCGGAGCCGGTATGAGCTCGACTGTCCATGTGAGTCTTTTTTGGTCGATTCATGGGAATCACCCGTTTCTTGTGTTTTTGTGGATGGTTTGATCCCTTCCGGCATGTGGAAGGACGTTATCGACGTTAGGGTTGTTTCCCTGTCGTTTAGACATGATTGGGGTGTGGAAAAATTGGGTTTTGAGTAGTTCTATGGTTTTCCTGCCGAAACGACTTAGCGGTCTTATCAGAGACCGCTAGGGGTTGCTTGACGGTCCACTGGAGACCATTAGGTGGAGCTTCTTGTTGGTTTGGTTTAGCGGTCATGCGACCGACTACAAGGCTGGTTTCAGCGGCCCTTGGGTGATCGCTAGGCGACCTTTTATGTCGGTTTACTAGTTTGAAGTCGGTTCAGGCTAACGGTCTAGCCCCGACCGCCTGGGGTCCTTGGCGGCCTAGGGCTGACCGCCAGTCCCTGGGAAATGGTTGATCCCTTTCTAATGGAAACGCCAACTGAATTTATGATTGTAACTTATACGTGTAGGCGATGCCCGCCAATTGATCTTTCAAGTATGCGGTTCTCCTCCTCTGATCCCTTCTTCGATATCTTCTGCCCGTCCATTTACCCTCTCACCCTTCCTCCTCCTTCCCCATCCTCTCCATCTTGTTGCGTGCTCTCCACTGATCTCCAAAAAAAACATCAATTTTGAAACGAAGATTTCAGTGGAAGATTACGCTGTGTTCTGTCCGTCCTCCTCACAGGGGCATGAGGCCCCTGCTTCCTATTGACAACCGTTTTATACCTTTGAGTTGGGTTGTTTTATTACCTTTATTTATAATACCCCTAGTTGTCCATTATTCATTGGGACAATTTTCAGATGGTTTTTGGCCTATTTTATGAGCACTTTCTCCCTAGTTGGGCTTGCTCCCGTGTTTTCTCGAGTTTGGGCTCAAAGGAACATGGTTTGACTAAATCACCTTAATAATGGTCTCACAACAGAACGTTTTAGGAAGGTGACGGTCTATTGGATGACCATTTTGTCTGGCTCTTTCCTGCGTCGACCTGGCCTTTTCTACGTCGACCTATTATTTTTTATAACAGTCTCACGATAGACCGCCCCATAAAGCTGGCGGTCTATCAAGAGCCGTTTCTACTTGGCGAGATTCCCAGATTTGACTTGGTCTTCGGATAAATAAGCATCTTTATCCCATTTTTATTTTTTTCTAAGGGCCGGATGAATAGCGGTCGGTCGATAGGCCGCTTAGCATCTCGGGCGGTCTATCAATGGACCGTTTCTATCCGTCGAGATTCCTACGTCGATGGGTGATTTCTCTCTCTATCCGTAGTCAAACTTGTTACTTCATCCACGGATTTCTCCGCGGATTCTCAACCAAATAGGGCACCGTTTGATCCTGTTGACGGCTGGAAGTATTATCTCCATTTTATTCAAAATAATCCAGGCCTGATTCCCGCCAAAAAGCCCTCAACTCGAGCTAGGGTTTCAAGGGTCTATAAATAGAACCCTTGGCTCATGATCGTGAGGGGGGAGATTCCAGAGTTCGCGTCGAGGTGCTACCACATTCCAGAGTGAAATCTAGCCAGGGAGAAAGGCTTCTTACGTCCTCTAAGACTTCGGCCCAGGGAGTAGCCGGTTTCGTCGCATTTTTGTGTCACTGCTTAAGTCTTTTTTGGCCATCTTTTAGTCATTCCATCTCCGTTTTTCTTCATTCTTCTCAACGTTTTTCACTGGCATATTAGCATTTTTACATCCTCCTATCATTTTCCTCGCCCCATAGGGGTTAAAAAAACCAACACCCCCAGGTATCCGCCCTTCTAATTATGTGTTTCGTTTGTCGTTCACGCTTATAGATATTGCACGTCCATAAACTAATCTGGGTCGTTCTCTTTTGTTACTTGTGTTGTCTTGCAGGTCAGCAGGTGTTCCTACACGAGGCCCATCCCTCCTGGCCAGCCGGAAAGGGTGGAGGATTAAGTTCCTCGGCTTGGATTCTGGAAGCAATTACGGTCTACCTCCGACCATTTATCAGAGGTAGCGGCCTTCCTCAGGCCGTCTTTCTCTTTTTGTGGCTGATCGAAGGCCGTCCAAATCCTGCGTCTGTGTCCTCCTGTGTTCTTCTTCAATGCTGGTAGCGGCCTATCATCCAACCGTCTTCTCTGTTCAGCGATCGTCATAAGATCATCTTCATCCTGCACTAGCGCTGTCCCAGTTTGGCGACTGTCTTCATTCACCCCTCTTTTCCAAGGTACGTAGTGCGTCCCTCCTTGCACTATCTGCCTTGGTGGCGATCACGATCTTGTAGCATGTGGGTGTTGGCTTCATTGCATTATTTGTCTCATTCTATGTTCCATTTGATGACACTTTAGTCATACTCATTCACACCCACACACACACCTTTTGGGAGGTTCGAAATATCTACATCTTGCTTTTTTGGCGATCACGGTGGGACACCTTATGCCCATCGTGTTTTTAACATTGTTGGCCTGCTCTTCTGTACTTGTTTGAGTCAGTTTTAAGTCTCCTCGGATTCTTCGTTTCGTTTTCCTGTTGTTTTCTACTCTCTGGGTTGATTGCGGTCCTCTATGGACCGTTTCAGTTATCCAGCAGTTGGTCGATAGACCGCCTTGCTCCGTCTCAGGTACGTTCGTCCCCCCTTAGTTTTGGTTGTTTGCTTTCTGTTTGGCTGTTAGTTGTTGCGGTCCAGTTAGGGCCATTTGCATGCAGGTTACGACTACCCATCAGACCGTCTCCTTCACTCAGATACGCGCTTGGTGATTTCTATTGCTGTTCAGCCTGGTTTCTGCGTCTTGTTCTTTTATTGTCTCCTGGATTATTGCGGTCTTCCCAGGACCGTCTCTCTCCCTGTGCGGTCTCCCAACAGACTGCTATTTTATTACAGTGCACCCCGAGATTGATATTTGTGCTTTATTATTCATCATCTTGCTACCTATTTTGGGTGCTGTTTGTCTCCCACTGGATTATTATTCATACCCATCTTATTATTGCATACTTTTATTATTGTTTGATCATTATTTGTTAGTTCTAGGCTAGAATTTGCATGCACTCCGGTGCACATAGCATCACACCTTTTATCATAGTAGTTGCATACTTACCTTGGTAGGACGAGTCATGTAGGATTCGGATTAAGCAAGATTAGGAGGGCTCCGTTCCCGCTGCTGGCATTGAGTTTGGTGTCATTGGCCTTCCACGGGTCGGCCATGGCAGGCGTGGAGGGGGAACCTCCTCCCTTTGCCGCTCCTCCTCCCCCCCTGCCCTCCCGAGTTCTATTGGCCATTGTCGCTCTTTCGTACAAGTGCTTGTCGAGTCCAATAGGAAGGGGAAGGTAGCAATCCCAGTGAAGGCCCCGGGCTTTACGGACCTAGGAGAGCCTACTG